>JAWNOF010000021.1:25185000-26385000 GCA_035046165.1 Drosophila rubida | reverse complement strand
CGGCATGCCCTGATCGTACTTGCCCAGCTCGGCCTCGTACAGCAGATTGTTGATCAGATGCTTCACCACGATCTTCGACTTGGCCGTCTTCAGCTTGCGTATGGTGATCGCCACGTACTCCCCGAACACGCCGTACTCATCCACATGACTGCTGCTGTTACTGCTGTTGTTGCCGCTACTGTTGTTGTTGTTGTTGTTGTTGTTGTTGTGGCTGGTGGTGATGGTGCTGAGCTTGAGGCTGGAGGAGACGCCGCTGCTGCTGCTGCTGCTCGCTGCCGTCGCTGTGGCCAGCTCCAAGGATGTGGACGAATGACGATTGTTGTTATTGTTATTATTATTATTGGTGGTGCTGCTGCTGTTGTTGTTGATGTTGTTGTTGCTGTCGTTGTTGCTGTCGTTGTTGTGGCTGTTGTTGCTGCTGTTGGCCTCAGTCGGCGAGGAGGAGAGATCACGCTCACGATCACGTTTTTGTGCCATGCTATTGGAATGTTGTTGCTGGTGGTGGAAGTGTTGCTGCCCGTTGCCGTTGTGGCTGAGATTGTGATTGTGGCTAAAGTGCTGCTGCAGCGCATGAAATGCAATCTGACTGTGGTTCAGTTGCAGCTGCTGCTGTTGCTGCTGATGCGTCGATGACTTGATGGGCGTCAGCGTCAGCGCTCCCACCACGCCCCCGACGATGCCCAGCGCCGAGCCAGCTGCGCCCCCGCATTCGTCCTCATTGAGCTCCTCCAACTGCGTCTGCGCCTTGCGCTTCCGCGGATTGTAGGTCAGGTCCGTAGGCTTGAAGTAGCTCAGCGAGAGCGGCGTGCTCGTCTGCCTGTCCAGCAGTCCCAGCTCGCTCTCGTGCTCGATCTGTGCGCCGCACCAAAAACAGAAAGTACACACAAAAACGTTAAGCAACTCGCTGCTTACAGCTTTACAGGGTAGACAAGCTGGCAAGCGACAACGCTGCCAATTACTAAAGAATTAATAATAATAATAATGATAAGCTAGTTACTATTCCTTCTAGTTGGAAAAAAGCTAGTCCAAAATAAGGATAAACTTATTACTAATCCTTCTAGTTTTAAAAGAATACTAATCACAACATAGAATAGAATAGAACAATAGTCATAACATAATGATAAACTAATTACGACTCCTTATAGTTCGAAGAGAATACTAATCGCAACATAATGATAAAATAGTTGCTATTCCTTCTGGTTCGAAAAGACTAGCCCAAAATAATGATAAACTAGTTACTTATCCTTCTAGTTCTTTAAGAATACTAGTCGCAAAATAATGATAAGCTAGTTACCATTCTTTCTAGTTCAAAAATAATACTTGTCCAAAGTAAGGATGAACTCATTGCGAATCCTTCTAGTTCGAAAGAATACTAGTCACAGCATAGTGATAAAATAGTTACTAACCCTTTAAGTTTTTAAAGAATACTAGTCACAACATAATGATGAACTAGTTAGCAATTCTTCTAGTTCTAAAAGAATACTAGCCACAACTTAATGATAAATTAATTACGACTCCTTATACTCCTAAAAGAATACTAGTCGCAAAATAATAAACTACAAGTCGATTTAATAATCCACCTAGTTCTAAAAGAGTTAAATTATTACCATTGACTTTTCTTTTGCCTTGAATTTATTAAACGTCTAGTTCTAAAAGAGTAATATTATTTGCTTACTATTGTAATAAACTTAGTTTTCTTTTTACTTGAATTTATTAGGAAAAAGAAAACTAAATAAACGCCATTTAATGCAACAATTAACTGCAATCTAATGCCTGGAAGACTATAATGTCAGACAATACTAATTTGTTTTAATTTTGTAAAACTTTAGCTAGAACCTAACACAAATCATCTGCGTTCTGATGACGTTTTCTGAATTATATATTTCATCAACAACTCAATCGACCTTAGCAAACCTTTTCGATTTATAGGGACTATCGGAGGCTAACTAAATTATAATGACGTCACATAGTTATCTAGAGATTTGATGTTTGTTAATTGAAAAAACGTATTACGAATTATAAATTACACAGTCAGAGTTACACTAATCTGTATTCCAGCTTTATAGTCTCTTTTTTTAGTTACATCGTGAGTCTAAACATCATAACCAAGCTATAAGTATTTCCTACAGCGCGTTAAATCGAATTGTGTGTGCAATTCTAAAAACGAGACAGACATATAAAGATTGTATTTCATTTGAATCGACTGCAAAACTAGCTAAACTGAAGCTACCCTATAATTAAACGGAAATTAATTGAGTTTTATTATTATTAAATTATAGAATTTGCATTTAAACAGGATTTAAGTTAATAGAGTCCATTAATTTGTATTATCTTTGACTAGCAAACTAAGTAATTGCCAATAACAATTCACTTATCTACCCTATTGAAAATCGATCTGACTGCAGGGTATCGGCAAAGTCAATCAAAAGGCAATTAATAAACGTGTTGGGGTTAACTACAGTTCGCACTTGTACTTACAATTTCAGTTTTCACATCTTCGGCGCTGATATTACAATAATTCTCGCCGTCCAAATCGGAAGAGGAACGTGTCTATAGCGGGAGAGACGGAGAGAGAGAGAGAGGGAGAGGCGAAAACAAATCGTTAAAAATTAGCAAATGGCAAAAGCAACAACAATTATGGCAATGCGAAGAATTTGCCAGACAAATAAGAATCATAATAACAGCAACAAAGCGGAGAGCAAAACAAATTAGAATAGTAATAAAAAATAAATAAATAAATGTGAGCCACAGACTCACTCACACACTCACACACACACAGAGACACGAATACGACGGCGAGCGACGATTAAATTAGTTGTTAGGTTTGTTGACTAAGCGATAAGGGGAGAGGGACGCAGGGGGGGGGGGTTGGGCTGAACAGCGAAGTCAACATTGAAGTGGACCAACGAGTGGCCAGCGACAAGCAAGCAAGCGGACAAGACGAAGCAAGCGAACGAACTACAAAAAAGAGAGAAGCAAAAAAAGCTGCAGTTCACGTTGAACGACTCGCAGATACCCGCTACTCTCAGTTAAGCAGCATGCGAGAATTTAGTGTGACCAACGCATTCGCAACGCTGCAGCTGCAGTAGCCATGAAAAACAGTTTTTTGTTTTTAGAACAAATAGTTTTAAAACTCAAAGGAATGCATTATTAGTTGCGGTTATTATGGTGGAAAATGGGTCAAATATTTTTCACGATTTGTGAATACAGAGTATGCAGAGGCGAGCCAACAGTAATGGATAACAGTTTTTCAAAACAATTCTGCTTCAAAATTGAAATTACATAAATTATTAAGCATGGCTTGCAAACGCATTTTTAATCGTAGTTAGTTTCCGCGTTATCTTTTAGAAGTGCTTTGAAATGCAACTCTTGCAGGAAATAAACTAAGCAATGCTCAACTGCTTGTGATACCCTCTAAGACTGCTGGCGGACGGGTGTGAAAAAAACAAACCGCAGCTCGGCAACTATGTAGTATATTGAAGCTGTTGTTGCTTAGGCGGGTCCATTGCCAGTGCCAGAGCAGCGAGGGGCGGCGAGGGCAGCGGGAGCGGTGGGTGTGAAGCAGCGCTGAGCCAGCTGTGGGGCAGGGGCAGGGGCAGGGTCGGGACGGCGCCAAAACGTGTAGCTGCCGATTTCTACGGCTGATGCAACACACACATATGGTAGCAACAACAGCCAACAGCCAACAGCAGCAACAGCAGCGCGAATCAAAGCCAGTTGACACACACACACACAGACACACATAGAGCACACAGACTTGCACAACAGAGTATAACAACGCTTATCAAGCGCATGCGACGCAATAGCAGCGCGACAGACAGCACACAGCACAGTGACTACAAATGGCTCATAATTTGCAAGGCAGACACTAGCAATGTTAATGGCGCAATATCGATACGCCGATAACTGCATGCAAAACGATAACAGCAATGTTAGTTGACAGCAGCATTGGCGGGAGAGAGAGAGAGAGAGAGGGAGAGATAGAGAGAGAGAGATAACAGCAATGTTAGTGGGCAGCAGCGTGAAGCGCAGTCACAGTTAATTCGGCACACGCCGTAATATTGTAACGAGAATAAGCTCGCGCCACTGTGCGCCGCCACAGTTGTTGCTGTCGCGCTGCTGACGAACAACCGCTAGACACACGGACACGGAGACGGAGAGCAAGCTGGCAGCGTCGGCGCGTGTGCTGCTGCTGCTGCTGTTGCTGCTGCTGCCGCAAAACAAGTCAAACCACTCACGCACACTGAGGCAGCGCGCACACACACGCACACAGGCACGAACACAAACACAAAGAGTCGCATGCAAAGCAAAAGCTTTACCGGAACGACAACAGCAAGCAAACACACAACAAGAATACTGCAGTTGAGTCTATACGTTAATCAAATACGCTGCAGGAGTCCGCACTTAATGGCACCACTAAACGTGTGCAAGCATAATTGTGTGCGAGAATGTCTCTCTCTGTGTGTGTGTGTGTGTGGAATTGTGTGTTTGCAAGTCGGCAAATGCAAAAATGCATGCGCACGTCTCATGCTGTTTCGCTTGCACACATATGCCCAGCGAGCTTTGTGCAGTGTGCCCGCAGCAGTGTGCGATCATAAGAAATGAGAAAAATATGCACAACAAAAAGTAATAGGCAATAGGCGCTTACCACGGCTGCTGAGACCGATGCAGCTGCTGCTGCGGCTGCAGTCGCGTCGCTGCCGACGCCCGCGCATCCATTTGAGTTGGCATCGGAGGTCGCCGCATCGTGGTTATCCAGATTGTGGTCCCGTTGCTCCCTGTGGTTCGCTACCGCAGCGGCTTGCACAGCCGCGACGGCAGCAGCGATGCGAGCAGCGAACTCTTCGTTTTGCTGCTGCTGCTCAACAACAACCTGTTGCTGCTTGCTGCCAACAGCTGTCAGCTGTTCCAAATCTAGGCTATGCATTAGGGCTAGTTTATCGGCGGCTTCCGAATCAAGCGCAGACGCTGGCTCAACATCACCAGCAGCGGCGGCGGCGGCTGCGGCAGCAGCATCCAGGGCCATGGCAGCGACGTCAACGTCAACGTCGACGTCGGCGACGCGCTCGCCGTCCAAGATGAAACGTATCGCCTCGTAAGCAAACCACATGGGCTGATAATGCACACCCCGATTGCGTCCATTGAGCACCTTGCCGTGCTCGCGATGAAACGACGAGCGCAGCGACTTGATCTTGGATCGTATCGAACGAATCTCGGTGCCATATTTCTCGCTCAGCAGCTTGAGCGCCTCGTATTTGGTCTGCTTGATGTGGTAGCCTTTCGTGTTGGGATCCCACAGCACGCGCTGGCGCCGATAGTCCTCGATGAAGCCTAATATTGTGGCGCGCGACCACTCGATGCGATCCGCTGGCGATGACAGCGCCGACGACGATGACGGCGACGGTGGCAGCGCTGCTGCAGCGGCTGCGGCGGCGGCGACGTCCGTAATCAAAACGATGGCATTGGAGTTGGCGTCAAGTTTGTACTGCGCTGCGGCGCCGCTGCTGGACATTGTTGTGTGTTGTGTGTGTGTGGTGAAAGTTGTCTGCGAAGCAACAGCAGCAGGAGGCGGCGATTATGCTGGTGCTGTTGCTGATGGTGGTAGTGGTGGTGAGTTCCTCCCTCGGAGCGCAGTGGTGGGGTTGAATATTCTTGATGGCTGCTTTCTTTTTGTTGGGGCAGGGGTTGTTGAGTGCGCGCGCGCGCAAGCGTCTGTTGGAGAGTGTACGTGTGTGTGTGTGTGTGAGTATGTGTGATAGACAGATGTGGAGAGAGAGAGAGAGAGGAAGGTAGGCAAAAGAAGGTAAACGCAACGCAACGCAAAACGCAACGCGACGTTCAAAAAAAAAGCGTCCACAACACGTTGCTTTTGACTTTCGACTGAGGCGGCGGCGGCCGCGGCTAGCGGTTGTGTGGCAGAGGAAGCGTAGCAGCAGCAGCAGCAGCAACAGTAACGGCAGCAGCAGCGGCAAGTGTGGCGGCGGCGGCGGCGGCGACCAAACGGCAGCTCAGCTGCACTTTGTGCGAGAGAGCGCGCGAGTGAGCGATGCACAGTGGTGCGCATACGACGCGCAAGTGATCAAATGCAATCCAAATATTGTCAATTGTTTTCTAACTATTCTGCCGACACGACTCACGGTGCAGCTACCGTTATGGGCAAAGCAGAAAAAAGCTTTGGTGCGATAGACAGTCTTTTGAGCTATCGATAGACATCGATAGTCAAACACAGTGACACGACGTCGCTGCTAATAAGTGGGTGACTTATAGTTTTCTAATTATAGAACTCTTTGGACTTTTCGAAGTTGTTGCTGCAATTGAGCGCTTACCACGTGCGATCAGTTTTTGCTGGTAGCGTGTACCACGGTGCGACGTCGCTTCGTCCAAAATCAACGCAAAGGTGTGCGACTCTGTGCTTTGCTGTTTCTTTGTGTTGGTGTGTGCACACTGACGACCGCGAATACGCCGCTGTGTGAGCGTCTGTGTGTGTGAGCGAGTGTGTGTGTACTTGTGCTTGTGTTTGTGTTCGCTGCTTTGCTGGTTGCAGCGGCACGCGGGGGCTTTTTTGTTGTTGTTGTTGTTGTTTTTTGCTTTTTGCGCTCACTCGACAACTCAACGTAGCTGTTGCTGTTGCCGTTGTTGTTGCTGCTGCTGCGCTGCCGGAGACCTGTTGGTTGGTTGCTCGCTTGATAATGCGACGCTTTGTTGTTGCTGCCGCTGCTGCTGCCGCCGCTGCTGCTGCCGACTGTTTTGGGTTTTCTATTTGTTGCTGCTATCAGCTGTTTTTATTGCATGTTGTTGTTGCCCCGCAATACATACGTGCGACGTGACGTTGTTTGCTGCCGCCACTTCGGCCGTTGTTGCTGTTGCCACTCGAGACGTTGACGTTACGATCCCCCGACACACGGTTCGTTGTTGTTTTCGCCGCTTCGTCGTTCGTCGTCGGTCGTTCGCTGTTGAAATCACGATTTGTACTAATTTCACATATTTAAACTGTGTGTGGCATGCGCGCTGCTCCAAACGCGGCCAGTTGCTGTTGTTGCCGCTGTTGCTGTTGCTTGCTGCTGCTGCTGTTGCTGCTGCTGCCGCCGCCGCCGCCGCTGCTGCTGCTGTTGTTTGTTGGCCGTAAGTTCGTCACTTGGCTCGCCTCCGCCCCCACACCGCCCCGCCCCTTGCGAAACATCAAGCAACCTTGTTGCTGTTGTGGTTTAAGCACTTTACGTCTCCAAAAGCATTACAGCTTTCCCATAAGCTTTGCCAAAAGCTTAGAACGAGAATCAATCGCACACACACACAGCCATAAGCACAGACTTGCTCTCCATTTGCATCATGCGTTTCTCAAACTCAAAGCTTCTTCTATTTCCCTCTCGCTCGCGCTCGCTCACTCAGCTCATTGCAGGGAAGTTCTGCCCAACCAACCTGTTATCGCGCACACTGTGACCAGCGTAAGGGTATCAAAATTTCGGCGTGTTAATCACGAATTTACTTGCTCATTATTTTCTTTTTTTTGTTTTGTTCAATTTTGCTCGTGTGGCGATCGCCGCTGCCTGCTGCTGTTGCTGCTGCCGCTGTCGCTACCGTCAACGGCAACACGTTGCACAGTGGGCCGGGGCGTGCGGCTTCTGCGCATGCGAAGAACGTTGCCAAGTGCCAAAACCAAAAACAAAATAATACAAGAACTTGCTATTCGTGTAGCAAAGTGGCGGCCATGAGGCTGGATCATCGACAAAGCTAGAGGCGTGTGCTCGTTAACATTCACATACATACATATGTATGTCTGTATGTATGTACATATTTTTGATGTCTTTAGCGGCACCATTAAATGTGAATGACAAAGTTCTCTAAATATATGTACTTACATATTTTCTGCTTGAAGTTTTATAGGCGCAATACAATATATATATTACACAATTCAATAAAAATTCTCTGCTAATTTTAACTTTCATTTCCTTTAATTTTCAATGCTTCAATTTATCACCTCAGTTAGTTTAATTTGCTTAGATATTCTACATTGGACCAATAATAATGATGAAACTTATTAATTACTATCAAAATCTACTTATCAAAAAAATGATTTTTAAAAGTTACTTTTGAAATTTAAGGCATGTAAGTTGCAGCGAACTCTGGCTTCCAGAGTGTCATCTTGTCCCACTGTGCAGCTACAGCTGTAAATATTGTTGCCGTCGTTGAGAAGTTGTTATCGTTTCGACGTCGCCGCAAAGCAAAATAACAAAAACAATATTCACAAAAAGCTTCATAACAGCGGTAACAAATTTTGCGACTCAGCAGAAACGCAAAAAAAAAAGAAAAAGAATCCAAAAAGGAATTGCATTTCACGGCAAATTTGGTTGTTTTTGTTAATCAAGGGGCGGGTTGTGTGCGATTGTGTTAGCTTAGTCGCTTGCCTGCTGATGTAAGGGGGAAGCGAGATGGCTACGTCGCCGCTGTCGCTGTCGCTCACGTAGGCAGTTTTGTTTTTGCATTTTGCGTTGACAACTTTGTCGATGATCGACATTGAGTCTCTCACCCGCTGGCTCTCCCTCTCTCACACTACAGCAAACAACGTGCACATACGTATGTATGTACATACATATGTATGCAAGTGCTCAACACGTGCAGGTTTCAATTTCGCCGAAATTTGTCGCTGTAAGGCGAACTTATACACGCACACATACATACCACGAGTTGCATTAGTATTGCATTTTACTTTGCATTGGGTCTCTCCCTAAGTCAGTTGCCCGTTCTCTCTCACTCTCTCGCCCTATCACTTTATGACGGTCTCTCGAGCACACATTTTAACATACGGAAGCTTTTGGTGCCTGCTTCTGCTTCTTGCTTTAACTGCTCATTATCAAGCGCCGCAGTCAGAGCAGTTGCGCTGTGGCAACGTCATGATTGCCGCACCTACGATAACGGCATTAACTCTGCCACTCTTTACTCCTCCCTTCCCCCGCCATCGCCATCCCTATCAATGTTAACAACGATTCCAGTGAAAGCAACCAAAAATGCTGCCGACTGCAACACAAAGCGCGCCAGCAAAAATTGAATCCAAAATTGGCTGTGACTGCGTCAGGCGCTAACGTTAGCGTCGCAGTCGCTGCGCTGCTGCTGCTGCTGCCGCTGCCGTTAACGTAACGACGCGTCGTGGCGCAAAGCTTTGCATTCAATTTTCGTTTTAAGTTGACAAATTGACGTTCAAAGTTGTTTGCGCAGCATTTCAGTTACAGTTTTCAGTTTTTGCTTGTTGCCTTTTCGCTACCCCTCCCCACGCCACGCCCCATGCTGCATGTACCTCATTATTTCCCCATATCGTTGCCTTCGTCAGTTCTGTTTCCTTATTATTTTTATGTATGATTTTTTCACAGTCTTCAATGCGTTTCGTTACCTTAAGAGTGCAACTGTACGTGTGCGTGTGCATGCAAATTACAGTGAGCGACAGCTGTTGGTGTATTACCATAATAAAGAAACATAATAACTACTATACACTGTACTGTATATTTTGTAATAGCATTGATTTTGCAATTATTGAAAGCAAAGCACTTTTATTCAGTACAATAGAAATGTGAATATAGTGTAGTGTGTACACACACTTTCGTCGAGCACTGTGCCCAATAGACTGAGCTGCTTTTGTTCCTGCTGTTGTTGTTGTCGTTGTTGTGATTGTTGCTGGTTGTCATTGCCAACTAAATTGCATTGAGCTGTCACATTAGAGAAGCAACTCGATATGCCAGTTCCATTCCCGTCTCACTCGCTCACGCACACTCTCTATTTCTCTCTCTCCGTCTGTCATGGTCTATGGCTGAGCTCCTCTCCCACTCATTTCGCAGCATGCTGCTGCTGGCGCTTTGCTTGCACTTTGCTTTGCTCTCTTCTTGCCATGCACTTTACGTGCTATTCTCAGTTGAACAGTTTTTATCAATCAACTTAGAGGTGTTGTTGTTGTTGTCGTTGTCGTCGTTGTTTGTTGTTGCGTGCACTTTAGTTGAAATTGCTGTTGACGTTGTCTATGGAATACATATTTTTTCATTTTTATTTTTATTCAATTCCAACGTCACTGCGTCGCCAACGTCGACATCATCATCACCGTCTCCATCAACGCTGTGCTTCTTTGTTGTTCTTTTTGCATTTTTCAATTATGCATAGTCTATTCGCCGTCTATCGCCTATCGTTTATCGCAATCCGATTGTTTGGCCTTCCCGATAAGCGCTGTACTACGTCAGCTACACTCTTTCCTTATGCTCCACAAGCAATGTGGTGTGGGGAGGGGGAGGGGGAATTGCAGTCGCTCGAGTGAGCGTTTATTTATTTACTTTAGTTGGGTTTTTCAACTGATGCGTATCGCCGATGGAAGTGCATTCGAATGACTGCACATCTGATAAACATAATATCCACAGACAGCTACCGACCCCGATATCGATACCCCCCAGCACCCACCACTTGCGATATATACTTAATTAGCATCGCTTTTCTCTTTCCTCGTACCCAAGGTTGCTTCAGAGCCCGCCACTAACGATCTAAGACGCTGCTCAGATCTTATCGCAGTAGCTAAGCATAATTCGGCTTATCTGAGGTGTAAATCCTTCCTGGAACAGACACTTAGCTGGAAGAAGCGAAATCAACGTAGATCAAGTGGTTATTAGAGCGCATAGAAATGAAATATAATTTTCTCACTATTCTAGGAAATATTTGTTGTGCTTTCTTTCAGCTTGGTCTGCATAAGAGTCATTGGTGTATTAAATAGGCAGCTTTGAATTGATTGATTACTGTATTTTATATATATGTAATTTATTAAAAAATATATATCTATGTAGTAAATAGTTGAGTTCAGAAAACTTTATGGTAGGAACTAAGATTTTCTTACTATTCTGAGAAATATTTGCTGTCTTTTCAGCTTGTTCTAGTTTGTTTAAAAGTCATTGACAAAATGTATTATATATACATATTTATTAATAAATATAATTCTGTATATTAGATGGCTTAGATCAGAAAACTTGCTCGAAGGAGTTCTGTTTTTCTAATATGTAATTTAATTAATTTGTTTCAGAAATAAATAGCTGATTTACAGGTAATTGTGTGCTTAAAGCAAAGTAAATAAATAATTCAAATAATTGTAGTAAATAATAATAAATAAGTAAAGTAAGTGAATGAAATAAAATCTTCAACTTCAACTGCAATCGTAACATATATTTTTTTGTTTGATCTTAACTGCTTCAAAATTTTAATTTTATATAGAAGTTTCTCGCATATATTTTGCAAAGCTATTCAGGGTATAGTAAAGAAATCAACGCTAAAGTAGCAGCGACGTGTTAACAACTTAATTTCGTATTCAAAGTTGTAGTTGCAAAGAGTGTACGACATAGATATATGTATGTTGTTATCTGGGCCCTGCAATTGAGACATTAGTTATCGGCCAACAAGTGCAAAACTGGCAAGTTTGCAGCAGTAATTAAATCGGTTTTTAGCGATTAGCAAACCCCAAAGTCGTAAATTCACTTCAATTTGACCCTTTTGGCGAGGAAGCAGCAGCATTTGATAGACCCGGATTATCAGTAACCGGAACCATCTTACACGCTCACACGCTCGCACGCCAAGGCGGGATTAGGTCGGAGCCAGGCCGATTAAGACATTTTGCGGTCATCTGCAGGGAGGGAGTGGGTTGCATATAATTAGAAGCGTCGTCGCTGAGCCTTCTAGGCGGCTCATTCATCACGCTCGAAGATTGTTAGCACTTGGGACGAGAGATGGAGAGAGCGAGAGAGAGAGTTATTTATGTTGGACAGCAGCAGGATAACTATTAAAAGTAACTACTTAGCAAACACATCCCGAGTCCAAGTTTTTCGGCAAAGTGCCATTTAGTTAAACATTTTGACACATGATAAATGAGACGTACGAAGGCGTCGGACAACCCTCCATTAGGTCAGACATATGCTGAGTGCTGCCACGGAGCCGTGCGGGCAATTAAAGAGCGCCACGCCAGGCGCTTTTGGTAACCCATAAATAGTATCTATAAAATCGGCCGGCCGGACTCATGTAAATAGCGGCGGTCAAGGGGCGCAGGCAAGGCGGCGCGAGCGAACTCATTAAATAGAAAGCATTTATTGCGTATCAAGATACAGCTACAGATAGTTACAGATACAGATACAGATACAGATACGGCTAGAATCCTGGCCTGGCCTGGCCTGGCCGGTAATAGAATGTCATGAGCAGCTGACGGCGACGGGAGGCTGCGACGACTGCACACAAGAGGGTGCGAGATTGAATGACTGACTGAGTGAATGAATGGGCAAATGGCTGAGCGAATGCTTCAATGCCTTCAATGCTCGCTGGGTGTGATATCAGCAGTCAAACTTCGAAGGCAGCCCAACAGCAGCAGCAGCAGCAGCATCGTAAAAGTCATCGCCTGCTCTGTCGACAGGAAGGTCATTTAAGTTTTAATGATGGAGTTGGAAGGAAGGATGCGCCATTGTGGGTAATGAAAAAGTTGCGCCCTCCGAACTTGCTGCGGTTCCCTGCCACACACACACACACACACACACACACAGAGCTGTAGTCGAGAGATTGCTTTAAGTACTAAAGTAGCAAAGTAAACATCGAGTGTTGCGCTCTAAATTGAAACTTTGATGAGTAAACCAAGCGGCAGGCTGCCTCCCCTGCCCCTTCAACTATTTTCTGGAAGTGTTGCGTACGCTACACAAAGACTTCCTCATCAAAGGGATGACTGTCGGTCTGTCCTGACGCTGCGCTCTAATCAGATTCCTGTTTCCATTCCTTGGATGGCAAGCATTCTAACTACACGAGTGGTTGTCTTCCCTCGGCTCGTTATATTTATCGTTATTAGTTTGCATTTAGCCGTATATCTTTATTCTAATACCACCGTTTTCCTCTTTCTATATGCCAGAGAAATGCTAAGAATCTTCTTAAGATTTTAATTTAGATTTGAATTTTTGAATAGATATTAATTACACGCAGACCTAGTAAACAAAATACTTTGGGTTCTCCAAGAAACCATTTTTAGATTAGCAAATTTGATGAGCTCTTGGTAAAGCTGAAACTTGAAGTTCCTAAAAAAGGTGAATGTGGTTTATATTGTATCGAAAATTAAACTTAAGTTTAAAGTTATTGTTCTATGATTTAAGTTCTATGATTAAGTTGATGAATTTTATTAAAGTTTATAATAAATTGTATAACAATGAACTAATTCAACTTTTAGAGTATTCTGATTTATGAAGAACATTAAACTTACGTTAATGCTTATAATTTTATAGCATTCATTCTTAATAATCAAGTGCTGATCTTTACGATATTCAACAAAGATACTGTGGTACAAAATGTATCAACAAATTTATGTCTGTATTTTTTATTTAAGCATTTAAGACTTGAAGTAAAGAATTTAAAGTAATTACGTTTACGATGGTGAATAAAGTAATAAACTTGAAATAAATGTAAAGCAAGGTATAAGATATAAGCAAATGTTATATATTGCGCTTTATTGGGAACTTTTTGTGCCTTAATCTGCAGATTAATCCAGAATTCTGCACATATTTATAATTGTGTAGTATAGAAAATCATAGTCTTGATATTTTTTAGATTAGAAATATTGAAATTAGGTAAAAGTAGATAAATAAAATAAAATTGAAAATATGCCAAGATATCGAAATGAATGTACTAATTATGTGCTGTGATTTCTTATAAACTCTCTAGAGCTCTATAGCAGTGCATATATACCACATTATACGTATAAAATGTATCGGAAAATTAAAGGAATAGGGACAGGGAATTTAATAACATTTACGATGATAAATATATTTACAAATTAAAAGTAAAAAAGTGAATGTAGTGTAAAAGTGAATGAATGTAACTAGAAATAAGGAATTTAATTACATTTATGATAATAAATACAATATCAAAATAAAAGAAAAAATAGAACAAGATAAGTATAATAACAACATAAATGTAAAAATAACAGAAGTTATGGAAATGTAATTAATGAGAGCTCTATCTATATTGGTAATAGATTCACCGATTCTGTAATAAAAAGCGTATAATATTTATCGAATAATAAACGTCTGTAATATAGACTAGAAATAGGGAATCACAATTACGATGATGCATAATAATAACAAAATGATACAGATATTAAACAAAATAAAAGTAAAAATAAAACACATGGAAATGAATGTAATTAATGATGTGCTGCGAGTTATTGTGAACTCTATTGCATATCTGAAATTGAATCCTCGATGCTGCACTTTTCCGACCGATTGCACATTGGGAAGAGAGTAAGCTGCGCCTCATGCGGGTCGCCGAGGTGAGAGTGCGAATCATCTGTGGATCAGGCGGGAACAATTGCTGGCCATTGTGCCGTCAAAGGGCGTGCTATTTGCATCTCTCAAGCGCGGACAATTGACGACGCTCGAGCACAGAGCACGCGGATATCATTATCGCAGTGGAATACGTCGTATAATTTGAGGGCTAACCCTCGCGAGTCGCGACCGGCGAGGAGTCGAGTCGTCGTGCGTAATATGCCTGCTCCTGCTGTGTTTTATGCCTGCGCCACTCCACAACACTTTTGCGTAATAAGTGTATTTACAGTGTGTGCGTGTGTGTGTGTGTGAAAGGAATGGAAATGGCTTTCGTAATAATGGATTTCATTAAGGCCATGCAGGACAATGAAGGAGTCGCTGCTGATGCTGCGTGTGTGTGTGTGGACGGCAATTCAAACTACGCCATGCGTAACAAATAAATTCATTAAGCGCAGCCAATGCCTCGTCCAAGGCATTATCATCCACCCAGCTGAGGCGGCGAAGGACACGGCCTAAGGTAGCAGCGGGGACGGAGACGAGAAACCGTCTCTGACTGAATGATAATAACAAAAGCCGCTCGGCTTGGCACGCGTAATTAAGTCGCATGTTCGAATGTGTTGCCTAGTCGCAAGTTCAACTGCTGAAACCTGAAACCTGGTCCAGAGCTGCCGATTTTTGTGCACCCGACCGTCGACGCCACTAAGCGGGTATGCCGAGGCAGTGAGAGCACTGAACATCCGTCTGTCTGTCTGTCCGTCTGCAAACCTGTTGATAGCTCGCAAGCTAAATGAGTGAGAATTGTGAAATTTGTGCACAACATTGCTAAGAGCTCTACGTAGTTATAGAAACAGCTAGAGTTTAGCCACGCCCTCTAGCGCCCGCCAAAATTGTTAAAATGATCTACAATCTTAGTGCATGCTTTGGACGGGTATCGCGCCGTTGCGCGCGATCCGTCTGCCGCTTTGTGGCTTGTTCGCTGTGCGGAAATGTAACATCCGGGCGAGCGGTGCCCCTTGGCCCTGCCCCTTGCCGCCGCTCGTTATTCAAATGATATTTACGCCAGTTTTGCGCACGCTCGATGTTTACGATTATGGGACACGGCCGAAACGGAGCTCGGTCCGACTCCGTGACCGGGATTAACATGAAATTGTCAAGTATGCATCTTAGTAGCTCCCCTCACCCCCCAATCACTCCCTGCGCTTGTTGCGGTTCCGGTGCGAGACGTTTAATTAAAATGTATACGAGCCGTGTGGCACTGCGACAACAAACAGCGGACTGGCAGCGACATGGCGACTCCTGACAGCGGAGGCCGGCGAGTAACGAGCGCTTCATAAATTTCAAATTAATCAATGGGCTTTGCGAATGTTGTGTGTCGCTTGTCGCGCTGTTAAAATTGCATTTGTCTTGTTAACCAAAAGTGCCGCCTCCACCCGCGGGCTTACATCCCAATTGAAAGTAATGTCCTGTCGTCCCTCGGCCCGAGTATTAGACGCATAAATTGCCCAACGCCCTGGAGGAGCAGGTGCCCGGCCCAGGCCCTCCTCTGCTCAGCTCTGCTCTGCTGGCGGAAGTAAGCTCCGGGAATCAACTAGCAAATTGTCGCGCAGTTGGCAAAAGTTTTAGCAACATTTAATTGTTTCCTCACAGTGAGGAATTCCTAAGGAGCTGGCTTTAGAGTTGCAAGAATCACGCTTTAGGGTGACCATATGCTACAAGCATCTTTAGCAACTTGTAATGTCCACATTAAGCAACACATGGCTTTAAATAGACTTCAGTAACGTTGAGTGTATCAAAAGTAATTACCATTTAATTATGTGTGAAACATTTGAAAATGAATTCCATTGATTACATTATTTTTATTTCAACAAGTGTTTATTTGTTTACCTATTTAACTTCGTTAAACTACATGACTGACTTAGTTAAACTACTAGATATCTGAGGAAAGTCGGAGGTTTATAAAGAGCAGGGGATAAAGTTATAACAATTGGGTCAGTAATTCATACATGACTTTTAATTTCTTCAGAAACAAAAAAACATTCCTTAAGTTTGTCTTTTATTGTCAAGGATATAAATGTCTTATTCTAAAATCGAATCTGGTAAAGGTAATTATATAAAAAAGAGAAGAAGATGAAAGCCAAAGAATTTTAATTTAAACTACAGTTTTATATTGATAAAATCGAGAAATAATCATTAACTTTTTCTTCTATTTTGTTTATTGCCTTTTCAATATCATTCAAATATTAGTCATCTTAGTAAAGCTGCAGGTTAACTTAAAGATTATAAAGAGCAGGGGAAAAACGAATCGTTTGAAATTGTTAAAGACCGTAGAAAACTCAATAAGTTTTCTTCTATTTTCTAAGAAATACCTATATCTCCTTATCAATGTCGATAGAAATCTACTCATCTTAGAAAAGCTGAAGATTATAAGGAGCAGGAAAAAATTACCTAAGAATTGAGCTAGTAATTTAAACTTAAGTTTTTTATTAAGTCAAGTTTGTTTTCTATTTTGTTTATTGCATTTTCAATATCATTATAAATATACTTATCTTAGGAAAGCTGGAGGTTAACTTTCAGATTTCAAAGGTGGCCTAAGAAATGAGTCAGTAATTTAAACTGGGGTTTTATATTAAGTCATGTTTCTTTTCTATTTTGTTTATTGCCTTTTCAATATCGTAAGAATTCGTATTAAAATAGAAAAGCAGAAGTTAAAATTAAAGATTATAAAGAGCAGGAGACGAAGGGCTAAGAATTAAGCCAGTAATTTAAACTAGAGTTTTATATTGGCATAAGCGAGAAATAGTTATGAAGTTTGTCTGCTATTTTATTGGAAAAATATATTATTTTACAATTTATTGGCTTTTCAATATAGTTAGAATACTAGTCATTTTAAACATTTTAAAATAGATATATAATCAGGAAGTTTTCTTTTATATTCCAGGAAAAAGTTATTATTATTTACAACTTAATTTTATTCTTTAAGCAACCTTTCAAATATGTACTAAAATTATATAAAAAATCACGAAGTTTTCTTTTATATTCAAGGAAAAAGTTATAATTATTTACAACTTATTTCTATTCTAAAAGCAAATAAAATTAAATATAACGATTACGCATTGTAAAGCAGATGAAAAAGTAGCCGAAGATTTACGAGCAAGGCTTAGATGGGATAGGTTTTGACTCGTTTGGCTATTTATTGGCGCATCTCACGCAGTTAATAACTGGAAAAAGTAACTAATAAATGCGTCTAAACGCTGAGTAAAAGACAACTGACATGATTTATGCAACGGCGAGAACATAAAGCCCATTCAAAATACCGGATTTGGTCACGCTGTTGAATATATTTCATATGCTGTCATAGGCATGAAATGTTTGTTTGCTATTTTTGCGGTGGTACTCGTACTGGGCACGTGAAGACACGTGAAGGTTCGAGTCGACGAAGGCGCATAAAATGTATGCTGGCTAATTGCGGCCCAGTGAGTGGGGCCAAATTAATTGGCCGCTTTTGGAGGATCCATTAGGGCACAAAATTGAAATTTATTGCGTAGATTTGTAAGTCGGCAATGCGAAACACGTGTGCGGCGGCCCAAAACACCACAAACAAAACAGTGGCGAATGAGATTTAAAAAAGTCTTTATATACACAAATACAAATACTACAACAAGTATATACACAAGAGGCAAGCTCCCAGCGAGTGCGGCACAATAATGGCGTAATGGGTTAATTAGCCTTATCGCCGTCATAGGCGAGGGAGAGCAGCGTCCGGTCACTTCGGCGGCAAAGTGTTACAAATATCACACTTAGCAGTCAAAGAAGAACACACAACAGAACAACAAAAAAACAAAAAAAAACAAAAAACAGTGGAGAAGTGAACTCGACCGAAAATGAGAAAAGCCGCTCGACCCTCCAATTAATCAACGGCTGCAATGCAAATTTCGTTCACGTATCCGTGAGATACGCAACACTCAAGCGGGCCCCAGAAGAATCGAGACCGAGACTCAGAGTCAGTTCTATATTTTGGGAATGTGCGTGTCTCGAGACGCTCGAAACAGCTGGAAAGCCATGCAATTATGTTTATGCTGCCCGGACCGAAACAGAGCTAAGTAATGTCAATGTTTCCAGTTCCCATAATCATAACTTACGCCAAAAGGTCACTCCGAGGCCTAGAGCCGAACAGCTGACTCGCATAGCCGCACAGTGGTTCGAGTATGCGGGAAATTGTTGCCTTTGAACCAGCGCTAAACTCGAACTTGCAAAGTTAACAATTGACACACTATATTTAACATTTTTAATTTGAAAAAATATATTTGAAATATTTAACTTAAAAACACTAATTGCTTTTATGGGATTATAATGCGATCACAATATTTAGCCTGAAAGAAAAGGTTCAAATATTTGTATGCTTTTTTCTAAAGTCGTTTATATTGTCAAAATTTGTCAAAATTATATTATTATTATATTATATATTATTTATATTGTGATGACAATATTATCGTTAAATTTGTAGCTGTTCTTTTTATATTCAAAGCTCATTGTTATTCTAATGGTTGACTAAGTTAACAATTACAACAGCTTAAAGAAGTAAATTTGAAATTTTCAAAAAGTAGTCTAAAAGAAGAATCTCCATAATTTTTATCGTAATTTTAATAGTTGGTTTGCACAGTGAAAATTTGGCAATATTACATATATTTTTAAATCAGATGACATTTTTATCATTCATTCTATTTATATTAGTCAATTTCAGCGCTACTCTTCTTATATTTAAAGCGGCTAATATTTGAATTTTATACTTAATTATAACGCAATATTATTGTTTACTAACACTTCATAAGTATTTAAAAATTGCAAATGAGTCTTAAGTTTAGGTTGTTTGCACTTTATGTTAACTAAAAACTTTTTTAAAAATGCAATCATCTTAAGAATACTCAAATTTCTAATATTCAGGAGTCACGTGAATTTAGTTGCTCCTAGTTATGTTTTGACAGCCGAAGTGTTGCGTGTAGAAAACTAAACAGTTGCCTTGATCGGTTCGCAACCTTGCCACACTGTGCCGTCCAAGCATGCCCCACATGCCAGAGTGCTGCGCATTGGCCTATGCGTGATTATTTTGCGCCTCGAAAGCGAGGAAAAATGTTAATTAAATGATATTCCCAGCCAGGTCTTACCCAAAATACAACAAAAAAAGAAACAATAATATGTGTGTGGAGAGGAACCCCTGCCCTCCTCCCGCGGAAATATGTGACCAGTGTCCGGTGGTGGCGTGGTTCGCGACTCGCCGGAAAAGTGGCTCGCATTATGCATTACTGGAGGTATTTTGCGGCGACCCACGCATATATTAGCGCCCAGATAGTGATCAGAAGGGGTCGCATGATTTTGCATATCGGCGGCGGTGGCGGTGGCGGCGGCGGCGGCGGCGGTGGCAGTGGAAATAAACAAGAGCCGAAGGAAAATGTCAGGCAGCGGTCGCGGACCGCTTGAGTGACGACTGACAGCGACTCGAATAGGCCCAGCTCACGCACAGCACACAGTACACTGGCTGACCTTTGCCCTGTGGCTAACTAGCAGGTGATGGACAGCTGAGGGGCGGCTGCTCGAGGTGTGAGCGGACGCACTCGCTCGCCCTCTCTCTCTCTCTCACGCACTCGCTGTTACTGCTCCGCTTCACACGTCAACGGCAACAAAGCCGAAAATTAGTTAACTTTTTTTCGTGTTTTCCTTTCCTTTTCATAAATATTTACAACTGCCCTACACCTGCACCTTGTGGCCGGCAGAGTCCATTAGTGCACTATGCATTATGGGAAAACTAACGGCTGCCGACGAAATTTCAGTTTCCCAACCCCTACGAAAGATCGGCGAGCGCCTGGACAATCGCCTGATTGATTGTCCCGAATTCTTGGGTCTGTTGTGTGTGCAGCGATGAAGTTGCATGGATGCAACTCCCTGCAACTCAATGCCGCAGCGACATTCATCTTAATTGATGTGCTTATTCTGCCTGCCCGGAAGTCACTTAATTAATCGAATCGTTGCAGCCTCTTAACGATAACAAATTGTGTGCAAACGCTAGACAAATTCATCATAATCATTACTGCACTCATTAAATGTGAGTTATGCTTAAGAACATATATGTCTTCATTCAATTCACAGCGAAACACGATTTTCAATGCTATTGAGATCTTTATTAAATATGTTAAATGTCTTCTCAGTTAGAAGAGAGCATAGCTGAACTGAGATACTGAGCGATGGAAATGAAATAATTTCTAATTCTTTAGAGTAGCTTTTCCAGAAGTAGTTTGTCGTTAGCTATAGTTCGTCGTAAGTTCAATTAAAGTAACTCTTATTATGAACATTAAATAGTTTTAAATAGTTTTTAGAGTTACTTTAAAAGAGTACTTTGTTGTTAGCTGTAGTTCGTTGTAAGTTCAATCAAATTAATTCTTATTATACTTCTCTGCAATACTAATAATCTTTAATGAATTTCATTGACTTTGCTTTAATTGCTTTAATTAATTCTTATAATATTTTTCTAGAATATTAATAATTTTTAATGAATTTCATTGACTGCATTGCTTCAAGTAATTCTTATTATATTTCTTTACAATACTAATAATTTCTAATTGATTTCATTAGTTTCATTGCTTTAATTAATTTTTATTATATTGTAGACTAATAATACTAAAAATTTGTAACGGATTTAATTGATTTCATTGATCTGTTATTAATATTATTTTCTGTTATAGCAATTTCAGATTAGTTTGCTTAGATTTAAACTAACTAACTCTCCTTACTTTTCAGTACTGTAGTTTGTCTATTTTTCCAGTGCAGCCTTTTTGATTTTTTATTATATTTCGTCTACAATACTAATAATTTTTATAGGATTTAATTGATTTCATTGATCTGTTATTAATCTTATTTATAGCAGTAGCAATTTTTAATTAGCTTGCTTGGGTTTTTAATAACTAACTTTTCCTTACTTTTCGCTATTGTGGTTTCTCTATTTTTCTAGAGCAGCCTTTTTGATTTTGGTTGCAAGTTGCCCAGCGCTTTGCAGAGTATTGCGAAGTGAGCTAGCGCTTGTAACTTTTTCCCCATAACAATAAGTTGGCAGCCCCCGCCAGTCGCACACTTCACGTTTCATATTTTCGGGAGTGGTTGGGCCTGAGTGGCCCTACCAAAGCCATCCAATAATCCACATTTGCGGCAAACATTTCTAACTGCTGGGGCCCCCAGGAAGTTGACGGCTCTGCTGAGTGACAGTTAGCACAGGGAAGGGGGGCAGCTGGCTGTTGTGTTGCCGCTGCTTTTGGCTGTGGCATTTTCAATTGTTGCTAATGAGTGCCACAAATTAATTAGGTTACTTCGTTACGCTGACGCTATAAGCTATGCGGGGGAGTGTGAGTCTGATGCTAAGTTGTGATAGTTCCTCAGAATTAGCATAAATTTCCAGCTCTCTCGCTCTCTCTCTCTCTCCTCTCTCTCTCTCTTGCACCGCTTTTCACTTGGTTCGCACGGCAAATTGAGCGAATTTCCAGCGCTTCCAAACGCAACGCCTCAGCTCAGTTATGCATAACTTAGCTCGGCTCTGCATTCCATTTACTTTTCTGGTTGCAACCCTTTGCCGATCTTATCTTTCCACCTACAATGGGCATGACATGCACAATTCTTTGGAGATTTCTTGGCGCAATTAATTGAATTCAATGGGGGCGTGACGCGGCTTAAAGATGACGTCGACAAATCGAAATCTGCTCAAAACTTTACACTGCAAATTGTGTCGAAATTGAAATTGACTGCCAAATACGCGGTAGGCAAGCACACGTCTTTTGTTTACTGAAGTCAGGAAATTACGCTTCGTTAATTAATAGATTTGAGAAGAGAATTTAAAAGTCAATTCATTGTATTAGTTGACAATCAAAATTACTATTGTGTATATATAATAAAGTAAATGTTGTGTTAGAATCTTGGCAAGATGTGTTAAATTCTCTGAGTGAGCTTTTCAGTTAAGTGTTTTTGGTATGTTGTGTAGAATGAATAGAAAAAGTAAGAGGAAAGAGGAAAGCAATAAAGGTAAATTTATTGTTGGAATACAATAATGAATTGAAATAAAGTAGTAGTATTGAAATAATGTATCGTTTGAATATTCAAGATGTACATCTGTTTCAATTAAAATAACTTTGTTTATGAACTGCAAGTTTTGAGATTGAAAAATCCCAATAATAGTGATTATATGGAACAAAATTTATTCACAACTTTATATATTTATTTCAAAAGAACTGAACAACAGTTTTAGTTTCGGTTCAGTTTATATTCTCGGACTTAACTTTACTTTCAACTATGATTAGAAAGTATAAAAAACGAAACCAAGAGAATTTGATGCCTAAAAATTTTAAATTGAAATTTAAAAGTAGAGCTAGTCATAGCTAATCGTTAGTTTAGCTCTATTGAAATGAGAATTCAGCATGATGTCGAAACCCGTATTTAACAGCAAGAATGCTGCATTAATATTTTAATTGTCGTATAACAATTTTAAACCAAGTTTTTAGTTGGTTTTAAGTGTTACAAAGTGACTTAAAATCAAAAAGTATAGAAAACAGACAATAATTCTGAATTTGCAATAACCTTAAGTTAATTTTGCAATACAATTTTAGCCAGCTGCAGTTTGTCAAGGAATTGTTTGCAAAACTTAAAATCGTTTGCAATTTCTACCTATCAAAACTGACTGAAATTTTTAAAGTATTTTTTAGCATGAGTCAACATTTATTTTTAATAATATTAACAAGAAAATAAACCAATTCCAATTTAAATGAAAGAAAATATAAAAAACATAAACTGTCAAGTAATTGTTGGCAAAATGTGAACATCAAATTGAGAGGGAAGCAAAAACGCTAGATCCTAAGAAGTAAATTGACTAAATACATTGTTGCACTGTATGAAAAAAGTGTGGAGGGATGCTGCACTGATCGATAAGTAATCGATAGCAAAGTCGAAATTGTGATGACTGTTGCTTGTAACAAATGCGTTGCGCCTTATTAATATTATTAATATTAAAGGTTGGGCAAATACTGTCGATTATTGCGGCTTAAATGAGTGTGAGCGAGTCGGAGTGTATGCGTGTGAGTGTGTGTGTGTGTAAGTGTGTGTGTGTGTGAGTGCCTGCACAATTACATTTTCATAAAGGATACGCGTAAGCTGCTTACGACTACGCATCAGCAGCGAGCAGGAAGCGGAGCCCGAAGCTGGATAATAGCAGCGAAGGTATGGGAATAGCTTGCTGGCAAGGGGTTGTCGGGCGACGGCAGAGCGGGCAGCGGGCAGGGGGGGGAGGCGGTTGGTTGATGGTGTGCAGCAGAATTGCGGTTTGCTGGAAGTTCTTGTTACTCGTAAGCGTCTATTATGAAGAGCAAAGTAACGCTAATGAGTAAATCAAGTGCACATGTGTGGGCCGTTCAACTGGAATCCTCGCATCCTCGATTCCTTCAATCCCCCTGGCTGCCACACCCCCCCCCCCTCTCAGACTTCGTGCTCACCGCAAACCGCCCACACACACAAACACACACACACGCACGCTGCCTTTGAAGCTGCGCCAGTTGGCGTGTTGAAGCATAAATAAGCCGCGAACTGCGCTCCCCGCTTGGCCTCCGTTGCCGCACCGCCACTTGGCGCTGTTTTAATAGCTAAATTATGTAATCATGATGTGTGATACACACACACACACACACACACACACGCGGAGACTTGCCAGCACGTTGCACGTTCGTGTTGCGGCATTTATGCAAATCCTGACGTCGCTGCTCGCTCGCTTCTTCGCTGAAACTTTTACTTTGCCAGCCGCCCCTATTTTGGAGGCGGGGAGTGGTGAGTGAGGGGGGCAAGCCACCCCGCCGCCGTCTGCCCCTTTTTAATTTGAAATTTTTCATAATGAGCAGTGGCGGCATGTGGCATGTGGGAGCAGCTGGGGCGGGGCGGGGCGGAGAGGTCTGCTTGCTTTGACGTTGCCATAGTGTGAAGATTAAATTCTACTAATTAGAGACGTCGAGTGGAATGTTCGCGCTTTTGTGCTTGCTCCCCCAACTCCCCCAACGCCCCAGCCACCCCTTTGCCCCTACCCGCCCCCTGTGCTTACGTAGGGCCGTTGGGTGGCGCTAAGTTTTTGTTTTTGTGTGGGCGCCTGATTGGGCAATGGCAAACAAAATGGCGTTGAACTCGCTGGCGCAGTCAAAGACCCCAACAAATTCATCGCCCCCCCACCCCCTGCCTCGCCAGCTACTTCTACGCGATCCCTTTGCCACGTAATGCTTCAACGCTTTTATTGATATGTCGAGCGTAAAAAGTTCAAATCTCTAGAACAAACAACAACAGCAAAAACACTGCTGCCAACTACTCAGAGCGAGGGCTACTTCAAATGTTTATGAGCTATAAAAGGAGTTAATTGCCATCAAAAGCTCGCTGTGAACTTTCCAAATCCTATTGAAAATTCATTTTAGAAACACACAAATTTATATATATATATATTTTATTTTGATTTTTAAACGTTTTTTAAATAAATTTCATTGTATTGTATTTGAGATTCTTCAATATTTTACAACTATAACTTAAATTACTCCTATAAACAGAAAAATGTTTCTAAATTGCACTAAATTTGAATTTAATTGGTTGAATTTAAGCTCATTTGGATTTTTAAACGTTTAAGTAATAAATTTAATTTTATTTTAGATTCTTAAATATATTCAAATTACTTAAGTTATTTCTATCTGGTGAAAACGACTGTAAATTGGATTAAATTTGAATTTAATTGATTGATTTTCATTTTATATAGATTTTTAAGCATTTAAGTAATAAATTTAATTTTATTTTGAGTTTGTATTCTTAATTATATTACTGCTATTACTTAAGTTTTTCGTACCACAAGGAAAATTCTACATATTGGACTAAATTTGAATATACTATTATATTAAGTTATTTTTCAAAATGACTGAATGAGGCGCTACTTTAGGATGTTCTAAATTGTATTTGCAATATAATTAGCTTCTACATTATTCAAAAGTAACATCTCTTTTTCCTTAAATATTATAAATTAGCTTTTAAGTGTTTCCATACTTTGAAATATCATGGTAAAATAATTGAATTCTCATGCAATGGAAAATAACTCTAAGTTGGACTACATGTAAATAATATTATTAGCAGCTTATATCATTTTGATATGTGCTAAATTGGGCTTAAAGTATTTGGTATATAATTGGCAACTCCATCATTAAAAACCCAATTTATCTATTCTGAAATATTCGTTATTAATTTTAAAGTGATTCCAAGTTTTTAATTATTATGATGAAATGATTGAATTCTTATTGAAAGGAAAATAGCTCTAAGTTTAAGTAACATTATACTCTGTTATTAAAAAGTCAAGATCGGCCTTTAATATGTTCTAAATTGGCTTTAAAGTATTTTGTATATAATTGATAATATACATACATGATAAAATACATACTGGCTTAACTAAATTCTTCAACAATGGGAACTTACCAAAAAAATTAGTATACTATGAGAGCTTTACATCATTCTATCAGTGATTCAATGATTCAATTTTCGTTTGGGTTTCCCTAATTTAAAAAAAACTGGTGTAAAATAACATGGGAACATACTGACATCTTTGTGGCTAAATTTAACAATGAGACATCCCTAAAAAATTACTAAACTTGCAGAGCTTACATCATTGTTAGGGTATCAGTTAGCAGGCAAGTTTTCAATTAACGAATTTACATGAAAATCAAAGTTAGGTTTGTCGGAATTTCGTGAAAAAATGTGTCGGCTTAAATGAAAGAGCGGGTTTTTTTGGCAATTGAGTTTTGCTCAAATGCGCAAAGAGAGAGAGAGAGAGAGAGAGAGAGCGAGAGAGAGAGAAAGAGAGAAAGAGAGGAAGAGGGAAGAGTTAAGAGGGGACCACGTCAAGCGGTAAATGAATTTATTATTATTATTTCTGTGTTTGCTTAATTTTCGTCGGTCGGTGTCATAAATGCGAAAATAATTAAAAATGGATTTCAGTTTTTTGCCACATGCCACACACACACACACACACACTTTGGACATGACAGGAGAGCTCGGAGCGTGGCCTGGCAAGGAAGGTCGAGGCGGGGACTACAACTATGGAATGAAATGGCGGAAAGTGGCAACTTTTTGGACACGAACTTGTTAAAACTTTGGCGCTGTGTTTTAATTTTAATTTAATTAAAACTCACACAAAATAAGCCGCTGACATGACGATCCCCGAAACGTCGCCCAACGATGCAAACTGAAGCGAACCCAAAGTGCGGCTTAAATTTGAATACTCAGAATTGCGAAATAGTATTCCCGTATACGATATACCATATGTATTTTTATCTACAAGCAATTTTTAGAAAGACATGAAAGACCAAAGAATAGTGTCAATACAAGTTTTTGTTTTTTTTTAACTTTAAAGATATTAAAGCTGGATTTTACATTATTTACTTTAGTATCTAACTGAATTTACAATGTTTTGGAAAGTTGCAAGTTTTGCTGTACTTTCTTTAATATTGCAGCAGAAAGACCGAAGAAAATTGATGTCAATATAATGCGTAAAATAGTTATTATCTTATGCAATATGAACGAGTATGGCTAAGGAATGCTCACCTTAAAAGAAATTCCTGTTGCATGTTATATATGTTGTTATTAACTTGAAAACTATTAAAGCTAAGGGATAAGAGAATAAATAATTCCTAGCATTTTCAAATTATTTTCATTAGTACTTAACTATGGTAAATTAACATTGTTTTGAAAAGTTTGCTGTTTGCTGTATTTTCTATATTGTTTTATGTCTATTGATGTCATGGATTATATAACAAACATTGTTACTAACTTTGGAGCTATTAAAGCTGAGAATACGGAAATCATTTCTAGCATATTTACATCATTTTCTTTAGTACTCGTACTTAAATGATTCAAAATTGACCTAGAAAACTCCAGTTCTTGCTGTATTTTCTTTAGATGATGATTGATGTCAATACAAATTTCAGTTGACACAAATATTTATTAATTTGCAGAAGACAACGCGAATCATTTTTACAATTTGTACATTACTTTCTTTAGCATTATCTTAGATAACCCAAGTGTTTGCTGTATGTTCTCAAGTTCTGTAACATATATTGTTGTCGAGTGTATCCCAGTCAAGGCACAAAGATTGAAGGAAGAGCGTTGTATTTAAGACGACGATTTAATTAGCTGACGACTTGAGGCGGATGGCAGGAGAGCTGTTTTCTTGCTTGCTAAATCAATTATGCAATAAAACGGTTGACAAATTGCCACAAAAATGCGAGTAAACTGGCGACTGGAAGTTGGAAGTTGTCGGCAGGCGAAATGCGTTTTTGATTTTCAACAACTGGCGCGGCAGCAGCTCCGCTCAGCTTGTGGCTGCCACTTGGAGACGCTGCGAAGTGGCATTTGCTTTGATGTTTCACTTTAACAGATGATGTTCCCTGAAATCATATACGAGTATACGTACATATAATGTGTGTTTGGCTGGCAGTGGGTAAGGTTCGCCGTAGCCTGCATCATGTTGCTGGATCATAAAAAGTAATGACAGCAAAAATTTCACTCGCTCGCTCGATAATGACGAACGCGAGTGATGCGCAGGATGAGGGACGGCATGTCGGCCATGGGGGGCGGGTGGGGGGTGCGTAGTGGGAGGCACAAGTGCAAAAAGTAGCTAAAGTAGTCAAGACACAGCAGCTGTCGCTGCACTGCGCAAAATTGTCGAGCTACTTGATGAATTCATGGAAATTTTACATAGCAATTGGAAATTTACAAACATTAGTTTTAAATTAATATAAATATTATTTTTAAAGAATCAACAGTTTTTGGACAAAAGATAGTTGATTTACATTGCAACTAAACTGTTTGCCTCAAGTCTCCTTGTTAATATTCTGTTCATAAATTATGCATTTTAATATGTTAAATTGTTAAATAAAATAACAGCAATAACATATTTTATAATAACGAGTTTATATAGATTTAATAAATAAAATGCTTGGTTATTTGGGTTCATCTCAAGTCTGCTTGTTAAAATTCTGTTTATTTTAAAATGTTAAATTGTTAAATAAAAGAACAGCAACAAAATATTTTATAATAACGAGTTTATATGACTCTAATTAGAATGTAAATAAATAAAATGCTTACAAAAATAGTGCTGTAATGCTGTAGTGTAATGTTTTTAAATACTATTGCAGTCAAGTGCAATATATGTTTTAATCAATATACGTTTTAAGATGGCAAAAACAGTCACGCTTGTGACACAAAACAGTCACGAAATTGCACTGAATGATAAAATATATTTTTTTAGAGCTTTGAGAAGCAGACGTTTCCTTGGGCGCTTATTGCTGGCGACTTGCACAAAATCTTTGGGAAACAGCTATAAAAATAAGGTGGACTAAATTCAAAATGTGTGTAAGTCAATAAAGCAAATTTCTTTGTGGCAAGATCATCATTTAGGGGGCATCCAAGTGGCATTGCTTTTAGCCAAAGAGTTGTGCAGAATTTAGAAGAGTGGAGCTGTTTGTTTAGGTGTATTGCATGTGGCGCAGCATCATCTTCAAAGGTTGTGGCACCCTCAAGTGTGCTTGGAGACTGCTGGCGAGCCTTCAACGCGCTTCCTGCCACAGCAGCAGCAGCAGCAGCAGGAGGAAGCAATTATGAAAGCGGCAGCACATTCAACTCGAGCTCCAGCGACTGCAGTGCTGCTGTGCCCAGCCCCCCTCGTCGACCCCGTTCCCGCCCGCCTTGAGCGTGACGCCCCCACGACACGGCCACGCAACGTGGTGTATAATGGCAGCGCTGCTGTTGCAGCTACTTTTTGCCACACAGCCGCCTGCAGAGCGCGTGTTGCGCGCCAGATAAAGATAATAGAAAAGTTGAATTTATAGCAAAACACTTTTCAATCATGCAACCAAAACGTGTGGCACGACGCGACGCGATGCGATGCGACGCGGCGCGAACCCTCAAGACCGTGCCGCCGCCAGGATGCGGAGCCTTCGACTTGTTCTTCTCTTGTTGCAGTCGACGTCAAATCATTTCCGCAACACTTGCTCACTCACTTCGCTGTTGTGTTGCTTTGTTTCTGCATAACGTCAAAGTTAATGGCCGTCGACGCTGGAGCACGCGGCCACAACGACTCGAGTATACTCTGCTCAGCTTCGTTTTACTTCAATTCGGTGGAGTGCAAGACAGATTCTTCAATTTGCTGTTATAAAAAAGTTAAAAATTTATAATAAAGTGCTAAATAAAGTTAAAGCATATGACCAAGTCGAAGATGTAAGATGCTAAACTTTTAAAAACGTATTTCTAACATTTTGAAATAACAACATTGTTTTTGTGGTATGTGATAATAATGTTAATTGAAACTTAATGTAAACTTAATTTCGTATATGAATTTGTAATTAAATGCAAATTTGTAAGAAATTATTGTAGATAGCCTACTTAATTGCTTAATTATTTTATGCAGATTTTAAATATTTGTTTGTTACATTTTGAAATATTCGCCTTTTTTCTTGTGTGTTATAACAATAATTTTGCTTATTATGTTAAATTTTAAATATTTATATAAACATATGTCTTTAATAATTTTTAGCTATTTTAAAATTTTTCAATTATTATTTAAGTTAATAATAATTCGCCTATTGAAATATCTTATACAGAATTCATTGCACAGCAAATATTGCACACATTTTATTGTATTGAACTAAAATTGATTATACTAATGATAGATTTTAATACTACTTGATTTTCAGTTGAAATATATCATAATGCATTTATTACCTAGGTAACTTTGCACACACTTTGCATAATTAAGGAATATAAATCGTCTTATCTTACTGAATCAATTTATAATAAAACTCAATCTTCACTTGCACTCTGCTTTTCTTTTCCAACACTCAAATTGAGCATTTGTCAACACGAAAGTTTTCAGACTCACTCTAAAATTGTGCATGCCCGCGGTTAGTGTGTGCGAAAGTAACTGGTTGCTGTGTGAACAACATCTGGATGCGAATATGCCTGGCCATCTACACGCCCAGTCCGCCGCCCAAATGTATCTGGCAGATAAACGCGACCCACACACACAAAGTTATACATAGAGGGAGAGAGAAAGAGAGAGAGAGAGAGAGGGAGAGCGAAGGTCCCCAGGGCGATCTAACTGACTATTCATGCGTTTAAAATTTTGCAATACCACACCCACCCCCTCACCGCCAAAGAAAATGTGCAAAGGAAAAGCAAGAGGAAAAAAACGAGAAAATAATAAATAGAAGATGATGAAAAGCGCCGCACGTTACATTTTACGTTGAAGCATTGGCAAACAAGTTTTTCCCCCAGTTTTCTATATTATCTTTGCAGCAGATTCAAGGGGACACCGTAGTTCGCCATCCCCCAAGGCACCACCTGCTTGTGGCCATTGACAAGTCCGACTGGCACACAAATTGATTAGACGCTTTGAAGAATATTTAGCTGGCAAACAACAACAGACTGATTTTGCAAGCGACACGATAAAAAGACCCCGAATGCAATTCAGCTCTTATTAGCCATGAAGTTGCACGAATTTCATCATTACAGGGTAATGAAATTTGTGCAAGTTCATTACCATGAAGCCCATCATCAAACACGGAGACTCTATCTACTATCATCAATTGACCTTCTCTCCCGTTTACATCTAAATCCGATATAGTAATATATTCTTATAAAGTAATATATTCTATTCTATTTGTGATGTTCAAGCAAAACAACTTAATTTGAGTATTATTGAAAATTATCGAACTATTTCGAGTATTATTAGAAGAGAGTCGATCAAAGTTATTGAAGAAAGAAAATGATAATCAGGTAAGTCAAGCAGAAGTTGATAAATTATATAAGTCGTCAGTGATTTGGAAAACATTCTCGTGGAATGAACTGTGTTTCATGAGCAGCAAGTCCAAGCTGGTCTATTTAAAGCGCTTGATTCATAAAGTGCATAATCATGAAAGCTCTCTCAGACAGAAGATCGCTCGATAGATAGTCTATATTGAGATGAAATGTGCGATGCATCAGATATTTTTCTGTTGTCTAGCTTTACAACGTTTGAGCAACAAGCGAATCGATTTCATCGTCTCTGAGCAGCATTTTAAAGAATTCACAGTTCGAATTATTTATAAATCAGTTCTAAAGTCATCTTGAAAAAGCGCAGTTGAATGATTCGAAATGGTGCGAATAATATCAAATGCAGTATGGCTATTCGTAGTATACGAAATGCTCTTGACGGCCACAGCCAACGACCAGGTGACAACAAAATTACTACAGTGCAGTACATTGAGTGTTAAAGTTTATTCTTATCAGGGATGCTATTTGAACCGACAAATGGAAGAACAGTGCGGTCCGCATACCTATAAAGTTGTAAAGCCCATGCTCGACTATTTTCGACAGATTAGAAATGAGATACAGCAGGAAAAACAGTTAACTGAATTAAACTCCAATCTTATGGAGAAGTACCACGAAATTGTTCGAATTCATGAAAAACTAGTGAAGGAAGCAAATCAGTTAGACGAGTATAAAGAGAAAATTCTTAAAAAAGAGAGCGATCTGCAAATGTGTCGACACGAAGTTGATACTTTACAAACTCAGATTCATTCCCAACAAACAACTATTGACAGATTAACGCCAAATGCGATGTTTTTTGAATCTTACGAAAAATGTAAGGCCGAATTAAAAGATCAATCCGTTAATTTAGGAATTTTAGAAATTCCAGCAAAAAAACTTAATTCGAGTGTTATTGAAAATAATAAAATTATTTCGAGATTTACATCAAAGATCCAGAATATGACGGAGAATCAAGAAACAGTTCAGTTGCAATTAGAAGAGAGTCGATCTAAGTTATTGAAGAAAGAAAATGAAAATGTTGATAAATTAAATAGCACTGTCGTACAGGAAAGCCTTCCCTCTAGTTGCATTCCTTTTGGAGAACATGACGGTGTTCATCGTATAAGGGTTAGTGGAATTGATCCGTTCGATGTTCTCTGTGATAGTCAGATAGTTGAGCCTGGCTGGATGGTTATACAACAGCGAATTGGTGGAGAAGAGGATTTTAATAGAGACTGGGCTACGTACCGCGAAGGATTCGGACCATTTGACAGTGACTTTTTCCTAGGTCTGGAGAAGATCTATCGTCTGACGAATTCGCGGCGCCACAAGCTCTATGTATTTTTATTAAATAACATCAAAATTGCTCAATATGACGACTTCAAAATAGCTGATGAAAGCAGTGGCTACGCATTGAGCTTGGGTGAATTCACGGGAGATATAGATATGCTTAGATCTAGCAGAAATATGAAATTCTCAACATTCGATCGCGACAACGACAAATCTTCACACAGTTGTGCTGTTTCTAAAGAAAGTGGCTGGTGGTTTAACAATTGCGGTCAATAGTAAGTACTGCAAATGGCTTATGTTGAGGTAGTATACATAATAATCATGCTTGTTATTATTTCTTATTTAGTAATCTAAATTGGAAAGGTCCTCGTTCTCTCAAAGTTAAGATGCTGATTCGTCCCAAAGTATAGATAAACAAGAACAAAATCTGATTTATGATTATCATTAATGGTTTGTACTGCAAATGGCTTCTATTAAAGGTATTGTAGGTAACGATTGGAGTTTGCTATAGTGCTAAGTGAAAAATATAATAAATTCGTTTTTCTTATAAAGACTGTTTTATTTGCAATACTTGGAATGCAGCTATTAAGATAAAACAGCAGCCAAACTTACGAATAACAGTTCTATGCAAATTTTATTATTATTTTTGTTATTTGTTTGCCGCTGCTCTTGAGGATGGAACTAGTAGTTTATTATAATGGAGATAGACTCTATGTTGTTTGAATATGTCGTCATCTGTCCCATATCAAAAAAAAAAATAAATATTTTTCAAATACTTAAGTGAATTCAGATTCAGCTGCCAAGCAATTCTACTTTCTGGCCGATAAGAATTGAGCGGCTTTCGACGTCACTGAAGATGAACTTTTTTGTTTTTCGAGAACTTTGTCACTTATATTGTTAAATATGAATATATATTTCATAGGTTCAATCAGCCACGCTCATTCATTTCCCTGATGTCCTATCTAAAGTGTCAATAGCACGGTTAATAGTTTTGGAAGAAGAAGTTTTTGGAAGACTTTTGCTGGCTACATATGAGTAGACTGATCGGGGACTAATGTAATTTCAGCTGCATCTGCTCGTCTCTGGAAAACATTTGCTGTCTTGCTCTTCAACTTTTGTTAAACTGATAAGCGACTGAGCAACCAATGACGATGAGCACACGTCTAATGCATTATGTACACTTATTTATACACTGTAAATTGTTAATATAATAAATTTATATTCATGAGTGATTTTGAAAAGTAAAATAGACTACCAACAATTGTGCTATCAAATTGAAATCGCAGCCTTGCCTGCTGTCCCACTCTAACTTAATCTCTCTACAGAAACTGAAGTCTTTTATTGTTAATTACCATCGAAAAATGATCTAGTCGAGAGTGCTGAACTTGGAGATACCCTGTGCCAATTGCAAACAAGACATACTGTCTACGATGCATGTTTGAGTTTCACATTTAATTTCAAAACGTTATTTTCACAATCGAAGGTTTTGGATTTCGTGGGCTTATAATTAGTGCATTGGAAAATGTCATTGCCTGCAAAGCCACCTAGACCAATCAAGGTGTATTGATATTCCAATCAATTGTGCTGGGAAATCAACTTTTGTCTCTCATCAGTCATCGGATGGGGAGCGGGAACAGGAATTTGTTAAACTGATAACCTTTTAAACTATTAGTGTCGATGAGCACACAGATTATTCTACTGTCTACCAGCTCATTTCTGATGCTTCATGTACACTTATTCATACCCTGTAAATTGTTAATATAAATGACTTCTGCTTAACTACAATAAAACTTATTCGCATTTAAGTTATATAGTTATTGTATTAGCTGACCAAAGCGCATCTGCTAATCGCTAAAATTCGTCAGCTAATTCTACTGAAGTCTCTTATTAGTATCTTATTATCGAGAATGTTTGACTTCGAGATATCCAGTGTCAATTGCAAACTACTTACAACCAAAGCTAAACTATGCTGTCTGTGTTGCATGTTTGAGTATAGAGTTCGAGCTTATACATATTTATTTTTAGTATTTCGCCTCAAGCTTCACTACTCGTTTCGAAGATTGTCACAAGGGACTTTGATGACTTTGAGGCGACAATCTCTAAGCTGCTGGCCGAATTATTGCATAACATTTCGTTTCAATTTCACTAGCATGAAGCGTTATCACCAAGTGACCTTCTCTCCCTGTTTTCGACCTTTGTAGCCAAATCTGAATTTGTTTAATGCGTGTCCGTCCTATATTTCCAGTTACTAATTTAGATTAAATAGCACATTTAGTTTCAAACACATCTTGTTCAAGCGCGGTCGAAAGAATAAAGATGGGCAAATTCGTATTAAAAATAGTTTTGGTAGTACTCAACATACTCTTAGTTGTTGCAGTTACTGCGGAAGAGGTGAGAACAAATACAAAATATTGTGTTCTACAACAAGTGTTAAATGTGTTTAATTTTGTTTGAATCAGGCAGGCCAAGAAATCGGAGAACAGTGTGGTCCCAATACCTATAAACTTGTAAAGCCCATCCTCGACGAGTTTCGTCAAATTCGAAATGAATTACATCAAAGTGAAGTGAAGGAAAAACAGTTAACTGAATTGAACTCCAATCTTATGGAGAAGTATCACGAAATTGTACGAATTCATGAAAAACTAGTGAAGGAAGCATTCCATTTGGATGAGTATAAAGAGAAAATTCTGAAAACAGAGAATGATCTGCAAATGTGTCGACATGAAGTTGATACTTTGCAAACTCAGATTCATTCCCAACAAACAACTATTCACAGATTAACCCATTCGAAAAAATGTAAGGCGCAACTAACAGAAAAGTCTGCCAATTTAGAAATTTGTGAGGATCAAACAAAGCGGCTTAATTCGACTCTTATTGAAAAAGATGAAACTATTTCGGGACTTAATACAAAAATCCAAAATATGACTGAAAATCATAAATCAGTTCAATTGCAATTAGAAGATAAGAGTATTAAGTTATTCAAGAAAAACAATGATAATTTTTTATGTGCTAGAGAAGTAAACAAATTAAAAACAGCATTAGAGGAAGGTATTCCCACTAGTTGCTTGTATTTTAAAAAAAGTCCAGGTGTTCATCAAATAGTAGTTAGTGGAATGAATCCGTTCGATGTTCTCTGTGACAGTGAGATAGGTGGACCTGGCTTTATTGTTATCTATCAGCGAATGGGTGAAGAAGAGAATTTTGATAGAGACTGGGCTGCGTATCGCGAAGGATTCGGTTCATTTGATGGTGATTTCTTCCTTGGTCTAGAGAAAATCTATCGTTTGACGAAGGCGCGAAGATACGAGCTCTTTGTGCTTAGCGGGCTTGAAATTAATAACGCCAATTCAGAAATGGCTGCATATAACGAATTTAAAATATCCGATGAAAGCAATGGTTACGCTTTGAGCTTAGGCATATTTCAGGGAACTAAGGATTTGATTAGAATTGACGAAAACATGAAATTCTCAACATTTGATCGCGACAACGATGAATCCGTGCTTATCAGATGTGCTGAAAAGTTAAAATTTGGCTGGTGGTTCGGAAATTGCAATATGTCGTAAGTATTACTAATGATTTCCGCTAAGGCAGTATAAATTGTAATGCTTCTTATTATTTATTTCTTGTGTAGTGACAAAGACTATAGTGGTTCCCATCCTCCCATCACGAAAATGATGATTCGCCCCATATTTTGATGATTTCTAAAAAATGTAATGAAAGTGTTTTCTCAAAAAGATGATTTAATTTGGAACTAGAAGCAAAAGATTTATGCAACTTTATTATAACCCTATTCTTACTTAACTACGTATATATAGTCTATCTGCTAATGACGCTGATACAACAATAAACTCTATTTTCGACTATCAACAATTTTGCTAGTAAATTGGACCCGCAGCATTAACTGCTGTTAATCTCTGAAACACTCTTTACAGAAACTGAAGTTTTGAATCATTATTAACTAATGAATAACGATCTAGTCGTGTTTGACTTGGAGATACCCTTTGCCAAAGGTAAAAAGTTTATATGCATTGATTTTTAGTATTTCGCCTCAAGCTTCACTACTCGCCACGAAGTTTGTCACAAGGGACTTTGATGACTTAGAGGCGACAATCTCTAAGCTGCTGGCCGAATTATTGCATAACATTTCGTTTCAATTTCACTAGCATGAAGCGTTATCACCAAGTGACCTTCTCCCTCTTGTTGCGACCTATGCAGCCAAATCGGAATTTATTTAATGCGTGTCTACTCTGTATTCCCTCAGAATACTGACTCAGATGAAAAACCACATTTAGTTTCAAACACATCTTGTTTAAGCGCGGTCGAAAGATTCGAGATGGGCAGAGTTCTATTAAAAATAGTTTTGTTACAAATAGTACTCAACATATTCTTCGTAGTTGCAGTCTCTGCGGAAGAGGTGAGAACAATTGCAAAATACTGTGTAACAAGTGTTAAATGTGTTTAATTTTGTTTGGTCCCAATACCTATAAACTTGTAAAGCCCATCCTCGACGAGTTTCGACAGATTAGAAATGAATTACATCAAAGTGAAGTGAAGGAAAAACAGTTAACTGAATTGAACTCCAATCTTATGGAGAAGTATCACGAAATTGTACGAATTCATGAAAAACTAGTGAAGGAAGCATTTCAATTAGATGAGTATAAAGAGAAAATCCTTAAAACAGAGAATGATCTGCAAATGTGTCGACATGAAGTTGATACTTTGCAAACTCAGATTCATTCTCAACAAACAACAATTGACCGATTAATATCAAATTCGATACTTTTGGAATCTTATGAGAAGTGTAAGGTCGAATTAAAAGATCAATCAGTCAAGTTAGGAATCTTTGAGGTTCAAGCAGTGCAGCTTAATTCGAGTCTTATTGAAAAAGATGAAACTATTTCGAGGCTTAATACAAAGATTAAAAATCAAGAATCAATTTTGTTGGAATTAGAAGAGAGTCGATCTAAGTTATTGAAGAAAGAAAATGATAATCAGTTATGTGAAGTTGACAGTTGCATTCCTTTCCGGCAAAATCCAGGCGTTCATCAGATAACAGTTAGTGGAATAAATCCGTTCAATGTTCTTTGTTATAATCATTTAGCTGATCTCGGGTGGATAGTTATACAACAGCAAATTGGTAGTGGAGAGAATTTTAATAGAAGCTGGGCTACTTATCGTGAAGGATTTGGTTCCTTCAATGGAGATTTCTTCCTTGGCCTGGAAAAGATCCACTGTCTGACGAGGTCGCGCCGCTACGAACTCTTAGTAGAATATCTCAAAGTTGATGGCCCTACGCAGTACGTTCGCTATAACAACTTTAAAATATCTGATGAAAGCACTAGTTATGCATTGAGCTTGGGTAAATTTGCTTAAAGATAGCGATAAGATGAAATTCTCAACATTCGATCGCAACAACTGTCAAGATAGTAGCAATTGTGCGGAACTTGTTGGATGTGGCTGGTGGTACGATTATTGGAGTACATCGTAAGTATTGAAAATGAGTTTTCTTACAGAAGTATAAAAAATAATTTTACTTTTTATTTTATTCTCTGTACTAACTTAAATTGGAAAGATGCCGAATTTTCCAAAGCAAAAATGCTAATTCGCCCCAAAGTGTAGATTAGCTGAAGCAGAATCTGATTTTTGATTATCATTGACGATTTATGAATAATGTAATAAAGTTGATTTCCTTATAAAGAGTGTTTTATTTTGAAATTCTATCAAATGATTTATGCAACTATATTATAATCCTATTCTTACTTAGCTTATGTAGGTATAGCTTTCTACAACCTTTCGCAACCTTGCCTTGATGTTCCACTCAAACTTAATCTCACTACACAAAATAAAGTCTTCTATCATTATTAACTAACTAAAAACGCTCTAGTCGCGAGTCTTTTCTTGGAGATACCCTGTGCCAATTACAAACTGTTTACACCCCAAAGCAAACTATGCGGTCTACGATATATGCGTGAATTGAAGAACAGTGTGGTCCTCACACCTATAAAGTTGTAAAGCCCTTGCTTGACTATTTCGGCTTCCTTGATTGAAATTAGATAATTATGACACATCTAAACATAATTTAGGAGTTTGCGAAATTCAATTGAAAACAATGAATTCTACTCTATTCCATTCCTTTTGGAGAATATTAAGATCTTCATCCTTCAAGGAGAACTTCATCTTCATCGTTCAAGTAGTTCGCAGTTCTATGAGTATAATTCAAATACACCTTTAAAGTTTTGAAGAAATAAAATGCGTTATCATGGGAGTCTTTCCGGGTAGATGATCGCCATTTTCACTGCCGATGCGGAGAGTAACGCATATACCCTATATACACATCAGCGTCAAATGATGCTCTGTGTTGTTCAGTCTTCCACATCATGAACTATATAGCATAGCTATAACCTTGGGCCATTATAGAAAAGGTTTGCCTTCATCTGTCTCTCGCTTTCTCTATCTCAATTTAAATCTTTTGGTGTCCATATTACATTCTCGTTACCTACTCGTTACCTTCTCTTTACCTTCTCGTTATTTCCTTACACAGGCAGAATCACTTCGAAGAGGTCACATTGCTTGCTCGTCTCCCAGTGATATTAGAGTCGATGAGGAAGTTATATCCCTCGGTAAGTGACTGAGATGCCAAACAAGTCTCGCATAGTTAGCAATCCAAAATCGATTTATTTACTTAATATAGTTGGGTGCAAGTGCAAGAGGTAGCCAGAATTTGGGTGTGACCAAATGAATAGAAAAGAAGTTGCGGATAACTGAACGATTCGGTCTCACTGGAACGCGGGCTGGCAGTTCTAATAATAACTCTCTGGGCTGCGGAGAGGTAAGAAAGTGCGCGGAATTGAAAGTGAAGTGCGCTTTTGAGGGGGATTAGACGAAAAGTGGTTGTCGTGAGAGTGTGCTAGTAATGAAGGGATTAGCTCAAGGAATTTGTTTGCTGCGAGCAAACAACAAACAGCAAACAGCAAGTGGGAGAGAGCAATAACAACTACACATACTTTGCCACGAACTCTGCGTAATCCTGGGGCTTCGACTTGCTTGGGTTGCGCGCCTCCGCCGGCTTTATTTTCACGTCCGCTCGTGACGTTGCGTCGTCTTGCTGGCGTCGTCAAAGTGCCAAAGTTTTTCATTGTAATAAATATTTTAATTTTGAACTTGAGCAATTAACCCGAGCAACGCATGTGCAGATTGTGGCAGTGGCAGGGGCACGACTGCTGAGTGCTGTGCTGTGCTGAGCTGTCATGGCAATTGAGCGACTGCTCGAGCGGGAGGAGGCGGGTCGACCACATGTAAGGCGTGTACACACAAGCCGCCAAATTCCCCCGTCGCTGTGGCATTATGAACTTAAGCTGCTGCCCCAACAACACTCAAGATCCTCGGAGGCGTGCCAAGTGGCTAAGTCGTCGTCGCCAGTCGCGCCGCCGTCTCGCTGCTGCTTCGAACTTCTGCAGTTAAATGCGACGCGCTTAAATGGTTTTGCATAATTCAATAGCAAAACATTTAGGCAAGAACTACGACGAAACTAGCGTGAAAGATGAAACAGCCTCATCCACTGGGAATGCTGATTAAACAAATTGAAGCCATCCTCACGTTGTGATTCGAATTTTGTTTGTTTGCTTCGTACAATTTTAATGCAAAATCCATCGCGACCTGCAGCTTTAACGCTCTACACACCTGGAACAAACTGATAGGAAAACTGAAAAGTGACGCCATCTAATGGATAAATACGAAACTTCCTTTTGAGCATGCAATAATATTCAGAGTTTCGCTGCCTGCTGCACTTTACTTTCCACTCTCTCTATGTTCACTCGATCTCAAGCAAATGGGATTAGGATAATGCTAGCTCGTCGCTCCGATGGTTGACAACAAGTACCGCTCTATGCCTTTTCCGATTAATCCTTTTTATGGGGAATCTCGTTTAGAGTTTCGCCTTCGTGCTATCGCTCAGGTAAGACTCAACTTTATCCCCGTAACCCTTAACATTTTTGCGCTGTTCCATCGGCTGGAAACGCGCATGCACAAAGACCTTAATTACAAAAGTCAACAATAGCTTGGGAACGGGGAGCGGGGAACGAATCGCGTTGTGTTGCCCTCAACTGCATAAAAATCCGTGCGCAGTCGGAGTCGTTTGCCCGAAAATAAAACTCGCATGTAATTAAAATAAAATCCCTTTTACGACTGTATCTTATTTTTTTTTGTGTTTGGTGCGCTTATTTGTTGAATGCCTTGCGAACCTGCACAAATTAAACAAAACGAAAAAAGTAAAGTAACAGCAGCGGCGACAACGACAATCAAAAATTGTGATAAATTTTTATATCAATTTTTTCCGTTGCGCTGTACAATTTCGCTGCTGTTCCCTGTGGGTCAACAATAAAACCCAACCGTCGTCGTTGGGGCAAATAAACGGAAAAAGGGTGCTGCAAGGTAAATGAAAACTGGCCGAGCTACGCGGCTTAAAGGCTTAACAGCTGATTTATATCATCGATGCGAGCACACCAGATACATAATATATATTTATATTTCCTTTAAATTCGAGGAGCAGCAATAAACAGCACTATTAATATAGTAATGGCAAGGAACTGTAGTGATTAGTAATGGAGTTGTTGCAGAGATGAGTTAACTATATATAGAAAGATCTGAACAACAAGTGTTGATGCAAGTTCTGGCCCAGCTCAAGTGTGAATGATGCCGCGTAGAGCATATAGATCTAGCTCTAGAGCTTTGCCGGCTGCCAGTTGCCCGTTTTAATTATTGTCCGCTTTTATTGCAGTCCGCGATTGCAGATAAAGTCGGCTAACGTCGCCCGTCCCCCGTTCCCGTCGCCGTCAACGTCAATATCAACACAGTCACAGCCGTCTTCTGGCCGTGTCATCGCCATCAGCTGGCGATTAACTTGGCGTGTGCAGGAGGCAACCCTTTTATCGCGCCCGCGGCGATATGCTAATGACGGCCATGCCCACCAGCCCACCCAGCCCACTTTGGACGGGATTTGATGGGCCGCGGGCCGCGGGCAGCGGCGCTGTGCACTTTTTGTGTTTTATTATTCGGCCACATCTCGTTCTGCCGTCGCCATTTGTTTGTGCCGCTGCCGTTGCTTTTATTATTTTCAAGTTTAATTAACTTTTCTCTTGTTTCTCGGGCTCACATAAATTTCAACTGTTTGGCGAGCGGCAGGACAGCAAGCAGGTAGCGCAGGACCTGCTGGCTGGAAATTTGATAGGTTGCTCTTGTTTGTGGCTCCTGCCACGGGAGATGGATGGCTGTGCCGCAGCTGAAACTTTTGCGGAATTAACCCACAAGCGCTCTCTGTCTCTCGCGACCAACCCCAACACTCATCTGCTCAGCCGCAGGACCTCCAGCCAGTGCGGCCGTCCCCCTTTTCTCGCCCTCTCTTTCTAGAATTGACTTCGAGTGCGACAGGCGAACCTCAAGAGGCCAAACTATTGCATTCAAGGAATTACCAATATTAGCACGTAATGCTTTGTAAGATACCCTGTAGCACGACAAGAAAACTAAAGTGTGTGTATTTCTATATGTTTCTCCTACATTTGGCAGACTAAAAGTTTGGTTCGCTTTTACAGAGTATACTTACTTTTAGCTTTAAGAATATGTAGTCATTTTTAAAAAGAGTCGTTGTGGCAAAGTTAAACAATTCGACTGCAGTCTGCTTTATAAAGCAACCAACTAAGTATAAGAATGTTAGGTTTTGATTAAAGATTCGTGCCATTTTGTCATTAAGTATCTAGATCAACTTTCTGTCATTTAGTATCTAGAATATATATAGAATAGATATTGTATTATTGACTGTTAAACTAAAAAGATTCTTTTGCAGCGTTCAATTTTGTTTGAGCTTGATCTAAGAGCATATTCTCGAACCGCATTTGTCCTTTAGAGCTTGCTGGAACTACATTCCCACTGAAAGTCTTTAGAGTGTTGGGTCCACCCGCTTGTGCGGCTTTTTCAGTTGCAGGGTATGAAGAGCACTTGGCATGTGGTCGACAAGTGCTTACGTAATTTGGCACTCTTAATGTGCTGGATATGAGTACACATAATAATAATAAGAATAATAGTCAGCACATCCACATCTTACAAATGCGAAACTGAGCTGTCTAACTGCACGTACCCCCCTCCCCCGCCAGCGACGCGTTCCGCTGTTCTATTGTGCCGCTGGATCGGGCTTTGTTTCAACTGGCAACGCGATGGCTGCCAGTCCATCTGTCAATTAGACTTTAATGTATTGCGATTGTACTTGAAGTTATACGCAATTACGATAGAACTTCAACTGCTCGAGTGGCGCGAAGTTCGCGACGACGGCGCGGGGGGGGGGGGGCAGTGTTTGATACTCTTACTTGTTTCGGCATTTGGAGCAGTCGAGAGGCAAATGAACACATTTATTGAGTGACAGGCGGCAATGAATTCAACAAAACAAGAACAACACTATTTTAAATACAATTTTCCGCTTCGCAACTCGACGCGCACAGAGGGCCCAGAGCAGAAGAAGCTACAAAAACAAGCTGATATAATCCAGCTCTTACAAGTTTGGTTCTTGAACAACTACAAAGCCTGCAGATTTCCGAATAAAAATTACATACATTTGATACAAATTTACAAGCTAAGCGTATTATTAATTTGAACTTTTTGGTTCTTACATGCTTGTAAATTTCAGATATCGATAAGATCAAAGCTGGCTCTATACTAATTATCGCAATGCTTCGACAGAAACTCACAGCGGTGTTTTGGTTCTCTTCTGATAAAGCTGAATTTATGGTTTCAGCCCGTGGGCTGTCTGTCTTCAATCCAATTCCTCCCCCCCTGCGCCGGCTTGATCTGCTGTCAGTTGCTCGAGAGATTTATGTCTACAGAAATGCTCTCGGAATCGAGCTAACAAACAAGTATTGTCCACACACATACTTCTTTCATTATCTATTTATTTATTTACTTTGTGCTTGGTGCTCGGTGTACGGTGCTCGGGGCGCTCAAGCTGAGGTTTCATTTTGGGCAAAGTGTCAGTGGAGCGATTGTGTTGAGATTTATATGCTGAATTCAAACCGATGCTACGGGTCTACCACAATTTAGTTTTTGAATAGAGGTTTGTGGCGAACCCAGCTGAATTCAGATTCGAAAAGAGCTGCAAAACGATGCATTACTATAGCAATTATAGTGTAATCCGACTACTGTTAGATCTCTTTATGAGAGTGACTAAACATCGAGTTGTTTGCCAAAAATTCGACAATTTGTTCATTATAGTAACTCAAAGTTGTAATACAAACTTACTTAGCTGACGGTGAGTATATTGTATATGCAAACAAGTCTCAGTCGATCAGTCGATACGTGTATTTGATTTGACTTCTCAATCTCACTCAGTTTCTCTCTGTCGCTTTATCTCTAATGTTGTTGCTTCGACTTTTCAATTTCTTGACTCTTCGACTCGCTTGATCATCGGCTGCTGTGTTGCAGGCAGTCGCCTGGCAACTTGTGTCTGTGGCAAGCAGCCGCATGGGGCGACACACACACACATGCACTCAGCTGTCTGTCAGTCTGTTTTGAAGGTGCGGCCGAAAGTTGTTGTTGTTGACGGTATTGCTGTCGTTACCTTTATATTCGATCTAACTTCGTGTTGGTTTCTTTTTTGGGCCTTTGTTATTGTTGCTGCTTTTATTGTGTTTTATGTTTCTTTTCTTCTCTTCTTTTATTTTTTTTGCTACGTTTTGTCGTTGTTCTTGTTTTGCTGTGGTTAGCGTTGGCTTCAGCTCTCGATCTCCTTGTTGTTGTGCTTGTTGTTGTAATGGCAACAGCATGAGTTTTGATTGCAGTCGTCGTTGTTGTTGTTGCTGTCGTTGTTTTTTTTTCCTGCAATTTAAGTCTTATTTATGGTTCTCGTTGATGATCGTGTTGATGGTCGCCTCTCCTTTCTCTCTTTCTTCACCACATTTTTTCCACCTTTTCTGTAGTGTTTTTGGATTTGTTGTGGTCGATTTATAACCTTTGTCATATTGAAATACATAGGCGTATAGATATAGATATATATATATACTCGTATATATATTTATATATAATAAATGAAAATATACATAATAAGTATACATAATAATAATAAAAAATAACAAATTATAACAATACATATAATAAGAGCTGACTCTCGATCGCCTGAGCCGTATAGAGAGTCTATCACTATCACCAATTGACTTCTACCGTTCAGTCCAAAATCCGAATTTATGCTGTTCTTATCAGTAGCACTTATGTATTACATATTCACGCACGCAAATATTCGGCTGCGAGCTTCCACGATTTGTTTGCGATATTTAGTAGAATATACTTCCTGTTTAAGCGCAGTCGGATGATTTCAAATGGGGAAAATAATATTAAAAGCTGTTTTGTTACTTCTAGTACTCGAAATATTCGTAACCGACGCTGTTCCTGTTGAAGAGGTGGGCCGAATTACAAAATACAGTGGAACAACAGTGGAAGCTAAAAATGTTTGTATTTCTATTGACAGACATCTCAAGTCAACCAGCCAATCGACGAACAGTGCGGACCCAATACCTATAAACTCGTAAAGCCCATCCTCGACGAGTTTCGACAGATTAGAAATGAATTACATGAAAGTGAAGTGAAGGAAAAACAGTTAACTGAATTAAACTCCAATCTTATGGAGAAGTACCACGAAATTGTTCGAATTCATGAAAAACTAGTGAAGGAAGCATTTCAGTTAGACGAGTATAAAGAGAAAATTCTTAAAAAAGAGAATGATTTGCAAATGTGTCGACAAGAAGTTGATACTTTGCAAACTCAGATTCATTCCCAACAAACAACTATTGACAGATTAACTTCAAATTCGATAGTTTTGGAATCTTATGAGAAGTGTAAGACCGAATTAGAAGATCAATCAGTCAAGTTAGGAATTTTTGAGGTTCAAGTAGGGCAGCTTAATTCGAGTCTTATCGAAAAAGATGAAACAATTTCGAGGCTTAATATGAAAATCCAAAATATGACGGAAAATCGGGAAACGTCTCAGCTGCAATTAGAAAATAGTCAATCAAATTTTTTGAAGAAAGAAAATGAAACTGATTTTCAAGCAGAAGTTGATATATTAAATAGTACAGTGCAAGGAAGTATTCCCTCTAGTTGCATTCCTTTTGGACAAAGTCCAGGTGTTCATCAGATAACAGTTAGTGGAATAGATCCGTTCGATGTTCTCTGTGATAATCAGTCAGATGAGCTTGGCTGGATAGTTATACAACATCGTAGTGATGCTGAAGAGGATTTTAATAGAGATTGGGCTACGTACCGCGAAGGATTCGGTTCATTTGATGGTGATTTCTTCCTGGGGCTGGAGAAGATCTATCGTTTGACGAGTTCGCGACCCCACGAGCTCTTAGTACGATATTTTGGATTTGATTATCCTCCAGAAGACATTCGATATGACGACTTTAAGATTTCCGATGAAAGCACAGGTTACGCATTGAGCTTGGGTGAATTCGAGGGAAGAATGGATTTGCTTAGAGATAGCGATAAGATGAAATTCTCAACATTCGATCGCGACAACTGTAGAGGTAGTGCCAATTGGGCTGAACTTTCTGGATGTGGCTGGTGGTATGAAAATTGGAATACGCCGTAAGTATTGTAAATTATTTCTCATCATGTAATATGAATAATAATTTTACTTGTTATTATTTTTTTTATATAGTAACTTAAATTTATATCTTAACACTTTTGTGGAAGCAAAGATGCTAATTCGCCCCAAAGTGTAGATTAATAGGAACAGAATCTGATTTGTGATTGTCATTAATGATTAATGAAAAATGTCACAAATTTCTTTCCACTGCAAAAGGACTTCTGTAAAGTTGGTGTATATAATGTATGATGCTTGTTATTGTTCATTGTGCAGTAATATGAACGCAAGATATAACAGTCTTGCGATCCTTTTGTTAAATTTGGAAATTATGAATGAACAGGAATCGATAAGAACTCAATTGTAATAAAGGTTTTTGCTTATTGGAAGATATAATAAAAATGATGTTCTTATAAAGAGTGTTTTATTTAAAATATTTGGAGTGCGAATAACAATTCTATGCAAATATTATTATTTATTTGCTGCTGCTCTTAAAGATTGAGCTGGGAGAGGATTGTGATGGAAAGAGTATTGTTGTTGTTCGATAGATCTGTGTGTTGTTGGAATATGTTGGTTTCTTTATTGCTTTCTGGCTGATAAGAATTGAGCGTAGTTTTTTCCAAAACATTTGACGTCATGGAAGGTGAATTTATTTGGCGTTCGGAAAGCCTCTGTTGTGTATATTGTTTATTATTAATATATATTTCATATGGTCAATCATGACTAGTACGATACTGTTGCTCTTCTCCTAGCCCAGCAAGTAGTCTCCATGGAAAAAGATACAAAACACGGGATATCCGCTGTAGGATTGAACCTGCATATTCTATCTCACTATTGGATAGCTCATCGAGAGACTCGTCGATTCCCGGCGAAGTTCTCCCGATGAGTTACCAAAAAGAAGTCAACCGCTCGTCTTTGGGAAACAACTGTTCTTTAACTTTTGTCTCTCGCCAATCGATTTGTGGAGAGCGTGAATTTGTTACACTGATAAGTAATTGAGCTGACGATGAGCATACAGATGTTTTCACTGTAAATCAGTTCACGTCTAATGCTTAATGTTGATGTATTTATACCCTGGAAATTGTTAATATATGTGACTTCTAATTTATACCCTGTAAATAGTTTGAATATGAAATTAACTGGAAAGCACTTTTAAACATTTAAGTTAAGTGATTATTTCTCAAGTTGTACATAGCGCACATGCAGATCACTCAAATTATTATTAATTATTTGTATATCAGTTCTAAAGATAGTTTGTATAAAAGTCTTTAACTTGGAAACTCAGATTCATTCTCAACAAACAACAATTGAACGATTAATATCAAATTCGATACTTTTAAAATTTTATGAGAAGTGTAAAGTCGAATTAAAAGATCAATCAGTCAAGTAAGGAATATTTGAGGTTCAAGTAGGGCAGCTTAATTCGAATATTATTTAGAAAGGCGAAACTACTTACAGGCTTAATATAGTCGATCCAAGTTATTGAAAAAAGAAAATAAAAATCAGTTATATGAAGCAGAAGTTGATAAATTAAATAGAACAGCACAGCAAAGTATTCCCTTTAGTTGCATTCCTTTTGCACAATGTCCAGGTGTACCTCAGATAACAGCGAGTGGAATAGATCCGTTCGATGTTTTCTGTAATAGTAAGTATGCTGGGTCTCGGTTGATACTGGACTACTAGTTGGACTACTTAAGTATCCTTGTTATTATTTTTTGTATAGTAATCTAAATAGGTATAACTGAAAAAGAATCTGATTTATGCTTTTCATTAACGACTTATACATAATGTAATAAGGGCGTTTTCTTCCGAAATAATGTTTTATTTGGAAATTCTAGAAAATGGTTTAGGAACTATATTATAATCCTATTCTTTATCAACAAATTGGATCCGAAGTCTTAACTGCACTCAAAGTTCATGTCTCTCCAGAAACTGAATTCTTCTATTAATATTAAAATTGACTTACTGGACAACTGATGTTTTACTTCAAGATATCCAGTGCCAATTGCAAATTATATTATAATATGCTTTTCCATAGCACAAAAAAAGTCACCCAGTAAACAAAACTGTGCTGTCTTCGACGCATGTTTGAGTATAGAGTTCGAGCTTATTCGCATTTAATTTTTGTGTTTCGCCACAGGCTTTGCTACTCGCTCCGAAGATTGTCGTAATGTACTTTGATAACTTAGAGGCGGCAGTCTCTAAACCGACCGAAGAATTATTAAATAACATTTCGTATTAATTTCACTATCATAAAACTTTATCACTAGGTGACCTTCCCTCTCGTTTCTACATTTGGAGCAAAAGCGGAAATTGTTTAATGCGTGTCTACTCTGTATTCCCTCAGAATACTGTATCCGATTAAATAGCACATTTAGTTTCAAACAAACCTTATTTAAGAGCGGTCGAACGAATCAAGATGGGCAGAGTCCTATTAAGAGTAGTTTTATTACAAATAGTACTCAACATATTCTTCGTAGTTGCAGTCACTGCGGAAGAGGTGAGAGCAATTACTAAATACTGTGTTACAAGTGTTAAATGTGTTTAATTTTTTTTGAATCAGCCAGGCCAAGAAATCGGAGAACAGTGTGGTCCCAATACCTATAAACTTGTAAAGCCCATCCTCGACGAGTTTCGTCAAATTCGAAATGAATTACATCAAAGTGAAGTGAAGGAAAAACAGTTAACTGAATTGAACTCCAATCTTATGGAGAAGTATCACGAAATTGTACGAATTCATGAAAAACTAGTGAAGGAAGCATTTCAGTTAGATGAGTATAAAGAGAAAATTCTTAAAACAGAGAATGATCTGCAAATGTGTCGACATGAAGTTGAGACTTTGCAAACTCAGATTCATTCCCAACAAGCAACTATTCACAGATTAACCCATTCGAAATCTGTTCAGATGAAAAAATGTAAGGCGCAACTAACAGATAAGTCTGCCAATTTTGAAATTTGCGAGGATCAAGTAAAGCAACTTAATTCGACTCTTATTGAAAAAGATGAAATTATTTCGGGACTTAATACAAAAATCCAAAATATGACGGAAAATCATAAAACAGTTCAGTTGCAATTAGAAGATAAGAGTTTTAAGTTATTCAAGAAAAATAACGATAATTTCTTATGTGCTAGAGAAGTAAACAAATTAAAAACAGCATTAGAGGAAGGTATTCCCACTAGTTGCTTGTATTTTAAAAAAAGTCCAGGTGTTCATCAAATAGTAGTTAGTGGAATGAATCCGTTCGATGTTCTCTGTGACAGTGGGATAGGTGGACCTGGCTTTATTGTTATTTATCAGCGAATGGGTGAAAAAGAGAATTTTGATAGAGACTGGGCTGCGTATCGCGAAGGATTCGGTTCATTTGATGGTGATTTCTTCCTTGGTCTGGAGAAAATCTATCGTTTGACGAAGGCGCGAAGCCACGAGCTCTTTGTGGTTAACGGGCTTGATATCGACAATTCGGAATTCTCTCGATATAACAAATTTAAAATATCTGATGAAAGCAATGGTTACGCTTTGTTGAGCTTGGGCTATTTCGAGGGAACTAAGGATTTGATTAGAACTGATGAAAACATGAAATTCTCAACATTTGATCGCGACAACGATGAATCCATGCTTATCAGATGTGCTGAAAGGTTGAAATTTGGATGGTGGTTTGGAAATTGCAATATGTCGTAAGTATTGCTAATGACTTCTGCTAAGGCAGTATAAATTGTAATGCTTCGTATTATTTCTTGTATAGTGACACAGACTATAGTGGTTCCCATCCTCTCATCATGAAAATGATGATACGCCCCATATTTTGGTGATTTATGAAAAGTGTAATGAACGCGTTTTCTCAAAAAGATGATTTAATTTGGAACTATAAGCAAAAGATTCATGAAACATTATTACAACCCTATTCTTAGTTAGCTTATAGATAGTCTATCTGTTAATGGCGCTAATGGAACATTAAACTTTTTTTTCTACTATCAACAATTGACTGCTGTTAATCTCTGAAACTCTCTTTACAGAACGTGAAGTTTTGAATCATTATTAACCAATGATGAACGCTCTAGTCGTGTTTTACTTGGAGATACGCTGTGCCTATTGCAAACAACAATGCTGTGAGTAAGGTTAGAGTTTGAGTTTATGCGTATTTATTTTTAGTATTTCGCGTCAAGTTTTACGACTCGTTGCGAAGTTTGTCGCAATGTAATTTGGTGACTTAGGGGGACAATCTCAAAGCTGCTGGCCGAATTATTGCAAAACATTTCGTTTCAATTTCACTAGCATGACGCGTTATCACCAAGTGACCTAATCTCTCTTGTTTCGACCTTTGCAGCCAAATCGGAATTTATTTAATAAAAAGTGTCTACTCAGTATTCCCTCAGAACATTTACTCGGATGAAAAACCTCATTTACGAGTTGTTTCAAACACATATTGTGTAAGCGTGGTCGAAAGATTCGAGATGGGCAGAGTCCTATTAAAAATAGTTTTGTTACAATTAGTACTCAACATATTCTTCGTAGTTGCAGTCACTGCGGAAGAATTGAACTCCAATCTTATGAAGAAGTATCACGAAATTGTTCGAATTCATGAAAAACTAGTGAAGGAAGCATTTCAATTAGATGAGTATAAAGAGAAAATTCTTAAAAAAGAGAACGATCTGCAAATGTGTCGACATGAAGTTGATACTTGGCAAACTCAGATTCATTCCAAAACAAACAATTATTGACAGATTAACACTCAATTCGATACTTTTCGAATCTTGTGAGAAGTGTAAGGCAGAATTAAAAGAACAATCCGCCAATTTGGGAATTTGTGAAGTTAAAGCAAAACAACTTAATTCGAGTGTTATTGAAAGTAATGAAACTATTTCGAGATTAACAATAACGATTCACAATATGAAAGAAAGTCAGAAAACAGTTTTGTTGCAATTAGAAGAGAGTCAATCTAAGTTATTGAAGAAAGAAAATGATAATCAATTATGCAAATCAGAAATTGATAAATTACACTAAAGTCTTCCCTCTATTTGCATGCGTTTTGGTCAAATTGACGGTGTTTATGGTATAAGGCTTAGTGGAATTGATCAGTTCAATGTTTCCTGTGATAGTAAGTTAGCTGGGCCTGGCTGGATTGTTATACAACAGGGAATCGATGGGAAAGAGGATTTTAATAGAGACTGGGCTGCGTATCGCGAAGGATTCGGTTCATTCGATGGTGAATTTTTCGTAGGTCTGGAGAAGATCTATCGTTTGACGAATTCGCGGCGCCACAAGCTCAATGTATATGCAATATGTTTTATCAAATGGCGTTGCGAAATACGGTTAATATGACGACTTTAAAATATCTGATGAAAGCAGTGGCTACGCATTGAGCTTGGGAAAATTCACGGGAAATGTGGATATGCTAAGATCTGTTGAAAAGATGAAATTCTCAACATACGATCGCTACAACGATAATTATTTTGCGAATTGTGCTGCAGCTAATCGTAGTAGCTGGTGGTTCAATAATTGCAGTGGCTTGTAAGTATTGCAAATGACTTCTGTTGAGGTATTATATATAATGATTATACTTGTTATTATTTATTGTCTAGTAATTTTAATTATAAGAGAATAGACGATAACTCAATTGTAGTAAAGGTTATTGCTTATTGGAAAATATAATAAACATGATGTTCTTGTAAAGAGTATATTATTTAAAGTATTTGGAATGCAAGAGTATGAATAATAATTCTAAGCAAATATTATTCCTGGAAAGAGTATTGTTGTTGTTCAATAGATCTGTGTGTTGTTCGAATGTGCCGTCATTCACCTAAATGAAGTTCTAATTCAGCTGACAGACAATTCTACTTGTTACGACTTCTCAAGAGATGAACTGATTTTGTGTTTCGAGACCTGTGGCGCTTAAATTGTTTGAAATTAATTTATCGATCAACGCAGAGACGTACAACACTAGTACGATTCCATCAACGTTTTCCCAATCGAGCTCATTTACCCCATTTCCCCCTAAAGCTATAACCCAAGTAAAACATTATAGCAACAATCAGCTGAGAAAAACGTGCGACGAGCAGCCGTCTAACGACGACCAAATACCCTGTATTGTCCAAGCATACATATGTTTGTTGAGGGAACTAAACCAAACAGTACGCAAATTTCGTTGTTTAATTGTGCTGACGTCATTTGTTTGTGATTCGTTGACTTTCTTCTATCAGCACACGAGCTGACAAAATTTCAATAGAATTCGTTACATAAAGCGTCTTTCAAAATTCATAGAAACTGTGTTCTTTAATTCCCCATATTCAATATAGGGCCTAAAGGAAGAGAGGATCAAGTACAAAAACTCAAAGCAAGTCTGAAGTGCAAACAAAAGTCAAAGCAAAGTCGATTTCATTAGGAAATGAATCATTAGGAACTCGAATCGTTCAAATACTATATAAAGTTCTTGATATTTGTATTTGTTGCTCTCTATAAATGAAATATATTGCTCTATTCAAAAAAGGGCGACGTTGATATTAAAATACATTTTCAGCAACTCAATTGACAACCTAGTCGATGTAACCCAGTGTTTCTGTCTCTCCCTAAATACCATCGACTAGTTTACATTTGTTATTGTGCTATTGTGCACCAGTTGAAAATAGAAATAATCAATTCTATTCGAAAAAACGACCTCTCCTCGGTGTGTCGATGACGTCGTTTGGTAGCTTGACAAATTTCAGACGAATAAGAAGAGCAAATAGGAAGAGATTATTAAATAAAATTACCTATCACCATCAGCGTCTCTCAGACGATTGCCTGACTATATAGTTAATCTATATACTAAGACCAATGGATCTTCTCTCCGAAGCACTCAGTTTCAAGTTCGTCTTATTTAAACGAATAAAGCAGATTATCTTTAAACCTCTCTCAGACAGATCATCGCCAGATAGAAAGTCTATGCTGAGATTTAATTTTCACTCTCTTTTGTCTGGAACTGTTGAATCACAGCAAAATAAAACAAATTGTATTTCAGTTCTAAACTCAATTTGAATAAGCGCAGTCGAATGATTTGAAATGGTGCATATAATAACATATGCAGTTTGGCTATTCGTAGTGTACGAAATGTTCTTGACGGCCACAGCCAATGAACAGGTGACATCGAAATAATTACAGTGTAGTCCATTAAGTGTTAAGGTTTATTCTTATCAGGGATGCTATTTGAACCGAGAAATGGAAGAACAGTGCGGTCCGCATACCTATAAAGTTGTAAAGCCCATGCTCGACTATTTTCGACAGATTAGAAATGAGATACAGCAGGAAAAGCAGTTAGCAGAATTAAACTCCAATCTTATGGAGAAGTACCACGAAATTGTACGAATTCATGAAAAACTAGTGATGGAAGCATTTCAGTTAGATGAGTATAAAGAGAAAATTCTTAAAAAAGAGAGCGATCTGCAATTGTGTCGACACGAAGTTGATACTTTGCAATCTCAAATTCAACAACCAACTATTGACAGATTAACACCGAATTCGTTACTTTTGGAATCTTATGAGAAGTGTAAGGCTGAATTAAAAGAACAATCCGCCAATTTAGGAATTTGTGAAGATAAAGCTAAACATCTTAATTCGAGTGTTATTGAAAATAATAAAACTATTTCCAGATTAACAACAACGATTCACAATATGACAGAAAGTCAGAAAACAGTTTTGTTGCAATTAGAAGAGAGTCGATCTAAGTTATTGAAGAAAGAAAATGATAATCAGTTATGTGATAAAGTTGATAAATTAAATAGCACTGTCGTACAGGAAAGCCTTCCCTCTAGTTGCATTCCTTTTGGACAAAATGACGGTGTTCATCGTATAAGTGTTAGTGGTATAGATCCTTTCGATGTTCTCTGTGATAGCAAGTTAGTTGGGCCCGGCTGGATGGTTATACAACAGGGCATTGATGGGAAAGAGGATTTTAATAAAGACTGGGCTGCTTATCGCGAAGGATTCGGTTCACTTGATGGTGAATTTTTCTTAGGTCTGGAGAAAATCTATCGTTTGACGAATTCGCGGCGCCACGAGCTCTATTTGCTACACGGCCCTTCAACTGGCGCTCTCAAGCTTGCTCGATATGACGACTTTAAAATATCTGATGAAAGCAGTGGCTACGCATTGAGCTTGGGAAAATTTACGGGAAATCCTGATATGCTTAGTTCTAGCAAAAAGATGAAATTCTCAACATACGATCGCGACAACGATAATTATTCTAGGAGTTGTGCTGAAATGTTTAAAAATGGCTGGTGGTTCAATAATTGCGGGGGCTTGTAAGTATTGCAAATGACTTTTGTTAAGGTATTATAACTAACTAAAAATTTTACTTGTTATTATTTCTTGTGTATTATTTTTAATTACAACAGTTATCGTGCTCTCCACACCAAGATGCTGATTCGCCCAAAAGTATAGATTGACGAGAACAGAATCTTATTCGTGATTGTCAAATGACAATCGTAAATACCATTTATGAAAAACTGAATACATTTTTTTTTTCTAAATAAAGAATGTTTTATTGTGAACAACTAGCAAAACATTTATGGAACTCTCTTGTTATTCTGTTCATACTTAGCTTCGTATATACATATATATATGATGGAATATATCACTCTAATTTAGATCATCAATAAATGTGCTAGCAAATTGGACACGCTGCTCATCGGATGGCGAGCGGGAGTAGGAATTAGTTAAACTGATAACCCATTGAACTATCAATGACGATGAGAGCAAACAGATGATCTCCCTGCTAATCAGTTCACGCCCAATGCTTCATGTAGCCTTATTTCTGCCCTGAAAATTGCTAATTCATATTACATTTAATAAGCTTCAGAAACTAATCCAGTGGTTTTAAAGAGTATTTGTTAATCGTTCTGTAGAGCTCTGTTTGATGATCGAAGGAAGGAATGGAACACATGATTCGCTTGTGGGGAATCTGCTAGTGAAAGTTCGAAACTGTTGCTGTTTTCAACTGCCTTTTGTTGTTGTTGTTCCAGGTGCTGCTTTCATTGTTGTTGTTGTTACTGTTGCTTGATGTTGTTGTAGGCAAGTCTACACATTGCACGAACAGCAGCCGGATTTAAACTAATGCAATGTATTATCAGGACAGATTCACAATGCGATCGTGATTTGTATTTCAGTTCTAAAGTCATCTTGAATAGACGCAGTTGAACGATTCGAAATCGTTCAAATAATATCAAATGCAGTATGTCTATTCGTAGTATATGAAATGTTCTTGAAGCCCACAGCCAATTAATTCGAGTCTTATTGAAAATAATGAAACTATTTCGAGATTAACAACTAAGATTCACAATATGACGGAAAATCAGGAAAACAATCAGTTGCAATTAAAAGAGAGTCGTTCTAAGCTATTGAAGAAAGAAAATTACAATTAGTTATGTGAAGCAGAAGTTGATAAATTAAATAAGATAGTACAGAAAAGTGTGTCCTCTAGTTGCATTCCTTTTGGTCAAAGTGCAGGCGTTTCTCATGACACAGTTGGTGGAATAGAGCCTTTCTATGTAATGAGCTCTACCTACGGTTGGCTGGATTACATTCCTCTATCAAATACGCATTGAGCTTGGGTGAATTCAATGGATATACTCATTAGGTGATGAGATTAGCAGGTAACATGAAATTTCCAACATTTGATTTCGACAACGATCTGCTAGTCGACTTTAACTGTGCTGAAATCCAAGAATGTGGTTGGTGTGTTTAATGTAGCTAAATTATTAATTGTGGTTATTATTTGTAATGCAGTAATTCAAGTGCGAAGTATGGAAAGACGCTGACTTGGATTGAGGGAATTCTACTCTATGATGTTGAGATGCTTCAATGAGTAGATGAACATCAAATAAAAACGGATTGCATTTAATAAGTTATTATGTTTCATGAGTTTCATTTGAGTTTTAAATATTTTGAACAGACTCGAAGCAAGTGCTGCACAACAGAGAGCATCACTTGAATTATTTATTACGTGCACTTATAAAATTAATATTATTTTGCATTTATTTAAAACATAATATATGTATGTATTTTAGCGTTATGTCGAAGGCGACTAGTTTATTTGTTTAGCAAAGCTTATCAGCCCATTCGTAATTCATTGCTCACTGTTATGTTTGCATTTACCAAGTATTTAAAATAAAACTGTTTAACAAATCAAATTGATTTTTTATTGCCAACTGACTCTCTCGCTCCCATTGAGACCTGCTCGTCTATACTCACACTGATTAACACCACAGAGATGAGGTATACGCAGATTAAAATTCAATATTCAGTGCAATATTCATTTTCATTGAGCGCAGTCTATCGATTCAAAATGCACCGAAGCATTATAATGACACTTTTGTTACTCATGTCACACGAAAGATTCTTAGCAGACACAACTACTGTAGAAGAGGTGAGCATAAGCACATAATACAGAGTAAAAGAGTGAAAGTGAATCAAGTTTCTTCTTCTCAGTCATGCCGACTCGACCGACAAATGGAAGAACAGTGTGCCCCTCATATCTATAAAGTAGCGAAGCCCATGCTCGACTATTTTCGCGAAATTAGAACTGAAGTGAAGGATAAGCAGTTAATTGATATAAACTCCAACCTTATGGAGAAGTATCACGAGATTGTAGGAGTTCATGCAAAGCTCATGAAGGAGGCAATTCAGTTAGATGAGTGTAAAGTTCAAGCAAAGCAACTCAATTCTAGTCTCATAGAAAAAGAAGAAATTATTTCGGGGCTTTCGCTACAAGTTACACAAATGTCAAAAACTGTGAACTCAATGCAGCTGCAATTAAAGGAGAGTCAAGCGCAGTTCTGTCAGTCAGAGGAGAAGAATATTCCCTCTAGTTGCATACCGTTTGGAGAATATCCTGGTCCTCACGAAATCAAAGTTCCCGGCATGGGTTTCTTGTCTGTTCTATGTGATACTCAGTTGGCTGGGCCCGGTTGGATGGTGATACAACAGCGAATTGGTGGAGACGAGAGTTTTAATAGAGACTGGGATACGTATCGCGAAGGGTTTGGTGCATCCGATAATGATTTTTTCATCGGCCTGGAGAACATTTATCGTCTGACTAGGACGCAACGCTACGAGCTCATCGTGCACTTTGTCAGATCAGATGGGACTGTGAGAAACGCAATGTATGACGACTTCAAGGTATCAGATGAACGACATGGGTACATGCTGCATTTGGGTAGATTCTTTGGAAATACTGAGGATGCGATGCGAAACGAAGAAAACATGAAGTTCACAACATTCGATCGCGACAACGATCACGCTTTCGGGTACAACTGTGCCTCTAGATACAGAAGTGGCTGGTGGTTCCGTGACTGTTATAATGGGTAAATATCCGCAAATGTCATTCGATAAGTCAATTTACATAATTAACTGTGATTATTGTTTCTTGTGCAGCAATTTAAATGCAGAATATGGACTGAAACTTATTTGGCTAACTCCAATTCCACTCAAAGAAGTTAAGATGCTTATACGTCCCAGGGACTAGATCAACAAATAGATAGACCAACTACTTGTATTCATTGTATAAGGAAAAACAAGGGCAACACTAAACGCTGACAACACAATTATAATTCAATTATGCAATTGCAATGCTATTATTTAAAACGGACTGCGGGTATTTTATGTGAGGGTTACAGGTCTTCACCGAGGCAGCGTTGTTGGAATTGTAATAGTCCAAATGAATGAACGTTCAATACTCGAATGTTAGATGATAGCAACAAGGGCTATTCGAAAATGAAATAGGTGGCATTATTTAATGACGTCGTCAGCAGCCATCACTGTACTTAAGTGATGTTGTATAGTTTGACGAATCATCTGAGACATCATCGAGTGCAGCGCATGAAATGGAAACCCATCATACGTTCTAGACAGGAACACATTTGAGCATGAAGTGTTCTATATGTTTAAATACAGTTTGTCGAGGAATTGTATGGGTTTTGTTAGTGACGTCGATTGTTTGCCAATCGCGCTCCAACTGGAAAAGTGGCGAAAGATACCCCGAAATGTACGATATTCTGCATAGTATTGGATCAATGCCTAGGCGGCTGCTGGCAGCATGAAATATTAGGTTTGGTTTTTGTTTGCAAACAATTATTTGGCAGTATTTTGTTTTTGTAGCATTCTGTTTTCTATGGTTGAAGTTAAAATATGTTTAATACTATTAGCAATAAATATAAATAATTGCTAAGGTGCATCTAGTTTTCTAACAATACTCAGTTTTGCAAACGATTCCTTGACAAACTTCGATTCGGTTTTCGCTTTAAATTTGGCACATCTGTAGGTCGACTGCAGGAGTGGAAATCCGCAGCCAGGTACATCACCATGTATGTATGTGTGTGTGAGTCCCAGAACTGGAGTGCACTCAGCAGTTTGCTCCACTTCAGCTTCAGCTTCAGCGTCAGCTTGAGCTTGAGCTTCGGCAGCCAGCAGAACAACAAATTATACAGAGATCCGAGCTTAACTCAAAGCAAACAACAGCGAGATGAATTTATGAGATCATGTTTGAAGTTAATTATGCCCAGGCATAAGTTTCGAGACTCGCTCAGACGCGCACAGCTGCAACATACCCTGTAAACGTGAAACGCTGCGAGTGCCAAGCAAAGGCCTAGAGTTTTGCACTTGTACAGGGTATGCGCAAGTCAACATAACGCAGATCGTGTGTTTAGATTTGTATACATATACATATAGTTTATTTTTGTTTTTTTGCACGTAGCAGCAATCATAATAGTCTTTATCTCGACAGCCGTAAGCGGCTGAGAAGCAAATAGGAACACAAACAGGCGAATGCGCTCGACTACGCGATACCCGCTAGACGACTGTCTGCCTTCATTCACCAGTTATCAGCACCTTGATCGAGTGTTCGCTTGTTTTCATCTGTGGGCATCTGTTGTGATGGCACTTGGCAAGACGTCATGTGTGCAGTCGTGTGGACGACCCTGCGATCGTCCGGCTGCCGGGTGTCGTACGAGTCGGCAAGTAGAACGCCGTCAAACTAGTTGGTAGACCTAGGTTAGTTCTTTGCCACGCACAGACCAGTTTGCTGGCTTGACTTAGATTCGATTCGTGTGTATGCTGTTCGAGCCCGGTTGCAGCCAAAGTGGTTTGGGCCAGCCGCACAACAAAGCGTCTGTCCAAAAACAAAAGATACACATATATGCGGTATATATCCACCGTTCGCGTCTTGTTTACGAGCAAGAAGTTTGGCGGCAATGGATGTGGTTTGTGGTTTAACTGCTTTTATGGCAACAACAACGACAAATAAAAGAAACCATGGAAAAAAAGTTCACCGAAAACTACTAAACATGAAAAGCGTTAGCAGCTGCTGGACGAGCACATACCTCGCAATCGGCCAATTGGGCGTGAGATTGTCTACACATTGTTCTGCAGGGTATTTAGAGCGCAACGATATTTTGTCATCTAAACGTAATAAAGGCAAAAATCAGCAGCAGCAGCAGCAGCAAGGGGAGCCAAACAACATTGTTCAGAAAGTCATCAAAGACCAAGACGTCAACAACAATAACAACGGCGACCAGTCGAAGTCTCAGCTGAAGTCGAACGCGACGTTGCAGTCGGAGTTGGAGTCGGTGTCGGAGTTGGAGTCACGATCTGGTCTGCTGCTGCTTTCGTTTGCCTGGAACCAGTTTGCGGACCAGGCTCGGCTCTCAGCTTTATTTACAATATTGTTTTCTCTGTTAACGACGTCGCTGCTGGCTGCGATTTGAGCTCGACTCGTTGTGGTTTTGACCCAAGCCCCTTTTTGCACCCGGCCGCCGTCGCACACACGCTGGGCATGCCCCACAACAGACACTTCATATCGGCGGCACATCGTATGGCGGGTAACCGGCAGTCGGGCAGACACGACCGCTGCTGGCTTACTTTGTTTGCGGCCAAGAAACTGGTATACCAACCACTTGGTCTCGAGTCCCTCACGACAATGTAGCCAATTTGATGTGCATCTCGTATGGCTAGCTCCCCACTCTCCACTCCCCACTCCCCACTCCGCACTCTGCACTCCCGCACCTAGCGTGCTATCTCTTTGGGTGTTGATGGGTCCCGTGCGGTTTATCAATCATTAACAGGCAGCGTCGCACTCATAAAAACCCATTGCCCAAAAATGCCCATCGCATTTTCCACAGATGCCGTCTTTCAGATTTACAAAATGACTCGGGCTCGAACAAAGAGCGGTTTCAGTGAAAAATCCGAAACATTTTGTGCTACGATCGTAACCTTTTACGAGCTTTGGGCCCAGCTGGATTACAAAATGACCATCGAAGTGCATTTGGCCGGTTTATTTAATTAGCCACTTGCTGTGTGCTAAGTTGTTTTTCGTCGACCAAAGAATGAATTGCATTTATCAATCACTTTTATGTGTGTGTTAAAAGTAGTCTCAAATTTATTCGGGAAATCCCAAATGAGCTTCAAGCGATTGCTCATTTTGCATTATCAGTCAATAATTTATAGATCTGCTCACGAGTCTAGCATCAGTGCTGCCCATTTAGCCATTTATCCGCCAGTTTTTGTGACTACATTTTGCTGCTGAAATAAGTTTAGTTTTTATAAAGTCAGCTTGGCAACTTCACGAAATATTATTATGCGAGCAATTTTTTTGTTTCTGAAGTCAATTTGTGGATTTCAATTTATATTGGTTAAATTATTAAATACCGTATATCACTGTAATTGCTTAAGGCCCTCATCTTTTTAAGCATTGATATGGTTTTTGTGTGTCGCAGCTATATATATATATATATATTATGGATCACTCTTTAGCTTGAATGTTTATGCGAAAGTAAAGAGCTGTGTTAAACTGTCAGAAGTGGCAAAGATATCACAGTTTGGCGACAAAAATTCTATATAATGCTGATAGGACAAATTGTGATGAAGCTCAGGGGGCTCGGAAAGAGAATAAAGGCTAACTCATGACGTTCATCGGGGAGTAATAGATGGGATGCTTAAAGCGCTGCAATTCCTTCCAACGTTTCAACTCCACTTCCACTCATTGGACGGCAACCGCAGCTGCAAAAATAAAACGACAAACTGAATGTCAATAGTTTTAACCAGAAAGAGAGAGAGGGTGAGTGAGGGAGGGCGACGGAAGACATAATTTGCTTTGCTTAGTTTTTCGCTACGCTCTGGTATTTTTATTGCAATTTCTGTTAGTTAGTTCTTCGCTGCGACAAGCACAAACAAGTGAAGAGCAACAGCAAGACCCAATCGCCAACCCAGTCGCACTCGCCCTCGCCCTCGCCCTCGCACACCCCAGTGGCAACCCCGACCACAGCTTCTGATACAGCCATTCCGGCTGTGGTTCGACCCATCGACCCACCGACCGACCGAATGGACCAAAGCAATGTAACATGCCAAATGTGTCCCGGAATTTAATTAAACATTTTCTGCGCTTATTCGTGTATACACATTTACCCCGGGCGCACCACCCCACCACCCGCCCGCTTCCCTCTGCCCACTGCCCGCCTAATCTGCCAGGCAATATGCGTTCCGGGGGCGGGTTGACTTTGCCCATTGACTGGACCCCTCCCGATGTGTGTGGGGGGAGTTCGTTTCAGTTTGGGTCCTGTGCGCAGGTTATTGACATATTTTAACAACTATTTGCGAAAGGCTTTAGTTTCACTTCAATTTCATTTCGAGTTGTCCCCACACTTCCCACCATCCGTCTTGCAGTCGCCCAGTGCGTAATTGAAACAAGTGCAAAATGTCTTTATCCTGTTGGTCCTTTCGCTTCGTTTGTTTGTCAGTTAAATGTCCTCGCGGCATCAATATTTGTATCCTTGCAAATATTTGGCATTTGCCATGTAAATAACTTTATTCAAATTACTTCATGAGGGGCACAAAATAATACCAAAAAAAACAAAAAAAAAACAACTGATATTTCTTTTATTTATGTAAAGAAAGCTCTGATGTTTATTTGGCTACAGCGAAGTCCAAATACTCTCCTGCACATTAATATATAATATAATTGAAAACTGAAAGTTTACAGCTGGAATATCAAGCCTTGGCAGGGTAGATATGACGGGAATTAGAGAGACAAAAGGAATTGCAATATTTGAGGCAGCGCCTGTTTGCATTAGTCAAACAATCTGGAACTTTTGCTGGCTTATGCCAAGGACCAAAGCATAAAATGCAAAACGGGTACGCAAAAAGGACACTGCATTATTGAAATTCAACCTTTTGACCCACCACATTTTCCCTCTCCATATCTGTCTCGCCCACTCTCTATCTCTGTCTCTATCTCTCTCTCGGGGACAAAGTTTGTAGTTAGTTTGAAATTGAATTAGTGCAAAATTTGTCTTTTATTTATAGCATTCATTGTTATTGACTCAGGCACTTAGCTTATGACGAAACGAGTTCCCTACTGACAATACGACGGCTAACAGAATTTCATGTTCAGTGTACTTAATATACTTAGTATACAAATTAAAAATATACTTCATGGTGCACACTGTTGGTGTACTTAATATACCAATTCAATAATACATAATAATAATATTGATTATATATAAAATTTATACTTATTACGATATTACTACTCAGAATAGAGCTCATACTATACACTGCAGCTGGGGTAATAAAATAATTAGAGTCTATATAAGAAGTTGTTTGTCATTGATTAAGCGTTTAGAAGAGCAACATTTTTGCACTATATCGATTAATAGCTATAAAAACTAAATTTCATATATTCCAAATTTGGTAGTAATAATCATGAACACACAGCCAACAAACCACTTGAATCCCAACTAAAATCTGGCAATTTGAAGGCGTCGACGAAGCTACAACTCTATAAACTCGCTAGTATTTCTCTATGTTTTTGCTTTCGCATGCACTGCACACACACACGCACTCGCACTCACACACATTTGTTTTTGCGTTGCTCTAGCGACCTTTGCGTGATCTTTTCGCTTAGCGCAATCAAATGATCACCGCGAAGTGCGAGCACAAAACGTAGAGTGCAAACGTTTGCACAAACAACAAAACGCAGCCGAGTATCGATTGCGTTGCGCTGTTGCTGTCTCGCTCGTGCTTGCGCTTGCTCGCCTACTGGCTCTGCAATTTCGTTCTCTCGCGCTTCAACTCTCAGTCAGTCTCTCAGTCCACAGTCCACAGTGTTCTGCATTTGCGCATGCAAGCTTGTGCTCAGCATAGGCAGCGTGGCGTTTGTTTTAGTGTTGTGCATGAGTTCGAAGGGTGGAGAGCTTTGTGGATCGTATATTCAAAATTTATTGATTGTGTCGTGTGTGGGCGCAGTATGAATGCACGCGACCGACAATTCTGGACGGAGTTCCTGCTGCTATATCGCTCGCTGCCGGCCGTATGGAAGGTCAAGAGTCCGGAATACAGCAGTCGCGCTTTGAAGTCCGCCGGATACGAGCAGCTGGTGCTGAAGCTGCGCGAGGTGGAGCCGCACGCGGATCGTGCGCTGGTCGTGAAGAAGATCAACTCGTTTCGCACGAACTTTCGACGTGACTTGCGGAAGCGGACGGAGGGCGAGCGACAGCGAGACGAGCCGTTCGAGTCGACGCTCTGGTACTTTGAGCTGCTCGGCTTTCTCGAGGATCAGGAGTCTCTGGCCTCGTGCCAGCGCTTGCACAAAGCGCGCAGAGTCGAGCAGGAAACTCACAGCGAAGCGTTGGTAAGTTGACAGAGCTTTTCGTCTACACACGCACGCAGATTATCTCTCGCGCTCTCCCTCTCTCTCTTTCTCTCACTGTCAGCATGAAAAGAAGCGTCGCATAGATGATTTAAGCTCAACACCCGCAGCTGCTTCCCCGTCAAACCGGCGACAACAGGCGCTGGGCGAATCGGAAGCTTTGGCTCACATTTGGCGCACTCAATACGATGAGCTGGCGCCGCGACAAAAGCTCCTTGCGCGAAAGCTCATCTCCGACGTGCTTTACCACGGCTGCCTGGATCAGCTGCAGCCCCGCCACGTTGCCCAGCTGCAGCAGCTGATGCTGCCAAGCACACGCAGCCCCTCCCCACAGATCGAAGACATGGCCTCCTCCCCGCGCGCCATCCAGTTACAGAGCTTCAATCACTATAAAGACGATGGCAGCGAGACGCTCGACGAGAACGACTAGAAATTAGTTTGAAATAGGTTTGAAATATAATAATAAATGTACTTTAAGTAGACTGCTTAAGTTGTGATAGGTCAGCTACGAGCATGGAGATAAGAAAGTCAATGTCGAGTGTTTCGGAACGTGATTTTTGTTATCAGCTATTTGCTCAATATAAAAATGCGAACAGAGAGGCAGGCATACATTTTAAGTGTAGTAAGCATTCAAGCAGCTTCCGAATAATGAGAAAAGGAATGTGTGAAGAGTTAGAATAGGAAATATCACATACATAAAAGAAAAAATATACATAGGGAAAGAGTTGTACTAAAGCAAAACAATTAACAAAAAGTAAGAGCAGAGTTGAAGGATTAATAAATAAATGAGAGCAGTAAACGTGAAAGTAAAGTTGGAAGTAATAAATGAAACTCATGTACTCGAAAGCTGAATGCAAATGGTCTCGATATTGGTTCAATTGCTTGACAGGAAATGAAAACAAATTAACAACATTTATGTGCAACATTAAAACTTGCTGAATTCGTGTGGAATTGAAAAACTCGAAAAAAAAACAGAATCGATGGAGAATGCAAATGAAAGATACGAGTTAGCTAGAAACAAATGACACTTTTAGTCGATTTGAAAAATGCAAATTTATTGGCATTTAATTTGAAAGAGAAACAGAGAGCGCGTTAGAAAGAGAGAGCGAGAGAGAGAGAGAGAGATCCACATAATGTGCACGAGAAGCTTACACGGGGCGTGCCACAAGCAACAACAAATTCGGCATATAAACGAGCGCATAATGAGCTCCGCTGCGGGACGAGTCTGGGCAGACAGGGACGGCGAGTCGGCTTGGGAATCGCATTAAACGCCTAAAAATAGTAGCACACACACACACACACACAGGCGCGCGCGGGAGGGGGCATGTGTATAAGAAGTGGCGCAAGTAACAGCCCGTCGAGTTGAGTCGAGTCGGTGCTGCCTTTTTTATGCTCCCTGCATATCATGCAATTACTTTCCACTCAAATGTCAATTTAAATTGAAGTTTTATGCAAAAAGCATACTTGAAACTTTGCTGCCTTCCCCTCACTCCCCCTCCCACTCCAACCAACCGACCGAGAACAATACGCCGCCTGGCAACTCAATCTGACACAGCTTCCCCGCCTCCAGCTGCCGCAAATCCAAATCCGCAGCTCCCGCCCATCTAGCGGCAAGCAGCAAGCTCATTTCCGGAACAAGCTGCTACTCCTTGGGCCCTTGCTCGGTGTTTGCGCTCAGCCTTCTTTTTTATGTGTTAGATGCACATTTCGGAAATTAAGTTGGAATTTATTAGCACATCTTTGTCGTCGAATTACATGGATTGCTTTTTTCGCAGCTCCAAGGCGTGCCCAGTGTCTTCCTTATGAGTTAGCAAAGACGAATCAGGGAATACGCTGCAATTGCATTTGCTAGACACAAACACTGTGAGCTTGTTATTGTACTCTTGTACTTGTACTTGTTATTTGTACTCTTTTTGAACTCGAGCCCCTATGTAATACGTCTGCGTTTGAGTTGTTGGCTTGTTAATTGACTCAGCTGTGTGCAGCGAACCGATATGCCAGACCCAATCGAACGAAGCGCACAAATGTATCTGAAGGACTCTCGAAGCGCACAAACACACATGCAGCCGAACTCTTATTTATTTGCACACACATGTGAGTTGGTGTGTGTGCGTGTGTGTGTGTGTGTGTTTTCCATTTGGCTGCGTATTAGTGCCTCAATATTACACAATTTCGAATCGCATCAAGTCGTTAAAAGTTTCGATTACACAACGCGTTTTACAATTGCCATCAAAATGGATATCGAATAGGGCGCAACGCAAAAGAAAAAAAAAACAACCACAACTAACTGTTTGGCGGGGTGGTGGTGGTGGTGCTAAAACAAATATTGAAAGTGGCATTACAAAAAAAAAAAGAAAAAGCAGAAAATGAAAGAGAAAAATACTTTGCGAACGCTGATTTTATTGCCATGAATTTGCGCTCAAATGGCAAATCAATGTGTTTCCTGCTGCCAGTCAATTTTATGGTCGTATTGTTTCCCATATCCTGCGCCAGCAAAACACACCAACAAACCAACAAACAAACAAGCGGAATAGTGCTGAGCTGTAGCTAAAGCAAGGCCAGACCATCGAGTGGTTCCAGCTGAGCTGGCTGGGATTACACTTAAGTAATCATTTGAAAAGGGTTTGCGTGCACAGCAGCAACGCTTACGAATGCCGCGCAAAGCGGAACTGCAAAACGCACTGCGCTCCTGAGAGAGTGAAGCAGGCAGGCAGCTGAATCTTTGTCTCTTCAAATTGAGTCGCAAAACATGCAAGTTCTATTCTATTAGTTTAAATCAAAGCGTTTACGAACGTCGCACAAAGCAAGGCTCGAATATGAAGAGGGATGGAGAGAGAGAGAGACACAGAGAATCTCAAGCATTTTCTTGATGGCAATTTCTTCTTAAGCACTGCTAACGTGTTGCACGCATAATCCTTTAATTTCGAATGCCCATCGATATGTTCTTGCTGACAGGACACGCACATCGTGCGCTCTCTCCCTCTCTCTCTCTCTTTAGTTGTCTGTCTGTCCCTGTCGGCAGTATATGCGTTATTTTTATGCCCCGGAATTCCCATTAACTTTTCGCCGTAATTTTGGATGCCGACGCTTTTAAGCAAACACCCCCGCCCTCAATAAAAGCCCGGCAACAAACTATGCATATAAACAATTTTTTACTACTCCGCATTGTGCTCCCCTCCCCGTCACCTTTCCCGTTCCCGTTCCCGTTCCCGTTCCCCTCCCGCCGCCTATCTATGTGGAGCCCTTTGAGTCTGGCGCTCGCAAGTGATGCATTGATTTTTCGATATACAAAACATTTTTATTCGAACAAAAGAGTGCTGTTGCAGCGGGGCGCCACGCCCCCACACAGAAGGGGCACAGGGCACCTGGTCCAAGGAGCGCTTTTAACGGCTTTCGCCCCCTGCCCTCCCCCCGCGCTCGAGCGCTCCACAACCGTTAGCACCCCGTGCAGATTTTTGTTGCTTTTGTTTTTATGGCGGCGTGTAATGTGATTTATAGCCTGTTCGGTCCTTAAAATAAATTCCTTTTAATGGTTTTTTATTGCCGTCAGTAGTCGCAGTCGTCGGCATCAGCTTCAGCGTCGGCGTTAACGTTAACGTTAACGTCAACGTCGGCGTTAATGTTAATTAAACTATTCTAGTGCTTGTTGCACTACTTTGAGGCTTGCGATTCCCATTCTCCTGCCCCATTGATGGCCGACAATTGGGATCAGTTACTCAATGCTTTCTGCCGTGTGTGCACTTTTAGTTGGGAACCTGGCTTTCAAAGGATTCGCTTGTCTGGTGATATATGGTTGGGATGTGAACAGCCCAGCGCCCGAAAGTGCTTTGCAATCCAGTGTGACGACATTTGCTTCAAGTGAACGCAGTGAAGTCGAGTAAAACACTTAATTTCACTTTGTTCCTTGTGATTTACTGCGGGCATTAGAATATTACATTGAAATTGCTGCCGACAATGCGCAGAAATTAAACCAACAAGTAAGGAAGTGTTCTAATTTTATATCGGATAGCAGCGGTTTAAAATAAAAGTGATCTGCGTATAACTCACACGAGTATTGTCAACAAGTTTGGTTACTCGAGCTCTCGTAATCAACGAGATAACGTTGTTCAAACGAACGGACAGACGGATTTGGCTCTGAGCAAGCGTATACATGCTTTATGCTCTCTATTGCTTACAGTTCTCGCTGACACAAAGTTTTAATAAGCTTCTACCTTGTGAATACCGCTTGAAAACATTACAAAATTGTGCTTAAAGCTTGCTAGTCCTTTGAATTAAGTGCCATGAACTAAATCCATCAGATTTGCCTCTGTGTATTCTCGATCGACTCGCTTTAAGGATGTGCAGTAGACTCATTGAAGTTGGCCCGTTCACTTGCAATTTTCAATGTCAGCAGTTAAAGCTAAAGCTGACAGTTCACTTGCACTTTTCAATGTCCATTCCTGACCACCAAATGGGTTGCCAGCTCATTAGAGTCGTACTGCTTAGGGACGAGGGAAAGTGCATTTGGGATTATGATGTGTTGATTTACCGCAGCACCCAAGGCACACAGGTGTGCCTCCCCTCGCCCCGGCACCCAGTTGCTGCCAGCTTCTAATGCCTTCTGTGCGTGGCCGGCCATCAAGTTCCCATTTCCATTTGCATTTCCACGCATTCGCTTCCGCCCTCGACGTCAGTCCTCCACGCAGGCTGGCTTCTCGGCTCGTTTATAAATATTTAACGACTCAAGTTTTGCTCCCTAGCCGAGGATGCGGCCACGCCGGGAGTCATTCCCATTTCAAAATTGCGTTCATGATAATTGCGGTTCTGCTTATTTTTTTGTTTTTTCCTTTCCTTTTTCTGTCTTGTTTTGTTTTGTTTTTTTTTTTTTTTTTTGTTGAGGGGCCCCAGCTGCGTTTAATGGCTTTTCCACAATTTAAGCAAGTCGCTTTTTTTTCTCAGTTGTTGTGACACCCGCTATCCATTGGCTAGACGGGTATGATAGATTTGCCAGTCAAGGCGACGTAAATTTGCTCCATCTTTGCACATTTATGTTTACAGCAAATAGCCAAGAATATGCCAACAATGACTAACTCTCTCTGTCTGTCTATACTTCAGGTACTAAAGAATACAATGAAGAGTGTGAATTGAAATCTAGAAACTGCTTTCCGTTTTCAGCGCGTTCAGCTTAAAAATCTGCAAGTTCTTTACAAATGAATTTGCTGTTCAAAAATCGCCTTGATAAACTTAGTTGCTCAGTTTGATTTGTTTTTAGCATATTTGGCGGGTAGCTGGCAGTCGAGCAGACGCCTGGTTGCTGCTGTTTTTCGTGCACTGCAATAAATTGTTGATATTACACGCATTTCGCATATTTTGTGCTATTTGTTTTTTATTAAAATTTTAGGCTCTTTGCGGCAGATTATTGACAATGGTCGCGCTCCGGGATTAAACGCGTCACAGCTCGACAAACTGGCCCGGCTCGTAAGATGTCCGCAGGGGAAAGCGGAGCAAATACTGCCAGAGATGGCAAGTGTTGCAGACGAGTTTTGGCCATGGAACCAAGCGACCCTATAGCTAATTGTTTTCAAAACATTGCATTTAGATTTCTTAGACTATACATGGAAGTCTTAGCTGTTGGATTAAGTTGAGTAATGTGTGGCACACTAATATTGTTAATATAACTATTAGTTTGAACTGGAAGTGCTCGAACAATTGCGAGGTCTCCAAAGTATGTTCTTTGGGCCCCTTCGTTTGTAGTCTCTGTGTGTTCGCACCTTGCTCTATGCCGCTGCGAGGGCCAGATTCGAATCGAAATAGTGCTGTAATTTACAGCGAACGAAAACGAAATCGAGTGGAAAACAAAATGTTGTTTTTCTGGCGATAAACAAAAGGCGAAAAGGCAAAATAAATAGTGAAAAATAACAAGTCATAAACATGATTTATATGCAAAGTGAGCCGCTGGAATGGGCATATACATATACGTATATACGTATATATTGTATATAGTTGGGGAGCCATGTGGTGCCTGGCGGTGGCGTCGGCGGTGGCGGAGGCAGATCTTCGATATTAGCGTCAATTTAGGCATGTTGACTCTTTGCTCGGGGCCGCAGATCGTGCGGCCCGTGCAATGGGCCAGCAATTGAACTACCAAAATACGCCAACAGCCTCGGGCCAGCCGGGGGCAGAGTGTGGAAAGAGGCAGAGAGGCAGTGAGGGAGCGAGGCAGACGACGGCGACCCTCGCGCAGCGGGACACACGAAATGCTGTCGGGCCCCGACTGCGACTCATTGTGTGTCGCACACACGAAGAGTTGATGACGATGATCATGACGATCGAGTCGCAACCTCAGCGCTCAATCAGAAACCTGCCAGTCATCGCAGGGCTGGGGCTTAAGTTAGGGTCTGCCGGAGGTTCTTGTTAGGCAGAGATTGTCTTTGGGTTCCTCTTGTTGTTTGCTGTCCCACAGACAGGCGGACAGACAGACAGAGAGGGAGAGCGAGCGAGACAATGGCTGCACTTGTGCCACACTTGGCCTGCCTTTGTGGCACATTGTGTGTGTGCAATGAGCAATGATTAAATTAATTATGCCCGGCAGGTAACGCTGCGCTCTATACAAATGCAGCGAGCGTGCAGTAATCGCCTGCAGGACCTGTGCCACAAAAGGACATTTGATATTTTTGACACTTTTCACAGACAGACGCTCGCTGGAACCTGTAAATTAGAAAATACGATGATTGCACACAACGCATCCCAATATCCCAATACCTGTGCCTACCTGAGCCCCTGAGTCGAACAATTGCAGTGTAATTTATGACAACAATGCAGCTCGTTTGTCCCACAGTGCGCCCTCCTCTGCCTCTTCTTCGTCTTCTTCTGCTTCGTCTTCTTCTTGGGATCTACTGATCCGCCATGACAAATGGACTGACTTCAGGCAGGCTAGCGTCCCGATCGATAAGCGCGATAAGCCCTTGATCAGGTTGCCAAACGCTGCCTGCGCTATTATCTAGTGTCCCTACTCAACGATTCAATAGGCATACGAAATTGCATTGAGCCGATCTTCTATCTGTCTGCGCGATCGCCAAGTGCACTGCGACAAAGGCCGAGGAGAGACAACAGGAAACGCGCAATGAAATCGGAGCTGAGTGAATAGCGTATAGTAATTGCGATATGATTTGCAATTGAATGAAAGATCTAGAACGTAAGCGATCAATCAGCCAACTCGTTTCCTCTCGATTCAGTGCAACGCTCGACGAAACTCTTTACAGTTTTACATACTTTTCGAATATCGGCCGCTTTTCCATACGAACGGTAAACAGCTCTCATGCAGTGCTCTGCGAAATGTCAAATGTGAGAAAAGCGATTTGCATGGCGCCCCGAAATAGCTGAAAATTAACGACCACCCACTGAATTGTGGCTACTTCCGTGGGTTGAGGCCGAAAATAAAGAAAACACGAAACTAAAATAAACCCAAATGCAGTCGAGCGGCAACCCAACGACTTGCAAATACCCTGCCACGCCCAAGAACTGCAGATGAGTGGCGCTGGTGGTATATGCATTTATGTTCTTGTTCGCGCGACTTTTGGCAAAGCAAGCGGTTGTTTTTAAATAGTGTGTTCGCGTCTAATTTTGATGTCGTCAATCAATAGCAAAAATACGATGTTCGTTGCGGCTGCCTTCGAGTTTGACGACGCAGAATTTGTTGGACGCCGCGCAACGTTTCTGGGATAAACAAAAACTGAAACAGTGGCGAATTTTGAATTTGCGCCGTCGACGCGTCGGCCAAGGGAGCGGAGGGGCAGGGCAGCAAACAAACAATGGGCTGAATTTAGCCAAATCGCCGGCAAATGAAAATGATTTTAGTGCGCTTTTCAATTCCTCTCGCCTCCCGCAACTTGATTTGCCCCTTTCGCGGCGACCGCTTGTTATTTTCATTTTTATTTTTGTACTTAAATAAAGCGCAATTTGTGTTGTTCATCTTCGCCATCCCCCCACAGCATTCATTATGATGCCTGCTCGAATACCCTGCCCAGGGCTATGCGAATTCCTTGCCCGACTCCCACATAATAAACTAACTTTTGAAACGAAAACGTTTTCCCGATCAGCGTGCTTCTCTATTTGTATTCTGCTGAATTGGAAAACCAAGAATCTTTTCATCAAATTTTAGGTTGTTCGAGTGCAAGAGTATTGCAAATTCGTGGCGCTAGGAAAAGCGTTTCGTTCTTGTTTATCAACAGTTGAAATTTAATAGATTTGGCACACTTTCGGCAGCTTCACATTGACGGACAGTGGAACGAATCAAAAAGTTAGTACTACGAACCAATTTTTCGAAATGAAACATCATGTGTTAAGTATAGACTCCAGGTTAATTTCGTTGTTAGTGCCACTAACATTTTTGCACGGGACAATTCGATTTTTTTGGGTGCAAAACAAAATTTTTGCATAAATAAATACAACTGGAGAGAGAATGAAGAAAAACAACAACACACACATTTCGATTTTGGAAAATAAACCACACGATATGAATGAGCAAATGAATCAATGAATGAACAAGATTAAGCATTGAATACAAATTTGAGTCATCAAAAAGAAAAAACAAAACAAAGCAATAATCGTAGTCAAAACAATAATAAGTTTTTAAAAGATCAGCTTTTTGTGGCACTATTAGGCATACTAGTTAGTGAGATCTGTCTTCACTATACTACCTTAAAGTTTTTGAAATACCATATTTGTCATTCAGATGGAAGGCGCAAATTATTCGCTCTCAATATTATCATTCATTCGAAATGAACGTATTCAAATTAATATTTCTGTGAAATAATATATCTCAAACTAGTTCCAAACACGTGTCAATCCGTCTAGATTAAATATATGTATGTATGTGTGCAAAAAAACATCACAAAGCGAAGAATTGAAATCTACTTAATTAAAAGCAAACAAAGTTCAAATGCAAATGAAGCAGATGGAGAACGTGAAATGTGATAAAAATGATATTTATGTTATGACAAATGCCGAACCGAAAGATTGTACAATATTATTACGAATTATGAACGAAGCGAGTTCGGAAATCGCAAATAGGCATATATCAAAGTTGTTGGGCGAGTGGGGCGACTTTGAAAGCGATTTTGAAATCGCGTTCAACTTGAAACTCGGCAAAAATTCAAATTCAAGCGGCGTTCGCTGCGCGTTTTGTTTACAAAAAGCACAAAGTTCCCCTCTCCCACTCCCTTGGACCCACTAAAAGCCGCATGGGGCATATGGCACAACAGACTTACACATACATTTGTATGTATGTATGTGCATGTGAATCTGCGATTAAATTGGTTTGCTTCTGTACACCCTCGCATAGGGCATATCAGTTGAGCAGTCGGTGCGGCAGCGTGGCGTACGCAGGGCCACGACGCTGACTTTGTAGGGTATGTGCGGTGCAGTGCTTGAAGCTCGTCGTCGTCTCAGCGTTGTTTGTGCGGTGCTCTTCGTCTATGCATATTAGATGAAATTATAAACAAAACATAAAGAGACGCAATATGCGCGCCCCGCTAAATTCGTCACGCCCGACAGCAACGAATGAGCATAAAAGCATAGATCGAAGAGTGCGGGTGCGGCTGCGAGTGCGAGTGCGAGCGAGAGGGTGAGAGCGAAGGGAGCCGACAGGCTGTCACTTATCGCTTTACGTTTTCGTCTTTGGGCTGCGAACAGATCGCGCTGTTTGTTTTCTATGCTTCATCTTCTACTTGCGGTTGTTGTTGTCGTTGTTGCTGTTGTCATGCCCAAAGCTGGTGGTCGACCTATTCAATATGCTGACACACGCGCCAACACCTCCTACGCTCGAGCAGCGCTGTCGCGTCGCAGCCCCAGCCCTCAGTCAACACAATCCGCAGCCCACTCGTTGAGTGCTCGTGCATTGTTTTTGCGACGCGACGCGACGCAACGCAGCGATCTTTCAAAGCTTTCAAATACAACAAAAAAAAACAACAGAAACGAAAACAAAATAATGATATAGGCTAAAGCTTACGGCAGCGACAGCCACTCGGTCGACGCATGATATCACAACAGAAACAATAGTTTCAAGTTAATTGGGAATGACAGAGTGCTTGTGCAGCATTTGAGCAGCTTCATTTTAATGCACAAGATTAATTAAAAAATAAGTTACGCATCATTTAGTTCTATACTGCGATTAGTCCGAACACTCCAATTATACCAATTTGCATTTTAATATCAACACACCCAGCCAATTTAACGCTCACAGTTACACGTATTCTCTCTGTCCATGCACGTTCGTATGCATGTGTGCGTGAGCGCAGCTCTGCAATTGCTGAAGGTGTAAAAGGGACAACAGGCAGACTTGCCATCAGCTGTTAAGCTTTCACGGCAGAACTGTGGATCCCATTGGATCGAGTGCTGGCGCCAGAGCTACCGCTGATGTCACAAGAACAACAACGAAATTGGCTTTTGTTTTGCCTCACGTTCGTTGCTTGGGCATCGTGGCGTATGTAAATTTTCTTCTTGTTCGTGTTCTTGCTTGATACGTTTTGCAATCTGAAGAGAAACAAATAAACATAAACAAAACACGAGAAAAAAATGGATTTTTGAAAATTTAAATACAAACAACGAGACAATTAATTCGTATGCCATGTTTGGCGCCTGGTTCGTAAACCAGCTTTTGGATTAACTAAACAAACAGCAAAGTCCATTGTTATTGCTGTGCTGATACTGCTGCTGCTGCTGTTGTTGTTGTTGTTGGGGGTCTTGGGAACAGTTTTGAATTTCATAGACAACGAGAAACGTTGGCTGTAAATTAATTAGCTTCAGGCGGCCATCGATTTTGCATTTTTGGTACCACAAACAAACGGGGCTAAAAGTGAAACTAACCCATTCCGAACTTTGATAATACGATTTAAATATACGACTTATTTATTAGCCATACCAGCATAAAGTCATCGAACTGTTTCAGTTCTGTTCGTATCCAATAATGAATATTTAGATTAGATGCTATCTTTTTATTATCTAACGAATTAGCATAGCTTCACAGTGACTAATCCAGCTGATCTTGGAGTTCCGTTTATATGCGTTTCAAACGCTGGTTTCACATTATATTTGGTAATAAAAATGGCTTTGTGATCGTCTTTTTCCCATCCAATTTGATGGAGCCAAGTAATTAAACCTCAAGAACCTTGGCAATGAATGGATCAAATTCGGTTTGCGGCCCTTGAAGGTTACGTTGCTGTATCAGATCTTCCATCTGAACAGTAAACGTTTGAGATATACAGACTATTCTCCAGCTAGCTGAAAAATACTGTGAGGATTTGGTCAGCGGATGTGAATTATTGCTCGACTCGTATAATTAAGGCCCATTTGCCGATATGGGAACGATCGGCGACCGCAAATGCGTCAATAGAACTTAAAAAGTCGCTAACGTAATGTTGACGCAATTACAGACGGAGGGCGTAATGGGGGCTTGAGACATTAGCTCGCAATTTGTGTAGGGATAGAGAGAGAGCAAGATTGCTAATTGTTGTTAGTGTTCGAAGGGATTTTCGAAAGATATCTTGAGTAGAACTAGGCCATGATAAAAAAAATATAAAAAACACTTTCGTCTGTTTGTTTATGATTGTTTATACAATTTGCAGAGCGAGCGAACTTTTTTTCTTTGCTGCTTCCAGATAACGAGCAATCTATTTACAGTTGCTAGGTAGCAGGCTGGGCGAGGGGGTGGGGGTGCATAGGCCTTGATATGTACACAAACATCTCAACACACACACACACGCACACTCACATATGCTTGTGGTGCTTACGTTTTGCAATTAGATTAGAGACCGCCCAAAAGACGCGGCCATAAAACATGAAACTGAAACTGGAAAGCAAGAAAAACAAAAACATTAAATGGCGATTAAAAGTAATTTAGATAAAAACACTGAAAGCAAATAACCAACAACAACAACAGCAACAACAACATCGGGTGTTCAAACACGTTTAGCGGAATAAGTGGAAGAAGCTGAAGAAGAATAAGAAGAAGAAGACGAAGCAGCAGCACAACGACACACTTCAAATGTGTCTGGAGCTCGCCGGGCATGACAGATTTATGAAGCACTTGGCGTGCGACTCGCAGAGTGGCCAGATCGGAAAAAGCAGTGCTGCCAGAAGTTCTGCGTCTGAAGTGGTTCGCTAAGATATCGATCGATGCCGGTGGAAACACATCAGTTAAAAGGGAACCTAAATATGAGTTTTGGGTGAGAGTGAAAGAACCAACAATAGTCCAAAATTGCACTAACAATTTGATAAGTTTAGGAACAGCATAAACTTATATTTATTGCAAGAAAGTACAAGTATTTTGAAGTAAAAATAGAAAAATATCAATTATTTATTTAACTATTTGAATCAAGTTTGCGAGTAGCAAATAATTTACTTAAGAAAACTGAGAAAAAAGATCAATATTTTATAATGACGTTTAATTTATAAAATTGTAAACTCATGAATAGTTTAGATTTTATTTAGAACCATCTTGCTTCTTTCGTTCACTTAGTAAAGGTGCGCAAAAATTTGGAATATCAAACAAATCTATGTGTTTCCGACGTAAGAAAAGATATCAAAAGAATAAAGATAATTATAGAAAGTATTACTCAACAAAGCTAAAGTTAAGAGGAATCCCAAATACGAGTTATGAGTTAGAGTAAAAGAGCTAACAAAAGTCCTAATTTGTTTTACTAATGCGTTAAATTTAGGAATAGCATGAACTTATATTTAATGCAAGAAAATTATGGTGCTTGCTACATTTGAAAATAAAAGTAAAAATAAAAATACAAATATACTAATTATGTATTTAATTATTTGAAACAAGTTGGCGAGTAGAAAAGAATTTACTTAAGAAAAGGTGAATATTTTGTAGTGGCATTTAATATAAAATTATTTAGAACCATTTTGTTTCTTTCGTTCACTTCTTACAGGTGCGCAAAATTGGAATTTCCACCAAATCTATGCGTTTCCAACGAAAAGTTATTGATAAAGATAGTTATAGAAAGTATTGCACAATCGACGGAAGGAAGCTTCATGTGAACTGCAGTGCATTTGAAAGTCGTTGTGCTCACTGCAGCTGGCGGGGCGAGGTCGTCGAGGTGCTACCGAGTGAGTTTGTCTAGGGGCGCCAGAGACCAGGGCGACGTGCTTAACTGATTTAGTTAATTGCATTGTTTTTCAATTAAAGTTCGTATTAATTGAGCAAACAGCAGAAGCAGAGCCAACAAGACCGCACAACCGAGCAGCCCAGGCAAATGATATGGTGTGTATGCCTGATATACCTGGCTCATTGGCTGCTCCGATAAGATAAATGCCTGCCGAGGCACTGTGGGCCACGGCCAAAGTGTTTGCACCTTGATAAAGGAAAAGCATAGACAAATATTGATACACCCATTTATGGAGTATATCTGTAGTATCTGTGGCTTCAGCTCAATCTGCACATATTTGCAGTTGTCCGCTGTTATTTATAGACGTGTCTGCTGTTTGTCTTGGCTTTGCGTTCGTGCCTCTTGCAAAATAATCATAAAAATGCTAAACTAAGAGCTACCAAACTTGCTAGTTTCGCTTTGAAGAAGTAGGCACACAGTTTTAAAGGGTATCGATTATCATTTGATTACTTTGACTTTTTCGTTGCTGCCGCAATTAGATGTGGCTGACAAAAGTCGCTGAAGTAAAGTTGACCCCGCTACAGCTAGTTCTTGGAGGAGTCTGAGCTCAAAGTGGGCTCTTGGGCCTGGAGCAGACCTACCAGTGGCTTTAGCATTGGCATTGGCTCTGCGCTTATCTATGGTAATTGAATGTGAGTGCCAGTTGCGGGTGCAGAGTGTGTTTTCTGACTGTTTGTTCATGCAAGTGGCGAGGTGTGGAGCAGTTAGATACAAGTGTATGCGGGGCAGCTCGATTGTTGTTGTAATAACAATAAGAGTGGCTTCCAATTCGAAATCAATTAACGTTGAGTGCTACTGGGCATGACAAGAGCGTCAATATTTACACAAAATAATGACAATCAAATAAACAGCCAGAAGCCGGGCAATGAAATAAAGAAACAAACCGAACGTTCCATAGCCAAACAAGCGGCCCGATAACTAAACTCCGCCTAGACCAAACCCACGCCCCAAAAAGAGCCCCAAGAAAATGCAGAGTAAATGGATTCACATGGAGCTCAAATGTTCTCTAGTGCCTGCGCTTCGATTTAAGATCAGACTAGCAGCTTCTTTGAGATCGAGTAAAAGAAAAGTTTGCTGCCCCAAAGTTGGCCAGATTTGATTGAACTGAAGGCATCTGAAGTAATTCGCTAGTAAAATAGTTTGGCTGACAGGAAAATTGGTAGACTTCAATTTGGATGGCAAGAAAAACTGCAATGCGTTGTGGCTTCCGCAGTCATCTAGCATATTGATGGCTTAGCAGACCGAGAGAGAGAGAGAGGCAACAGCATTCGCAATTGAAGTGGGCAATTCATTCATTGCGGGATTAGCCAGAACGCTTTGCCGCACGTTGCCACATAAATTTGCGTGGCAAAGTGTGCGAGAGTAGTTTCGTGTGGCAGTAGTTCGGGAAATTAGGGAAACGCCTCGCTGAGGCTGAATTATGACCTTACCTGTGACTCCCGCTCCCGACTCCTCTCCCACTCTCGCTGCGCAACGAAATTCATTCATAAATTTTGAAGGCAGCGCTTTAAGTTGGCTCGCCTGACACTCGCCTGGGCCATAAAAACGTCGCATTATTTTATGCCGGCACACGTGCGGCGAGGACGACGACGAGGACGAGGACGAGGACGAGTACGGGCAGCGAAGGACACTTCCGGCATTAACGACTTCAAGGATGTCGAGAACACTCGTTGGCTGCCGGAATGCAACTACTTAGGGCTGTGCAATGTGCATATTTGCAAGGCAATTGGATAGTTCAAATTATCCGGCTACTTAAAATGAGTTTACGACTTACGCTGAATGCCATTCACATTCACGTTCCCAATGAATACATTGTATTCACAAATATCCATGAGTGCGGGACTCGAGATTTATCTACCATCTTCCCTACCTATCTACCTGTGCATTCTTCAGTTTTCCGCTGAAACATCTTGTTAGCTGGCTGACTCTACTTGGATAAAAATGGTATTATAACACTGCAATGTTGTAGATTTCCGAACTTGTAGATCTGCGAACAATTCGCCAAACAAGATTTTAACATATTTTATTTGGTTCTATATCTTTCTTCAAGGATAGAAAGATAGACAGAGAGGGTACAATGCCAAGATTTAAATGCATCCGGATATTCCTTGTTCAACAAAAAGCATCCACGGCGAGTACAACTTATATATGTCAGCTTGTACATAGATTCGTTCAGCTAATGGCGAGGACGTATTAGCATCTTGGCTTCTTTGACTTCTTTTTCAAGCCAAATTAGGTCATCACCATATTTGGCGTTTAGATTACTGCATAGGTAATAACTAGCATTATTTATATTATCTGAATAAAAGACAATTGAAATATTTACCAAGAATAGCATTTTGTGTACCACCAGCCACTTCTGTAGATTTTCGCACAATTTTTCTCAAGCGACATGTCGTTGTCGCGATCCATTGTTGTGAACTTCGCACCGTCTCTCAGTGCATCTTCAGCATCTCCACTGTATTTACCCAAACTCAGTGCATATCCGTCTTCTTCTGACAGAATTTTGAAGTCGTCATAGTGGGCGTATAGTGTATTTCCATTTTTTTCAACCAAGTGCACATAGAGCTCGTGGCGTCGCGAACTAGTCAAACGATAGAGCTTCTCCAAACCAAAGAAGAAATCCCCAGAGAATGACCCGAATCCTTTGCGGTATGTCTTCCAGTGTCTATTAAAGCTAGTGTCTCCACCTATTCGCTGTTGTATAACCATCCAACCGGGTCCGGCTAACTGATTATCACATAGAGCATTCGTGAAGCCAATATCAGGAATTTTGATTTCATGAGCACCAGGATATTCGCCAAAAGGAATGCAACTGGAGGGAATATCCTTCTCTTCTAACTGACAGAACTGATTAATTTTCTCTTGCAATAGTAACTCCGCTTGACTATCGTTTAATTGCAGCTGGGTTGTGTTCACAATTTCTGACAACTGTTCAACTTGTGATGTAAGCCCCGAAATAATTTCATCCTTTTTAATCAGACTAGAATTGAGTTCCTTTGCTTGAACTTCATACTCATCTAACTGGAATGCCTCCTTCATGAATTTTTCGTGACCTCCTACAATTTCGTGATACTTCTTCATAAGGTTGGAGTTGATTTGAGTTAACTGCATTCCCTTCACTTCACTTCGTTCTAACTCACTTTTGATTTTAAGAAAATAGTCGTGCTTGGTCTGTACGTCATTGGAGGCAGAAGGATCGTTTAGTTCTTCGATTGGTTGATTAGTTTGGCTTGGCTGATAAGAAGAAACTTGATTCACTTTCACTCTTTCACTCTGTATTATGTGAGTGTTCTCACCTCTTCTACTGCAGCTGCGTCTGCTGAGAGATTTTCGCGTAAGACGAGTAACAGAAGTGTTAGTATTATTCTTCTGTCCATTTTAAATCTATCGACTGCGCTTAAAGAAGATGAATGTGGAACTGAATTTGGCATTTTCATCTGCGAATAAGTGATTACTGTGTTGCTAATCGGAATCGGATGATGTCAACACGGCCTGAACGGGATAGAAGGTCACGTGCAGATAGTATATAGACTGAAGAGTAGACTGAATTTGAGACGCCGACGATGATGATAATGAAGTTGAAACTCGCGCATTTGCGGTAGGGCATTTTCATCTTCGAAGACGTCATCAGCGTTGCTTATCGCCATCGGATGTTGTCGAAATGCCCTGAACTGGGTGGAAGGTCAGGTGGCGATAGTACACGGAAGTATATAGAAGATTTCGCCGCTTGTTCTATTTGTTGTTGTTACAGCCGCCACTTGCGCTAGCTTTGCGTATCTCAAACTTCTTTCGCTTATAACAAAACTAGGTTTATCCGATTTAAGCCATTTTAGGATTTCGGTTCATATTATAAATATCTACATATTGACATTAAATTAACTTTCTAGCTCCAAGGATAAGGACGGGAGAGGCAAAAAAACTCTTGCGTAGTTGCATATTACACCTAAATCCAAAGTTTGATTACTCTAGCTTAACATCTCTGAAATCTAGGACGGACGGACAGATCGACATGAACCTGTTGGCTGCAACAACATGTGGTCTGTGACGTCTCCTTCAACCTGTTACATACATTCGAACCGAACTTATTATACCTTTGTACCTATAGGTACATGGTATAAATATGTTCACTTCCCATTACTTCGCTCATGATTTCATGATTTTCCGTCATATTTTGAATTTTTGTATTAAGTCCCGAAATAGTTTCATCTTTTTCAATAAGAGTCGAATTAAGTTGTTTTACTTGATCCTCACAAATTTCTAAATTGGCAGACTTTCATCTGAACAGATTTCGAATGGGTTAATCTGTGAATAGTTGCTTGTTGGGAATGAATCTGAGTTTGCAAAGTATCAATTTCATGTGGACACATTTACAAATCATTCTCTTTTACAAGAATTTTCTCTTTATACTCATCCAATTGAAATGCTTCCTTCACTAGTTTGAAACTAGTAGTTTCTCATGAATTCGAACAATTTCGTGGTACTTCTCCATAAGATTGGAGTTTAAATCGCTTAACTGCTTTGCGTTCACTTCACTTTGATGTAATTCATTTCTAATCTCCAATAGCATGCCTGATAAGAATTGACTTTAACACTCCATGTACTATACTGTAGTTATTTCGTTATCAAGAACATTTCGTATACTACGAATAGTAAAACTGCTTTTGAAATTATTTGCACCATTTTGAATCGATCGACTGCGCTTATTCAAGACGAGTTAAGAACAGGAATACAAATAACGATCGCATTGTGAATCTCTCCAGATAATGCATTGCATTCGTTTAAATCCGACTGCAGTTCGTGCAGTTTTTACAGCAACAACATAGGGCAGTCGATTAGATTCCCTACAAGCGAATCATGTCCCATGTCTTTCCAATAGCAGCTCGTCGATCATCAAATAGAGCTCAACAGAACGATTTCCAAATACTCTTTAAAATCACAGGTTCAGCTAAGAAACAATGACATAACTTTAATGCTTATAAGTGTTGTTGTAGCTAATTAAATGTAATATGTATTAGAAATTTACAGGGTATAAATAAGTATAAATGAAACATTAGATCATCTCTGTGCTCATCGTCATTGGTAGCTCAGTCGCTTATCACAAGTCGATTGATAGTTGAAGAGCGAGTCAGCAAATGTTCTCTCGATGCACTATGCTATGGTAAAGTCGACTTCAATAGGAACTGGGTGACATATCCGGAAAGTTTTGTATCTTTCCATGGCGAGTACTTTCTGGGCTTGGAGAAGAGCCGTCAGAAGATTATATTTGTCAGGCACAGCTTACCCCCTGATCACTAGGCAGGCAAAATTATCCCATTAATGGATGAATGAGCCAACGAAAGTCTTCAGCTTTGAATGCTTGAAATAATTTCTGCTTCGGAACTTCGAAATCGAGCTAGTCAGTAATTTAAATAAGGTGTTCGGAAATATAAATGTGCTTTGGGATGGGAGCAGCAGCACTGAATGGCCCTATGAAATATATATTGATAAACAATTTGAGCAACAAAAGCTCTCAGAAGTTCATCTTCGATGACGTCAATTGTTTTCGCAAAAATTACGCTCAATTCTTATCACCCAGAAAGCAAAATTGCTGGTCAGCTGAACTTGAATTTAATTTAGCACAGTTGACGACCTATTCCAACAAGCATCTACCAGTTCCATCCAAAAGAGCAGCAGCAAACAAATAATTATATTTGCCTAGAATTATTTTTCCAAATCACATATTTTACTTGCATTCCAAATACTTCTAATAAAACACTCTTTATAAGAACATCATGTTTATTATATTTTCCACTAAGCAATAACCTTTACTACAATTGAGTTATCGACTATTCTTGTTCATTCATATATTGCCTTTATTGCCAAATGTGACAAAAAGGATCGCAACATTGTTCAAATTAATGCAAATCACTAACAAGCATCATAAATTATTTACACCAACTTAACAAAAGCAATTTTCAGTGCAAACAAGTTTATTACATTTTTGATAAATTATTAATGACATTTGCGAATTAGGTGCTGTTCTTGTCCATCTATACTTTGGGGCGAATCATCATCTTGGCGTGGAGATATCGGAAACTACCATGATTAAAATTACTACACAAAAAATTACAATTATTATCATTATATATATTACCTCAACAGAAGTCATTTGCAATACTTACAATGAAGGGCAATTATTAAACCACCAGCCACTACGATCAGCTGCAGCACAATTCCCATAATAAAAATCGTTGTCGCGATCGTATGTTGAGAATTTCATCTTCTCAGCATATTCAAGCATATTCTTATATCCCGTGAATTTTCCCAAGCTCAATGCGTAGCCACTGCTTTCATCAGATATTTTAAAATCGTCATATAGAGCGTATTTCCCAATACCATTTGATTGATCATATTGTATATAGAGCTCGTACCGCCGCGAATTCGTCAAACGATAAATCTTCTCCAGACCTAGGAAAAATTCACCATCGAATGAACCAAATCCTTTGCGATACGCAGCCCAGTCTCTACGAAAATCCTCTTTCCCATCAATTCCCTGTTGTATAACAATCCAGCCGGGCCCAACTAACTTGCTATCACAGAGAACATCGAAAGGATCTATACCACTAACACTTATACGATGAACACCGTCATTTTGTCCAAAAGGAATGCAACTAGAGGGAAGGCTTTCCTGTACGACAGTGCTATTTAATTTATCAACTTCTGCTTGGCATAGTTGATTATCATTTTCTTTCTTCAATAACTTAGATCGACTCTCTTCTAATTGCAACAAAACTGTTTTCTGATTTTCCGTAATATTTTGAATCTTTATTGTTAATCTCGAAATAGTCTCATTACTTTCAGTAAGACTCGAATTAAGTTGTTTTGCTTCAACTTCACAAATTCCTAACTTAACGGATTGATCTTTTAATTCGGCTTTACACTTCTCACCAGATTCGAAAAGTAACGAATTCGGTGTTAATCTGTCAATAGTTGTTTGTTGAATTTGAGATTGCAAAGTATCGACTTCGTTTCGACACATTTGCAGATCGCTCTCTTTTTTAAGAATTTCCTCTTTATACTCGTCTAACTGATTTGCTTCCTTCACTAGTTTTTCATGAATTCGAACAATTTCGTGGTACTTCTCCATAAGATTGGAGTTTAATTCAGTTAACTGTTTTTCCTGCTGTATCTCATTTCTAATCTGTCGAAAATAGTCGAGCATGGGCTTTACAACTTTATAGGTGTGCGGACCGCACTGTTCTTCCATTTGTCGGTTGAGTTGGCATGACTGAATCGAATTGAATGAAACACTTTTAGCACTTGCTATAGATCACAGTATTTTGTAATTGTTCTCACCTCTTCCGCACAAACAGCAACTACTAAGAACATATTGAGTACTATTTGTAGTACAAGAGCTTTTAATAGGACTCTGCCCATCTTAATTCTTCCGACCGCGCTTCAACAAGATGATTTTGAAACTAAGTGTGCTATTTAATCTGAATAAGTATTTTGAGAGTAGACAGGCATTAAACAAATTCCGATTTAGCTTAAAATGTCGAAACGAGAGAATTTCACATAGTGATAGTATATGGACTCGCTATGTCAACAGGAGAGATGGCGATCTCCTGACGCTTCTTGCAAGTGAAATTGAAACGAAATGTTATTTAATAATTCTTTGGAGACTGCTGCCTCCACGTCATCAAAGTAGCTTGCGATACACTGTAGACATCATAAGTTTTGTTTAGCGTGTAAATTGTTTGCAATTGGCATAGGGTTTCTCAAGTCAAATACTCGCGAATAGAGTACAAGACTTCAGTTGCTGTAGAGAGATTAAGTTTGAGTGGAACAGCAGGCAAAGCTGCGGTTCAATTGTTCGTAGTCTATCTTTTAATAGGACTCAAACTCACTGACGAATTTATATTTGGTCCACCAGCATATAGGATAATACAACATAATAATAATAATAAGATGTCACATAAATTAACAATTTACAGGGTATAAATAAGTGTACATAAAGCATTAGACGTGCGCTCATCGTCATTGGTAGTTCAGTCGCTTATCAATTTAAAAAGTTCCCGCTCTCCACAAGTCGCTTGGCGACAGACAAAAGTTGAAAAGTAATCCAGCAAATGGTTCATAAAGATGAGCGGTTGTCTGCTCTTTGGCAACTCCTCGGCAGAACTTTGCCGGGAATCGACGAGTCTCTCCATGAGCTATGCAATAGTGAGCTAGCATGGGAAAGTCGACTTCCTAGTAGAGCCATCAATTGATCATCTATGTATAGTGCAGATTACTCCCCGATCAGTCTAGGCAGTCAAAGAGATCCCATTAATGATTGAATAAGCCAACGAAAGTTTTACCCTTTAAATCTCTGCTTCGAAACGAGGGCTGTTGGTTTCAAAACTATGAATCGTCCTACTGACACTTGTCAGTCTGTGAATTCAATTTTTCGCTTAAGTTTTATCATCCAAAAAGAAAAATTGCCTGTCAGCTGAATTTGGATTTAAATTAGGAATATTATGTATTAAAATTATTTCATTGTTCATTATGTATTAAAATATTTTCATTTCAACAATCATCTTTCAGTTCAATCCCAAGAATAGCAGCAAACAAATAATAATATTTGCATAGAATTGTTATTCCATTTCACACACTTACTTCCATTCCAAATACTTCAAATAAAACACTCTTTATAAGAACAACAAAATAAAAATAGAAATAACTATTTATTACTATTCTTTTCCACTAATCAATAACATTTCTTACACCTGAGTTCTTATCGATTCCTATTCATTCATATTTTGCCAAATTTCCATATAACAAGAGAATTGCAACACTATTCAAATTACTACACAAAGAACAAAAACAAGCATCAAAAATTATTTACAAAACTCACTTGCAGTGCAAACAAGTTTATTACATTTAATTTATTAATGACAATCGGGAATCAGATTCTGTTCTTGTCCATCTATACTTTGGGGCGAATCAGCATCTTGGTGTGGAAAGATCGGTGATAGTCTCTATTAAAATTACTACACAAGAAATAATTACAAGTATAATCATTATATATAATACTTCAACAGAAGTCATTTTCAATACTTACTATTTACCGCATTTATTGTACCACCAGCCACATTGAAATACTAAAGCACAACTCGTAGGATAATTATCGTTGTCGCGATCGTATGTTGAGAATTTCATTTTCTCGGCATCTACGAGCATATCATAATCTCCCGTGAATTCTCCCAAGCTCAATGCGTAGCCATTGCTTTCATTAGATATTTTAAAATCGTCATATCGAGAGAATTTGAGAAAGCCATTTAAAGAACCATGTTGCAAATAGAGCTCGTGGCGCCGCGAATTCGTCAAACGATAGATCTTCTCCAGACCTAAGAAGAAGTCACCATTGAATGAACCAAATCCTTCGCGGTACGCAGCCCAGTCTCTATTAAAATCCTCTATTCCATCAATTCCCTGTTGTATTACAATCCAGCCAGACCCAGCTAACTTACTATCACAGAGAACATCGAACGGATCTATACCACTAACCCTTATACGATGAACACCGTCAATTTGTCCAAAAGGAATGCAACTAGAAGGAATACTTTCTTGTACTGTGTTATTCAATTTATCAACTTCTGCTTGGCATAACTGATTATCATTTTCTTTCTTCAATAACTTAGATCGACTCTCTTCTAATTGCAACAAAACTGTTTTCTGATTTTCCGTAATATTTCGAATCTTTGTTGTCAATCTCGAAATAGTTTCATTACTTTCAGTAAGACTCGAATTAAGTTGTTTTGCTTTAACTTCACAAATTCCTAAATTGGCGGTTTGATCTTTTAATTCAGCCTTACACTTCTCATAAGATTCGAAAAGTAATGAATTCGGTATTAATCTGTCAATAGTTGTTTGTTGGGAATGAATCTGAGATTGCAAAGTATTAACTTCGTGTCGACACATTTGCAGATCGCTCTCTTTTTTAAGTATTTTCTCTTTATACTCATCTAACTGAAATGCTTCCTTCACTAGTTTTTCATGAATTCGAACAATTTCGTGGTACTTCTCCATAAGATTGGAGTTTAATTCGGTTAACTGTTTTTCCTTCACTTCACTGTGATGTAATTCATTTCTTATCTGTCGAAAATAGTCGAGCATGGGCTTTACAACTTTATAGGTGTGCGGACCGCACTGTTCTTCCATTTGTCGGTTGAAATAGCATCCCTGATAAGAATAAACCTTAACACTCAATGGACTACACTGTAATTATTTCGTTGTCACCTGCTCATTAGCTGTGGCCGTCAAGAACATTTCGTACACTACGAATAGTAAAGCTGCATTTGAAATTGATCGGACCATTTCGTATCATTCGACTGCGCTTATTCAAATTGAGTGTTGAACTGAAATACAATTTGTTTTATTTTGCTGTGATTCCATAGTTCCAGAAAAAAGAGAGTGGAAATTAAATCTCAGCATAGACTTTTTTCTGGCGATGATCTGTCTGAGATGTTTCAAGATAGTCCACTTTATTCGTTTTAATAAGACGATCTTGGAACTGAGTGCTGGGGAGAGAAGATCCATTGGTCTTAGTATATAGATTAAGACACGCAATCGTCTGAGAGACGCTGAAGGTGATAGGTAATTTTATTTAATAATCTCTTCCTATTTGGTCTTCGACTAAGCTGTCAATTTTCATTAGCTTTACTTCTAATTTGCCGAAAATAGTCGAGCATAGGCTTCACTACTTTATAGGTATGAGGAGCGTACTGTTCCTCCATTCGTCAATGAGCTTTGCAGGTCTGAGATGAATCTGGATACTCGGTAGTTTGTTATCGTGCTCACCTGTTCTATAGTCAGTGTTGCAGCTGAGAGTTTTGCGCGTAATAGCAACAAAAGGAATGTTAATATTATGTTTCCGCCACTTTGACTGCAATGAATGAATATGAATATTGCACTGAATATTGCATTTTAATCTGCGAATACCTCATCTCTGTGATGTTATTCAGTGTGAGTATAGTGAAACTGATCTGACGGGGGAAAAAGTTCCCCAGATACTCGTCTACTTGTTGCAAATACGCTGATAAGCTATAATGCATTTTGTATGTAACTTTCAGTCGAAGATTGCGTCAAATTAGCTGGGTTATTACTATCAGGAATATATAATATATATATATATATATATTCTCTATATGCCCACGTAGAAATATGTCTAATATTTTTCATTATTTTAATAAGTTTTGAGCAAAGTTTTTTCCTTTGGCCTCAATCGAAGCGTTCTGGCAAATTGCAACTTGTTTCGCTTTCGCCGTTGTTGTTCTTGCTGTGTTGCTGTTGTTGTGGCGCTCGATCGAAATTGTTGCATCCGTCAGATGTTCGTGCAACGCCCTCGACATGCAAATTGGCTGCAGCACAACAGAGTCTAGAAAATTGAATCATTTCGCACTGACAGCTAAATATGAAATCAGAAATGGAATCACAAAACAGACACTGCCCCTCTGCCCCTAAGCCCCTCCAGCCCTACGCCAAGTGCCCCCAAAACGGATACGCGGCCAAATTGAATTGTGCTGCCCCAACCCTGCCCTCAGCTGTTCGATCCGCCTTGGGCCATATGTCAGTGAGTTCTTGAGGTGAAAATGCAATTATTTATTAGCAAGCAAAAAACGTAAGCAAGGCAGTGGAGAAGGAGACGAGCACTGTGTGTTCGCATACACGACAACGGCAAACGCAATCAAAACATGACGCACACTCTGCTGCGGGAGGGGGGAGGGGGTGCCACTGACAGGGGCACGTATGCAGAATTAGTTTACGAATTGCTGCAGGATACGTGGAGCAACATTTTACAGCAAACAATTTGCCAATGCGAACCCAACGTAGCCACCATAGGCACCGTAGGCCAAATTCGCAAAATACGCTATTGAATTGCAGGCGTAAGTTGGATTCATTAAGTTGAATGCGAAAATCCAGCAGCAATAGGAATAGCAGATCACTTAGATTATGTGGGACTAGAGTTCGCTCCAGTTACTCTATTACATGTTTTTAATACTTTATAAAAGAATTGATATTTATAGTGTAGACTAAGGAATAATAACATATGAATAAGTTTATTGTTGTTTAATTATTAGACGTATTTAAAGTTTAGATTTGATCGTTGTCTATTACTGCGTTATAAGTGCGTCGATTTGCGTGGTGTCTGGCACGGCGTTGCCAGACCATTCATACTATCATATGAGCATAATTCGCGAGTAGACATCTGACCAAAATAACCTAGGACGACATGCATTTGTAATGCAATTTGCATAATAAATATGTGCAGTTGAATTGTAACATAAGCTCATTAAATCAAGAAGTTTCAGAGTGCAAAACAATAATTATAAATTCTTTTTTGCATGATTTTCAAGTAGGAGTTTCAGCATGCGAAATAATAAATACAAATGCTTTTTCGTATAATTTTAAAGTACGCTTTACAACTTACTATAGCTTAAAGCTGAAAACTTACTGAAGACTTTCAGCATGCGAAATAATATATAGATGTTATTTGTTGTATAATTGTAAAGTAAGCTTTGCAGCTCACTAACACATGAAATTTAAGAATGCGAAACAAGGAGTGTTAAAATGTACACAATTGTTTAAAGTAGTATTGCCCGGCAACTCTGATTTGCCATAGTGAATAAGTATCATGTATTCATTCATCAGCAGTTCGTTTCCAGTTCAGAAATACGCCAATCTTATATTCGTTGTGTTTCCTACTTTGAGTTGCTGAGTAAACCAAGATGGTCTTTAATTCGAATCTAACTCGAATATTCTCTCATATACTGAAGAAAATCCAATAATAAATACAAATTATTGCTTGTATAATTTTGAAATTCCATCGATTGATTTTTGAATGCATTGCCCGCGTCATTGGCCCACAGTGCGTATACTCGCTTCATAGGCATAGACACGAACATAGACATAGACACAGACGCAGACGTATTCGAGCAGAGCCCCAAAAAGCTGCTTGTGCGGCAGCTGGGGGAATTGGAATTGGCTAGGCACTGCTTTTGGCTAAAGTCCCGAGTCCCGAGTCCTGGGTGGAGGCGTCGAAGGTTAGTCGCAAATTTGTAGCACATGTAGCAGCCCACACGCATTTTTCGGGAAGCTCTATTAAGCGCCGCCCCCGACTCCACAGTGCAAGCCCCCAAGTGTCGAGCCTCGAACTGAATGCTGCCGAGACTCGCAACTTTAGTCTCCCCTTCTTCGGTGGCAGCTGGAAGGGGGTTGTGTGTGGATTTTAGAAATGAATATGCAAGGGCGCGAGGGCGTGGCAGTGGCGCACGGTGCCGGAAAAACTCTTGGCAAAAGTAAATTTAAAAGTTTTTCACGCGCCGCCCACCTGAGAGATATGAGTAGCGCTCGGCTCTAGACAAGTTTTCCTAGTTTTCTTCGCGTTTCGTCTGCGACGCGGATGTGGAACGTGAGGCACGCGAGGCACGTGGATGGCAACAGATTCGCCTCGCAACGCCGCAAAGTGTGCGATAATTCACATAAGCAGTCTTATCATGTGTCTGTGTGCGAGCGTTTTTGGGATTTCCTGCGGAAAGACAACAACACCTCGCAAGCATTTAGGCACACAAACTTTTCGCTGCGGCACGTTCCAGTGGAAAGCTATTGCGCTGCCTCCAACGAGCAAAGTTGGTGCTCGCATCAGCATAGATAAGGCGACGCAACTGAGCTAACGCCGACTGTCAAATGCTCTGCACAGACAACGCTGTTAACTAACATTTCGGCACACGCATTCGCAGAGCATTCAAACAGCGCTCCATCATCGGTCGTGGCAAGTTCGGGCTGCTAGCTTGCTGCAGCTTGCTTCGTGTGGCAGCTCGGTGCTCTGCGTTTCGGCGTTGATAAATGCACAGAGCGTGGAAGTGGGGCGAGACTGCTTTGCGGGCCTTTTCACGGCAAGCGAACTAAAAACGTAGCCAACTACTTTCCACTTATGTAGCTGGCGGCATGCCACGCCTCGCACCGACCGCACCACCCCCCCTCGGCAATCGCAGCAAATCGCTGGAGCCATTAGAGCGCCGGCGAAAACGCCGCTAAATGCGATGTGAATTATTTACGGCACGTGTGTCGTGCAGAATGCGGCAAATTCGACAGTGAAATGCATTTATTATTGAAGACACCTCTCCCGCTCGCTTTCGTATAGCGGCGGCGGAGTCCTTGGCTTGACAAGCCAACCAATTATGTGCGCCTGATGACTGGCAACGGGTAGTCCTTCAATGCCAGGATACTTTCAAGTTTTGTGCTCTGTGCTCGGCACGTGCTCGGAATCAACAGCATCAGCTCGTTGCAGCCATGGCCAAAGATCTGGCCACACTCCACTCACACTATTCTCAATCGCATGCCGTCGAATCTGATTCTTAGTCAAACAACTCACACAACCAGAGCTGAGCTCTGCTTCGATTTATAACTGTTCTTCTGTTTAAGAGCATTCTTCTAACGCGAATTGAACAGCATAATAATCAGAAAAACAGTCCCGCTGCCGACTATTCCGCCAAAATATTCAGCACCAGGTCTTTAACTTATATATAGACTTATCACTGGTTATTGCCAGTTATAACTAGTTATTGTACCTAATCAAGTATATACCTATATATATATATACACTCACATTTGTTGCAGATGTGCTTTTTCAAATTAAATTTTAAGAGGCGTTCTAAGGCAGCGAAATCTTCTATATACTTCCGTGTACTATCGCCACCTGACCTTCCACCCTGTTCAGGGTACTTCGACAACATTCGATTCCGATTAGCAACAGATATGACGTCTTCAAAGATGAAAGTGCCCTACCCCAAATGCGCGAGTTTCAACTTCATTATCATCATCGTCGGCGTCTCAAATTCAGTCTACTCTTCAGTCTATATACTATCTGCACATAGCCTTCCACCCAGTTCAGGGTACTTCGACAACATCCGATGCCGATTAGCAACACAGATGACGTCTTCAAAGATGAAAGTGCCCTACCGCAATTGCGCAAGTTTTGACTTCATTATCATCATCGTCAGCGTCTCAAAATCAGTCTACTCTTCAGTCTATATACTATCTGCACGTGACCTTCTATCCCGTTCAGGGCGTGTTGACATCATCCGATTCCGATTAGCAACACAGTGATCACTTATTCGCAAATTCAGTTCCACATTCATCTTCTTTAAGCGCAGTCGATAGATTTAAAATGGACAGAAGAATAATATTAACACTTCTGTTACTCGTCTTACGCGAAAATCTCTCAGCAGACGCAGCTGCAGTAGAAGAGGTGAGAACACTCACATAATACAGAGTGAAAGAGTGAAAGTGAATCAAGTTTCTCCTTATCAGCCAAGCGAATTTGATCAGCAAATCAACCCTTCTACCTCCAATGACGCACAGACCATGCAAGACTATTTTCTGAAAATCAAAAGTGAGTTAGAGCAAAGTGAAGCGAATCAAAAGCAGTTGATTGAATTAAACTTGAATCTTATGGAAAAGTATCAGGATGTTGTTGGAGTTAAAAAAATACTTATAAAAGAGGCCTTAGATGAGTATAAAGTTCAAGCAAAGGAACTCAATGATAGTCTCATTGAAAAGAATGAAATTATTTCGGGGCTTACATTGAAAGTTGAACTATTGTCAGAAACTATGAACGCAACCCAGCTGCAATTGAACGACAGTCAAGTTCAGTTACTCCAAAAAGAAAAAGAGAATCAATTCTGTGTGCCGGAAGAGAAGCATATTCCCTCTAGTTGCATTCCTTATGGAAAATATCCTGGTGTTCATCAAATTAAAATTGCCGGCATTGGTTTCTTCGATGTTCTATGTGATTCTCAGTTAGCTGGGCCGGGGTGGATAGTTATACAACAGCGAATTGATGGGGACGAGGATTTTAATAGAGGTTGGGTGTCATACAGCAAAGGATTTGGGTCATTCGATGATGACTTCTTCCTTGGGCTGGAGAAGATCCACCGTTTGACGAGTTCGCAACGCTACGAGCTCTATATGCACATGGTTGCCGCTAATGGGACTACAATGTACGCGCAGTACGACGACTTTAAAGTATCCGATCAAGAACATGGATACGCATTGAGTTTGGGTAAACACAATGGAGATGTTAGGGATTCACTGAGAGATGGCGAGGACATGAAATTCTCAACGTTCGATCGCGACAACGATAGTGATAGTACGAGCAATTGTGCGGATAACTTCAAAAGCGGCTGGTGGTACACTAATTGCTATGAATGGTAAATATTGCGATTGGCTTTTATTAAGATAATATAAATAATGCCACTTTTGATTTACTATGCAGTAATTTGAATGCCGAATATGGCTCGGATCTGGCATGGTATAATGATGATGAACATGTTGAAGTCAAAGCAGCGAAGATGTTAATACGCCCTCGAGAGTAACTGAACCAAACTATAGAAGGTGGATGGTGACAAATATAAGTTGCACTCAGCGCAAGTGCTTTTTCTTCTGGTTTTTTTATTTGTAGTTGAAGTAATGTTTAATCCGATAGCAAAGTGGTGAACTGGAAATACATATTGGATTGTAGTAGTAAGCTGTGTTTTACATCGTCCGATGTATTTTTCACATAGTGTGGACCCCTCTATCTATCGCTATGTGTTGCTCTTCGCTCTTGCTGTGCTCTCAGTCTTGCTTCAGTTGGCCGCCGGTTCGCCGTTGCCCTGCACATGGAGGATCATCTCGAACGGATCCCATTCCAGATCGGATTCGTGCTTGACGCGTCGCCTACCGCCGCCGCCGCCGCCGCCGGCCATCTGATGATGCTGCTGGGTGTGATGCAGATGTGGCAACTGGTGTTGCACCAGTCCAATCGGCATGTCCTGCGCATGCTCCGCTAGTCCTGGCGGCCGATAGAGCTGCAAATGCGGTGCCTGCTGCTGCAGTTGGTGGTGGGACTGCGCAAGGGAGTGGGAGTGAGAGTGGGAGTGGGAATGGGTAACGGCAGGGGGCTGCTGTTGCTGCTGCTCGCTAACCATCTCCTGGATATGCTCGCGCGTCTGCTCCCGCTCGTCCACCTTGCGCAGCAGCATGTCTCGCATGAAGGACATGCGCTCGAAGTGCTCCCAGTTGGAGCGGAATCCCTGCTGGCCGTACTGCGCATGACGCTCCTTCTGCAGCTCGTCCACGTAGCGCTGCTTGATGATCGACCAGCGCGTCTGCATCAGAGCTGCAAGAAATGAGCGAGTTTACTGCTTATTCTTCAAGCCCGCTTTAAAGTTTCACTACGAAAAGGAAAACAAATCAATGCTAAAGTTTAAGCCCAAACTTGCACATTGTTTTTGTATTGTTTATTCATCTACCTACTCCTTAAATTTCACTACGAAAAGTAAACATATAAATGCAGAAGTTGAGCCGTAAACTTGACACTTTTACTCAACTGGTTGTTCTTCTAACTCTTCTAAAATCTTACTGTGCAGTGCTATTCAAAACAGCCTCTTTTCTTGTTGTTTATTATTCTACAATCTATTCCTAAAATTTCACAACGAAAACAAAAGAAATAGTATAAACGTTTAGGCCCAAACTTGTGTCTGTTCCTAACTAACTATTGCTATGAATAAATGCAGAAGTTGAACCCGCTAGTTCCCAAGTTGTTCCAAGCTTTTCACGTTCAGTGACTCTGACGTAAGGGAATCCATTTTGGAACTCTGCTCTAAGGCTGCCGGAGAACTAGGAAGAGGCATACTCACTGGGCGTCAGTCCCATCTCGTGGGCCGCCTCCTTCCACACGGCGGAGGTGCGGCTCTGGCCCTGGCCCTTCTCGCTGCGCTGGCGGCCCGCCCACAGTGAGGGGCGCGCCTTGATGGCGTCGATGATGCGGCCGCGCATGCTGTTGTGCAGCGAGCTGGGTCGCCCCAATTTGCGGGAGGCGGGCGTGGTCGCTGTCTCGACGGTGACTGCCGCGGGCGGCACCAGTCCCGTGAACGCCGTGTACGGCAGGGCGTGCGCCGGCGGCTGCTCGATCAGATGGGCGGGCAGCTCGACGCTGGCCGGCGGCGTCGTCGATGGCGTCGTCGAGGCGGACGTGGGCAGCCAACTGAAGCTGCCGCTGGGACGACCCCGTCCATGCGTGGCACTGGGCAATGGCGGCGGCGGCGGCAGTGACGGCGGCGGTGGCAGTGACAGCGGCAACGTCGCTGGCGATCCTGCCACGTGCAGCAACGTAGTTTCAACGGCCGACGCCGCCTCGGCGTTGACGGCGCCCGACTGGGCGCCCACTATTTTGGCGACCGTGATGTTGTACATGAAGGACATGGGCTCGAAGTGCTCCCACTTGGTGTTAAAGCGCTCCTTGTGCAGTATCTGGCGGTGCACCAAGTTGTGGTAGTGATACTTCATTTGGCTCCAAATCGACTGCAATTTGACTGCGAAGAAAAAAAAGAATATGAAACAGAGAGTCTACAATGGGAGACTTGATCGATCGATGGTAAAGCTACTTTACTTAAATTACGATTAAAAGCCAGCAGAATGGGCAACGAGGGCTCTTTGAGAATAAATCGATTGAAAGCTTATTGCAAGTCTAATGGAGATTTAAATATTTCATGATCAGCTGGCTTTTGCAATCCACTTTGCGCACAAAGCTTTTAATGATATTGCAGCAACGTTGGTGGAAGAATTCGTGAAAGCAATAGACAAAAATAAAGGGGCGTGTCTCATTCGAATTTTCTGCATGCAAAACACAGTTGCAGAAGTCCCGTAGTGGCAAAGCTCTTCTTCTCGCTGCGTAAGCTTAACCCTAGAGAGCGAACTTTGCACAAGCTTGTGACACGACACGACGCGCGATGCATTTATTTTTAGACTCACGCACGCAAAGCAGCACACCAAATGCTTTGTCGGAAAGCCAACGAGAGAGAGAGAGAGAGGGAGAGAGAGCGCGAGCAAAACAATAACAAATTGACCGCAGGCCGAACTTGCACTCAGCTGCTGCTGCTGGTATGGCCTTCTCTGTCGCACTCACCTGTAGGCACATGGCCGCCAAACTGTTCGGCGATCTCGTTCCACATGGGCGAAGTGACGCTGCGGCACAAGTGCAGCTTGTTGTTGGAGTCCCAAATCTCGGGATACTTTTTGATGGCCTTCAGCAGCTGTGCACGATTCACGAACGGATCCTCCTTGGGCATGGCGACAGGATGTGGATGTGGATATGGATGTGGATGCGGCTATGGAACTGCAGACAACGACGGCGACAGCGGACGCGGACGCGGAGCACAACTGCGTCCTTTGACATCAATTATCGGCGAATAACTGAAAGTAGAGTTTGCAAAATATGCGAATTGAAAATGAAAAGGCAAAGCGATTGAGGAAAATAGAGAAAACGATGACGACGTCGGGGCAACGACAACGACGACGGCGGCGACGACGACGATGATTGTTGGCTCTTGCTGTTGTTGTTGTTGCTGTTGCCGTTGGGGCGCAGCGATGCCGAGAGATTGGAAAGCAATGTATAGCAGAGGCAAAAGCAGAGCCAAAAGCAGCGCAAAAGCGGCGAAAGCGCACACGAGATGAGATACACAAAATGCAAGCGAGAAGAGAGAACAGACAGAATGCGCAAAAAAAGCAGCAACAGTTCGGCAGCAGCGTCTGTATGTGTGTAACCGATGGTGAGAACGGGGAGTACTCGGAGGGGGCGGCACGGGGGAGACCAGTGCTGTGTGCTCCATCCCATACACACACACAAAAGATGAGGCGACAAGCAAAGCGAACGCAACACACAACAAAACGGACAAAGGCAACGCGAAACTAAAGAGACAAAACAACGACAGACAGAAGCCGCAGCAGCAGCGGCGCAGCAGAGCAAGCGAACCTTATGGAAGAAACAGAAACCGACCGAGCTGCAAAAAAGCTACACACACACACACACACAAACACGTTTTTACACACCTACAAAAAAAAAAGAGGGAAAGAAAAAACAAAAAATGACAACAGCAAAATGAACTAAAAGCAGAACGAAGAAAAAGCAAAACAAAACAGTGAAGCAAAGGCAAGCAAATGATGGCAGTCCGCAAAAGAAAGGCAACGATAAACAACGACGACGTCAGCATCGGAGCTACGTTGGAGCCCACTTGCAGTGCCTGGTACACAGCGAGAAATTGGCAGTCTGAAGCAATGAAAAACAATGAGTAACTGAAGTCTGACTCAAATGCATTACAATACAATTTAAATTCAATTGGTTGCGCAGCTTATCGTCACACTGTAACAATTACAATCAAAATGGTATACTTTAATGAACTTGTATTTATGACGATGTAAAAAATATAATTATATACAATATTATAGTAATGTGTTTGCTTTAGAAGTAGAAACGCTATCAACGCTTTGCATTCAATACTTCTAAGAAGAGAAGAAAGCTAGACCGTTTTCGCTCGGTGCACAAATGACTTTCTGTATGTACCTGTGTTTTGGTGTGTGCATGTTTGCCACAGCCTCGTCGAAGTGTAGAAGGTGGCAACGTGGCAGCAACATCGGCTTGCAGCAGTCGGGCCGCATTAGAAGCAACTCGTGCTGGCCGCCGCTCTCCGCGAATGCGAAACAAAAGAGCAGCAGCAAACAGCGATGAGTGCTGAGCAAAATGCAGGCATAGCCAGCGCCAAATGCACGATGACCGCTGCGACGACAACGACGACGTCGGCGACGGCGACAGCAACAGCGACAGCGACGACGACAGAGGCAGCGAACAGGCCGTGGCCGCAGACGCAGCTAAGTCTATAACAACTAGCGCCATTGCCTAGCGACCGACGAAATGGGCGCAGCTGGGGGGGCGGGGCGTGAAGGGTGTTCGGCTGCTTGCTCGGTCGATCTCTCGGCCAGTTGGTCGTTTTGGGGACTACATACGTGCAATGAACCCATTTCGCAGCCACTACAGTTACAACTACAATTGCACACAGCACGCACAGCGTTGCGCTGGTATTGGTGTGCTGAGTGCACCCACCAACGGCAACTACAACGACGACAACGACAACGACAGCAGCAGCAGCAGCAGCAAAAGTAGGCGAGAAATCGTCCGACAGTTTAGCCAATGCAGTCGGGTGATTCACTAAGCCATAGGGTGTCCATAAATGCAGCCCAACTGCAAAATACTTGAGATGCTCGCCGATCGAATCGATATAAAGTTATATGCGAAAACAGGGGCCTGCGTTACGTGACGCCAAACGAAAGTAGGTTTATAGCTTGTCACGTTTTTAAGGCAACAATCGCGAGGCACTTGATAACTTTTCCAATTTGTTAAATCAAAAAATAATTTCCTAACTTTTTTTTTGTTATTTTGGGGAAACAGTTGCTAAGTAGAGTTTTTTATTGAGCCACACTTCGAATATATAGCATTGGCTTCTGTTTAAAATTCAAAAATTTAAATCAAATTTAATTTCATTACTTCAGTTCAGCTTTTTGCATTAAAATTGTGTATTTGAAATACATGATTGATAATTTAATTTAATTGTCTGGAAATACCCCTTTAGAAATATAAATAACAGGAAAAATAATTAACCAAAATGATTATATCATTTTTGACTAAGTAGTTGGAAGCTCTTGTTGATTAATGTAATTAAAGAAACAGTATTGAGCATAATCTAGCCGTTGAAGTACTTCAAAGATGCCTCAACTTTGCTTCCATTAAGCAGATAAATCGGAATGAAGACATAGCTATAAAATATGCGTGATGTGTGGGTCAGAGTTCTGATTGGTTTTATGACCAATTCGAAACGGAAATAATGCGTGCTTCTCAGTTCAAACTGAGATCGAATAGCAGCCGAAAATGTTGCTGGATGGGGGCTTTGTTTAGCCATGAATTGGCCTCAGATTGTGCTGCGTCGAGGGTCACAACGAGAGATCATGGATTTCTTATCGCACGCGTAAGTGCGCAGAGTTCCTTCATCAATTATTCAGCGGCATGACACTGGCCCAACCGTTAGCCATAGAGTAGCCCCCAACATTGCGCATTTCTAATGCTGTTGTTAATGTTTTTAATGTTTGTCGTTTTATTGGCTACATTTTTGTTCCTCTCTATTATTTTTCTTTTTTTTTTGCTTGGGAATATCGCAGGCATCTGTGGGATATGTGAGCGCACACGCACTTATCTGGAAGCGGTGTCTTTAATTTTTATGACTGCATAAATGGTCCTGAGCATCCCCGGCCGTAGCGACCCCAGCGCTGGGCAAACGTAATTTGCTAGATTAGAATTAATTTCGAGGCTCGAACTCTGCACAGCTTCGACTAGATGTTGGCAAACTTGGACAGTGAGCAGGAGAAGCAGCAGCGTAATGTATACGACTGAAGCAAGAGACGCAGACAGACAGGCGGACGGACAGACGGACGGACGGACGGACAGGCAGTCAGGCTCCACATCAATTGTCGTTGTGAAGATGGGCTTCAAACTGGCACTGCGTGGGCTACGACTTACGGGAGGAGCTGTTGTGGTGTGTGTGTGCGAGTGTGCGAGTGTTGCCTTTGTTGGGTTTTTATTTTCATTTATGCTTTTTAAGTGCTTCATTAAAATCGCGTATGGCCACGGCTTGGGGTCGCTGCCGGGGTCTGTGAGCCTCACTGTAGCTGGGGCGGACAGACCTTTGTCAGCGTCATCAAGCTGCGATACTCGCACGCACACACACATGCGCAGATACATAAAAGTATCTTTCGGATACATGTCCGAAACGTAAAGAAAGCAAAGCCTAAAAAACGCACGACAACGCCAAACAGAAACAATAATAAAACAAGAATATACACACAGACCAAGCAAGCTCGACTGTCACATACCTCGCACTCACTCTGCGACTAAGAAAAGTTCCAGTCTACTAAAAAGTTTTAATGCAAAATTTTGCAAAAAACTGTGCAATATAGTTGGCGGAAAATGGCTATTTTGAGCATCACGGCGACAACTTGGCAAGTTGCAATGGTTGCAGGGTATGCAAGCAGAAAAAAGGCTGCCACAAAAACGAAAGAAGAATTATAACCAAACATGTTTTTCACTCGACACTCGGCCTCGGCCTCGGCCTGGCCCCAACTTCAGCCGCAAAGACGCAGCTTCAACTCCGGTTTCTCTGCCTGAGTATGTGTGCTTTCTTGGGCTGCGTGGCAATAAGTGTGCCCGTGTGCAAAAAAATCAAGAAAAAACAACCACAACAAATAAAGAAGTAAGAAAAGAAGAGAAGTTAAGTATCGGCCGCTTGTTGAAATCAGCTTTCGACACCCGGTAGCCAACTCAAGACGGGGTATTATAATTTGGCGACAACTCAAAAACAGTTTTAGATATACAGAAGTTTAAATGATAGAGCATCGAGATCATCTATAACCATCACACTTGTTGATAATGTGGCTCTATGACTTTAAATGAAATTAAGATTAAACATAGAACTAGTGAATTTTGTTTAAATTAACAAAAAAAGTATTCATATAAAAGAAAATAAAATGCAGTTTATTTATAGGCAAAAAGTAATATCTCTCTCTCTCTCTCTCTCTCTAAAAAAAGAATATACCACTTCTTTGTAGACCTAGAGAATAGTGAGCAAAAATGGTAAACTTCAAGAAATAATGAAAAAGGAAATGAAACATCAGGTATTTTGCAGTCGCGCACAAAATAGTTCATTCACTGTGTCTTTCTCACTTGACTTTTTTTAAGGTGTGCACATAAAGAGGCCTTCTTAACTGGCGGAGCCAGTCCCCAGTGCAAAGATAACAGCAACGACAACTTCGACGACGACGACGACGACGACGACGACGAAGACAGGGACTGAAGTTGGATCCGCTGGCGACTTGGCACAACTCCTTTTCATCCTCAAATCACATACAGTAGCAAAAAATTTCGACAGTTATTTACGATTAGCACAAAAGATACGAGACATGACATGCGCTGAGATGCCGCACTAAGATGCAGATGCTCACGGGGCAAGATCGCCAAGCAGTCGACACGGACCAGGACCAGGGAAAGGCAAAGCGGAGGCAGAGTGCCAGCCAGCCAGAGGCTGGCTACTGTTGCATGCCAGCAGGCATACAGAGCACAGCGGGCGAATGTGGAGGACAGCTGGACAGTCGGACGGACTGAGGACAGTTTGAACAACGACGCAGTTCCAGTTCGCAGAGACCCAAAAAGCAGCTCTGCTGTTTATTGGGCTACGCTTTTGGCAATCTTCCCAATGGCGACTGGAGAGCCAACGTCATTTTTATGAGCTTCGCTTCACGATCAATTAAATGCTTCTGACACTTTTTCAAAGACCTCTTTCTTTGTCTGCCTGACATCAAATCCAGCACGCAGACTAAGCAACTTTCAGCAGCACATTCAAATTGGGAGAAACTAATGAAAATATAGCTTGAAGCTAAGCTAAATCTATTTTAAACTAAGCAAACAAATAGAATTTTCAGAAATTTCACTAGAAACTAAAAAAATAACTTTAAATAAATACATTTTTCGAAACATTTCTTTTGGAAATTAAACAGAAAAGATTCATTAAAAGAAATTAAAAAAAATAGCTTCAAATAAATGGATTTTTAACAAGTTGTGCTATTCAACTAAATACAATGTTTGGAATATATATTTGGGAAATTAGAAAAGTACATATATTAAAACAAATGAATTGTTCGAAAATAGCACAAAAAGTGAAAGAAAAAACTTTTTACAAATGATTTTTTCAATAAGTGCATTATATCTTTTGGAAATTCAAGACACAAACTTTAAACAAGTCGAAATTTTATAGTATTATAAATTTTAAACAATTAGTGAACAAAAAGATTTTTCAATACATAAAAAAAATATATCTTTAAAATAGTTATTGAAAAAGTTCATTTTGGTTGGACGTTGAATTACCGAAACGAGGTCATTTCAAGTTGCGGGGAAAATATTGTGATTTTTCCACTTCGTGGCTAGCAGCCTGTTGAATAAATTAGTTGGCGATAATGAGAGGCTACGTACGATTACTCGGACATTTTCTGCATTTCCAGGAGACAGCGAGAGAGAGAGAGAGAGAGAGAGGGGGAGACCAAAGCGGAGCAGCACAGAGTGGAAGGAGAGAGAAAATGCATCGACTCATGCGTCCCGTTGCGTGCCATGCAACTTAATTGGGCTACTGGCGAGGGGGCGTGGCAAACGCCGCCTGCACTGCTGCAGCATTCGCGTGCATTTTAATACACTTTATCATTTGTCCGCTGTGCACTTTGTTTTATTATTTATATTTACTATAATTTTCCGCGCTGCATCGCCGTAAATAATCGTCGAGGACGCCGGCAACGAGGCACAGATACCGTGTCATATCGCTCGAAGAATGCACCTCAACTATTTGTTGACTGCGAAATAAAAAAAACTATATTCTGTTGAAATTGTTAATCGAGACAATCTTGATTTTTCGCATTTTTCGTTATTACATTATTCATCTATTTATTATTTTGTTTATTATTATTATAACGATATATTTTTGTATTCATTTATTTTCTAAGTCAATTATTATTATTTATTTGATTTAACTATAGTTACTATTACTAATATAATATGGAAATAATAATATGGAAATTTGATTTTATTGTTGATTATTATTTTGAAATTCATTCTTTGCATTCGGTTACTGTCTTAATCAATTATTTTCTGTGTTTCTAACTATCCTCTTTTTCAATTTTTAATTGCATATTAGATACTATTATAATGGTATAATTCAACACTATATTAATTTGCTTTAATTATGTATGCGTTTCATTTCTATGGGCTGTCTTAAAAATGTACTTTTTTGCATTCATTTGAATTGACTTTTATCGTTATGTTTTTCATTATTATCGTATCTCTATCGTTTCTATAAACTCTCTTCTTGTATTCTATTTTACGCCCTCTTTTTGCGTAGTGGTTTTGGCAACCATACGAACCAACTGCCGTCTAAGTTACAGGGTATTGCAGCGAGCAATAAAAAGCTCAGCTGACGGTGGGTGCGGTGGGGTGGCAACCCTGAGGGAATGGGCGGGCTAAGTGGGAGCGCAATAATTATAATTAAATGCGTTTTTACGTGCTGTTTTTCCGTTCGGATTTTTCTCCATGCAAATAAATAATTGCACACCTTTCCCGGGCTGAACTGTGCAGTCGCTGTGCCCACCACGATTAATTGCATTCAAGTTTGTGCATATTTCCAAAACGTATAAATGCCACATATATCATTGAGTGCAGCGCGAAATTCAAGTCTGCCATTCAATTGATGCCTTTTAACCACTTTATCAAAACACTTGATTATATTGATCGAAGTTGTGATAGTCGTGCAATTTACAATCATTGCGGATGCTTTGCGAAAATTGTTGAATGTTATTTACGAGCCGCTTTCGTGGATTTGTCAAATGGCAAATTAAATGAAATACAACAATAAACTACAAAAGCAAAAGATATTCCGTGCATAAAGATTGCGCTGTGGTTGTTGCAATGCATTTATGCCATATGCATACACATTTCGCAAGAGTCGTTTTTTTATTTTAATAGCAGACGAAAGAGCGAAACAAATGCGAAATAAATTCAAATTGCTTTTGGCACCAAATCAAAATGCAGCACAAAAAATGTGCAAGAGGAATGAACAGCGAAAGGAAATTGGTATGAAATATGCTAAAAGCGAACAACAAACGCCACAACTCTCAATCCAACGAATACTCTATGCTCTACGAGTATATAGCACAGTTTAAAGCTTATTATGAGAATTACAAATTTATTTTATAATTTGAATTATAGCTAAGAATTCAGCTTAATTGGTAAGCAAAGAATTGAATATAAAAGTTTAGTCAACGGAGAACATTTTGGGCGCCAATTATATCAAGATTCATAGCTCTAATTTACGGTCCTCGAAAGTTTTATAATCTTGCCAGGGAACTCAAATCAATTACGTTGAGTTGAACTGCTGTAGCTGATGGACCCCAATGTTAGGGGCTCTTCGCAGGCATGTGAAGAGTAGAAGAGCAAAAACACAAAATCATAAAAAATCAGTTTTAATAAACGTGTCAGGCAACAAAGAGGCAACGGTAGCTGCTACGTGCTCGTTCGCTCTCTGTCTGTGTGTGCGTGTGTGCAACGCATTAATTATGAATTTAATTCACTTAGGGCAGCCGCCACAGCAGCAGCAGCAGCAGTGGCAGCCGCAACTATTGAGGGACAATCGGCCAGCGGCAGGAGGGGAGACGTGGAGCTTGGCCACTTGCAACTTGTGGTTGCAATGGCAAAACGGCACTTTGACGAGGGTCTCTGTGCGCCTCAGAAGGGGCAACAAAGTCAACAAATGTGCAGCGGACACAATTTTCTCAATGCGCCGCCCCGCAGCCCCCTTGGCGCTGCGGCAGGCAGTTGCCAGTTTTTTTTTTCGGTTGCTGTTGCATTGTAATTTTTCATTGGAAACATCGCGCGCTACGCACTTGATTGCAGCATTTAATTAAAGCGGCAACCCGAGGCGAGTGAACTGAAAACTGAACAACATGTTGCCAAGATATTTATGCGCAACACTTGACAGATTTATTTATGCGATGCTCAAGTCATATATGTATATATATAGAGCATCTGTATGTTGGGCGTGCAACAAACAGCCCAAGTCACAAATTGAGCTGCGATCGGTTCAACTCACAAATTTCAAATCAATGAGGAGTCAGCCAGTATTGTATTGTAGGTGTATATGGAATTCATTCCATTCGCTTTGAAATATGGAAATTCCTTTGCCGTTGTGCATATTTTGGTATTGAAATATCTGTCAGGCCACGCGAGCGAACATCAGAATATTTGAATTTGTGGCCAACCTCAGAATATCGAGATATTTCTATATTTCGATTTCATATTTCTAGCACCCAATTCCCCGATGCTGCTGCTGCAGCGAAGTTGCGCTCGTAAATCACAATCTGTTCTGCGCTCTTCTATTTCTTTTGGCAACTTACATTTTTAATTAAAGTCGAATGCAGGCCTCACTGCTAACCCAGTGCATTTCGATGCTACCAACTGTATACCGAAGTGGAAATACCCTTACCCTGCTTATTGTTTTCATTTCCTCATTGCAAGTTAATTCCACAAGATGCTGCAAGGTTGCACGGTTATCGCTGGCCAGCATAGTAGAGAGAGCGACACTTTTCGTACCCAGAGGGTAGAAGGATATTACAATATTTTGCGCCACTAGGAAATGTATGCAACAGTCAGAAGAACGCGTCTTTGAGCTCATAGAGAGAACTCACCATCAACAGCCGACATCTGTCCGTTCAAATGAAGTTTGATTGATACCTCAGAGATTATAAGAGCGAGATAAGCCAAACTTGTTGAGTATACTCGCGTGAATCTTGCCTGAAACATTGAAAAAATAAAAAAACAATTTGGAAGTGTAATTTTAAAGCTAAATTTTATAATGTATGTTATAGTCTCGACAATTTGGTAGAGGAAAATAAAAATATCCTTGGTATGTTTATAATACTCAATCCAATCCAATTGAGTAGCGGTATTGTATTGTTCGTATTGGTCTTCCACATGAAGATTGATTAATATCTCAGAGATTAAAAGAGCTAAAGAAACCAAACTTGTTGAGAATACTCGTGTGAAACATATGCAGATCTAGTTTATTCCAATTCGTTGCTACGCTGATTGAATTAAAAAAGAAATAACGATTTACAAGTGTATTTTTAAAGCTTGCTTTTATCATATATCTATTATAGAGGCAAATTCAAGTGAATTTGCTCAGCCACCTTAGTGGACAGTGTGAAATATCTATGGCATAATACTCAATCCTTTTTGCATATCTTGGATCATTTCAACTGTGTAGCGGGTATGGCACGGTCGAGCACACTCGCCTGCATTACTCAGTTGTGTTCTTTGTTTTTGTTTTGCTAAATATAAAGAAAAATGCTTAGAATCTGCTGCGAGTTTCGAAAATACATGGCCACATTTTTGTAGCGCCCGAATATATTTGGGATGCAACATAATTATATTGGAAGCTGGCACATAAATCAAAGGCGTTGCGCTGCCGCTGCCGACAAGCGAAGGAAGTGGCAGGGAAGCGGCAATCGAAACGTAGGCGTCGCCGCGCTGCACTTCGACAATGGAACAGTTGACCGGGTGGCAAATGCAACGATGCGAACTGTGTGGAGAACACTCTCTTTCTCTTTTGGGCTGGCGGCATGTGGCAAGAAGGCGAACGCAAAACGCTCCGCTGCAACTAGCGACGACGATGAAAATGATTTATGCTCGAGCTGCAGTCGGTCTGGACTCTGGACAAATAGACAGCGAGTTTTAACCAGCTGCGCAGCTGTGGTCGTGCTCTGCACAATAAATTGAAATATCGCTCTAGACTTTTTCGAAATGCTGGCAACATATTTATTACACACATAAGTAGCATTAACCACTAACCCGCTGTACCCGACAACACACTGGATGACATCATAGGCCCAACTTTCAAATCCGACTGCAAGTCTAAAGTTTTCCATTCCGAAATATGCCCAAGAACAGCAACTGCTTGATTAGTAGCTGATTTCTGTCCAGCTAAAAACACACAGAAGATTTACGAACTTCTCAGTTGTTTTTTGTACTCTGTAACATGTTGCGTACTCAGTGAACGAGTTGTCTATGTTGTATGTGGATTTGATTTAGTTGTACTTTAGGCTGTGTCGCGTGCTGTCAAATGATCCATTTTGCCGGCCTGAAGTATTACAAATTGGGCTCGGTTTCAGGTCAGCTCCAGGGATGGGTAAGGTCAGGCGGCGAGTCGTAAACTAAAATTTGTTATTTATTTAGCAGCGCGTTGACATTAGAATGGTTCAAGCAGCATAAATTTTCCTATAGCACTTACAAGCTAACATATTCCCCGACGATGTCGAGCGAGTCTCGTATCTCGTGCACTTTATGTTCTCTGGCCGCTGGTATTCGATTACACATGGCGTGAAACAAGTTCCTCCATTTGGGATTTTGAGTTATGCTCGGCGATAAAACGAACTTTTTTTCGGGGCCTTCTTCTTGTCGTCATCTTTCATATTTTATTGACTTGAATAATTGTTTCGTCAGTTCGCCATTACGTAATGTGGCCCGGCGGCGACGACTGACAAAACAAAACGAAATTCACTGCTGAATTATGTATAATTGTCGTGATATTGTTCTTTCGGCAAATTCGCTTGGCGAGATAACAGCGAACGAATTATGGAAATGAGAAAGTTATGCCCATAAAAAAGTAGCATAAAGATCTTTATCGACGTGGCTCAACATCTAATTTCAAGCTTCATTTGCATTTCTTTACTACGCACAGCCAGCAAGAAAGCTGGCTGAGCGCTTTCAATGCACTTTGCAAGCTGCCAGAGTTCACTTTCGATTCGCCTTCAAGCTCTGCAGCTGGAGCTTTTCCGAGCAGTGCAGAGCTTTCAAGCGCTACAACTATTTAGCCAATGCAGCCAACATTGCTGATTTGGGCCCTAGTTACACACGACGCTTTGAAGTCGATATGCGATACAGCGCACAAAAGTTGTTCTTGGCAATTGCAATTGTTCCCGCAAAGAAGTTGGCCAGCTGGGCAACTGGGAAAGTCGGCCGGCATATGGTGTAAATTTCACAAATCCGGAAATAAATCTTAGTTATGCTTTTTTAAAGCCCCTCAACAAAAGAAGGAAATCACACACAGACACACACGGCGATCAAAAGGAAAAACTATAAATTGCGTCATAATTTCGAGCGCTGAAAGCCGGCCCTGTAAACAAAAGCCAAAAAATTGAAAAGAACCCAATTTTTTGTCGTCGTTGTTGTTGGGTTCTGCGTGAAAATTCGTCCCTCGGCAACTGACGAGATAATCAGGTATCAGGAAAATGCCCGGTTGCCACGGCCAGGGTGGTGGCCAGGGTTGCACGCTCACTCGCCCCACTTATCGAGAGTGTCTCGCTTCTTTTGTGATGCAAATGGCGGGGCGAGCTTAAGATGCGCCTGGCTGGGAAAGCGCTTTATTAAATATCTATAAATCAGGCGAGTCGAGAAAGTTGATTGTTACGCAAATTTCGGCAAACAGAAAAATAGTTTCTTTACAATTGCGAAACAAAAGGGTTTTTCTCTATAAATACGCTTTGTTGTTGTTAAATTTGTTGGTGTGTCAGTGTTGTTGCTGCTGCTGCTGCTGCTGCGAAATTGCAATCTATCAATGAGGCCGCACCTCCCCTCGAGCGCTCGTAACTGCAGCGAAGGGTGCACTCGCCGGGACGGTCTCCCGCTCTGGCCCCTAGCTGCTGTCGCTGCTGTGTCTGGGCGCAATGACAACAATAACAAACAAGACTTTTGGTTCACCCTTGAGTGAAGTTTGGCTCGGCTGTGGCACGACACGTCCCAAGGGTTATTTTATGCTGCCCCGGCTGATGCAGCAACGACAACAACGACAACAACGACAATGCCATTCTTACTGCGTAGCAACTTTTCTATACAACTTCTTGTCGTCGTTCCTTTCTCTTTTCTTCTCGCTGCGTTTCCATGCCACTTTTGTTGCTGCTCTCGAGATTTTTCTTTTGAATTTCTGCTCGACTGTGTGGTTGCCAGTTTTTTCTCTTTTCTTTCCCTTTTCCCTTTTTTCTTTTTTTGTTTTTTTGGAGGGGGAGGCAACTTCTCGTATTACAAATACAAGATACAGATACCCAGCTAGAGAGGCAGCTTACCTGGACACCGTCCAGCGTGCAGCGTGCAGTGTGCAGCGTGCAGCGAGCAGCGTTAACCCTTGCCGCTAATTTGGGTTTGTTCCCCTCTTGTGCCGCTGCAGTTCATTGTTTTGTTTCACGCGCAGTTATTAATTACGCATCCAAAGATACCGATCTGCAATTTGTTTAAGCTGCCGACCACCCGCCTGCATTTTTGTTGTTATTGTTGCCGGGTGTGGAGCCCGGAACTCTGCTGATTTGTTGGTTCGCTTTTAATGGGTCTTATCTTCGATCTGCGTGGCGGTAATTTGCATATTATGAAATTATGTAAATTACTTTAAATGCCGTCTGACGTCTGAGAGCCAAATTCAATTCGTTTGCCACATTTCGATGGGGTTCCAATGTAATTGACTGATTATGCGATAATCAACTTTAACAGAGCACTGTGTTTTTGGGATTCTTCGCAGGAATTGTCTTTCTGCGCTCCAGATCTATCTGCTCGCATAGTTGAGTCGCGTTTCCCGTGCAGCCCAGCAACGGGGAACTTTTGCGTTGTTGTGGTAATTATGCGGCCAGTTGCAGCCAACGAATGTGCAGAAGGGGGGAAGGGGGGGGTGGGGTTGCAGACGGCGGTCTGCAAGTGTGGAATTGTGTGTATTCTATTAATTGCGAAGCTAAACGGCGCTGTTTAAGTTGAAGTCTTGTGGATTTTCAGCGGAACCAACGCCACGTTTTTCCAACTAAAGCCAACTTCCAGATCGGAGTGGCGCGGGGAGCTATCGGGGCCACGTAGCAACTTCGAGCGTCACGTCTGTCCCTCTCACTGCGCCTCCGTCTCTGATGTGATGAGTGAGAGGCAGCGGAGCGAACCGCTCAGCAGCTGAACCGCATTGCGAACGCCTCAACTCAGCTCACAGCTCAGCTGTTATTCACTTTGTTGTCGTCGTCGTTGCTGTCGTTGTTGCTGTTGTTGTTGTGGGTTTCCGGTATTATGCCCATTTACAAAGGCGGCGGGAAAGGCAGCAACAACTTGGGGAGTTCTAAGGTTACAACACAACACCAGGCAACGGCAAGCAGCAGCAACAATGAAAGCAGCCGCAACAACAACAACAACAACACTGAATCAAGCACATAGAATGAACAAACGTCGATTTGAAGGCAACACTTTGGAGCCATTCTAGCAGATACCCTACAAGAGAATCATATGTCCATGCCTTAACAAACGCGAAACTGTGCTGTAAAGAACGTTCTCTGCCAAATACTTTTCAAAATTGGACCGAACTGCAGATGTTGAGATATACACAGCTCGAGCAACACTCACACAGTTTAAACAGTTTTAACAGGGTATCAATAAGTGTACATGCAGTGTACATTAGGCGTACGCTGATTAGCAGTGAGATCATCTCTGTGCTCATCGTCATTGGTAGCTCAGTCGCTTATCAGTTTAACAAATTCCCGCTCTCCACAAGTCGATTGTCGAGAGACAACAGTTGAAGAGCAATTCAGCAAATGTTTTCCAAAGATGAGCGGTTGTCTGCTCGATTGAATAAGCCAACGAAAGTTTTACCCTTTAAAATTATATATATATTTGCGTGAGGCACAGTTGACGACCTATTCCAACAATAATTTTCCAGTTCCATCCTCAACGGCAGCAGCAAACAAATAATAATATTTTCATAGAATTGTTATTCCATTTCACACATCTTACTTGCGTTCCAAATACTTCAAATAAAACACTCTTTATAAGAACAACATCTTTATTCTATTTTCCACTATTCAAAAAGTTTTTTTACAGTTGAGTTCTAATCGATTCCTGTTCATTTCAATTCAATTTCCATATAACAAGACAATTGCGACACTATTCAAATTACTGCACAAGGAACAAAAACAAGCATCAAACAATAGCAATTTGCAGTGCAAACAAGTTTATTACATTTAATTTTTTAATGACAATCGCGAATCAGATTCTGTTCTTGTCCATCTATACTTTGGGGCGAATCACCATCTTGGTGTGGAGAGATCGACAAAATTGTTCATTAAAATTACTACACAAAAAATAACATGTATAATCGTTATTTATAATACTTCAACAGAAGTCATTTGCAATACTTACAAGCTACTGCAAGCCTTGAACCACCAGCCACTTCCATCATCTTTAGCACAATTCCCTGAATAATTATCGTTGTCGCGATCGTATGTTGAGAATTTCATCTTCTTGGCATATCTAAAAATATCAAGATTTCCCGTGACTTCTCCCATGCTCAATGCGTAGCCACTGCTTTCATCAGATATTTTAAAGTCGTCATATCGAGCCATTGTTACAACGCCATTTTGAACATATTCCACATAGAGCTCGTGGCGCCGCGAATTCGTCAAACGATAGATCTTCTCCAGACCTAAGAAGAAGTCACCATTGAATGAACCAAATCCATCGCGATACTCAGCCCAGCTTCTATTAAAATTCTCTTTTCCATCGATTCCCTGTTGTATAACAATCCAGCCAGACCCAAGTAACTTACTATCACAGAGAACATCGAATGGAGCTATTCCACTAACTGTTATCTGATAAACACCGTCATGCCCAAAAGGAATGCAACTAGAAGGAACACTTTCCTGTACGACTGTGCTATTTAATTTATCAACTTCTGCTTGGCATAATTGATTATCATTTTCTTTCTTCAATAACATAGATTGACTCTCTTCTAATTGCAACAAAACTGTTTCCTGATTTTCCGTAATATTTTGAATCTTTGTTGTTAATCTCGAAATAGTTTCATTACTTTCAGTAAGACTAGAATTAAGTTGTTTAGCTTTAACTTCACAAATTCCTAAATTGGCGGATTGTTCTTTTAATTCAGCCTTACACTTTTCATAAGATTCGAAAAGTAACGAATTCGGTATTAATCTGTCAATAGTTGTTTGTTGGGAATGAATCTGAGTTTGCAAAGTATCAATTTCATGTCGACACATTTGCAGATCATTCTCTTTTTTAAGAATTTTCTCTTTATACTCGTCTAACTGAAATGCTTCCTTCACTAGTTTTTCATGAATTCGAACAATTTCGTGGTACTTCTCCATAAGATTGGAGTTTAATTCAGCTAACTGCTTTTCCTGCTGTATCTCATTTCTAATCTGTCGAAAATAGTCGAGCATGGGCTTTACAACTTTATAGGTGTGCGGACCGCACTGTTCTTCCATTTCTCGGTTCAAATAGCATCCCTGATAAGAATAAACCTTAACACTTAATGGACTACATTGTAATCATTTCGTTGTCACCTGCTCATTGGCTGTGGCCGTCAAGAACATTTCGTACACTACGAATAGTAAAACTGCTTTTGAAGTTATTTGCACCATTTTGAATCGATCGACTGCGCTTATTCAAGATGAGTTAAGAACTGGAATACAAATAACGATTGCATTGTGAATCTGTCCAGATAATGCATTGCATTCGTTTAAATCCGACTGCAGTTCGTGCAGTTTGTACAGCAACAACAAAGGGCAGTCGATTAGATTCCCTACAAGCGAATCATGTCCCATGTCTTCTCAATAGCAGCTCGTCGATCATCAAATAGAGCTCAACAGAACGATTACTCTTTAAAATCACAGGTTCAGCTTAAGAAACAAAGACATAACTTTAATGCTAATAAGTGCTGTTGTAGCTAATTCAATGTAATATGATTTAGAAATTTACAGGGTATTAATTAGTATACTTTAAGCATTAGACGTGAACTGATTTGCATCTGTATGCTTATCGTCAGCTCAATCGCTTATCAGTTTAACAAATCCCCGCTCTCCACAAGTCGATTGAAGAGACAAGAGTTGAAGAGCAATTTAGTAAATATTTCTTAAAGACGAGCGGTTGTCTGCTCTTTGGCAACTCCTCGGGAGAATATCGCCGGGAATCGACGAGTCTCTCGATGCGCTATGCAACATGCAATAGTGAGCTAGCAGGTATAGTGGGAATCAATGGGAAAGTCGACTTCCGAGTAGAGCCATCAATTGATCATCTATGCAAAACGCAGATTACTCCCCGATCAGTCTAGGCAGTCAAAGAGATCCCATTAATGATTGAATAAGCCAACGAAAGTTTTACCCTTTAAATCTCTGCTTCGAAACGAGGGCTGATGGTTCCAAAACTATGAATCGTGCTAGTGACACTTGTCAGTCATTTAAATACCCTATTTCTTTACACAAAATAAAGAAACTTGGTGTAAATAAAGCAAAATTGCTGGCCAGCTGAACTTGAATTTAATTTAGTAAGTTTATTTATTAAAAATATTTTATTTCATGAGGCACAGTTGACGACCTATTCCAACAATCATTTTCCAGTTTCATCCCCAAGAGCAGCAGCAAACAAATAATAATATTTTCATAGAATTGTTATTCCATTTCACACATCTTACTTGCGTTCCAAATACTTCAAATAAAACACTCTTTATAAGAACAACATCTTTATTCTATTTTCCACTATTCAAAAAGTTTTTTTACAGTTGAGTTCTAATCGAGTAATGTTCATTCATATTTTGCCAAATTTCCATATAACTAGGGAATTGCAACACTATTTAAATTACTGCACAAGGAACAATAACAAGCATCATACATTATTTACACCAACTTAACAAAAGTCATTTGCAGTGCAAACAAGTTTATTACATTTTTCATAAATCATTAATGACAATTGCGAATCAGATTCTGTTCTTATCTATCTATTCTTTGGGGCGAATCAGCATCTTCGAATGGAAAGCACGATAAAAGTAATACATACAAAAACTACACAAGATATAATAAAAAGTATAATTATTATGTATAATACTTCAACAGAAGTCATTTTCAATACTTACTATTCACCGCAATTATTAAACCACCAGCCATTTCTATAAGCTTCAGCACAACTCCCTGAATAATTATCGTTGTCGCGATCGTATGTTGAGAATTTCATCTTTTCACTAGAACCCATCAAATCCAGATTTCCCGTGAATTCTCCCAAGCTCAATGCGTAGCCACTGCTTTCATCAGATATTTTAAAATCGTCATAACGAGCCATTTTTACAACGCCATTTTGAACATATTGCGCATAGAGCTCATGGCGCCGCGAATTCGTCAAACGATAGATCTTCTCCAGACCTAGGAAAAATTCACCATCGAATGAACCAAATCCTTCGCGATACGCAGCCCAGTCTCTATGAAACTCCTCTTTCCCATCAATTCCCTGTTGTATAACAATCCAGCCAGAACCAGCTAACTTACTATCACAGAGAACATCGAACGGATCAATTCCACTAGCCCTTATACGTTGAACACCGTCAATTTGTCCAAAAGGAATGCAACTAGAAGGAATACTTTCTTGTACTGTGTTATTCAATTTATCAACTTCTGCTTGGCATAATTGATTATCATTTTCTTTCTTCAATAACTTAGATCGACTCTCTTCTAATTGCAACAAAACTATTTTCTGACTTTCTGTCATATTGTGAATCGTTGTTGTCAATCTCAATATAGTTTTACTATTTTCAATAACACTCGAATTAAATTGTTGTACTTTATCTTCACAAATTCCTAAATTGGCGGATTGATCTTTTAATTCAGCCTTACACTTCTCATAAGATCCCAAAAGTAATGAATTCGGTATTAATCTGTCAATAGTTGTTTGTTGGGAATGAATCTGAGTTTGCAAAGTATCAACTTCGTGTCGACACATTTGCAGATCATTTTCTTTTTTAAGAATTTTCTCATTATACTCATCTAACTGAAATGCTTCCTTCACTAGTTTTTCATGAATTCGAACAATTTCGTGATACTTCTCCACAAGATTGGAATTTAATTCGGTTAACTGTTTTTCCTTTACTTCACTTTGATGTAATTCATTTCTTATCTGTTGAAAATAGTCGAGCATGGGCTTTACAACTTTATAGGTGTGCGGACCGCACTGTTCTTCCATTTCTCTGTTCAAATAGCATCCCTGATAAGAATAAACTTGAACACTCAATGGACTACACTGTAATTATTTCGTTGTCACCTGCTCATTGGCTGTGGCCGTCAAGAACATTTCGTACACTACGAATAGTAAAACTGCATTCGAAATTGATCGGACCATTTCGTATCATTCGACTGCGCTTATTCAAATTGAGTGTTGAACTGAAATACAATTTGTTTTATTTGGCTGTGATTCCACAGCTCCAGACAAAAGAGAGTGGAAATTAAATCTCAGCATAGACTTTCTATCTGGCGATGATCTGTCTGAGAGAGGCTTCACTTTATTCGTTTAAGAAATCCATTGGTCTTGGTATACAGATTAACTATATAGTCAGGCAATTGTCTGAGAGAATCTGAAGTTGATAGGTAATTTTATTTAATAATCTCTTCTCATTTGCTCTTCTTATTCGTTTCAATTTTGTCAAGCTGCCGAGCGACGTCATCGACACACCGAGGAGAGGTTGTTTCTCTCATTCTCCTAAATAATCTTTTCGGTAAGACATTCCGATGAAGCCGAATTCAAGTGATCATTTGTGTATTGAACCGAAATAATCAAACAAATTACAAATATAATAGATAACTAGATATTCAAGAAGGGCTAAATCGACTGGGCTGTTGATGCTGAATGAGAATGAATATAGACTTGTTGATCTCGGACAGTTAAGCATATTCTGCGCAGAGTAGGTGCGCAAAATCTCTATTAGATTGCTCTAAAGATGAAGCTTCGACTCGTGAATTCTAAGAGCAAGAAATACGCCGTCGTTTTTATATAAGCCGCGAAAAAGCTCGTCGTGTTTTTCGCAGCGCATTCAATTGTTTTTGTCGCCACAGCAGCAGCAGTCGCTTGAATTGTGCCAAAAGGTTGCGAGTACCCGGAGCTAGCTTCTCGCTCTTTGAAGGCCCGGCGACAACGACAGCAAGCGGCAACAGCTGATTGTCAGCTTAGCTTGGTGAGGGAAGGGTAGATAAGGCGGGCGGTGTGTCAGCTACCGCTGGCGTTGACAATGTGGCAAGCAGTCGAACTTATGCTGGCTGCTGGCGGCGTTTTAAGTTACCTCGAGCGCAGCGCATAAAACATGAGAGATACCAGCGAAACGATGAGGAAGCCAGCAAGTTGCCCCGTTGTTGCACCGCTGCTTAACCTTCGCATTGTTGGGCAACAGAAGCGACCGAGAACTTGCATTCAAAATGAGCGGAATTTCGCGCTGCGCTGCGCTGCACTTGCGTCGCACGGCCGGGGTAGCTGCGGCAACAGCAGCGGGATTTTGGTATGCGGGCAGGCAGGCAGGCTGGCAGGATGCAACGACGCGGCCGTCAGCCAGCTGAGCCCCTGCCTGATATGTGGCATTCAGGTTGCTGCGGTCGCCCCGCTCTCATTGTTGCCCAAGAAATAACGACACAGACGGGCAAGAACAAGAACAAAAGGGTTGCGCCGCTGCCGCGCTCGACCCATATAATAAGCCCGATCGAAATCAACGCGCTCGCTGGAAAATAATCGTTGGGAAAAATTGTTTTCATTGCATGCGGGAATTAGCCGGTTGCACACTTGTCCGGTTTGGAATTTAATCTGTTGCCGCTACGCATCGAAATCGGTGCTTCTGCGGCTCATAAGCGATACCCTCACTTACATCTGGCTAGATCGACCTGCTCTTAAACCGCATTGAGTCCATGTCAAATGCATCAAATGGGCAACAAACACAAATATTAGCTATTGCACACACTTTTTATAGGCCTTGAGCGATTCGAGTATTCGCCATCTTCCCTTGAACTGTTCGAAGCGAACTATGAATGTTTCCCCACGCTCCATTGTGCAAAATATTATTATTATGGCAATTCCAAATACAAAGAGCCAGGCGATTGCGTAGATCTCCTATGGCTCAAAAGTTGAACAATCGCTGTATTGAACGCTTGCAGAGGAAACTCCAGAAAGAGTTCCCCATCGAGGAAGCCACAGCCGTCCCGACGAAACCGACTTTGCATTTCATCCCGCAAGTGTCGAGGAAATGTTACCTTGCTTTGCTCTTGAGCTTGCTCAATTCAAGATCTTTAACAACAAGCCTTGCCTTGAAATTCTGTTCTTGATCCTGTCTTTACTTGATCTTCTCTTCCTTTACGTCCTATATTAAATATGGGGAAGTAACTAACACAGTTTCTGTGCATTTTGAAAGACGCTTTATGTAACGAATTCTATTGAAATTTTGTCAGCTCGTGGGCTGATAAGAAAAAGTTAACGAATCACAAACAAATGACGTCAGCACAATTAATCAACGAAATTCGCGTACTGTCTGCTTTAGTTCCCAACATATGCTTTGACAAAACAGGGTATTTGGTCGTCGATAGACGACTGCTCGTCGCACGTTTTTCTCAGCTGATTGTTGCTATAATGTTTTACTAATAATGTTTTGGGTTATATAGCATTCGGGGCAAATGGGGTAAATGAGCTCGATTGGGAAAACGTTGATGGAATCGTAATAGTCTTGTACGTCTCTGCATTGACCAACGCTATGAAATATAAATTAATTTCAAACAATTTAAGCGCCATAGCTCACGAAACACAAAATAAGTTAATCTTCCGTGACGTCGCTAGTCGCTCAATTCTTATCGGAGAGAAAGTAGAATTGCCTGTCAGCTGAATTGGAATTTAATGTAGGTGGATGACGACATATTCCAACAACACAACATCAATACTCTTTCTATCACGATAATCTCCCAGTTCCATTCTCAAGAGCAACAGCGCAAATAAATAATAATATTTTCATAGAATTGTTATTCAATTTCACACATCTTATTTGCATTCCAAATACTTCAAATAAAACACTCTTTATAAGAACAACATCTTTATTATATTTTCCACTATTCAATAAGCTCTTTTACAGTTGAGTTCTAATCGAGTAATATTCATTCATTTTTTGCCAAATTTCCATATAACTAGGGAATTGCAACACTATTTAAATTACTGCACAAGGAACAATAACAAGCATCATACATTATTTACACCAACTTAACAACAGCAATTTGCAGTGCAAACAAGTTTATTACATTTAATATTTTAATGACAATCGCGAATCAGATTCTGTTCTTGTCCATCTATACTTTGGGGCGAATCACCATCTTGGTGTGGAGAGATCGGCAAAATTGTTCATTAAAATTACTACACAAAAAATAACATGTATAATCGTTATTTATAATACTTCAACAGAAGTCATTTGCAATACTTACAAGCTACTGCAAGCCTTGAACCACCAGCCACTTCCATGATCTTTAGCACAATTTCCTGAATAATTATCGTTGTCGCGATCGAATGTTGAGAATTTCATCTTCTTCGCATATCTAAGAATATCAAGATTTCCCGTGAATTCTCCCAAGCTCAATGCGTAGCCACCGCTTTCATCATATATTTTAAAATCGTCATAACGAGCCATTGTTACAACGCCATATTGAACATATTCCATATAGAGCTCGTGGCGCCGCGAATTCGTCAAAAGATAGATCTTCTCTAGACCTAGGAAAAATTCACCATCGAATGAACCAAATCCTTCGCGATACGCAGCCCAGCTTCTATTAAAATTCTCTTTTCCATCGATTCCCTGTTGTATTACAATCCAGCCAGACCCAGCTAACTTACTATCACAGAGAACATCGAAGGGAGCTATTCCACTAACTGTTATCTGATGAACACCGTCAATTTGTCCAAAAGGAATGCAACTAGAGGAAACAATTTCCTGTACGACTGTGCTATTTAATTTATCAACTTCTGCTTGGCATAATTGATTATCATTTTCCTTCTTAAATAACATAGATCGACTCTCTTCTAATTGCAACAAAACTGTTTTCTGATTTTCCGTAATATTTTGAATCTTTGTTGTTAATCTCGAAATAGTTTCATTACATTCAGTAAGACTCGAATTAAGTTGTTTAGCTTTAACTTCACAAATTCCTAAATTGGCGGATTGTTCTTTTAATTCAGCCTTACACTTCTCATAAGATTCGAAATGTAATGAATTCGGTATTAATCTGTCAATAGTTGTTTGTTGGGAATGAATCTGAGATTGCAAAGTATTAACTTCGTGACGACACATTTGCAGATCGCTCTCTTTTTTAAGTATTTTCTCTTTATACTCATCTAACTGAAATGCTTCCTTCACTAGTTTTTCATGAATTCGAACAATTTCGTGATACTTCTCCATAAGATTTGAGTTTAATTCAGCTAACTGCTTTTCCTGCTGTATCTCATTTCTAATCTGTCGAAAATAGTCGAGCATGGGCTTTACAACTTTATAGGTATGCGGACCGCACTGTTCTTCCATTTCTCGGTTCAAATAGCATCCCTGATAAGAATAAACCTTAACACTCAATGTACTGCACTGTAATTATTTCGTTGTCACCTGCTCATTGGCTGTGGCCGTCAAGAACATTTCGTACACTACGAATAGCCATACTGCATTTGATATTATTCGCACCATTTCGAATCGATCGCCTGCGCTTATTCAAGATGAGTTAAGAACTGGAATACAAATAACGATTGCATTGTGAATCTGTCCAGATAATGCATTGCATTCGTTTAAATCCGACTGCAGTTCGTGCAGTTTGTACAGCAACAACAAAGGGCAGTCGATTAGATTCCCTATAAGCGAATCATTTCCCATGTCTTTCCAATAGCAGCTCGTCGATCATCAAACAGAGCTAAACAGAACGATTTCCAAATACTCTTCAAAATCACTGGTTCAGCTTAAGAAACAAAGACATAACTTTAATGCTAATAAGTGCTGTTGTAGCTAATTGAATGTAATATGATTTAGAAAATTACAGGGTATTAATTAGTATACTTTAAGCATTAGACGTGAACTGATTAGCATCTGTATGCTCATCGTCAGCTCAATCGCTTATCAGTTTAACAAATCCCCGCTCTCCACAAGTCGATTGAAGAGACAAGAGTTGAAGAGCAATCCAGCAAATGTTCCTCAAAGATGAGCGGTTGTCTGCTCTTTGGCAACTCCTCGGGAGAATATCGCCGGGAATCGACGAGTCTCTCGATGAGCTATGCAACTTGCAACAGTGAGCTAGCAGGTACAGTGGGAATCAATGGCAAAATCGACTTCCTAGTAGAGCCATCAATTGATCATATATGCAAAGGCAGTCAAAAAGATCCTATTCTTGATTGAAAAAGCCAACGAAAGTTTTACCCTTTAAAATTATATATATTTTCATTGCATGAGGCACAGTTGACGACCTATTCCAACAATCATTTTCCAGTTCAATCCCAAGAACAACAGCAAACAAATAATAATATTTTCATAGAATTGTTATTCCATTTCACACATCTTACTTGCGTTCCAAATACTTCAAAAAAAACACTCTTTATAAGAACAACATCTCTATTCTATTTTCCACTATTCAATAAGCTTTTTTACAGTTGAGTTCTAATCGATTCCTGTTCATTTCAATTCAATTTCCATATAACAAGAGAATTGCAACACTATTTAAATTACTGCACAAGGAACAAATAACAAGCATCATACATTATTTTCACCAACTTAACAACAGCAATTTGCAGTGCAAACAAGTTTATTACATTTTTCATAAATCATTAATGACAATCGGGAATCACATTCTGTTCTTATCCATCTATTCTTTGGGGCGAATCAGCATCTTCGAACGGAAAGCACGATAAAAGTCATACATACAATAACTACACAAGATATAATAAAAAGTATAATTATTATTTATAATACTTCAACAGAAGTCATTGTCAATACTTACTAACAACCGCAATTGTTAAACCACCAGCCATTTCTATGAGTTTGAGCACAACTCCCTGAATAATTATCGTTGTCGCGATCGTATGTTGAGAATTTCATCTTTTTACTAGAACTTAGTATATCCTGATTTCCCGTGAAGTCTCCCAAGCTCAATGCGTAGCCACTGCTTTCATCAGATATTTTAAAGTCGTCATATCGAGCCATTTTTACAACGCCATTTTGAACATATTGCACATACAGCTCGTGGCGCCGCGAATTCGTCAAACGATAGATCTTCTCCAGACCTAAGAAGAAGTCACCATCGAATGAACCAAATCCTTCGCGATACTCAGCCCAGCTTCTATGAAAATTCTCTTTTCCATCAATTCCCTGTTGTATAACAATCCAGCCAGACCCAGCTAACTTGCTATCACAGAGAACATCGAACGGATCTATATCACTAACCCTTATACGATGAACACCGTCAATTTGTCCAAAAGGAATGCAACTAGAGGGAATACTTTCTTGTTCTCTGCTATTTAATTTATCAACTTCTGCTTGGCATAGTTGATTATCATTTTCTTTCTTCAATAACTTAGATCGACTCTCTTCTAATTGCAACAAAACTGTTTTTTGACTATCTGTCATATTGTGAATCGTTGTTATCAATCTCGAAATAGTTTCATTATTTTCAGTAAGACTCGAATTAAGTTTTTTAGCTTTAACTTCACAAATTCCTAAATTGGCGGATTGATCTTTTAATTCAGCCTTACACTTCTCATAAGATTCGAAAAGTAACGAATTCGGTATTAATCTGTCAATAGTAGTTTGTTGAATTCGAGTTTGCAAAGTATCAACTTCGTGTCGACACAATTGTAGATCTTTCTCTTTTTTAAGAATTTTCTCATTATAATCGTCTAACTGGAATGCTTCCTTCACTAGTTTTTCATGAATTCGAACAATTTCGTGGTACTTCTCCATAAGATTGGAGTTTAATTCGGTTAACTGTTTTTCCTTCACTTCACTTTGATGTAATTCATTTCTAATCTGTCGAAAATAGTCGAGCATGGGCTTTACAACTTTATAGGTATGCGGACCGCACTGTTCTTCCATTTCTCGGTTCAAATAGCATCCCTGATAAGAATAAACCATAACACTCAATGGACTATATTGTAATTATTTCGTTGTCACCTGCTCATTGGCTGTGGCCGTCAAGAACATTTCGTACACTACGAATAGGAAAACTGCTTTTGAAATTGATCGGACCATTTTGAATCGTTCGACTGCGCTTATTCAAATTGAGTTTAGAACTGAAATACAATTAATTATTTTGATTTGGATGTGATTCAAAAGTTCCAGACAAAAGAGAGTGGAAATTAAATCTCACCATAGACTTTCTTTCTGGCGATGATCTGTCTGAGAGGGGTTTCAATATAATCCACTTTATTATTTTGAATAAGACGAACCTGAAAGTGAGTGCTGGGGAGAGAAGATTCATTGGTCTTGGTATACAATTTAACTATATAGACAGGCAATCGTCTGAGAGACGCTGAAGGTGATAGGTAATTTTATTCAATAATCTCTTCCTATTTGCTCTTCTTATTCGTTTCAATTTTGTGAAGCTGTCGAACGACGTCATCACCATACTGAGGAGAGGTTGTTTACTTTCCCCTGAATAATCTCGTCAGTAAGCTCATCCTATTAGGCCGAATTCTATTGATTATTCTATATTGAACTAGTTCACAATAAAATGTTTTTTGCTATCAACGTCACCTTCTTTATTGACAGCAATAGAGAGAGAGAGAGAGAGCAATACAAAATACAAATATTAAGAACTCTATATAGTATTTAAACGATTCGAGTATTCGCAATCTGCTTTTGAACTGTGCGAAGCGAACTATAAATGTTTCCCCACGCTCTATTGTGGCGTCCATTCAGGTTATTAAATAACATGAAAATATTGTTAGTTAGTTCGCTCCTGAGCTTGCTCAGTCCTATTGTATTCTGGCTTTCCCAGCTAGTTACCATTCTGTTCAATAAATGGAAGTAAATATCACTGTTTCTATATAAATTAAAAGTCGCTTTAATAACAGAAAAACTTAGCAGAAATAAAAAAAAATAAGATTGCGAATTCTATGGAAATTTTGTCAGTCCGTGGGCTGATAAGGAAAAATAGGTCACAAGCAACTGATGTCGTCACGATTAATCTATGAAATTCACTGACTGCCTGGTTGAGTTCTCTCGTCAAATGCATATTATAGCTGCGACAAACATATGCTTGGACAAAACAGGGTATTTGGTCGTCGCTAGGCGGCTGCTCGTTGCACGTCTTACTCAGCTGATTGTTGCTGTAATGGTTTACTTGGGTTATAGCTTTAGGGCTGCCTGGTCTAGCTGACAAGGCAATGGCGAAAGCGAAGGCGAAGGCGTCTTTCAAGTTGAGCCACAGCGTCAACTTTGTCTTCGTCAGCGTCATCGGCTTATGTGCAGCCAAGTTGAAGTTGCAACAAATTCGTACGCAACTCGCTGCCAAGTTGTGGCAGCCATTGTGCTGCGGCTGTGGCTGTGTAGGCAGACGGGCCAATGTGAAGGGAGGGGGATTAATGTCAGGCCCGAGTGGAGAGCGCTAATAAGATACAGGAAACTAGATACAAGCACTACGACTAGATCTCTTGCCATTCGCTGCTCAAAAGTTTGAAGGATTTGCGCAATTCTCTATAATTGAACCCTGTTGAAAGTGTGTGTGGTTGGTTGGCTCTCGTCAAAGCCAGTTTCGTGGCTGCTGGCAAGGATTACGCTGGATATGCCGCTGATATGGCAACCCGTGCACGCAACCAGCAACAACTCAGTGTGTCTTTGGCACATCGAGAGACCCGTCATGACAACGCGTAATCTCCGCTCGAGATTGCTTGCAAAGTTGTGTGCAATTATTTGTGTGTTTAATAATAAAGCACGCCAATGTCAACCGACTGAATTCGCAGAGCACTGTTTAATCCACACTTTAGTCGAAAATAGTTCAAGTCCAATCTTATGTCGCCACTTTCAGCCAATATAATTATCGTTAACAGCTGCTCTGTTCATTGAAATTTTTAATCTCGCCCTCAGTCCGCAGTGTGACTAAATATCGCTATCTACTCTTCAAATTGGTATTTAATTAGGAACACTTAGCGAAGCAATAGCAATTGCCCAACTCCTGTGCCATACTATATAGACATATATATATATATGGTTTTTAAAAGAGGTTTCCATCTTAAACACATCAGTTAACACTTTAAGATCATATGATTATCTTTTATGATATAATTATGAATTTGGAAACAAATTCTTTCAAGCCGATTGCTTGACATTGAACATAAGAATAAGAAATAGCAATCCAGTAGACATATGGCAACTTTATAAGTTTACAAAAATGTGGAAATTGCAATGCCCCAAACTATCCAATGTGATAGTATAAGGATTAATAAGAAGTATATAAATTAGTAAGTTAAATGGCCAAAAAAAGGTTTATATTCAACAGTTTTAGATAATGCAATTATGATCATTTATAATAATTTGAAATCTCTTACTCTCTCCCAACTTCGATTTTTCAAATTTGATTAGAAAATCGAAATCCTGCGGACACTTGGCAACTATTTAGGACAACAAGTGAGTGGAAGTGCGAATTGCAAATGTCACACTCAACGATCCTCGGAGCGAATCCTGTGTGATAATATATATGCATATATAAAGTATGTTAATTTGAACGAATGCCGGCAAAACAAGGAACAGCGAAAAAGAGAAAGAAAAGAAAATAAAATTAATACACATAAAATGCGAGCCGGGCCCAAAGCCACGACCATGCCGTGACCATGTCCGTGGCTGTATCTTGTATCTGTATCTTGTATCTGTGTGTCTATCCCACTCGGTCTCCCGCTCCCTCTGTCTCTCTTGGTCGCAGCTTCAGTCGCTCGTATATCCGTTCTGTTTGCATGTCGTCGTCGTCGATAGCTTCTGGTGTTTTTGCTGCTGCTGCCGAGCAAAACCTCCGTCAGCCAGTCCGTCAGTCCGTCCTGCCGTCCGTTCCTATCCTGCCCTTTCCGCTGGCCGCTTGGACGGCTTCTGTTGTTAAGTTGGCATTAATGTGTAGTCGTTTGTAGTTAATTCGTTGCCTTCTTCTTCTGGCCCCGCCGCAATCATCGTCTGTCTGCTCTGCACCGAATGACTTTAAATGTATCTGTGCGCTGCAAAGTACCAAAAATATATATTACACTTAACTTACGCCCCCCGAAAGCAAAGAAATGAAACGTATAAACAACTTACAGACCGAAATGTGTGAGGCCAACACAATGTAGAAAAACAATTTGTATGCGCGTCGCCGCGCACTCGACTAACGAATACCCTAACAACAATCCTATAAGCAACTAGAGTATATAGCGGAACGTTCCACAAAAACTGTTATTCTTTTTGTACTCAGCGAAATTCAAAGTCTTTACTAACACTCGACGCAGATCTCGATTCTCATAGAAAACTGAGTTTCGCTTGAATCGATTTTAAAAACTAATTTAAAAGCAAAAATATATATATATTATTACTTCAAAAGAGCGTGTGGATTGTTAAAACAAAATCAAACATAACCAAACTAATGAAAAACAAACCAAATACAATAATAGATCTAGTGAAAATTATAATTCCTGACGAGTTCGATGACAAATGGCACGACCAAATGGGGTGGACCCGAGCGTGGGGCAGGGCAAGTGAAATGAAATGAAAAAAGGGCATTTGGTTCATGAGGTTGATATTTATTTTGATGGCCCGGGTATGGTCCAGTATTCCAGTATTCGAGTATTATTCGCTTTTCCCTAATTCGTTGCTGCGGTCAATTTGCGTCACGATCATCTGTTGGCTCCCCCCACAATTCCAATTCCAATTCCAGTTCCACGACCCTCGCGCCCAGTTCTTGTGTCTCAGCGACGTCCTCGACTCCGTCGCCGCCGCTGTCCCCGCTAAGTGTACAGAAATTAGTGCAAGTTTATCAGATAAAAGTCGAATTGCGCCCTCACGCTCCCCAGCAACCAACTCATTCAATTGCTCTACCTTTGCGCAGGGTTCCTGTACTCTATTGACAGACATTTGGCATTTGGCTTTCTTTTTCACTTTCCCGCTGCTACCCTATTCGCTTGTTCGCATACCCGGCAGCCGTGGCTCACAAAAAGGTATACTATTGAAGTGGCGCAAGCTAACAGAATGCATCGAGCATCGTGAAAAGTTCAACGCTGTCGTCGTATAGTTGCTTGCGACTCTGAGCAGCATTCAAACGGAACTCGACGCATACCGGGTATTCGCCCGTCGACTACGATCGCCGAGAAACCTTGTGTTGGTTTTTTTTGTTTTCGTTTTTGGCAACGTGTAGTTTCTTCCTGTGCATGTTGTTGTTACTTCAAGTTGGATTGCGTTAATCTGGTAAATGTTTTGACGTTCTCGCAATTAAAAAGGCACCGGGTGTTCACCCTTCGTGTTGTTGTTGTTGTTGTTGTTGTAGTTGTTGTTGTACTTGTGCTGCTGCTGCTGTTGTCGGTCACCTTGCTGGTGCCTTGTCGAGGGGCCGTGACAGGGCCCTGTCTGTTTCACTAATTAAAAGCAATGTTCCAGAAATGTGTTTACCTGCTGCTAATGAGAATTCACAATGAATTTCACTCGTTGATTCTTTCCCTATCTTAACGTACTTACTACAAACTAAGTTGTGCCCCTCCACCTCTCCCACCATCCTCCCTTCCACACCTCTATTTTTTTCCACCTTTCCGTTGTTTGTTTTGGTCAGTTTCTTTTTTTTTCTCTTGTTTTGTTATTCACTGTTGGCGCATTGCGACTAATGCCTGCGGATGTGGTTCACAATTAACGGTATACCGGTGTAATTATACCCAGCACATTCACCTAACAGCGGGTATATTGACTATCATAATTATATGTTAGTTCTTGAAGTGCATAATAGCTTCTACCATTCTCAATTATCTAGATTCTCATTGAAATTGTGCGCGCTATGTTACAGGGTATTTGCGGTGCCGTCAACTTGCATTGAAGTTTGTTGCTCCAGCACAATGAGCTTTTGCCACGTACTGCTGCGTGTGGCTGTGTTGACTCTCTCCAGCATTTAATTCGGAAAGAAAAACAAAATTATAATAGCCATTCAAATGAAACTAAGCAGACTTTAAGCTTACGAAAACCCCAGCAAATGTGCTGGAAGACAATCACTCCATATATAAGTTTGTAGCTACACCTTTATAATTTGTTAAATGTTAAACATATTGTAACTTAAAAGCAAGTCAAATGAGCTCCACTTTTAATTTCATTCTTTGACGTAGCATAAACTTGCTGAATTGGATTGTATTCGAATTCGTTGCTTCTGAAGTGTTTCAAACACTCAGCTGAGCATTCGAGCAACACGCTCGAAGTTGTTTGATTTCGTCTACTGCGGTTCCTATGCAGTTGCAAGTGTCTCGGGAATGCACATATTGGCAAACATATATAGACATATGCATGCCATGCACTTATGAGAACCAAGTGTAAATACAAGAAAGAGACGGACGAGGGAAATTGTTGGGCTGGCAGTTGTGGTATCTGAAAAGATACAAAATACAGTACGTTTTACCATTTACCTTGCTCAAGTTTATTGCATTGCTCTTGCTTTTTTTGTTTTGCACCACAATTGTTGGAAACTCCCCCCTCCCCTCTAGAGCTTGCTGTTGCCGTTGCTGTTGTTGTTGTTGTTGTTACCGCCTTGAAAATCAATGTGTGTAACGAAAAAGCAACCGAAATAAATGTTCTGTGAAGGAATTTCGACTGTTTTTGTTTTCACTGTCTCGGCTGCATCCCCGCAACAGCAGCAGTAAGTCAACCGCTCCCCCTCCACACCACATGTCTTGCCAAACCATTTGGCCGGGACGAGAGCGTATTTGTTTGCTGGTTTGTGTTTATACCTTTCGACTTATTTAATGCCTTTCGCATGAAATGGGAAACGGAGCCAAACCGAAACGATCCCCAACCCAAGCCGCTCGCCCTCCCAGTGCCCGCAGCCGAGGGGCGCAGGGGCTGACGGGCGGACGGACGGCTGCATGGGATGGACAGGCTGTCGAACACAATGGCAGTTGTTTTGTTCGGTTTATTGATTTCAGTTTATTGCACACAGACATCGGACCGAACGCCACATGCCACAAATACTTTCTGCCACACACACATGCAGCCAAATTGATTGCTTATGATATGACAGCAATTGCAATTATGTAGCCAAGGGCTGGCAGCAGGGCAGCATTATCAGCACCTCAAGTGCAAGTCACAGTTGCGAAGTTTACCACCAACAATCTGGGAGCTTCATTAAAGCGCATTTTACTTCGATTTTTCCACAATCACAAATTTTCGGAATTCCCCTAAACTGCACTCATTTGCATGGTTAGGATCATCAACAGGATATGAAGGGGGGATGTAGGGGAGGATGGTCTTTAGCGCTGCTCCACGAACTGGAACTGAAACTACAAGCGAAACTGCGAAGCCCGCGCGAAACGCAGCGAACGGCAGTGGGATCATATTGTATGTATGTTGTTATGAGCATACATACATATATTAGGGCGGTTCTCGAGTGCGCAAAAAAGAGAGAAATATGTACATATAAAAAAAATACGAACGTATGAATAGAGGGAAGGCAGCAATCAACGGGGGAAACAAGCACGCCAAACTAACTATAAACACACAGCACAAAAACAAAAACTAACAAAATGTGAAATTCTGGGAAAAAAACAAAGAGAGACGCGAAACAACAACAACAAGCGGAACGATCCAAAACTTAGTATAAACAATTGACAGATTCATAAATATGCAATTTACTCAACTTTTTATTTCGCTTTGCTGCATTTCCTGTTTCCAATTGAAGTTGCTGTTGTAGTTGTTGTTGCTGGTAGGTACTAAAATTACCCAACGGCAACCAAATGGCAACACATGCCCATAAATTAGCATTTAGAAAAAAAATACAGCACAGCAACAACAACAACAACAACAAGCACTCGTGAAGAAAGGAACTGCGACGACGCATTAGTGGCGCTTGAATACCCTATAAAACTGAGTAACTCTCTACGTGCTAATTGCAATACACGCTAGTAAGTGTTGAAAATAGATATATAATAACTGGAAAAGAGATTGATAGCAACTCGAATTATTTAAACAAATCAACAATTTTCTGTGCAAATGCAATGAGAACTTTATGATTATGTCCACGGTTAATAGCAAAGTGCATTAGTGAAGCGTCAGGCTCGTGCACAGGGCAGAGCAAAAGGCAGCAGCAGCAGCTACGAAGCGAATGCAAAGAGAAATGTAATTCATGCCCAACAACAGCAACAAAAACAACAGTAACAGTAACAAAAGCAACAAATGGAGCGAAAGGAAGATGGCAAGAGCGGCACTGCGAGTTACGTAGGCAGACGTGGACCCATAGAAAGCGAGCAAAAGAGGGAGACAGAGAGAGAGGACGAATGTGACACACAGAGAGAAAAAGCTTATGTAGATTTGGCTTAATTCGATTTGGTTTTGCTGCTTGTTTTCTCGCTTTGAAATAAAAAGCATAAAACCAACAACAACAACAACAACAACAACAACAAGAACAATAACAAATGAGAAGAAAACCAAAAATAAATTGGACTTATGCAGCACAGCAATCGCAACAACAAGAGCAGCGGCAATTGTTGGCCAATTTGTGGCAAGTTTAGGTTGCCCCGCTGCCACTTGAAGATAAGTCGGGTCAACTACACAACTTGCAACAAACAACAAACATCAGCAGCATCAACATCAACAATAGCCAAGCCAAGGCGAGCCAAATGCTCTGCGGTTTAACATGGCCAATTTGACTGCGATTTTTCGGGTTTCAGGTTTCTCTCCGGGTTCGACTTTGGCTCTGGGCTTGGGTCTGGGTTTGGGCTTTAGGGTCTCTTACAGCTTACGGCTTACGGCTTTCGCATTTTACATTTTTGCTTGTTTTTATCCATCTAATACTCTCTGCTCTCTGGTATAATTTAGCTTACTAAATGGCCTCTAAGTGCGATAAAAAGACATTCTATTCAAATATATTGTTGCCTCCGCTGCTAGCCCCTACCCCTACACTGGTGCGGTTGCCAATTGACTTTTATTAAGAGCTCGGTCGGTGGCTCTGTCGCATTGGACTGGCAATTTGTTGGGCTATGATTGGCATCGGTTACACTGTTCCGATCTAATTGATGATGCTGTCTCAGCACATTATTTGCCCTGCCCTTCGGCCAGTCCGGCCAATCTCTGGGCTCGTGGTCAGAGTTTAAACAGTTAACGGATGGCTGCACCTTGCCTGTGCCCCCCTCTTCCGTATAGGTATTTGGGTATGAAAAGTATAATTTCATCAATATATTACATTACAGCAAATTTACGCAACGCCGCAGCTCGCGCATTAATCAAATGGTTTACTATCAATGAAGATTAGGAGGCCCAGATTGTAAATTGGGAATTGCACAAAATGGACACTCCAATAAGTGAATAAGCTATATATATATATGTATATAGAATGCAAAATACTTAAAAGACGTTGAAAACAAGTGAGAACGTCTACAGTCGACCTAACCCGACTGTGGTATACCATGTACCATTTGACAAAATAAAATTTAAAACAAACATATGTAAAATTGTAAATTAAAATAATAATACATGAAAGCCAGCGAATACTAAAATTCAGCCAATGCAAAAGAGATCACATCAAATGACATTCATATCATTTCATTGGAAAAGCAGCAGTCCAGCTGTGTCGTTGAAATACGCATGCATACACATACATACATACAAGCAAACCTGTATGTGTGTATGCATGCGTACGAATACGCTAGAAGACTAGTGCTTGTTCTTGTTGTTGTTGTTGCTGTTGATGTGCCCGCCTCTTGCGCTTGCTTTGCGTATGTCAAACTTCTTTCGCTTATACCAAAGCTAGATTTTATCCGATTTGAACCATATTTTGGATTTCGGCGAATATCATAAATATCTAAGCTCAAAGGATTCCAGAGTAGCTTGCGGTTTTTGGGCAAGGGGAAGGGCGGGGGAGGAAAAAAACATAAACTTGATCTGCGTAGTTGCATATTACACCTAAATCCAAAGTTTGGTTACTCTATCTCTTACCATCTCTGAGATCTAGGTGTTCATACGGACAGACGGACGGACGGACAGACAGACATACGGACATGGCTAAATAGATTTTATTTTCGATTCTGATCATTTTGGTTGTAACAACATGTGGTCTGCGACGTCTCCTTCACCCTGTTACATACATTCGAACGAACTTAATATACCTTTGTACCTATAGGTACATGGTATAATTATTAACAATTTAAGAATAATGATAATAACATATATTTTTTTGAGATTTTTCGTCCTATTTCGGATTTTTGTATTAAGCCTCAAAGTAGTTTTCTCTTTTTCAATATGACTCGAATTAAGTTGTTTTGCTTGAACATCACAAATTCATAAATTGATTTTCCAATAGTTGTTTTTCGGGAATGAATCTGAGATTGCAAAGTATCAACTTCGTGTCGACACATTTGCAGATCATTCTCTTTTTTAAGAATTTTCTCTTTATTCTCGTCTAACTGAAATGCTTCCCTCACTAGTTTTTCATGAATTCGTACAATTTCGTGGTACTTCTCCATATGATTGGAGTTTAAGTCGGTTAACTGTTTTTCCTTCACTTCACTTTGATGTAATTAATTTCTCAACTGTCGAAAATAGTCGAGCATGGGCTTTACAACTTGATAAGAATAAACTTTAACACTTAATGGACTAGACTGTAGTTATTTCGTTATCAAGTACATTTCGTATACTACGAATAGTAAAACTTTATTTGATATTATTTGGACCGTTTTGAATCGTTCGACTACGTTAACTGAAGATGACTTTAAAACAGGAATACAAATAACGATTGCATTGTGAATCTGTCCAGATAATGCATTGCATTCGTTTAAATCCGACTGCAGTTCGTGCAGTTTGTACAGCAACAACAAAGGGCAGTCGATTAGATTCCCTACAAGCGAATCATGTCCCATGTCTTCCCAATAGCAGCTCGTCGATCATCAAACAGAGCTAAACAGAACGATTTCCAAATACTTTTCAAAATTACAGGTTCAGCTTAAGAAACAAAGACGTAACTGTAATGCTAATAAGTGCTGTTGTAGTTAATTCAATGTAATATGTATTAGAAATTCACAGGGTATTAATTAGTATACTTTAAGCAATAGACGTGAACTGATTAGCATCTGTATGCTCATCGTCAGCTCAATCGCTCATCAGTTTAACAAATCCCCGCTCTCCACAAGTCGATTGAAGAGACAAGAGTTGAAGAGCAATTTAGTAAATATTTCCCAAAGACGAGCGGTTGTCTGCTCTTTGGCAACTCCTCGGGAGAATATCGCCGGGAATCGACGAGTCTCTCGATGCGCTATGCAACTTGCAACAGTGAGCTAGCAGGTACAGTGGGAATCAATGGCAAAATCGACTTCCGAGTAGAGCCATCAATTGATCATCTATGCAAAGTGCAGCTTACTCCCCGATCAGTCTAGGCAGTCAAAAAGATCCCAATCATGATGGAATAAGCCAACGAAAGAACAGCAGCAAACAAATAGTAATATTTTCATAGAATTGTTATTCCAAATCACATATTTTACTTGCATTCCAATTACTTCAAATAAAACACTCTTTATAAGAACAACATCTTTATTTTATTTTTCACTATTCAATAAGCTTTGTTACAGTTGAGTTCTAATCGATTCCTGTTCATTCATATTTTGCCAAATTTCCAAATTTAACAAAAGGATCGCAACACTGTTATATCATGCGATCATATTACTGCACAAGAATCATACATTATTTACATCAACTCAACAAAAGTCATTTACAGTGCAAACAAGTTTAATACATTAAATTTATTAATGGCAATCGGGAATCAGATTCTGTTCTTGTCTATCTATACTTTGGGACGAATCAGCATCTTCGAGTGGAAAGATCGGAAATCCACTCTATTAAAATTACTACACAAAAAATTATTACAAGCATAATTATTATTTATAATACTTCAACAGTAGTCATTTGCAATACTTACTTGGCAGCGCAATTATTAAACCACCAGCCACTTTGATACACTGCACAATTCCCTGAATAATTATCGTTGTCGCGATCGATTGTTGAGAATTTCATCTTTTCACTAGAATCCATAAAATTCATATTTCCCGTGAATTGTCCCAAGCTCAATGCGTAGCCACTGCTTTCATCAGATATTTTAAAGTCGTCGTATCGAGCGAAATAGACATTGCCCGTTCGTGAAACATATTGCATATAGAGCTCGTGGCGCTGCGAATTCGTCAAACGATAGATCTTCTCCAGACCTAAGAAAAATTCACGATCGAATGAACCAAATCCTTCGCGATACGCAGCCCAGTCTTTATTAAAATCCTCTTTCCCATCAATGCCCTGTTGTATAACAATCCAGCCAGGCCCAATTAACTTACTATCACAGAGAACATCGAAGGGAGCTATTCCACTAACTGTTATCTGATGAACACCGTCATTTTGTCCAAAAGGAATGCAACTAGAGGAAACAATTTCCTGTACGACTGTGCTATTTAATTTATCAACTTCTGCTTCACATAACTGAGTATCACTTTGTTTCTTCAATAACTTAGATTGACTCTCTTCTAATTGTAAATGAACTGTTTTCTGACTTGCTGTCATATTGTGAGTCATTGTTGTCAATCTCCAAATATTTTCATTACTTTCAGTAAGACTCGAATTAAGTTGTTTTGTTTCAACTTCACAAATTCCTAACTTAACGGATTGATCTTTTAATTCGGCTTTACATTTTTCATAAGAATCCAAAAGTAACGAATTCGGTACTAATCTGTTAATAGTTGTTTGTTGGGAATGAATCTGAGTTTGCAAAGTATCAACTTCGTGTCGACACATTTGCAGATCGCTCTCTTTTTTAAGTATTTTCTCTTTATACTCGTCTAACTGATTTGCTTCCTTCACTAGTTTTTCATGAATTCGAACAATTTCGTGGTACTTCTCCATAAGATTGGAGTTTAATTCAGTTAACTGCTTTTCCTGCTGTATCTCATTTCTAATCTGTCGAAAATAGTCGAGCATGGGCTTCACAACTTTATAGGTGTGCGGACCGCACTGTTCCTCCATTTGTCGGTTGAGTTGGCATGACTGAATCGAATTGAATAAAACACATTTAGCACTTGCTATAGAATACAGTATTTTGTAATTGTTCTCACCTCTTCCGCACAAACAGCAACTACTAAGAATATGTTGAGTACTATTTGAAATAAAACTGATTTTAATAGGACTCTGTCCATCTTAATTCTTCCGACCGCGCTTCAACAAGATGATTTTGAAACTAAACTTGCTATTTAATCTGAATAAATATTCTGAAAAAATACAGATACATATTCTGAAAAAACTCCGAGTTAGCTCCTAAGGTCGAAACGATAGAGAAGGTCATCTAGCGATAGTGTATAAACTCGCTGTGTCAACAGCAGAGTTGTCGATCTTCTGAGGCTTCATGCTAGTGAAAGTGAAACGAAATGTTATTTAATAATTCTTCCGTCGGCTTAGAGACTGCCGCCTCTACGTTATCAATGTAGCTTGCGACAGTATTTGGGTTAAGTAGCGAGACTTGAGGCGAAATACAAAAAGTACATTGTAAACAGCATAGTTTTGTTTAGTGTGTTAATAGTTTACAATTGGCACAGGGTATGTCGAAGTCAAACACTAGCGACTTGAGCGTTTTTCGTGGGTTAATAATAAGAGAAGACCGACACAAATCCGTTCGATTTTACACCCTGTTCCATTAAAGGTACAAATCAGAGAGAAGGAGACGTTGCAGACTACATGTTGCTACAATCAAAATGTTCAGCATTGAACATAAAATCGATTAAGCCATGTCTGTCTGTCCGTCCGTCCGTCGGAACATCTAGATTTCGGGGATGGTAAAAGCTAGAGCAACCAAACTTTGGATTTAGGCGTAATATGTATTTACGCAGATCAAGTTTATGTTTTTGACCTTAAAAAAACATCTGTGACAGATTCTTGGTCTTGATTAAGATGGTTGCAATCCGTTAGGAACTTGTTATAGACAAAAGAAGTTTGAAATAAACAAGGCAAGTACAAGTGGCAAACGCAACAACAACAACAAGAACAAGAATAAGCATTTGTCTTCTAGTATAAGATTATGCAGATATACTTGAGTTGGCTGTATTTTAGTATTCGCTGGCTTTCAGGTATTTGTATTTTAATTGGAAGTTCATTTGGGCGACCACATTCTTGAGGATGTTTGTACGTCTAGTATGTATGTTTATAAGTATATTTAACTTTTAGTATTTTATTTACTTTTAATCTAGTATGTATGTTTATAAGTATATTTTATTTTACTTTTATCTTGTCAGGTGGTATAGGGTATATCGCAGTCGAGCTAGCTCGACTGTAACCGTTTTCAGTTGGTGCAAAGTGGGAGATCAACTCAAACCTCTTTGAGTGCTAGTTTCAAAAAGCCAATGACTATATTCAAGTTCTTATGTATGAGGTTTGTGTAGCACGAGATATTCCCGAAATGTGTTGATATGGTACTACAATGTGTGTACTTTTTTAACTACTTAATAAATAATATGTATTTTGAACTACAACATTTATCGAGCTTGTCACGCTTGGCTTGCGAAGTTACTCGAACTTTTCTTGCAGTGCGTTGCTATTCAAGAGCGTATTCCAAATTGCATTCATATTTCCTTTGCTCTTTTGCATTGTCATTAGCCATGCAACAGTGGCACACCGTGCCACAACCAAATTGAATGGTAGTGTTCAGTTAGTCTCGTAATTTTCGTAAAAAGAAAATCGAAATACAAGTGCCGTAGTGGCCACAGAATGTGTGTTTACTTATTTCATAAATTATTGGTCGCCATCGAAGTCAGCAAGCAGATTTGTCAGCCCAACTGCCTGATTGCCAACGGCAGGAAGCTGCCTAATAAGCAGCATACCTCGCTGCCACACTGTGACCACCCCCTCCGCCGTCAGTCTGCCCCCGGGGCGTTGCTGTCTATGAATCATGCGCAGCTTTGACATTTATGGCCTCAATTTATTTGATAAATTTCACACGCACGTTATCAATTGGCTGCTCGAGTGTCTGCTGCTCATCTCGGCAGACAAACTCCCTCCTCCCTCCCAGCTATGGCAATAAATTTTGACGGATTAGTGCGCTTATGAGTGGCATTTGGGTAAAAGGACTCCACCAAGCAGAGCAGGCATCGAAACTATTTGGGATGGCATCAACTGCAATAATGTCCATTATTATTTATTTTTATTTCGCAGAGGGTGGCGCCGAGGCGCCCATGGTATCAATTTTCATAAAATATCGATGGCCGGTTATTGATAACCGTGTCGAAAGTCATTTTCTATTTCCACTCGCACTCGCACTCTGCCTCGTTCTCCACCTCGTTTTGACAAATACCAACTTATCAGCCACGTTTATAGGCTGCATTTATCAATTCCATTGTGCCGCGGCCCAACGTCTCCAGATGCTAGCCGCAAATAGGACTCGGCAGCGTTATAGCAACGGTATTAAATTGAATGAATGACAGATAATCCGACCGTTCTCAAGTGCAACTTCTGAGCTAATTATGCTTAATGCAAACTCACATCAGTTACATTTAACTTCTAGCAATTCGATAATGCTTTCGATTTAACTACAGTCATATTGAGTACATTGAGTGCCACAACTGTAAGAATAGCTTTCGCAATTAATGAAATCTCATACTATTGACTCTCCTGCTTCGCCCAAGACTTCCCCGAAAAGCAGCAGCAATTTCGGACTACATGAATTTTCACAGGAGCTGCGCCCCAAACTATGTTAATGATGTCCGAAGTAGGCATCAATTATGCGCTCAAGTGTGCCCACACTCGAGGCACTTGAACGCCCCAAACGTAACCCAATAATCGCAGCAATCTGATGTCTAATTATCGCCGACCCATAAACTGCAATGAAAACATTTGAAGGCAACCCTTGACAGGTACTACGACGAGGTGTACGTGTCCGTATGGAAATTCCTGGTTCGCGTTTGGACGTTGTTATCGCCAAATATCTAAATTCAAATCCTCAAAATTAATTACAAACGCCTCGGCCTGTGCTCAGCCATTCATAATGCGTTCGCCGCCGCTCCTCTGTCGTGTGTGTTGTACGGGAATGGAACCAGAAGAGAACAAATGAGAATGAGAATGCTCGCAGACGTTGGCGATGCTTGCGTCCAGATAGTAGGCGCAGCACATGACCGTAGATGGGAAATAGAAAAATCTGCGATAAAACAGAAGAGAGCAACGGGGGAATAAACGACAAAGCGACGAGTCGTGAAGCCGACGCGTGAATGCTCTAGGAAAACTCGGTAAATTAGAGTGTAGCTAGAGAATAGGAGAATATAATATGAGATATTCCTAAAATGTGTTGTTATGGCCCTTTATTGTTGGTACTGGTTCAACTACTTATGGAAATAATATAGCATCAAATTGGGATCAATTATTATGCATTGAAGTTTGGTAAATAGTAAGTGCACTTTGAATATACATATATTCGCTTCAAACTTAACATCTGTAGGTATAATCTTATTCAATAAATAGCAACTGCACTCATAACAGCACATAACAAAAATATATAGTATTGTCAGGCATGCTTCACTAACTGACATCCAGTATGTCAGGAAATTGTTTGCAATTTCAACTTTAACCTGTGATTGCATGAAAACTATATGCTATTTTTAAATTATTTATGCACTTATTTTTCATAGTAATATCAAAAAATTTCAACTTGAAGTTTACATTTTTCGCTGTCAAGTAATTCTCTGCAAAATGCAAACAACAACTTAAGATGAAACAAAAACACTACAAAAAATAATTTTTTTTTTATTCATATATAAATATATTTAGTATGAAGGTATATTTTTATTGACTGCTTGCATGTACAGTTCGAAATGAAATGTTTCAGTTAGTTTCTCGCATAATTTTAAATCTATTTATGTTTAATAGTATTAAAATACACACATCTTACAGATTCGACTCCATACCTCATCGAGGACGCGACCCAATCTTATCGCAAATTGCATGGGCCCGCGGTAGAATGTAGAATAGTGTGGCATAGACAACTTGCTGTCTCTGTCTCGGCTCTGGGCTCGTTTTATGCCGCTGCACGTTTCGATGGCTGCATCGTGATACTGCCAAGTGGAAGGTGGTGGAAGGAGGCCACTCGAGAGGCGAGTGCATGTAAATTTTTACCGAAACATAATTGGCCTAATATATTTCAGCTTGGCTTTGTCCTGCTGTCTGCTCTTCAGACACGTACGGTCTGCTGCCCCCTCTCCCGACCCCTCTGCTGTGGTGGGGCGAGCTACTTCTCATCTTTGGCTTGTGATTTCTATCAGTGTTTGACTAACGCACCCAAATTTATTTCGTTTTTTTTCTTCTTATGTTTTTCTGTTCTCCTCTTCTACGAAAAATGGGTGTGTGTGTGTTTTCATTGCACAATATTGCCCAGAAACTGAAACCGAAACCGAGACCGAAACAGGAGACGTGGAGGGAGAGACGAACAGTGCAAACGAGTCAAAGCAAATAATACACAAATGCATTGGGCCGCCTCGAGTTTGCTTAACTTTTGATATTTCTCAGTCAGCTAGCTTTGTAGCTGCTGTAACTGTGAATTGCTGTGCTGTTGTCGGCCCAGTGTTGGCAAGCGTGCGAACCTTGGCATTTCGCTTGAGAGCAGGTGCAGGCGCATCATTGCTTATGATCTGTTTATGTGTGGCAATCGACATTGCCACACTGCCAGTGACTCCCTCTCAACTTTGCGTAGTCGAGTTTGCTCGACTGTGCTGCCACCCAGCAAGCGGGTGGATTCAGTTGACTTTGAAAAGCTGGGCTTGACACAGCATTCAACATATTCGAAACACAACGGAAGAAATATTACTTTGCTGGCTGGCAACAACATGTCAGACGAGACAGTGGAGCCGACCATCCACTCAGCTGAATACAATTTTGCAGCTGGCGACGCAGGCCAGATTCCAGCACAGTCGACCGAAGAAGTCGCTGCAGGGAAGCCCAGCGAATTCAGTGCTAATTACGATGCAGAGCTTTCGGCGGGCGATCATGTGGAGCCGAAGGCAGCGTCGAGTCGCAGCTCAATTTACAGCACAGTCGAGCTGGAGGAACGCTGGAAGCTGCGTCTGCAAAAGCTTGCCGAATTTGAGAACATGCAGAGCGAGCGACGCGAAAGCTCGGCTGGCGACGGGGATGAAATGAAAGCGGACCCAGCGACTTGGAAACAATTCTGGAGCGAGGCAACACAAAACTCAACCGACTCTGATCAACCGACATAAATCAGCTGCAACACAATTCACTAAGACTGCGAATAATAAAAAACAACAATGTGCATTAAATCGTTTTTATTTTTTTTACTTGCACGCTATCGATCACAATTATCCTCAGCAACTATCGATTTGGCAAACGCAGCGTCGATAAACGAGCGCGGCATATCGATGTGAAGGATGCGATATTTTTCGTGCCGTGAGACATCGATATGCGATGCAACCCTGAATCGATATTTTCACACTCGGCCAGCTGACAGCTGATCAAACTTCATTTAATTGCCAACGACTCAGCATGGCCTGTGAGTGAAATTGATCCCTTAAATTAATTGCTTAACCAACTAATTCGAATGCGCATTTCACACACACAGACAAATGGACGAGCAAGGAGACAAAACTGCTGCTTGCGCTCTACATGAAGTACAAACAGGACTTCCACGGCCAGCCGAAGAAGAACGCGTACATTTGGCAGCAGATTGTGCGAGAGATGGGAGAGCATGGCTTCACAACCAGCTACATCAAACTGGATCGCAAATTTCGGAACATGAAGCGCACCTACAACAATATCAAGCGCAAAAATCGCGATGTGGCGCCGAACTGGGAATACTTTGATACGATGGACGAGATATTCGATGGGCGCAGCAACCAATCCAGCGAATGGATGACTTCCGAGGGCGAAGAGACTGTGTGCGAGGAAAGAATTGAGATCAAAGCCGAACCATATGATGTCTTTCCCCACGAACTGCTCGACGAATCGAATTTCGGCGACATCATTTCGGATCGCGCGACAACAGCGACCACAACGAACGAGGAACAAGATGTGGATGTGGACAGTCCCTATCTGAATCTGGCTGAGGAATTAGAAGTTCAGCGCCTCGAGGAGCTGCGCTCGATTCGCATCACACTCGCCGAAGCGAACGACATACAGAGAGAACGCAATCAGCTGCTGCAGGAGAGAAACGAGCTGATGCGGCAATTTCTGGCAACAGCCAGGCCCAATTAATATACTATATTTCGATTTTGTAGATTTTTTATGTAACATTGTAACATTGACAATTGTTTAATTTTCGCAATAAACACAGAACTCCGCTCGCCGAACGCACAACAACGTTGCAAATGTGTTTGATCAGGTAGAACAGCGCGATCAAATTACCCTCACTCAGGTAACTGACTGGGTAGCTCTGTATGTATATGCTTGTATATATATGTTCGTGTTTATCCAACCAGCTGTGCGCGAAGAAATGACACAGAAACCGAAATAGAAACAGAGACACCCAGATGCATCAAAAGCGACAGATTGCAAACGAATTTCGACTGATTTATTAAGCCGGCGACATCGTGCGACGACGCTGACGTCAGGGCGGCCGCTGATGGGCCCAGACGCACAGAAAATCCAGTAAAGATACGCTAAGTGCTTGGCTAATTAGCGCAATTAATACGATAAATATAAAATCCGGTCACTAAAACACTAAAAAGAAAGACTGAGGAGGGGGACATGCTAATGGAATTAACATAGCGTGGTTAATAGTTTCACTAAATTTGAAAAACACATTTTCTTCTTCTACTGGTAGTACGTACGCTAAGCCTATATCTTTTACAGCTAACCGAGTTAATAAGTGCAAACACTTGGCGAGCATACCCTACAAATGCCGAGAGCTTTCTTGTTCTCTTGCCCAGTGAAGCCCAAAGATCGAAATAAGTAGTGAGTGCTGAGTACGAACGAACTTCCAAAATATTGCAGGGTGCAGAGAATAAATAGGACACACACACACTCTCTCTCTCTATCTCTCTCACACACAGCAAAATGAGAATCCATTTGAGAGGATGAAACTGGACGAGAGCAACAACAAAGACAGTCTTTAGGGAGGTTGAAAAGGTAGACAAACATGTATGTATGCGTTCGCGGCGATAATAATCAACTGATCATAAATAAACAGTGTGAGAGAGAGGGTTGACGAGAGGCAAGGAAGCAAAGGATGCCAGGCAAAGCCAACTAACAGAATTCCAGAGTATGCTGAATTCGTTGCGTCTGACTGCGTTTGGGTTTGAAAAGTGTATTCTGGTTTTATCCCCCTGTTAATTGTCATTAACAATTAATGAGTCGGCGTAGCTGAGCACGACTTTGGAGCAGCGGAAAATTACCTATGAAGCGGCCCCAGCGAAGACACATAATTAATGGGGCCAGCGTAGGGGTGGAAATTGTGGAAAATTCTGACAACAATATTTCAAACGATTGTGATAATTTGAATTGATTAATTATTCAAACTCTTTAAACTCTCGTCCAACTCCATCGAAGTTGTCGTATCACTTGTCGAATCAAAGAGTCGAAGTTTTTAGCATCTTAGAGCCGTAAACTCGGATGTTCTATGGCCGAATTTTAGTCGCATAACTTACTGATTAGCTCAACTGCAAAGTAAGATTATTTCGCGATTTTTGAGCTACGATTTGTGCAATTCAAATCTGCCTCAGCGAAAACATGTTGCAGATCGAAAAACTTTAATACGTCAAACTCCATCGAAGTTGTCGTAGAGCAGCAGCACATTCGAATCAAAGGATCGAAGTTCTAAGTATCTTAAAGTCGTAAACTACGGCGAATTTTTAGTCGCTTCACTCAATGATTAGTTTAACTGCAAAGTAATATTATTTGAGTTACGATTTGTTCAATTCAAATCTGCCTCAGCGAAAACATATTTCAAATCGAAATACTTCAACTACTGACAGAACTAGAATATACACATTGATGTAGGTATAAGGACACGTCAAACTCCATCAAAGTTGTCGTAGAGCAGCTGCACATTCGAATCAAAGAATCGCAGTTCTTACATCAATTTTTAGTCACACAACTCAATGATTAGTTTCATTGCGAAATTTGTGATTTTTAAGTTAGGATTTGTGCAATTCAAATCTGTTTCAGCGGAAACATGCACCAAGTTACAGATTGAAATACAGTAATTACGGACAGCATTAGAATATGGATACGTGCTGGATTGCTGAAGTGAGTTGAGGAAGCAGGTGTGGAAACAGACGGGGCCGGGGCCGGGCTGGGGCCAGGGGGAACTGCTTCAATTAGACTTCCTCTTACAATTTGGCCAGTTGCACAAATGTCTGGCGGCGGTTCTCTCATTAACTCAACGGTGCGGACAGCACGACCTCTCGAATTTGGTCGGCAGGAAGTTGGGCGAGGACGTCGCAACGTTGCGCTGGCATTGCCAATATCCGGGGACGCGGTGTCGCGGGGGCAGGGGACATCAACGGCCGTTGGGCGTAAATTAAAATTAAATTCAAATGGAAAAGTGTCGTCGCTGTACACGTCGACGAAGGAACGACTGAGCGAGCGACCATTGGCCATTGGCACGTCCTGTCGGATTCGTTTTGGAGTCGGGCAACATTTTAGCAATTATATTCGCGTTCGGGCCACATTACAACGGCAATTACACGCAGGAGGCAGCCGCAACGTGGGCGACACGAGCCACCGCCGCCATCCTTGGTGTCCTTGGTATCCTTGGCATTCCAGGCATCCTCGTCAGTGTCACGTGAAGCGGCAATGTGCTCCAACCAACCGACTCATCGACCCCCCGCACCACAACTCAGACGCACAGTCCTCTGATGGACGACAGTCATGGCTGACGTCGAGGCTGTCATTGACAGACGAACAGTTCCAGCTTCTGTTTTCCTTCTCCGCCCTACTCCATCTACTTGGCCTTCCGCCCGATTGTCGATTGGCTTCTTCGAATTGCGAATACCTTGCACAATCTTTTCTGCTTCATGCAAACTCGCTTACATTGCTTAATTGCAGGTATTTTAATGATTAAGTTACAACATTTGTCTTCGTGAACACTTTGGCCATGCAACATCTTAGTTTTATCGCGTGCTGATATTATTGCATTTATTAATAATAATATGTAGTCTCCGATTGAATTGAATTCCAAATGTGACGAACTTCATCAAAAATGCATCAACTCCGTCTGCTCTACAACTTAAAGCAAGGGCAAAATACGAAAATATGAAATTTCCGCATGTTCTGTTGCATGCATGTGTGTGTGTGTGTGTGTGTGTGTGTGTGTGTGTGTGTGTGTGTGTGTGTGTGGCGTGTGTGTGTGGGCAAATGAAATAAAATAAATGTATAAAAGCAATAACCAAGCGACATTACATAAAAATCTACTTGGCCCAGCTCCTAATGACTCTTGTCCTGCCAAGAGAGAGTGAGAGACGGCGAGGCGAGGTGGCGAGACGTGGGCCTATTTAGGCCTACACACACACACACACACACACACACACACACACACAGGCGAATACAGAGCGTGTGCGTGTGTGGAATATGGCCGACACTTCCGTTCGACATGTTGCACATGTTGCTCCCGTTTCCGCTGCGCGCCACCACAAATGGTCATGTGGCCATTCGCATAAAATACAATATATGTGTACAAGATTGGTTCTGTTCCAATTGCTCTTGTTGTTGTAATGCGTGTTGCCCCCAGTTGCTGTTGGTCACGCATGGTGTTGGGCAACGCTGTCGCTTGCTGTTTTTATTGCCAGCGCTTCCTGCCGCTCGCTTGTTTCATAATTAATATCCTTTCACACATTATTATAATGAAAGCAGCAGAAGGAGATTTCAGTCCATCCAATGATGATACCCTCTAACCCACACGCAGTCCATTCGCTCTCACATACCCTAGACAAGTGCGGTTCGTTGACTTGCCAAGTACAACAAAGTTCACTTGACTTCCAAATGTCGCATAATATTTTGCAGCAGGAATGAACACAACATGCAACAAATGCTGAAAATGCGCATTACAGGGTATCCCTGGCATCTGGCTGACTCCATGAGCTTGTTAAGCATTTTATGCGTTCGGGTTTTTCATAAATTTCCGACAGACTCGCATGGCCAGAGAGTCGGACAAGCTTCGGTCTGCGCTCCAACTACGGACTTGTAATTAAAAGCTCATGAAAAGTGATTAAAAAGTGAACTGCGGCTGCAGGCTCATCCGCTCTGCCACACACACACACACACGCACACGCACACGCACACGTCTATGTATTTATTAAATTGCCTTTTTGTTTTTACCATACTTTTGCAGCCATAAAAATGTCAAAAACATTGGGCAAAAAACTGAACGACCAGCTGCTAACTGCAGCAGCAAGTGAATCCTTTGAAATTTAAAGCTTTTCACCAATGAAATTGCCAATGCTGGCAATTTTCAATCAAATTTTATAGAGTACACATATAAGACTTGACCCAACATTTAGTTCTCAACTTCAATCACTGCTTAAAGCTGCAGTCCTGATGCATTTACAATTATCCAGCCACATGTTTCAATTGAAGCAGCAGTAAATCTTTATCTTTATCGTTCAGCATATCGGCAGTTTAAGCGGATTGGATTTTGGGATTTTTCCACTCATATTTACTTGGCATAATTGTAAATGCAAATAAACTTTTATGAGTTTTGGCATAGACTAAAGAAATACACAATCTATTTATTATTATCTAAAACATCGATTGCTAGGATAAAATCCTAGAAAATGGCTAACAAATTATTAATCGGTACAGATATTGTCAAAAGACAGCGAAACGAACACTGTGAATATAAAACAAGTGAGAACGGCTACAGTCGAGCTAGCCCGACTGTCATATACCATGTACCATTTAACAAAACAAAACTTAAAATAGCGAATACTTAAATACAGCTAATTTAAAAGAGATCACAGCAAACGACATTTATATAATTAGATTGAATATTTCTTCGAACGCGCTAGTTTTTATCCGATTTCAACCATATTTTGGATTTCGGTTGATTTTAATAATATCTACATATTGCACTTTAAATTAATATTTTAGCTCTAAGTATGATCGCATATTACACCTAATTCAAAATTTTTGGTTACTCTAGCTCTTACCATCTCTGAAATTTAGGTGTTCATACGGACGGACGGACGGACAGACGGACATGGCCAAATCGATTTTACGTTCAATGCTGAACATTTTGGTTGTAACAACATATGGTCTGCGACGTCTCCTTCAACCTGTTACATACATTCGAACGAACTTAATATACATTTGTACCTATAGGTACATGGTATAAATATGTTAATTTCCCATTACTTCGCTAGTCGTCGGAAAGAACAAAAGAAGGTACATTTGCGTGCTGGCTGAATCAGAATGTAATTTAATTTAACAATTTGATGCTTTAATGTAGTACTATTACACATTTTATCAGCGCCAATCAAAGATATGCTATATGTAACTATAGGCAAGTAAGAATATGATTACAAGATAGTTGCATGAAATATTTGCTACTAGTTCCCAATAAAACACACTTTATGAAGAAAAAATATACGCAAATAGCATGCCTGATGACTTAACTGACTGAACTGTAGTTATTTAGTTGTCACCTGTTCATTGGCTGTGGCCGTCAAGAACATTTCGTATACTACAAATAGTAAAACTGCATTTCATATTATTTGGACCATTTTGAATGAGTTAAGAACTGGAATACAAATAACGATCCAGATAATGCATTGCAGTTCGTGCAGTTTGTACAGCAACAACAAAGGGCAGTCGATTAGATTCCCTACAAGCGAATCATGTCCCATGTCTTCCCAATAGCAGCTCGTCGATCATCAAACAGAGCTCTACAGAACGATTTCCAAATACTCTTCAAAATCACAGGTTCAGCTAAGAAACAAAGACATAACTTTAATGCTAATAAGTGCTGTTGTAGATAATTCAATGTAATATATATTACCCTGTAAATTAGGTATTATTAAGTTTACTTAAAGCATTAGAGGTGAACTGATTAACATCTGTGTGCGTATCGCCATTCGTAGCTCAGTCGCTTATCAGTTTAACAAATTCCCGTTCTCCACAAGTCGATTGAAGAGCAATCCAGCAAATGGTTCATAAAGATGAGCGGTTGTCTGCTCTTTAGCAACTCCTCGAGAGAATATGGCCGGGAATCGACGAGTCTCTCGATGCGCTATGCAACATGCAATAGTGAGCTAACAGGTACAGTGGGAATCAATGGGAAAGTCGACTTCCGAGTAGAGCCATCAATTGATCATCTATGCAAAGTGCAGCTTACTCCCCGATCAATCTAGGCAGTCAAAAAGATCCCTTTCATGATGGAATAAGCCAACGAAAGAACAGCAGCAAACAAATATAATATTTTCATAGAATTGTTATTCCATTTCACACGCCTTAGTTGCATTCCAAATACTTCAAATAAAACACTCTTTATAGGAACAACATCTTTATTATATGTATTTTCCAAAACCTTTGTTATAGTTGAGTTCTAATCGATTCCTGTTCATTCATATTTTGGAAAATTTCCATATAACAAGAGAATCGACACACTATTCAAATTACTGCACAAGGAACAATAACAAGCATCATACATTATTTACACCAACTTAACAATAGCAATTTGCAGTACAAACAAGTTCATTACATTTTTCATTAATCATCATTAATAACAATCAAATTCTGTTCTTGTCCATCTATATTTTGGGACGCATCAGCATCTTGGAGTGAAAAGCACGGAACAATTTTTTGTTAATATTACTATACAAGAAAAAATAACAGGTATAATTATTATTTCTACTACCTGAATAGAAGTCATTTGCAATACTTACAAGCGACCGCATTTATTAAACCACCAGCCACATTGAAATACTAAAGCACAATTCACTGAATAACTATCGTTGTCGCGATCGATTGTTGAGAATTTCATCTTTTTACTAGAACTTAGTATATCCTGATTTCCCGTGAAGTCTCCCAAGCTCAATGCGTAGCCACTGCTTTCATCAGATATTTTAAAGTCGTCGTATCGAGCGAAAAAGACATTGCGATTAAATGCAACATATTCCATATAAAGCTCGTGGCGCCGCGAATTCGTCAAACGATAGATCTTCTCTAGACCTAGGAAAAATTCACCATCGAATGAACCAAATCCTTCGCGATACGCAGCCCAGCTTCTATTAAAATTCTCTTTTCCATCGATTCCCTGTTGTATAACAATCCAGCCAGGCCCAAGTAACTTACTATCACAGAGAACATCGAAGGGAGCTATTCCACTAACTGTTATCTGATGAACACCGTCAATTTGTCCAAAAGGAATGCAACTAGAGGAAACAATTTCCTGTACGACAGTGCTATTTAATTTATCAACTTCTGCTTCACATAACTGTTTGCCATTTTCTTTCTTCAATAATTTAGATTGACTCTCTTCTAATTGCACCAAAACTGTTTTCTGACTTTCTGTCATATTGTGAATCGTTGTTGTTAATCTCGAAATAGTTTCATTACTTTCAGTAAGACTCGAATTAAGTTGTTTAGCTTTAACTTCACAAATTCCTAAATTGGCGGATTGTTCTTTTAATTCAGCCTTACACTTCTCATAAGATTCGAAAAGTAACGAATTCGGTATTAATCTGTCAATAGTTGTTTGTTGGGAATGAATCTGAGATTGCAAAGTATCAACTTCGTGTCGACACATTTGCAGATCGCTCTCTTTTTTAAGAATTTTCTCTTTATACTCGTCTAACTGATTTGCTTCCTTCACTAGTTTTTCATGAATTCGAACAATTTCGTGATATTTCTCAATAAGATTGGAGTTTAATTCAGTTAACTGCTTTTCCTGCTGTATCTCATTTCTAATCTGTCGAAAATAGTCGAGCATGGGCTTTACAACTTTATAGGTGTGCGGACCGCACTGTTCCTCCATTTGTCGGTTGAGTTGGCATGACTGAATCGAATTGAATGAAACACTTTTAGCACTTGCTATAGAACACAGTATTTTGTAATTGTTCTCACCTCTTCCGCACAAACAGCAACTACTAAGAACATATTGAGTACTATTTGTAGTACAAGAGCTTTTAATAGGACTCTGCCCATCTAAATTCTTCCGACCGCGCTTCAACAAGATGATTTTGAAACTAAACGTGCTGTTTAATCTGAATAAGTATTTTGAGAGTAGACAGGCATGTCGAAACGAGAGAGAATTTCACCTAGTGATAGTGTATGGACTCGCTATGTCAACAGGAGAGATGGCGATCACCTGACGCTTCATGCTAGTGAAAGTGAAACGAAATGTTATTTAATAATTCTTCCGTCGGCTTAGAGACTGCCGCCTCTACGTTATCAAGCTCCTAAGGTCGAAATGAGAGAGAAGTTCACCGAGTGATAATATAGAACAAGTCCATATACTGCGTGAACAGAAGAGAGGTGGTGATCATGAAATGCTTAATATTAATATTTTGTACGTCGACTTAGAGACTGCCGCCTCTACGTCATCAAAGTAGCGTGCGACAGTATTTGGGACAAGAGCAAGTGAATTATAAAAAATACATCATAGACAGCATAGTTTAGCACAGGGTATGTCGAAGTCAAACACTCGCGACTAGAGTGTTTTTCGTCGGGTAATAATCATAGAAGACGGACACAATTTGGACAATTGACTTTCGTTTATATAAATATATTTATTTTGGTACAAAAGATATATTGCCCCGCATTCGTTTTGTTCCTTGTAAAGCCAGTCCACCTGTGTAATGACTTCTAAAAAATGACAATAAAAAAATGCGAACGCCGATTGTGATAGAGAAAAGTCCAGCCCGTTGGCTATTTGATATGATGAACACGGTGTTGTGTTCGCGCTCTAAGATCACGTTCAATGATAAACTTTCCAGTTTTCAGCTCAATTTTAGCGCGCATTTGTAATCCCCGTTTAGGTTTGTATTTGCAACCGCAACCGCAACCGCAACACTCGCTCAAGTGACCGATAGCGTTTTTTATTCTATAGAGGGGTCTAGGCAAGCGTGACTCATAGAGGCTCTGAAGCTTGGGGCGGGGAAGGGCGTTCAAAAGGTGTTCGCATTTAAGGATTGGCATTTAAGAACGCATTTATGGTTTGCATAAAGATATTTCAAGGGGGGACACGCATGTGTCGCCGTTGCCCCTCAAGGATGACGCACGACCTGCTGCTGATAGAAATACGACAGCGAACTGGCGACAGTAGGGTGCTATAGGGGCCGATTTGGACACCGTGAGAAAAATGCAAAGCTGCGAAAACTAATGTTTATGTAGTCAACAGCAAAATTGGTTAGAGAAGTTGCAGATAACAAATCACATAAACGAACATAAAGTAAAAATATAGCTTTCAAAGTTATACAACTCTTTTTATACTTTTACAAATTGCATTAGGTTAATTTTGATTATCTTACTATTCTATGAATGGTATTTAGTGTACGAAAGTGAAGTACAAATATCGCTTTAAAAGTTATATAGCTCTTTTATACCTGTTCAATAAATGATATTTGTTATACGAGAATTTGTAAAGATATAGCTTTTAAAGTTATATGACTCTTTTTATACTTTTACAAATTTCATTAGCTTAATTTTGATTATGTTTCATTTCTATGAATGGTATTTATTGTACGCAAATGAAGTACAAATATAGCTTTTATAGTTATAAAACTCTTTCATACTTCTACAAATTTCATTAGCTTAATTTTGATTATGATTCAATTCTATGAATGGTATTTATTAAACGAAAACTTGTAAAAATAGCTTTCAATATGATGTACATTTTTATATATGTACAAATTTCTTATGATTTATTTTATGAATATCATTTTAAATGATATTTATTATACGGAAAGAAGTACATATGTAGCTTGAAGTACTTGTTTTTATATTTGCATGCATTTGATTGGGTTGATTACAATTATTTGTACTAACACAAACAATTAAATAGAGATCGAGAAAAGAAAAATAAAGTTTTATTTCAATTGCACATGAAGTTAAAACAATAGAAGAATAGACAAAACAATTCCCTTCAACATTCAGAGATAAACCAATCGATTTGCTATATCATGATCACTTGTTTGCCCCATTTTTGTCGCCGTGTAGCATGCTGGCAGCTCGGTGGCAGCAACTATCGGGCATGAATGAGTGGCATTTTCGCCGTCATTTCCATGCGGCTTTGCGTGTTGCGTGCAATTTGCGTGTAATTTTTATGCTGCCGCTGCCGCTGCCACTGGAGTTGGAGTTGGAGTTGGCTGCAACTGTACGAGTGTGCGTCGTGAGCCTGGTCCTGAGTCCTGTGTGTCATCACAGCACATAAATCATAAGCAACCAACGCCAACTGCGTCGCAGCGAAAAGAACACAAAGTACAAGAAAAACATCAAAATGGAAATGCGTAATTTATGCTGCGCAGGACGACGGACGGGCCGCATAAAGTCCTGGTGGTTGCTGCGTGCTGCGGCAACTGCTCCTGTAACTGTACACTTCGAGGCGCGCAAAAAGCTTGCAGTTTTCCCAGAAGGAAAAGACACCACTTTCCAAAGTCTGAGACGCAATTTGGGAAACTGCGTTTGTCTTTGTTGCAAGCAACCCTCGGCAAGTTCTTGCTCTTCAAGCTGAACCACTGAAGTTAGAGGCAGCCCGTCAGCAACCCCCAATTGCTGACGCCTTAAACGTCGACACCGTCGTCCTTGGGCGGCAAAGGACTACCGTTCGATTTTATCGCCTGTACCAAAACAACAAAACATCGGTTTGTTGCCATTGTAATCTCGCGGCGCCTTAATTCAAATCCGTATCGTACAGTTTCGGGAAAGCCTCATCAGTAAATTCTCCGAAAATTCCGCATGCTGTGCATCCTTAAGGATGTTCGAAACAAGCAAACTAATTGGCGATGTGTGAAGGCATTTAAGCAACAGCTCCAAGCGCTCTTTACTCTAATTCTATTTCAATATTTAGCAGTTTAGTTCTTCAAATTATTCTCTTTGAGATCGTCATGATCATGTTACCTTTCATTGTATTCCAGAGGTTCCAACTTTTAGTTCATGCATTGATTTCTGTAAGAAAATATGGAAATATTTTGATCAGTTCCACAGCTTTTTGTAACGCATTTAATTTGCATAAATTATCAGAGGCATCGCTTGAATTCATTAAGACAATGGCTGAGCAATCAAATAGCTATAAAGTAGATCACAGCTGGCTCGCTCAATTTATTATGCGCACCGTGCATAATCACAAATTTGGGGGCGAGAAAGTCGAATCGTTACCAGAGTTTTCACTTAACTCAACATAGAATATTATGATTATGCGCCTCGGAGAAGTGCCGCAAGAGATTTGAAAAGAAGAATATTATAATCTTGTGATTGTATGGCATGTCAAGCAGAGCCAGATGAGATTGATGCAGTTAACTAAGCAAAGTTAATCATATTTCGTTGTGCAGTAGTATTTGCCTTATAATAATGTTAAACTAAAAGCAATTCGGTTGGTTGTAGACACCCGCAGAAGGTAATGAGTGATCACTGCTCTATAAGTTGTGGACAACAGCTTGACAACGGCTCCAGTTGCAGTTGGCTCCAAGGCGAAAGCTCTGTGAGTCGCTTTGCTGTTGGTAAATCTAAACCAAGTGCTGTGCAGTCCACGCGGTCTGCCGTGTCGCCAGTTGGCTGACACACACGATAGTGACAGGTCGGTCAGTGGAAAATATGAATACCACTTGAACATGTTAACCCCGAAAGGCGTTTATAAAACTGTCCAAAGCTATTAATATCAAAATTCCGCACACACAAACGCAGGGCAAGAACTGCGCAGTTGTTTAGCGCTGACAGGACAAGACCCTCCTTCTCTTCAAATATATTGTGTATCCTGGGGCCAGGTCAAGCTATGAATCGCAGCGAGCGACGAGCAGCGAGTGCCATGTTTGGCGTCCATGAGGCGGAAATGAAAAGCGCACGGCGACACGGCCAGGGGGCAGGGGCCCAATGGTCACTGGCTGGAGTATTATCAACAGGCACACAACCATGTGCGTGTGTGTACTTGGTCAACATGAAGCGACCCTCGAGGGTGGCCCGAGCTTTTGTTTGGCTGAAAGCTAAACGCTATACGAGCATCTACGCGCCATGTGTCCTTTGTTATTTATGATTAAAAGCGCAAGGACTCGTCAACTTGCGCTCCCTCCTGCTCGCACGTTTATTTACATATGTATATGTTTGGGTTTTTGTATGCTAAATATAACGCTGCATGTGTCCATACACGTCCATCACTTAATCACGCCACCACACTCGCCACCAGTTCAGCTTCAACTTCCTTTTTCTTTTTTTTTTTGTGCTGCCCCTCGCATGGCCTACACTTCCCCTTCTTGCCTTTGCCTGAATACCCTACGCGTCGGCTTATGGGTTTTTGAGTTTTGTTAGTCACAGCGCAGAATAGATGAGCTACAGTTCCTTAGCGAATAATGTAAAAAGATCTTGCAAAAATTATTGCATAATAATACTAATACTAATAGTAATAGTAATAGTAATAGTAATAGTAATAGTAATAGTAATAGTAATAGTAATAGTAATAGTAATAGTAATAGTAATAGTAATAGTAATAGTAATAGTAATAGTAATAGTAATAGTAATAGTAATAGTAATAGTAATAGTAATAGTAATAGTAATAGTAATAGTAATAGTAATAGTAATAGTAATAGTAATAGTAATAGTAATAGTAATAGTAATAGTAATAGTAATAGTAATAGTAATAGTAATAGTAATAGTAATAGTAATAGTAATAGTAATAGTAATAGTAATAGTAATAGTAATAGTAATAGTAATAGTAATAGTAATAGTAATAGTAATAGTAATAGTAATAGTAATAATAATAATATTAGTAATTCCCAAACTTTTGCTTGTTTTCTTCTCATTCACAGGAACACAGAAAAATGTGAGTGAGCAACATTCAAAACATGATTTACTGTCATTCCATTCTCAATTGGATTTCAAAGTCTAAGTCCTTACTGATCATCAGTAAGAGATATTCCATAATAATTCCATAAAAACAAGAGAAACAAATGCAAGGCAGGCGCATTCAATATTCAAATTGCTTGGGCAGGTCATCAGGTTGTTCGCGCTGGCCGCAGCCACAGAGCTGCGCAGGGTGCTAAGGGGATTCGCGGTGTGAAATAAGGAATGGAAAATAAAGTATAAAAATTGCGTGCGAGGATTTCGCAATGTTCATACGCTTGGTTAAGTCCCGCTGCACACACGCACACACACATACACACACACACACACATCCTTGCGCACATCCTGGCGTGTGAGTGAGTGCGTTTTTGGTTTTTATTTAATTTCAGCTACATGAATGTCCATGTCCGCGTGCATGGCCGTGTGGATGTATTCCTGTATCCTTTGCGCCCGCTCACTCAAATATGCAAATAAGTTAATTTTTATTTATTCTCCTTTTTCCATGCCAGCTCCTGCCGTCCGTCTCTCTCTCTGTCGCTCTCTCTGGCACTCTTTGGGTTCATATCCTTAGAATTTATGATGCAATCTGAGCGACAGAGAACGCTGGCGCACACATGGCTGGCAGGTATCCTGGCGGGTATCCTTGGTTTCAAGTTTTCGCATTATTATGATCTCTATTTTATGCGGTGTCCTTTGTGCGAGTGTGCGGCATGCAGCAGCCTGTCAGCCCGCTGCCAGTTGGCTGTTGCCAGGCAGCCCCAGGCATGTCCTGCATGTCCTGCTGCCATTAAGGGTGGGTTGCCAATGCCGCCGGCGTTTAGTTCGGCACTGGACAAAGCATTTTATTTGAGCTTTTTATTCGCTTCAATTCGTTTTCATTTTTTCTCTCTCATTTCTGTTTTTTTGTTCGTTTTCGGTCGACTCCTTTTCACGTTCTTGTTGTTGTTGTTGTTGTTCCTGTGTCCTTTGTCAGCGAAATGTGTGTCAGTGCGTCAGTCGGTTGCCCCGGCACTTGGTTCAACTATTTCCGGTTTCAATATGCGCACTGCCTTCCTTAGCCTTAGCCTTAGCCGCTGACGCTGTTGTTGCCTTCGCCTTTGTCCTTGCCACAACTACGGTTGTCCTTTGAGGTACAGTTCGCACATGTTTCCAGCTCTCGCCTTCCACTCCTTTGCCATCCCGCTCGCCTTGTCCCTGCTGGACTGCATGTTATTAACTTTTGTTCTGGCTTTTGGACTTGTCGGCAAATGTCGTCAGGCCGCAGCGCTCGTAGGTAGAATGGTCTCATTTGTCCTGATTTATGGTCTCGCGTTGTATCTGTAGGTGCCGCTATCGCCTACCCCCACTAGCCCGCTTCCCCGCCGAATGCAGCGCATTGACAGCTGTGCTTTGACCTCGTTGCTTCTGCCACTTCAAGCAAGTGAGGTAATTACAGCGTGTGTTGCTACGCCGCTCAGGATTAAGTTGGGGAAAATGTCACAGTTCTCATTTCAATAAATGATCTCCAAAGCATGCATTTTCATGGACAATTTCATTTCCTCAACTTTAAGACTTCAACTTGCATTGGAATCGAAATCAATCGATAGACGATCAAGATTTAATCGCGAGGCTTCGAAATGGACTGAAGCGGACTAGAAATGCATTTCCATCGATCACTGTTGCTCGACAGATGGCGAGCAGTTGAAAGCGTTGCAAGAAAATCGTTGAGCCGAACACTGAACAAAATAGAGCTAGAAATGGAAAGATGGAGGTGGAAGACTGCGGCAATGTGCCATCAATTAAAGTAATTTAAAGGAATCGGGAGATGGGCGAACGCACCGAAGAAGCAATTGCTCATCGCCGTAACTAGATCCACAAGCTCGAAAATCAATCAGCCGGAAAGCCGCAGATAGCGTAGAAGACACCGCAGAGAAGCGAACGAGACACAAAGAGAAGGCAACAAAAAAAAAACAAAAACAAAAAAACAGTAGCCACAAAATCGATGGAAGAATATTGGAAAACAACGGACAATGCACAAGTCATCATTAACCCAAACAGTAGCTCAGTCTCAGTCTAGTAGCTCGACAGCGAAGAGGGGGCGGAGGAGAAGGAGGAGACGGCAAGAGCACGATAAGAATGGAGAGTGGATAAGCGTGTCTGCGAGCTATAAAAGTGTAATATCTGTAACTCATTAATGACAGCAATTTCAGACACAACGACCACGAGCAGTTGAGGAGAGCGCAGAGAAAAACAACAGCAGCAAAAGAGTTGCGGTGGAGCTTGCTGGACGGCCAGATACCCATTGTTTTCAAACAGCAGTCAGACGACGATCTAAAAAAATGTACATATATATACAAATATTATTATGTATCGCTTATCAAGTCAAAATACTCGCTAAGCAGAGTAAACGAAATCCAAAATGCTTGTAACAAGAAATTCAAATAGACGCTGGCTTTCCTCATCACAACTTTGACGACGACGACAATGATGATGATGATGTTGATGATGCTGATGATGATGATGACTGCGACTGGTTCCAATCAACTGCCACTTAACTAAATGACTGTGCGCCTTGGCCAGATACACCAGACGGACTCAAACCCCCAAGACCCAATACCCAAAGATAGTCTGACTCTCTGACCATATGCATATGTGTCTGTCTGTCTGCTTGTCTGTGTGTCTTTCTGTTTGTTTTTTGTTTCCTCTTTTTTGTATGCATTGATGTGCGTGTGGATGTATGGCGATTTTATCACGAGTGACTGATGAATATGCCATTAAAGATATACGAGTACCACGTACCACACTCCACCAAACTGCTTGGGGTGGCGGGGGGCAGCTTGAAGAGGCAGTAGGTAGGAACACAAAGCGGACTGAACTGGGACAGACACAGAGGTAGACAAATGACCAACTGACAATAATGAAACTGATTTGTTGCTTTTGTTATTTTGTTATTTCACTGTTAGCGAAGAGTACGAATTCTAAGAGTGAGTTCACTTTGAATATATAGAGTATGCTTTTATAAACCTTTTTTTTAAGTTTACTTTTATTTCATAGTTTTCAACTACAATGCAACTAGTGCAAAAACTTATTATAAGAGCTGCTTGAAAGCAGACTAGCAAAAGAATTAACTCCGAAGTGAATGCATCTCAATTGATATTAGCTGACAACTCTAATAGAACTCAAACTTTGAGGTTAGAAGAATAGTTGCTGGAACAACATGAAGAGTTAATGTCCAGATCTATTTTTGATTTTCTCTTAATACATTTTATTACAATTAATATGCGCTCTTTAGGAAATAGTCTGTGTTTTCGATTATGACGCTTTCGCACTGCCAACAAAATAACTATAAACTACAACTTTCCAAAGTCTGCTAACTTAAGAGCTCGAGTGCAGTGTATCAGTGTGTTCAGATACTCGAACTCGCATTTGTTTCAAACTCGTAAATCACTTCGCAAGGGAACTTAATAGCGGAGCAACCACAACAACTAAAAAAAAAACAAAAAGGCAGGCAACAAAAAAGCAAGATTGAACCTCACCCTCTTTTTGGTCAATTTATGATTGCCACACTAATCACAGTTGGCTTCAACGGGTTCGACAGGCCGTCACCGTCACCGTCCCCCTCCCCATCCCCTTCTCAGTCCCCATTACCATTCCATGCCCCAGCTAAATATCAGTTGCTGGCCCTTTTATGCAAGCCATGGATACGGATACATGCATGGCATATGGAGTGGGCGAATCTTGGCGGCTTAGCGGGGAGAAGGAGGCGGTAAGTGAGAAGTGCTACACTGAGAGAAAAACTCGACACGCAACAGCACAAAACAATATAGCTTTATACAAAGTTGTTTTAATGCTGATTGGAAGATGAAATGCAAACAAAAAAAAAACTATTTGATGTTATTTTACTATTTAACATTCGCTTGCGAACAATCCGGTTACATTGCACTCTATATTTTCGCGCTGTGTATGCTCAAGAGGCTACTGTGTCTTCTTGTTGTCTGACCAGCCGACGTGCGGGGCCCTTCAGATTATTGGGCTCCAAAGCCAGCCATGTACGGATGTTCGAGTATGGCAGCGCAGCGAGTTTTCATTTTGTTTGAGTTTTCAACTCCCAAGTTTGGAGTTGCCTGTTTTTTGTTATGCTCTGTCTTCGTCCGCCAGACAGCGCAAGAGTGGGGAATAGGGAGAAGAAGGGGGAGGGGTAGGGGGACCCTTAGAGTGTGCCATTAATTGTTTTTGGCTGAACTTTCGAAAATGTTCGTTAGTTCGTTGTTTTTCCTTTTTTTTGTTTTCTTTCTTTATTTGTTTGATAAATGTTGCGCTTGGAAATATTAATTACACTTTGCGTTCGGGTGTTGAATTTGCTTTAGGGGCCGAGTCTCGAAATTTATTGAAGACAAACACAAGACACTTGGACATCCACTTGCAATTACTTTACCCCGCTCCAAGATTCATCTGAATGTTGGGGCGTGATTTGTTAACTGTTTGCTGATCAAGTCATAACTGCAAAAAGCGCAACTCAATCATGGCCAGCAAATGCATCTTAAAGCGAAATGGTGGGAATCGGATTAGGGAGAAGCCAATTAAAGCTAATGAGCAGCAACTGCATTAGACGACTAACTAACTAACTCAGTTACCAGCTAACTGGCAGAACTCTCACATGTCATTCATGCATTCATTTATTCATTCGCTGGCAATCAAAAGTTGCGCCAGAACAAAACGCTCCGCTGGGAGCTGTTGCTGCTGTCCTCGTTCAATATCCGTTGTCCTGTTGCCACGCAGCAATGGCTGCTCAATTACAGCCCGACAGAGACAGATAGTGTGTGTGAGAGAGAGAGAGAGAGAGAGATGGACATTGCCATTGACTATGCAACGAAGTGTAAATGAGCAAAATATTACGCAAAATTGCAAAAATATGCCCGGAGCCACAGTCGCAGCCAAATGAAATGATCTGTGTGGGCTGCCATCGACCCTGCAGCTGGCTAAGGACACGAGGTGGTGTGGGTGGGGAGTGTACGTTTGCTCTCTGAAATATGATGCCCGTCGCCATCAATGCGTTGGCTCTGTCAGTGGAATAATCGAATGCAAAATAACTTTTTCAATTTGAACGCCTGCCGCGTGTCTCCCCCACCTCGCTCTCCAGGCCACCAGCCTGCATGGCGCGCCTTTGTTGGTGTTGTTTGTGCTCACGTTTGCCACATTTTCCACGTTTTCCATGTTTAATTATAAGCCTGCCGCTGCTGCCGCTGTGGATGCCACAACCACTCTCAGCAGCTGAAGCTGCCACAAGGGAAATTTGCACAAGGGCCAGGCACAGTGGCGTCAAATCGATTGCGCGAAAACAGATTTACGCAGAAGTCGGAGTATTTCAATTAATTTGAGTTTGATTCTTGTTCTTTTTGTTAGTGTTTCACTTAACACTAAATGAACTTTAAATTTTCAAATAAAATTGCGTGATTGCAGTGCTTGAATTGAACGATTTGAAACCAGTGTGCAGTCAGAGTATCTGCAGTTGTTGCCGCCTTGTGTGTATCCTTTGAAGCTCATTTCGGCGGCAACAGGGGGAGGCGCCGTGCTGATGACTGGCAAGTGTTTTGCCCAAATTGAATATTGATTATGAAAATAATAAGCAAAAATTGCGTAACTTTCTGCCTGACAGCAGCAGCAACAACACCAACTACGACTATGACAGCGACGAGCAGCACAACAACAGCAACAGTCGTGTCGGGTGTGCGGACTTGACGCACGGCTCAAGTGTCCATTGATTGACTGCCATTAGGGCGTATACGTAATAAGCAGCCAGGCAGCCAGGCAGCAGTCAGCAGTCGACAGTCGACAGTCGGCAGGCAGCAGGCTAATCAAAGAGTGTTAATTTTCCCAAAGGACTCGCCTCGCATTACACCCAACCCGTGGCCAGCTCTGCCTGCCGCCCGTGTGCCCCGCTCTGTGGCACATTTCAAGCATATTTCTCGCAGGCGAAAACTCATTTGGGGCGTATGCGAAAATTGACGAAAATTCAGAGACTCTGATGAAAATCAAATTTGTTGCGCAAGTTTTTCGCCTGCCCTCCCCCCCGCGCCGACGTCGGCCATCAATTTCGTGGCGTGGTGACAGCAGCTGCTGCTGGTTGCGAATGCGACCGAGCTCTCAGTTGTTTATTAATAAATTAAGCAATTAAATGCCTTTGGACGCATTGTTTATTCTGATGAAAATCTAATAAATTCGCACGTGAATTAAACTGGGACAACGAACGCTGCCACTTCGTGTGGCAAGTCACGTGCATAATGCATAATTCTCATACCACCCCATCGGAAACATGTGGCAAATGCTGCCAACACAACCAGCAGCAGCTGCCACTTGCCGCAGATAATTACCACAGCAAAATTTCATAACATTTTCCATGCAGCTAATCGAAATCTTAATAATATATATATATATTTACGTATGGCAAACTCGATGCACACTTTAACTTAGTTGAGTATAAAAACTGTGTTTCAAGCGCTTCGCTCCAACTTCGCTTGAAATATGCTTGTTTGTTGTGCACATAAAATGCAAATAAGTGCAGATAAAATTGACGATTCATGCACAATAATAAAAGAAGCTTCTGTTTAACAGTTTTGCCCGCATTAAGCGTAATTCGCGGTAATTAAGTTAATTTCGATAATGCTTAAACTTTGACAGAACACAGATTTTCAATCGTTAAAATCGTCTGGGCTTTATGATTACGTCTTCATACTCAAAGCTACACTGAGAGAAAATATCTATAGATATAGATATAGATGTAGATATAGATATAGATATAGATATAGATATAGATATAGATATAGATATAGATATAGATATAGATATAGATATAGATATAGATATAGATATAGATATAGATATAGATATAGATATAGATATAGATATAGATATAGATATAGATATAGATATAGATATAGATATAGATATAGATATAGATATAGATATAGATATAGATATAGATATAGATATAGATATAGATATAGATATAGATATAGATATAGATATAGATATAGATATAGATATAGATATAGATATAGATATAGATATAGATATAGATATAGATATAGATATAGATATAGATATAGATATAGATATAGATATAGATATAGATATAATTGAAGACAGACAAATATATGTTGACATATACAATATTTCTATGTGAACTTCATTGAAATTTCGCTCAGTGCATCCAATAAATTTGTGTGTTTACAGGCCATGTATCGCTAATAAGCTTATGTCAGCGTTAAAAGTGACTCATCAGCCTGAAATGGGGCTATTTGTCAGTTAATAGGCAATTCGCATAAGAATAATTGCATCCTTGGCTTGAGTCCTTTGAGGACTAACCGGCAGCTAAGTGTGGACCATAAAGCAAATACATATATGTATGTATGTTGGCTGCGATGCGTTACAGCGCCAGCGGGGTGGGCAGGAAATGCTCGGGGTGTTGGGTTACTTAATGTTATTTTTATATATTTTACAGCATTTAAATTGCTGGAGGCTAATTTGGAAATCGCTGACAGCGCCTCTCCTCGTAAAACTTCTATGCAATTATTGGGAAAAGGCAAAACAGCAAATTGATGGGAATGGGCAGAGAGAGAGAGAGAGAGAGAGAGAAGGAAGAGCAAAATAAAATATCTGGCCAAAAACGAATGTCAATAAAAGTTTCAAGTAATTGCTGCCTATTTTAAATACGAGAACGAGAATTCTTCACACGCATGCCAAGGTCTCAATTACAAGGAGGGTGACGGGACAGGGGACGAGGGTAGGGCAGGGAATCGGGTGAGGAGGAGACTCTTTTTTAAATGAGCCACGCCGCAGGGGAACAATTAAAAAACGTAACGTGATCAAAATTTGGAATTTCTTTTGAAGGTCCTTGAAAGTCGTTTTCGCTATGAAATTAGACAAAGTGCCGCAGCAACAAGAACAAGAGAACGAAATACAGGGGCAGAGTGCGAGAGAGGAGAATCACTGGATAAAAAGACGCTGGCAAAAGTCATAAAATGTGAAAAACTGCGCCCAAGTTCGTAAAATTTTAATGAGTTTCCCAGCGTTTTGGTTACTTTGCCCCGGCCGTTTTAATGCTCAATTGACGCGCAAAGAGGAAAAATCTTAATATAAATTTATATAAGAATTAAAATGTCGAGCGCAGCAACAACAACATCAATTCGTTAGCAAATTTAAGCACAACAACAATCCGATGCCAGTGGAGTGGAAAATTTTAAATTTCCACTAACCAAATCGCTGATAAATCTTGTCTTAAACTATAATCAAACTACACTCCATCGAGAACCAATCGTAGCCGACTTAGATAATATGGGAGCCATTGAGAGACGTTTCTAACTAGCCGCAATCGGACGAAATACGCCCTGGAGACTTCATGCTCGCAGTGTGGTTTATGCGATAATTACACGAAGGTGGAGACTAGGAGACTGCATAACAGGTGAGCACAGACAACAGGCCAACAGGTACAGGTATATAGCTGGCGCTGACAAAGGCGGGAGAGGGCCCTCGTCAAATGTCAAGTGCATAATTGGCCACTAAAAAGTGTTTCGTGTGTCCATCTCAGCCTGCCGACAAAGAGCCCAAAATAGAAGTCAAACAGCACACAACAACACAACAGCGGCAACGGTAAGGTCAAAAGGTAAGGGTACCGGGTCCCTTGTGCCAATGGGTAGGATTGGCATTGGGATTGGGGTTAGGTCCTAGCTAGCACACACACAAAGAGAGACAATGGGAATGGGAGAGAGAGAAAGTGGCGGGCAGTGGACAGGCAAATAGAGCAAGGCGAACAACAAATGAGCAACAGCCGAACGAACGGGCAAAAAAGACAAAAGGTTAATTACAACAACGACAACAACAGCAATCATAAAATGATCAAATTAATAAAGAGCTGCAGACAATCAAAAACGACACAAAAACAAATGAAGAGGGAAATGTGAAGCGAGTGCGAGTGCGAGAGAGGTAACAAAACACTGCGAGAAATTTCACACTCCAAACAATTCAATTGTGTGGCACAAACATAACGAAAGAAATTGTAATATTTATTTGTGATTATTGATAGTTTAATTGCTTAACGTAAGTGAGTTTTTTTAAAGTACTTAACAACTATTAAAACGTTGTATTACAAATTTCTTGTAATTCTAGAAAAATGTGCAAGAGAATAACTAATAAAAATAAAATAAATAAATAAATGTCAGTATTACTGAAAAATTTGCAACAATTTCAATTAGAAACACACAAAATTTAGTACTATTGGCAAATAAATAATATTCAGAAAATTTTGAAAATAATACAGAAAAACAAGGCAATTCAAAAGACAAAAAGTAATGCCAAACTACTGAAATTAATGAGAAATACACAAATGAAGAGGGAAATGTGAAGCGAGTGAGAGTGCGAGAGAGGTAACAAAACACTGCGAGAAATTTCACTCTCCAAACAATTCAATTGTGTGGCACAAACATAATGAAAGAAATTGTAATATTTATTTGTGATTATTGATAGTTTAATTGCTTAACGTAAGTGAGTTTTTTTAAAGTACTTAACAACTATTAAAACGTTGTATTACAAATTTCTTGTAATTCTAGAAAAATGTGCAAGAGAATAACTAATAAAAATAAAATAAATAAATAAATGTCAGTATTACTGAAAAATTTGCAACAATTTCAATTAGAAACACACAAAATTTAGTACTATTGGCAAATAAATAATATTCAGAAAATTTTTCAAATAATACAGAAAAACAAAACAATTGAAAAGACAAAAAGTAATGCCAAACTACTGAAATTAGTGAGAAATACACAAAGATAACGCACTTACGCAATATTTCTTGCAGTGTAGGGGAAGTGGGGAAAAGTGTTTGGGAAAATCGCATAGGAAAAATTACAAAACACAAATGGAAACAAATGTGCACACGCAGAGGTAGCAGGAAAGGGGAAATGGATGTGGAAACAAACATAAATTTAATTTATTTGCGTGTAATAAACCACAGAACAAAACTCGTGACTCTCGCCCTCGCCACTCGCCACTCACCACACGCGGCAAGTAGTCTGTCCTGCCTGCCTGCTGCCTGCCACACGACAGCTACAATTTCGGCCAGCTGCGTTGTCCCCGCCGCCTGCCCCCCACTCGCAGGCGAAAGAAGGAGGAACACAAAAAAAAAAACGATTATTAATAATGACGAAAACAACATTTGATTGTGAAAATTAAAAAGATGATTTCTCACACGCGCGGCTGACGCTGGCAGCGTCATTCGCATCATTCTCGTTCTCATCAGTCGCCAGCGCATCATCATCATCATCATCATTGTAATTCTCTACGTTCGAGCGCTCATTATTATCATCGTAACGTTGGCAGAAAGCAAGAAATGCGAAAGCAGCAACGCTAATGGGAATACGCATAGCGCAGAGCTGCAGAAATGGAAATGGAAATGGGGATGACGATGACGCTGACGCTGACGCTGGGTAAGCAAACTGGCAATTGACGAATGATGCTGACGTGGCACTGTGGGCAAAATCGCCAAAGGCAACGTCACAAATTTGCCAAGATTCGACTATCGCAGCAGTAAGTAAAATAAGTAAAGTGAGTACAAATCGCAAGATAAAGTAAATAAATTGTTTGCAATGTTGTCACAAGTGTTGCAATTAGCAGTTGCAACAATGCTGTTAAAGTTCAGCTGGAAGCAATTTGTTTATGCCACTAAAACTAACAATTTATTGGGCAATCGCTCAACATTCTGCTAGTTAAATCTTGAGCACATTCCGCGCCGCAAACCAATTAGAAGCGCAGCTAAGAAATTTCCCGAAACAAATATATCTTTGGGCGTATGGGTGTGTGTGTGTGTGCGAATCTATTATTTGCAGCTTTGCCCCATGGTAACGTGGCTGGTGGCAAGTTGTTTGTGCAGCCGCCGTTGCATGTTGACAGATAAACAAAAACAACTTTCGCAGTGAATAGGACAACCGGCAATGGCAACGGCAACGGCAATGGCAGCACCCGGTGAGCACCCTATTAATGCTTATTACACAGCAACAATGGGCGACGACGCAGCCTCCCATGAGCCGTCCCGTCCCGTTGCCACGACCCCTCGTGCGTGTTTCGCCGACTCTGGGTGTCCTTTAAGCGCAGCGAGTGCGCGTGATTACGTGCTACTACAGTGAACTCTCCGCATAATGCCAACTCACACTTCCCAGCTACACAGCGAGAAAAATGTGGAAGCCAAGCAAATGCACTTAAATTCCAGCTGCAGTCGAGAGTTTTCTACACTGTTTTGCTTATGTCTTTTGACTAACAACTGTATAATACATCAATATCAAGGTACAGAGTAACAAAAAACAGTTTTAATTGAAAGTTTTGTGAGTGAAGGGGGATTAATTAATCGATCCTAATGAAATTTGACAGAAAAGTAAATATTTGGACACGAAACCATTCTACCTAACTCAAAAAAGATCGTTTACAAAATGACGCAAAAATCTATAGTGCAGCTCAGGGGGGAAGGGAAAAATGCAAGTCGTATAGAAGCAGACCTAGAAGAATCTGATTACCAACTTTGGTAACTCTAGCTCTTATAGTCTCCAAGAAGTCGGTGTTCGCACAGACGGACGGACGGACAGACGGACGGACATCGATTTGATTGGATGTCCCAACATATGGTCTACAACATTTGCCTCTCCCTCTGTTACACACATTTGCACATACTTAATATATACAAATTGATTACAGATTTAGAATGTTAGTGCCGACAATGAGTTAAATACGGATGATGCATCCATGGAAAACTATATAGTAGCGTAATTTATTATATTTAATATTCTACTTTCTACTTTCTTTTTTCTATATTCTACATATATTCTATTTTCTATATTCAAGAATCCATATTTTATGTTTAATATTCTATATTCCCATATTCTATTGTCTCTATTGTACATTCTTTATCTATACCCTATTTTACGACTGTGTCTGTTTCATGGAGCAAAAATAACAAAATTTTCGATTGAAATTCTACACAAAATAATCTAATAGAAAGTCTGTTTTGCTCTGTGATTCGCATCGACTTTTGCGCGCCGTGTAGTTTCGTGCATGCGTCTCCCGCGCTTCCCGCGTGGCCCACGCTGTAGAAGCTGCTGGCACCCTTGCCACCTTGTTTGCTGCCTTCAAGAGGCGAGCGTGTCGAGCGAACGCTTGTTTACCGTTGTTGCAATTGTTTTTGCCGTCATTATTATCGCAGTCGCTGCTGCTGTTTGTTGAATATTACATGGCCAGCGTTGGCATATCCTTCGTTCCTTCGTGCGGCGCTCGTCCTTCTTGGCAGCTTGTTAAGCGCTCAAGTGCTGTGGCAAATTCGTTTTGAACGCCACTCCAGGCGCTCGTCCAGCCAGGCAGCGCGACTACCTCGACACGAGGTGGCAGACCAGAGCAGCCCCTACACGCCAACCCCCAACCACCACCCCTAACCCCAGCACCCTCTCCGCACTGCAGCTGGCGACGACCTATGGTGCTCTCAAGCACTCAAGAATCTCAGCAGCAGAGAACAGAGCGCAGTGCAGTCGAAACAAGTGGAAGCATGAGCAGCACCCGCAGAATCGTGGAGATGGCAATGTAATTTGTTCTTCAGTTCATCTACAATAGGTCGCCACTCACACTGCCCGACGTTTTTGGGATGTTTTTCTGCTGGGATTACAATTACATTAAATGTATACTTATATGGCAAGTCTGCATAACACTCGACGTGAAGAGTCTCGGTTGCCACTTTCCATTCACAAATATGAATTATACGAATGAGTATGCCCACAGTCTGAAGTCTCTCCCTCTCTCTCTCTCTGTGCAGATTATCAACGGAATGCCACCGAAAAGCTGCCAAGTACAACAGAGCTTTGAAAATTGCGAAAAATTAAAAGCCGGAATGAATACTGAAATTTATGAATAAAGTAAAGTGAGTGCAATGCTATTTTTTAGATATAAAGTACTTTGCTGAAAACAGTCTGACAGTTGAACCCATCATCTAAAGCTAAAAATTGAGCAAATTTTGAAACTGCATAAAGTAAAGTGAGCATAGTGATCTGATTCGATTGAAAGTGTGTTGAATTTGCAATAATTAGATATGTAAGCTACTTTACTGAAAAAAGTCTGAAAACAGTCATTTAAAGCTGAAAATTGAGGAAAATTAAAAACTAGACTGACTAGGGAACATTTTAGATAACTTAAATACTTTACTGCACTCATCTTCTGGAGCTAAAAAGTGTTCTGGGAAGCAAGAAAAGTAGAAGAAGCGTTGCTGAACTTTTCCGCTACTAATTTGCACCTGCAGCTAATGAAAGGGAAAACCTTTTCGATTAAACCGCTTCCCGGCAAGGAAAGCGCCTCGTGTCAGCGCGTGGGTGGGGCGAGGGGAGGCACATAAAAGCCAAGTTTGTTAGCTAATTAGCAGAGGTCACACAAGCGGCTGCCTTTGGGGCAATTAAATGCAAAGATGAAGTGCGATTCCAAGAAGCTGTCGACCATTTAATTTCCAACGTCGCTGGACACGAAGTGGCCAGCGGGGCGGTCGGCGGTCGGTGGTCGGCGGCGGGGGCCAGTTTCGGGGCGGGGCCGAGCAGTAAATTGAATAAGGCTAATGCTCACCAACTGTCAAGTGCAGTTAGACAAACACGCCAAAAACGAAGAAAAAACACACCCAGGCACGACAACATAAACAACAACAACAACAACAACAACAGCAAAAACAACAACAACAACATATGCGACACTTGACGCTAAAAGTAAACGCTGGCGACGCCATTAGGCGCAACTTGGCCTGCAGCAAACGAACAGCTCACCTCCATTTTGCCCCGCAACAACAACGGGGGCCAAACAACATTGAACATTTTCGACAAACATGTCACACATTCATATGGGCAACGTTGAACGCCCCCGCAGCCAGCGACCCCGTCGACGCACACTAGCCCGTGCACAGTGGCACAAGGCCCATTGAAATGGCACGAAAACTAACACAACAGCAATCATATGTGTATATTACTCGGCCAGAGACTCGTTAAATATTCAATAACAAAACAAGTGTGCAAAATTATAAGCATATAACTATTTAGATGTTGGATTATTTTTAATTAAAAAATATGTAAAGCCATACTTGGCTTTAAAAAATATAAAAGTTTGGTCCAAAAAGCGAAAAGATATTAAAATTCACCTCTTTTTCACTTTGATGTGTGCATCGAGCAATACAAATAAGAATGGTGGATTAATCAATTGACGTACTTCGAATTATATATTAATTAGAATAAAAATATGATTGCACTTCAGGTGAATACTTTTATACTATCTTTGTGAAAAATAATACTAATTTATCTAATCTATGGTAAAAGCGAAAACAAATTAAAATTACGACTTTTAAACTACAAATTTGCTATTGTTCATAATTCAAGCTAATGCAATATGAGTTGTCGCTCAAGTTATAGCAATCCACGTGCTAAATGTATATATTAATACAAATAAAAACAAGTTGTATACCAAATTTGTCAAAAATAATACAAATAAATAATAAATTGTATAAGTAAGTCATGTATGTATTTTTATATTTTGTGAAAATCGTGTGTACTATAAAATCATTGGAATGTAAATATTAATAATACATTGTATATGCATGTTCTATGTATGTATTTTTAAATATTAATATTATATATTATAACATCTTAGAGAAACATAATACTATACTAACCATTATTAAAAAACTATAAATAATAAATAATAATAATTGAAAGTAAAATGATGTATGAATCTTTATAAATATAAATGATATATTTGGTCAATAAATCGCAAAATTATGTGTTTTTTATTACTACTACTATTACTATTACTATTACTATTACATTATATACAAGAGTTAACATATTTAGGACTACTCTATTAATATATAAATATAAATACTACATCGTATACTTGAAGTAAAGAGATGTATCTTTATATATAATTACTATATAATGTGTAAATGCATTTTGTGAACCACTATGCGGCACTTGACACCGTCGCTCTGCCCCAAACGGCACCTAGCAACAGCGTTGCGACGCATCAACGTTTCGTCGAACCGCTAACGTGTCGGGGTTACCGCTCTCCCGCCCCGTCCCCGTCCCCGTCTCCGTGTCGATCCCCCAACCACGTTCGCTCTGTTCAATCGAAATCGAACCACACTGTTTCGCTGTCGCTGCCGACGTTGGCGCTGGCGTCGCTGCTGACGTGAGCGTCGCCTTCATGCGGCCCTTCAATCAGCTGTCAAATGAAAATGTCAAAATATCAAAAGTGAAAAAGGCAAAAGTAAACTTAGGCCCGGTCGATGGTGCCGAGTTCGAGCCCATTATTGTGTTTCTTCAACGTTGCCAGCCTTTTAAGAGGTCGACGTCGTTTTTGTTGTTGTTTGTACTTTGGTGTGTGTGTGTGTTGTGTATGGCATCGTTCGGTTGGTTGATTCGTTAGTTCGTCATGCAATCAGTCAGTCATCCACTCTGTCCGTCAGTCCGTCAGACGAATCCAGTGTCTGTTGCTTGGACAACAACAGCAACAGCAACAGCAACGCCACTAAGTGGCTCTAAAACACAACACAACGGCGTCAACGAGAAGAGAAGATACAAAAAAAAAACACACACGCACACACATATATCTAAAATAAAACTCAAAATGCATGCAGGCCGTAAAACCGAAAAAGAAAAGGAAAAGAATGAGTAAACAAAGAGAAAGGCATATAAATAGCCAGAATGTAAAAACATATTGAAAAGAGCAAGTTCGCAGTTGTGGCTCAACGCTGCAAGAAGCCCCAGCAATACTACCAAATATTAAACAAGTGTGACCGACTACACTCGAGGTAGCGCGACTGCGATATACCCTGTTCCACCTGACAAGATAACAGTTAAAAAAAAATATATGTACATTACATTTGTAAAATTGTGGTCGCTCTAATTTACATCCAATTAAAATACAAATACTGAAATACAGCCAATTCAAGTATACCTGCATATGTCAAGCTAGACGACAAATGCCTCTTCTTGTTGTTGTTGTTGCGGTTGCAACATTTGCTTGGTATACGTCAAACTTCTTTTCTTTATAACAAACTAAGTTCCTAATGGATTGCAACCATCTTTAGATTCATATTATCAATAAATACATATTGCACTCTAATTAAATACTGTCTGCCGCAGATTTTTGCGATTTAAGATCAAGAAGAAGAAAAACATAAACATGATCTGCGTAAATACATATTACGCCTAAATCCAAAGTTTGGTTGCTCTAGCTCTTACCATCCCCGAAATCTCGCGGACGGACGGACAGACAGACATGGCTTAATCGATTTTATGTTCAATGCTGAACATTTCGATTGTAGCAACATGTAGTCTGCAACGTCTCCTTCTCTCTGATTTGTACCTTAAATGGAACAGGGTGTAAAATCGAACGGATTTGTGTCGGTCTTCTCTTATTATTAACCCACAAAAAACACTCAAGTCGCGAGTGTTTGACTTCGACATACCCTGTGCCAATTGCAAACTATTAACACACTAAACAAAACTATGCTGTTTACAATGTACTTATTGCATTTCGCCTCAAGTCTCGCTACATGTCCCAAATACTGTCGCAAACTACTTTGATGACGTAGAGTCGGCAGTCTCTAAGCCGACGAACAAAATATTAATATTAAGCATTTCATGATCGCCATCTCTCTTCTGGACTTACTCTATACTATCACTCGGTGAACTTCTCTCTCATTTCGTTATCTGGAGATTGATAACGTAGAGGCGGCAGTCTCTAAGCCGACGGAAGAATTATTAAATAACATTTCGTTTCACTTTCACTAGCATGAGGCCTCAGAAGATCGCCAACTCTGCTGTTGACACAGCGAGTTCATACACTATCACTAGATGACCTTCTCTATCGTTTCGACCTTAGGAGCTAACTCGGAGTTTTTTCAGAATATGTATTTGTATTTTTTCAGAATATTTATTCAGATTAAATATCACGTTTAGTTTCAAAATCATCTTGTTGAAGCGCGGTCAGAAGAATCAAGATGGGCAGAGTCCTATTAAAATCAGTTTTATTTCAAATAGTACTCAACATATTCTTAGTAGTTGCTGTTTCTACAAAAGAGGTGAGAACAATTACAAAACACTGTGTTCTATAGCAAGTGCTAAAAGTGTTTCATTTCATTCGATTCAGTCATGCCAACCCAACCGACAAATGGAGGAACAGTGCAGTCCTCACACCTATAAAGTTGTAAAGCCCATGCTCGACTATTTTCGACAGATTAGAAATGAGATACAGCAGGAAAAAAAGTTAACTGAATTAAACTCCAATCTTATTGAGAAATATCACGAAATTGTTCGAATTCATGAAAAACTAGTGAAGGAAGCATTTCAGTTAGACGAGTATAAAGAGAAAATTCTTAAAAAAGAGAATGATCTGCAGTTGTGTCGACACGAAGTTGATACATTGCAAACTAAGATTCATTCAGCTAATGACATTTTGACACCATTTTCGATACTTTTTGAATCTTATGAGAGGTGTAAGGCCGAATTAAAAGATCAATCCGTTAAGTTAGGAATTTCTGAAGTTAAAGCAAAACAACTTAATTCGAATCTTACTGAAAGTAATGAAACTATTTCGAGATTAACAACAACGATTCACAATATGACAGAGAGTCAGAAAACAGTTCATTTACAATTAGAAGAGAGTCAATCTAAGTTATTGAAGAAAGAAAATGATAATCAATTATGTAAAGCAGAAGTTGATAAATTAAATAGGACTGTAGTACAGGAAAGTCTTCGCTCTAGTTGCATTCCTTTTGGACAAATTGACGGTGTTCATCGTATAAGGGTTTGTGGTATAGATGCATTCGATGTTCTCTGTGATAGTAAGTTACTTGGGTCTGGCTGGATGGTTATACAACAGGGAATCGATGGAAAAGAGAATTTTAATAAAAGCTGGGCTGCGTATCGCGAAGGATTTGGTTCATTCGATGGTGAATTTTTCCTAGGTCTGGAGAAGATCTATCGTTTGACGAGTTCGCGCCGCCACGAGCTCTATGTGGAATATGTTCAATATGGCGTTGTAACAATGGCTCATTATGACAACTTTAAAATATCTGATGAAAGCAGTGGCTATGTATTGAGCTTGGGAGAATTCGCGGGCAATAAGAATATGCTTAAATATACCGAGAAGATAAAATTCTCAACATACGATCGCGACAACGATAATTATTCTGGGAATTGTGCTAAAGATCAGGGAAGTGGCTGGTGGTTTAATAATTGCGCTTCATTGTAAGTATTGCAAATGACTTCTGTTAAAGCTTTATAAATAATAATTATGCTTGTCATTATTTTTTGTGTAGTAATTTTAATAGAGACTATTACCGAGCTCTCCACACCAAGATGCTGATTCGCCCCAAAGTATAGACAAGAACAGAATCTGATTACCGATTGCCATTAATAATTTAAATGTAATAAACTTGTTTGCACTGCAAATGACTTTTGTTGAGTTGGTGTAAATAATGTATGATGCTTGTTTCTAATTTGAACAGTGTTGCGATCCTTTTTGCTATATTTTGCAAAATGTGAATGAAGAAGAATCGTCAAGAACTCAACTATAAGAAAGGTTATTGTTTAGTGGAAAATATAATACACATGATGTTCTTATAAAGAGTGTTTTATTTAAAGTATTTAGAATGCAAGAATGCGAATAATAATTCTATGCTTCTGCTGCTGGAAAGAGTTTTAATTTTGTGTTGTTGGAATATGTCGTCATCCACATAAATTAAATTCCAATTCAGCTGACAGGCAATTCTACTTTCTCTCCGATAAGAATTGAGCGACTAGCGGACGTCACGGAAGATTAACTTATTTTGTGTTTCGTGAGCTATTTGGCTTATATTGTTTAAAATTAATTTATATTTCATAGGGTTGGTCAATGCAGAGACGTACAAGACTACTACGATTCCATCAACGTTTTCCCAATCGAGCTCATTTACCCCATTTGCCCCGAAAGCTATATAACCCAAGTAAAACATTATAGCAACAATCAGCTGAGTACGACGAGAGACGAGCAGCCGTCTAACGACGACCAAATACCCTGTTTTGTCCAAGCATATGTTTGTTGAGGGAACTAAACCAGACAGTCAGCGAATTTGGTTGATTAATTGTGCTGTCATTTGTTTATGATTCTTTGACTTTTTCTTATCAGCCCACGAGCTGACAAAATTTCAATAGAATTCAATACGCATAGAAACTGTGTTAGTTACTTCCCCATATTTAATATAGGACCTAAAGGAAGAGAAGATCAAGTAAAGAGAGGATCAAGTACAGAATTTCAAGGCAAGTCTTGTTGTTAAAGATCTTGAATTGAGCAAGCTCAATTCAAAGCAAGGTAACATTTCCTCGACACTTGCGGGATCAAATGCAAAGTCGATCTCATTGGGAACTGAGACGGTTTCGTCGGGACGGCTGTGGCTTCCTCGATGGGGAACTCTTTCTGGAGTTGCCTCTGCAAGCGTTCATTACAGCGATTGTTCAACTTGGGAGCCATAGGAGATCTACGCAATCGTCTGGCTCTGTGTATTTGAAGTAGAGTAATTTGGAATTGCCATAACAATATTTTTCAACAATGGAGCGTGGAGAAACATTCATAGTTCGCTTCGAACAGTTCAAGGGAAGATGGCGAATACTCGAATTGTTCAAATACTATGTAAAGTTCTTAATATTTGTATATGTTGCTCTCTATAAATGAAATATGTTGCTGTGAGGGTGACGCTGATAGCGAAAAACATTTTCATCGACTCAATTGACAGTCTAGTCGTCGTAGTCCAGTGTTTCAGTTTCTACCTAGATACCGGCGACTAGTTTGCATTTTTAATTTAAAGTGCAATATTTAGATAATTATAATATGAATCGAAATCCAAAAGATGGTTGAAATCAAATAAAATCCCAATGAAATGATATGAATGTCGTTTAATGAGATCTCTTTTAAATTGGATGTATTTTATTATATATATATTTGGAATATGATTGATATGTAATAATAATATAAATATTGTAGTATATTACATAACGAAAGGGGTCTATGGACCCTTAGTTTTTGTTAAAAGACTTGAAGAAATATTTCAATGAACCGCTTTTAATCTCAGTCTTCACAATTTCCTTTTAATTCCCTGGATTATGGCGATATCTGCGCACTTCATAATCTTTGTACAGCAAGAAGTCCAACTCGAATGAGTTTCGCAATGGGATTTCATTGTTTTCCGAAACACGTCCACTCCAAGAGTTAATCAAGCGCACAGGCAGCAACACAAAAAAAATGGTCGTCGCAGTCAAAAGAAAAGATATATAATAATATTGGAAACGAAAGTGAAAACTAGTTTTCCGTCTCATTTTAGGTGTGACAAGAGTACTCGAACTGCTTGCAGGGGCAAGGGCAAGCCTAATGGCAACGGGGACTGCAGCAAAACGGGGCATGAACAATTGGCAGTGGTTATGGACACGTTTGACATTTGACGTTTTGATTTTGCCTCACTTCTTCTTCTTGTTGTTGTTGTTGTTGTTCTCCCATTTTCGTTGAGGCTTCATTTGGGCCCAGATCGAGTTTGGCATTGCCAAATGCATTGCCAGCAAACAACAACAACAACAACAAAAATAATAACAATAAGTCAGCGCCCAATTTCGGGCGGCAGGAGTATCTTGTGGATACACATAAGTTTCTATGGAGCGTGCAGCGCTCTCGGATACAACAACAGACTCGTTTCGCTTTATGGCGTCTCTGGTGTTTGTTGCTTCCTTAATTTTGTACACCTTTTCTCTATGGCTACCCTGTGATGGGTGGAAGGGTATGCACAAAGACAATAGATTAATGTACAACAAATTTACAGGGGAGTAAATTGAAATTTGCAGCATCAAGACGAAAGCTGAATCGTTTGGGCTTGTACCTCAATTATACAGGGTAGCGACTGGTCGTGCACGCAGCTGCCTGAGCTCTCTTACTTGTCGTTTTTTTGATTAGGCAGCGTCACAAATCAATAGCATTGAGCAACGCACGAATGAACCAACGCACAAGAGACCATAAAAAATACTTCAATGTCTGTGTGTGTGTGTGTGTGTGTCTTTGTAATGCCATTTATGGGCTGAACCATTGTATTACCAATATTTTTTGGCTCTAGCTGCTTCTTTCTTCTTCTCCATCACATATCTCGCGGAGTGCGTTGCGAGTGGGTGTTGCTCGTGCGCTTAACGGGTTTTCATGGCTTTAACGGTTACTGCTCTTTTACGACTTTTATTATTATTATGAATGCATGTATTTTCCATTTTCGGCTCATGATCTATTGTTAACGCTAGCCGCAGCAACCGCCGAACTCCAAAATTGGTTTTTATTTTATTTGTATTCGTATATATAAGTCTGGGTTCAGCTCCCAATTTATGCATATCGTTACAAAACGCTAATCAAATTTGTAGACAACTCCTTGGCGCCCATATCGAATGTCAAGCAAGTTATTTAAATTTATACAATTTGTTTTTTTTCGGATTGCAACTGAAATTGTTTTCATTGGCAACTGAATTGGCAGTTAATTACCACAATGGCCAGCGAGTTGTTAACTCATCGATATATTTGCAATTAACAAACGGGAAACGCTCGAATTGCCAACGAACGAAGGGACCAACTAACATATAGATAGTAACTATATTCTGATTGCATTTCAGTCAACATTTTGCTGTCATAATTATAAAGTGTCGTAATTAGATTTGCTGGAGCACGTTGCCATCTTTTTGGTCGCCGTTTTCCATTACTTTTTACAATTTCCGTATTGGAAATTAATTTCAGTGTTTTTTTGTTTTGTTTTAAATTTGGTTTTAAATCTGTTTAATGTGTTTGCTCGACCAGTAGCCGATGCAGAATTTTTTGTATTAAAAGGAGCAAAAGCTAAATGACAAGCAGCCACCGTCCGTCCTGGCGAGCGAGGGCGGGGGAGAGAGCGGGGAAGGCGCACAAATTGCGGCAACTCATGGCGCAATCGTCAATTATGGGCCGACAAGAAGTAATGGCAGGCAGCGCAAAACAAAACAGAAAAAAAAACAGAAAAAATGCAAATAAAAATAAAAAGGAAGCGACGAAAGCGGAAAAAATATTGTGTTCGATAATCAAACCGAAAATGTGCACAGCTTGAGCCAAAACAAGGCGCACAAAAATGCGCCGACAACAATGTGAGTGGAAAAAGGGGCAGAAGACCAAGCAAAATAACGGCAGTGTGTGTGCATGTGTGTGTGTGTGGTGGGACAGCACTTTTAAACAGCAGGATATGCGTACAATTTTTGGCAATTTGCCACCCGCCGCCGCACGCGTTGCGCCGACCCTCGTTCGAATATTACTTAAAAGCGTCTCGCAGAAGGTATAATATCGCATGGAGTAAACATCGCTAGAAGTCTGCAATGGGTATCGCACGCGCTATCGCATGCGATATCGCATGCGAAAAAAATACTGCTGGCTGCTCTCGGGCTGGGCCCATAATTAAATTACACACAGCGCACGCACACACACACACACAAGCCAACATCCATTTCGTCTGGCACGTGTGTGTGTGTGTGTGTGTGTGAGAGCGAGAGCAGTCAGTGTGTGTGTGTGTGTGTGTGTTTTGTTAGCGAACGCCTGCTGACTTGCTTTTCTGTGCTGGATTTCAAGGCCTGCCTGCATGTGTACTGTGTGTTTGTCCCCCTCCCTGCTCTTCCAGCCCTGCCAGACGGACCCCTTGCCGTCACGGTTCTCCAACGCATCCGGCAGCAGCAGCAGCAGCAGCGCTTGGAAAATGAATACGCCTTTCGCCAGGCCCTGTAAAATATGTAATCACCGAAATGATTGTTGTTTTTGTAATCTAAGTAATGACGCTTTTATTCGCAGTGGAATGAGTCGAAGACATGCGCCCCAAAATGTGGCAGAACAGCGAGGCAATGCAATTGCAGCCTCCCAGCGCAAGAGTTTTCTAATACGCTAGCTGCATGACGAACTACAACACCTTCTATATGTATCATAGTTTTCGAGGGCACAGCCCCGAGCAATTTGTCAAGTCATTTGAAGGAGTTGCAAGGCGAAGCAATGAAATTACAATTGGTGCTGCGGTTAAAGGCTCGACCTGTGTGAAGTTGAAATGAGTGATGTCCTTACTTGAATGCAGCAAAGAAAGCAGATCCCAAGCAATTCGTCAAGAGGAGCCGAGAGCAAAGGTCAATCTGTTCTCAACTGAAGCAACGCATATAATTTGGGTATCAATCTTTGGCACTGACCTGGAATTAAGTAATTGCAGGGTATAGCTTACGTGATTACGTTTCTATCTCACCAAAATCATTCATTCACTTAAAAGAATAAATTGTATAATCACCGCAATCTTTCTCGAAAACCTTCAAGTATTTCATGCACAAAAAATATATTGCTTTGGAAACATTTCGACCATAAATTATTTCAAGCTATTAAATGTGAAGCGGTGCAAATATTAATGACTTTGAAATAAATCACAAAAGAAGCTTGAAGAACAAATATTGTTCGAAATCAATGATATTCACTTGATAAACAGTAGTGAGGAATGATCTCATATTGAATTGCAAATATTTGCATAATGCACTGTTTAATTATTTCTCTGATTGTTTCCCATTCAAATTGCAGTTTAAAAACAAATTAACAAAATACTTGTTGAATAATATGACACATTGGAAACTAGTATTTTCTTGATAAATACTTAGTGGTAATAAAAAGAATAAGAATAAGAAAAAATTAAAAAAAATTATTTGAATAACGCATTGTTTAATTAGTTCCATTAATTGTTTCTCTGAACTTTATTATTGTTAACTTATTCCTTAAAATTGCAGTTTAAAAATAAATCAGAACAGAAACTTTTTCAATAATATGCCACATTGAAATTATTTTCTTGATACATTTTTAGTGATGATACTGAAATTATTTGAATTTGTTATTGTTAATTGTGTCCCGTAAAGAAATAAATTAGAAAATAAACTTGTTCAATAACAACACATTATGCGCATATATTATGGGAATATTTGCTCATTGTAATGTTCAATTATTTCTCTTAATTCTTCCATTCACGCAAAATTGTAATTAAACAACGAGTTGATATTTTCAAGCTATTGCAAAAACAGCAAAAATAACTTCAACAACAAATTTTGTAATCTATGAATATTATCAATTAATTTGCCACATCGAAATCGATTATTTTCTTGACAAATTTTGTGAATATAAGCATAATATAATGTTCAATTATTTCTTCTCAAAATTACTATATAAAAAACTGCAAAATTTACTTCAAAAACAAGTTTTGCATCGTAAAGATTCTATTCAAATTAAACTCCATTAAATTCCTGACAAATATTTTGTGAATATTTGCATAATGTAATGTTAGATTATTTCTCTCAATATGTACCATAGAGTTGTGCGGGCATTAGTCACTCTTGAGTCTGCTAGATCTGCGCGTGGAAGCGAGCAACCCAACCCAGATTGCACTCGACCTCGTCCCCGGGAGCTAGAAGAGTCGCGTCAAGGTTAAATCGCAGCTGTAGCTGAGTGGTTAATTGTGTTTTGTAGTTGCAGCCCGATATTGAATTGTGACCTTGAATCCGATATCAAAAGAAACGTCGTCGTCATCGTGGCAGCGTGCGTGAGCGAGCGAGAGGGAGCGAGCGAGGGCCGTGCTTGGATTACGAATGCGCGACGCGTGACTTCCAGTTAAGACCTAATTATGTCAGTTACTCATACGAGATTGGCCCGGCACGGGCAGCGGCAACTGCGAAAGGATGTGCGCTGTGCTCACAAAGTGAGAGCGATGCGTGCCGGGCACGTTCGCCACACAGCCGGGAAGCAGGGAAGGACAACGATGATGATGATGAGGACGATGATGATGTTGATGACGCAAATTCAGAAAGAGATTTGCAACCGAAAAACGAAAGGTGCAGCAGCCACAAGCACACGTCGTTGTCGTTGTGGTTCTTGTCAGTCAATTGTTGTTGTCGCCCCTTTTGCCGAGGGTTGCTCGCTGCCGTGCCACCCATTGAAGAGCATGAACAACCCGTGCAGCCGGCTCGACATTCATTTCGTTTAAACAGATTTTGCAGCTATTTTAATGATGCGATTTGTGCAGCAACCCCCGAGTTTCGTCACCGCTCCGCCTGTCAGCCAGTCAGTCAGTCAGTCAGTCAGTGAGTCAGTGGGAGAGCAGCGCATGTCCTGAGCCCACTCACCCAGTTACGAGTGGCTCGTCCTTTGTCCTGCTCCTTTGTCGCTTAGCAACAAGCGATCAAATTCGCCCTTTTTGCGATTGCTAGCACAGCACAGCACAAATCATTTTGCTCTTTGCGCCCGGCATCTGGCGTCGCTGCGCCGTGTGTTGAATGCACCCCCGTGTGGCTGCCACACCACACCACGCCACACCACACTACATCAACCCCCGAATGAAACTGTGCTGCAGCTTATGGAAAATTCCACGCTTTCAGCTACACACACCGTACATACTATAGAGAGTACTCGAACATATGAATTTACTCACCAGTTCTATTCACTTCTGTTAAATGTGCCAGGCAAGCGACTCGCGAGCTTTCTGCTAAAATTCACTTTCCGTTGGCATGCAAATTGATTAAAGTTGCCAGTTGAACACTACCGAAAGTTGCTGTCAACGTTTCCAGAGCAAATCCAGTCGATTTTCCAACTGGAGCTGGAGAAGCTTTGAGGAACTTTCACACGTGACTCACATTAATTGTGAGTAAAAAGCTCTCTTGGCATTGGCGTCGAGCTTTTCCAGTTTTTGTTAGACCGACATTTGTCAATACTTGCAGTTGAAATCCATCACAATTTATTTTTACTTTGATGAAGAATCATTGTATTTAACCACATTTTTCATTGACATTTTAATGCAAATTAATTTGACAAGTTTCTTAAAATTAACCATATTTAACATTTTTAATAATAATAGTTTGCGTTTAAGAAATTTCTTCAGATTAACCACATTTTCATTGGCATTTTATTAAAAATTCATTTAAGTTTAGCGAATTTTTGAACATTAACCACATTTTCATTGTCATTTTAATAATTAGAATTTAAGTTCAACAAATTTGTTAAGAATAGCCACATTTTCCACTAGCATTTTAATAATTAGAATTTAAGTTGAACTTTCTTAAGATTAGCCACATTTTCATTGACATTTTAATAATTAGAATTTATGTTCCACAAATTTCTTAAGATTAGCCACATTTTTTCATTCGCATTTTATTAAAATTATTTTCAGTTTGACAAGTTTCTTAAAATTGTCTAACTATCAATATTTCATTTCTCAGAAACTTTCAGAGCTTTCGGTGGAAATCCAGCAGAGCTTGCTAGTAAGAAAAGCTCTTGTAGTTTAAAATTTTTCATAGGACGTAAATTGATAAATTGATTATAGATATTCATTTCATCATTTAAATTGAAAGCAAACCGACATTTTTTAATATGCAGATTTTTCTGCCAGCGCATAAATCATCAACTGAGTCTTACTGAGGAAGTCGCTGAGCGTTTCCAATAAGTCGACATTCCTGTGAAATCAAGTCATAAGCATGATTCGTTGGCATTCCAATTCCAGCTGCTGCTCTTAGATGTTGTCATATCTTAGGTTAATTGAAGTCTTTTTCACAAACAAATCGTTCCCCTGGGAGTCTTCGCTCAAGCTCCTAGATACCCCCATCCCCATCCCCTCCACAGTCACAACCCCGGCAGCAGCCCGAGGCAGACTTATGCTACATTTTAAGACGTCTATCGTCGGTCGCTTCAGCGCCAGCTCCTTGTCGGCGGCCTGGCAGACTCGTCTCGTTTTTCATAATCATCTTAATAATTTCACAACTCATGTCTTTATTACATTTCTTTCTTTTCTTGCTGTATTTTCTTATACAGTGCGTTATTTTTTTCCTTCTGTGCGCTCTTCATCCTGCAGCATTATAATGTGCTCGGCTCTCCATGGAATTTTTTAATTTAGACAGAGCCAAAGTATCTCATACATTACGGCAGAGCTGCTCGCCGAGCAACTGAAATGTATCTCATGCGTGAGTGTTGCAGCGTAATTTCTCCATTTCCATACATCTTCTTCTTCTTTATATGCCTCTTCTTCCTTCCACCAGGCACCTTGCCCCTTTTGCCGTGTAGGGCTTTGTGCGTGACGAGTCTGGCGCTTGAGCTGCCGCTGCCGCCGCAGTCGACGCTGCCACTGCCGCATTTCATCAAAGATTTCTTCATTTCCTTTGGGGGGCGGATTTACGTGTCTTGTCTTTTTGCCTTCACTTGTAATTTAATCTCTCCGCTCAGCGCTTTTCATTTCACAAGTATGGCGCCAAATCAGTGCATTTTCCCCGCCAGCATCAGATCTTCACTGATTGCGTTAAAGGGGTCTGTAGTCCCCGCACTTTATTCACAATTTCACAATGCACATCCATCATCTGGACAGCTCTTCAATCAAACAAAAAGGTTTTACCACTAAAAAAAATATTTAAGAGAATATTGTCGCGACGTTGCGCAAAAATGAAACCTAACTGCAACGACACTGAACTGTAAAAGCAAAAGGAATCGATATCGATAACTGGCGTGCTTTAAGCGTTTCTGCAAACGATATGTTGCACGACAAAGCTTGCAATAAATTAATTCATGAAATTCTAAAGAAACTGAAAAAAAATATTTATATAAATACTTATTTCTTGTAATTGTCTTTTAGCATAAAAACATATATATAATTTATTAATAATTATCGATCGCCAGTGTTTACATTTGCATATTTTTTATTGGCAGGGGCTGACAACACTGGCGGTAATCGCAGTATTTAAAATTTCAAAGTGAAAACAAATACGGAATAACTTATTGCTATCGTTTCGTTTCGTTAGGTAAAACAGCGACTACTCATTGTGTGTATTTTTATGTTCATGTTTATTTGCGTCCTATTAGAGCCCAATATGACACGATCCCATCTCACTACCCCACAGATTCGATGCGATGTTTAATTTTAGAATGGCCTTCTAACAAAGCAAAATCAGTGGAACAGGTTCCATGCGTCGCCGCATTTCCGATCCCACACACACACGCACACACCCAGAAACTAAGACACCACCATTAGCCGAGCACATCCTGAGGGCAACTGTGCCCCGTCGTCCCATCGTGCCACATGTGCCGCACAGTCGAACAAATTCTTAATGCAGAGAGCCCGAAATATATTTCAAGGTCCGCTGAAGGCATCGTCGACTGGCTGTCGGTCTGCCTGCAGCTGCATCAAATTTGTAATTAGGCGGTGAAGACGGCGACTCCTCTGCTGCCGCTGCCGTCGCCGTCGCTGCTGATTTAGTGCCCACTTTCTCAATGTCGCCGCCGCCGCCGTCGCCGTCGTCTCGCTTAGGGACAGGTTCCCTTTTCCCATTCTCAATTCCCTGCCGCGCTCCCTTTGGCCGCTACTGCGGCATTGTCTGCGTGTTGAGGGGTTTGTTCCTAAGCGAAAACTAATAATCATAAACAATTTTATATCGCTGAAATTATCACAAATAACAAAATATTTTTATTAATGTCAGCTCGTAAAAAGCGTCAACTCGGCACGAAAACTGCCAAGGAACTGGGGTAAACATTATCAACTACACCACACACATGCATTCATATATATAATCCGATTCTAATAATATATTTTATTTCAGCAAGAGCTGCGCTTCGCTTCAGAAAAATTTCAGGAGATTCGAATTTTATATAATTAAGAAATTTCATTAACATTCTAAATATTATAGATTATAATTAGTATTCAACATCTGTTTTCTGGGAACGAATAAACTATATTTATTTAACTATTATTTATATAAGCTTTACCACCATTATTCATTCCAACATTTGCAATTTGATTCAAGAGTCTGATGTGCTTTTAAACAATAATATTATTCATCTAAATTTGATAGTCTTAGAGTGGATCGCACGAGATTGCGGTGGAGACAAATGATTTAATATTGTAATAAATTAGGCTGATGGCACAAATTCGAAGGAACCTCGTATATCACAGAAGAACGTAGCAGGTTATCGTGCCTCCCCATATACGATCACTTATTTGTAAAATATAATTCAGACTGATAATTTAACGATACATCGCGTCTGCAGGAAGTCGGAGGGACGGAGAGCTAAGTGCAGACATTTCGGAAATAAAAATGTTTTCGAGCAGTAAAATGAATCTTTAATTGCCACTTGACGCCCGACACCCGATGGGGCCGTCTTGTTCTCTTTTTTACGTTGGTGTGTGTTTTGGTTTCTTTTTTCAGTTTTTCCCTTGTTTTTGTTGCATGCATTGATTTTTGATATTCGATTTTCAATTCCATTTCAGAAAGTTGGCGATGTTGCTCCTTGACTGCCATTCAACGCCCCACGATCTCGTTGCTGTTTTGCGCTTTGTGCTTGTTTTTTTTTTTTATGACTCTCGAGTGTTGCCGGCGGCAATTTAAATTATGATTATGGCTCTGGAGCGTAACCCAAGTGGCCGCAGAGAGAGGGAGATCGCAGCGGTTTGGTTTTGGGGATCGTATGGTTTTCAAGTGGTCGACGGCAATTAAATGGGCACCCCAAGCAATCGATTTGCGTTCGGCTGCTCTAATCTAAATCGCCTGCATTTTTGTAATTAACGCCATCAAACAATTTGCCCCATTCAGCCAGCGATCGTCGATGGGGCAGCGACAAGAGTGGAAAACGGATCGTAAAATGGGGAAATGAATGGCTTCGTTTTGTTTTCTGGCTGCCACAAATTGCAACAAGCTACTTGAAAATTGTTTTTAATGAAATATCTCATTTGTAACTGAAGCGGGGCAGCATGTGTAATTACATAATCGGCTCGAACTATAAATCCATTTCGAGCACAATTATAATATTTCAATTGCACGAATCTATACACAACGCAGCTATTTCAAGAGCTATAAATGAGATATATGGCACTCTTGAAGGCCCCCCCAAAATTTCCGTTAAGTCTGCAACAAGTAATGCTAATAGCAACAACACATTAATATTAATTTATCGAAAGACGACTTTACAACAAAGATAATAAGGAACAACACAAAAAATCATTATTTTTGGCAACTATAAGTAATTAAACAAAGTTGCGAAACAAGCTTTTCTCTTGCCAATTAAAGTAGTTCGTTATTCACATTAATCTTATCTTTCGAATTAGAATAAAGCCAACTTTACAATTAGTAACGTGTAGTATATATTAATAATAATTGTCAGCAATAGCTGCATATGTTTTTAGCGCTTGAAACTGTTAACCTACTTTTGATTTGCTGTGAGCAACTAAACGCCTTATTTATTGACTTTAATCTTATCTGTGCAAATTGAGTGCTTGCGCAATGTTCTTTCGCACTTTTCGTCTAGCAGGTATAATTTATATAGTTTGTGTCGGCCAGACTAAAAACTGTGAGTACGTTCTGGGCTAAAAACAATTGAGATAACCTCTGTGTGTTTGTGTGCTTTCCATTTGCAGTAAACAATCGAAACCACAACGAATCGAACGAATCACTGTTTGTAACCCGAATCCGAATCGGAGCCATTCCATTGCCGGCGCCAGCTCAGGAACGCGACATGCTAGACATGCCCGACGGAGGCTATCAGCAGCTGAGAGCAGTCGAGTTTGTCAGTTGTCTGAGCGGACTCAAGGCGTGAGCAAGCGTTCGTTCTCTCAGCGGTCATTCAATCATGCACCCCAGCGATTTGGGAACTACAAACGGCATTATCGCATCGCCTCTGCCCGCTAGCATTGAGCCATGCTTCAAGTTCACAGACGATCAGCAGGCATTATCACTGGCCAATCCAAGCATTGCGCATCTCGCCGCCCACAAGGCGGCACACCAAGAGTTCTTCTATGGCATCGAGATAACCGCCCAAAACCAGGGCAAGACACACTGTGTGGACTTTCATGACTTCTTGCCGCTGTTGCCCTCGTTCATTAGCTTCGTGTGGCTGAAGCAGTTCTCCGATGCCGTTCATCAAAGTGGCCACTTTAAGAACGTGGCCAGCATGCAGTTGATACCACAGCTGCACTCCCACATCGCCGCCATGCCGCATCTGTCGCTCTATCGCCTAACCCAGCAGAATTTGGATGCATTTGCGGCACTGAATCTCGGCAATGTGCTCGTCGTTCGAGGCGATAGTTTGGACGAGCAGCAGGAATATCGTTATGCCTATCAGGTGGTGGAGCACCTGCGACGTGCCAGGGGAGGTAAGCATCAATAGTCGTTATCCTTCTCCCGTTGCAGGCTGAGTTTGTGCGAGTCTTTCAGATAATATATCGATTGCGGTTGGCGGCTATCCCGAAGGCTATACGAGCTTGACCAAGGAAGCTCAAGATCACACGCAGAACATGAAGTACTTGAAGCTTAAGGTGAGTGTTTTACGCACATCTGAAAGCATAAATTAAATCCTGATCGATTATCGATCGCAACCAGCAGTTATTCAAATTGAACTTTTGCTCACGCTTTCAAGGCCAAACACTTTTTGCCACCATGACTATTGTGTGAATTACAGATCGATGCCGGCGCCAATCTGATCATCACACAGCTCTGCTACTCTGGCGAGAAAATAGTGCAGTTTGTACGGGATGCTCGCAGTGCTGGAATCACGGCTCCGATCCTGGTGGGTATTGTTGTGCCGCATTCATATGGCAACTATCTGATCATCGAGCGGATCACCGGTGTGAGCTTGTCGCCAGAGGCACGTGGCGAGCTGGTGCAGCTGAGCAAGGACGACTCAAAGGTGAAGGACTATTTTGTGCAATTAATGGTGCGCAATATAGAACATGTATTGAATGCTGGCTTGGGGATATATGGCTTTCAATTCTTTACGCTTAATCATTTTGAGCCGATTGTTGAAGTATTGCGAGAGCTGCGCTCGAGGGGAATTCCCAAATAGTCGACTGCTGATAATTACTTGTATGTATCCAATTTTATGTGCAAATAAACGGAGACAAATTTGCTTTGCTAGGTGCAATTAAAAAATAATGGATGTTTACATTATGGTTTTATGGGTGTGTACACACTGAAATCGATAGTCATGATTGCTACAGATATATTCCGCTAAAAAGCTCGTTAAATGTTTTTTTTCTAAATCTCGTGAAATGTGATTTACTTTGTTGCAATTTAATGGCATTTGACGCTGATGCTTTGCGTTTCCCTTACAATGTGCCCAAACAATGATAATAACCTAATAGAACCAACATTTATACAAATATCGATAGTGTATTCAGATTTTTAGATTGCAATAAAGATCGGCAAATCTAAAACAAAACTTTAATTCAGAAGTTAAGTATTCTGTTGATATTTTTATTAGCTTCATAAAAAATTCTAAATAAGTAATTAGACAATCATTGAGTATATCGATAAGTTGTTTGAGAATAAAGTGATGTACACACTGTTTGCAGAAGCCGCCACAATTCAAAAAGTTACAAAAGATGACTTGGAGATGATCGCATGATTACACTCTGATAGTATTTAAAGCTTTGTCATGAAGATGAAAATAAAACAAAGTTCACTTGGGTAAACAAGTACGCTAGATGACCCCCTGTATATGTAAACAATTCACAATTTACAATCAACATTCAGGTGAATTAAACATGTAATCGCAATGTGTTTTAACCTCAACCGAATCCAACCCGCAATAACGTTGCTCAGAAGCATAACAGCGTTGAGTCGGACTCAGTATCAGAATCACTTCCCGACTCTTGACAAGTATCAGTTGTATTGTTCCAAGCGGTTGTGCACCTCTGAGGCAGGAGACTCAACAATGGACGCGCCGAAGCTGCCATGGGCTAAATTTAATCCGTGCTTTGAGTTTACAGATGCCCAGAAGCAGCTGTGCCTCGGCGATCCAAATATCGCCGATATTATCGCGGAGAAGACGGCGCGCAAGGAGTTCTTCTACGGCATCGAGACGAGGGCGCTGAGTAAGCGGTTGACTGCTTGCCTCGACTTCAACATGTTTCTGCCACAGGTGCCCGAGTTCATTAGTATAGTTTGGACGAGACGATTTTCCGAGGCCCTAGAAGTCACCACGATGCGAAATTTACCCAATATTCAGATGATACCAATTTTGACGCCTCACATTCCCGCCATGCCCCACCTTACCGTTCATCGCGTGACCCAGAAGGATTTGAATGATTTCTGCGACTTGAATCTCAGCAATGTGCTCGTCCTTCGTGGCGATCACTTCGCAGAGGGGCAGGAATATAACTACGCATACGAGGCGGTCAAGTATCTACGTTGTGTGCGAGGCAGTGAGTATTCTAATTGGGAATTCTTCCCTTTCTTTCTTTTTTTTTTGTGAGCTATTAAAGATATTAAAATGTAAAAGTTATCCCTGTTGGAATCAACCTAAAACGAAAAAAATATATATTTGAATCAGCCTTATTTCTAATTATTTTGCAATTCTTTTGTTATATAGAAAGCCTTGCTATTGCTGTGGCTGGTTATCCAGAAGGATATACAAACCTGCAAGTTGGACCGCGAGACAAAGCTGTGGACATGGAATACCTAAAGATGAAAGTAAGTTGTAAATGTATTCCGAAGCGGTATTTCCACTGCACTACATCAGTATTTTCTGTAACATAACGATCGTTTGCTATTCTAAGTGTCGCAAACGAGCAGTTATTCTATTTGATCTTTTGCTCACGCTTTCAAGGCCAAACACATTTTTGCCACCATGACTATTGTGTGAATTACAGATCGATGCCGGCGCCAATCTGATCATCACACAGTTCTGCTACTCTGGCGAGAAAATAGTGCAGTTTGTACGGGACGCTCGCAGTGCTGGAATCACGGCTCCGATCCTGGTGGGTAGTGTTGTGCCGCATTCATTTTGCAACTATCTGAACATCGAGCGGCTCACCGGTGTGAGCTTGTCGCCAGAGGGACGTGGCGAGATGGTGCAGCTGAGCAACGACGACTCAAAGGTGAAGGACTATTTTGTGCAATTAATGGTGCGCAATATAGAACATGTATTAAATGCTGGCTTGGGGATATATGGCTTTCAATTCTTTACGCTCAATCATTTTGAGCCGATTGTCGAAGTGTTGCGAAAGCTGTGCTCAAGAGGAATACCCAAATAGTCGACTGCTGATTATTACTTGTATGTATCCAATATTATGCGCAAATAAACGGAGACAAACTTGCTTTGCTAGGTACAATTAAAAAATAATGGTTATTTACATTTTGGTTTTACGGGTGTGTACACACTGAAATCGATAGTCATGATTGCTACAGATATATTCTGCTAAAAAAGCTCGTTAAATTTTTTTTTTTCTAAATCTCGAGAAATGTGATTTACTTTGTTGCAATTTAATGGCATTTGTCGCTGATGTTTTGCGTTTCCCTTACAATGTGCCCAAACAATGATAATAACCTAATATAACCAACATTTATACAAATATCGATAGTGTACGCAGATTTTTAGATTGTAATAAAGATCGGCAAATCTAAAACAAAACTTTAATTCAGAAGTTAAGTATTCTGTTGATATTTTTATTAGCTTCATAAAAAATTCTAAATAAGTAATTAGACAATCATTGAGTATATCGATAAGTTGTTTGAGAATAAAGTGATGTACGCACTGTTTGCAGACGCCGCCACTATTCAAAAAGTTACACAAGATGACTTGGAGATGATGGCATGATTACACTCTGATAGCATTTAAAGCTTTGTCATGAAGATGAAAATAAAACAAAGTTCACTTGGGTAAACAAGTACGCTAGATAACCCCCTGTATATGTAAACAATTCACAATTTACAATCAACATTCAGGTGAATTAAACATGTAATCGCAATGTGTTTTAATCTCAACCGAATCCAACCCGCAATAACGTTGCTCAGAAGCATAGCAGCGTTGAGTCGGACTCAGTATCAGAATCACTTCCCGACTCTTGACAAGTATCAGTTGTATTGTTCCAAGCGGTTGTGCACGTCTGAGGCAGGAGATTCAACAATGGACGCGCCGAAGCTTCCATGGGATAAATTTAATCCGTGCTTTGAGTTTACAGATGCCCAGAAGCAGCTGTGCCTCGGCGATCCCAATATCGCCGACATTATCGCGGAAAAGACGGCGCGCAAGGAGTTCTTCTACGGCATCGAGACGAAGGCGCTGAACGAGCAGTTAACTGCTTGCCTCGACTTCAACATGTTTCTGCCACAGATGCCCGAGTTCATTAGTATAGTTTGGACGAGACGATTTTCCGAGGCCATAGAACTCACCACGATGCAAAATATACCCAATATTCAGATGATACCAATTTTGACGCCTCACATTCCCGCCATGCCCCACATTACCGTTCATCGCGTGACCCAGAAGGATTTGAATGATTTCTGCGAATTGAATCTCAGCAATGTGCTAGTCGTTCGCGGCGATCACGTCGCAGAGGGGCAGGAATATAACTACGCATACGAGGCGGTCAAGTATCTACGTTGTGTGCGAGGCAGTGAGTATTCTAATTGGAAATCCTTCCCTTTTTTTCTATTTTTTCTGAGCTATTAAAGATATTAAAATGTAAAAGTTATCCGTGTTGGAATCAACCTAAAACAAAAAAAATATATATTTGAATCAGCCTTATTTCTAATTATTTTGCAATTCTTTTGTTATATAGAAAGCCTTGCTATTGCTGTGGCTGGTTATCCAGAAGGATATACAAACCTGCAAGTTGGACCGCGAGACAAAGCTGTGGACATAGAATACCTAAAGATGAAAGTAAGTTGTAAATGTATTCCGAAGCGGTATTTCCACACCACTACATCAGTATTTTCTGTAACATAAATACTGCAAATTTATGAACGTTTGCTATTCTAAGTGTGACCACACCGTAGAAATATGTAAAAGCTCCAAAAATGTACAAATTAAATTTCTACTTAACAGATAGATGCTGGCGCCGACTTTATCATCACCCAGCTTAGCTATTCTGCCGACCTTATCTTGGAATTTCTGAAGGATACTCGCGATGCTGGGATTACGGCTCCCATAATGCTGGGCGTGATGATACCCGAATCTTTTTCCCGATATATCCGCATGGCGGGCTTCTCTAAAGTTGTGCTCTCCTCCGAACAACTTGCCGAGCTGGAACCGATTAAGGAAGATGATGCAGCAGTTATGGATTACTTTATTCAGTTGACTGTGCGAAATATTCAACAGACGTTTGATGCCGATTTAGGTGTTTATGGTGTTCATTTCTACACGCTGAACCGCTTTAAACCGGTACTGGAAACGATCGCTGAGCTCAGGAAGCTGGGTATACTAAAGTGTTAGTAAGGATGAGTAGTCAAGTCAAATTTTCGTAATGAATATTCCAAATTGTTAGTGCACAACAAAATAGGCAGTGTATAATAAGAGCAACAAATTTAGTACGTTCTAATGGCAAGTGTGTCCACACTGCCGTACGACTTTGCTAAGCTTTGGAGAATATGTTTTCAAAATACTATAACAAAAAGAAAGCAGGGAAACTCAAAAGAAAAAAATTTAATTTTATATTATTTTGATTGAAATATGCAAATTGATTAAGAAAAGCTTTTATTCTGCTTTGATTGAAAATATACCACGTTTTTCCAATTGGTTGCCAGCACCTGTTACTTTATCACAAACACTCGATAGCGTCACAATCGATAACTGCAAATAGTCGGTGTGCACACACTGGGCGTCAGAACAATGCGAATTGCCACTAATTTCATTAATTTCCAATTGTGTTGCGTGCCGCGTGGTCGTTATGGCGACTATTACCGCTGAAGCTCAGCAGTCCGAGGAAGCCGAGCAGGATACAATCTCCACCGAAGTGTATGCGCGCTTTCTGCAGCGTCATGAGTACGTCTTGCGGGACGAGGTCACAATGCGGGGCTTCAAGGCGGCCATTGAGGCGAACGCTGAGCTCTTTCGTGGCGCCACCGTGCTGGAGGTGGGCTGTGGCAGCGGCCTGCTCTCGTTTTGGGTGGCGCGCCAGGGGGCGGCACGCGTCTTTGCCGTGGAGCCGACTGACGTGTGGCAAGTGACGCGTCAATTGGTGAAAGTGAACCAACTGGAGCATGTGATCGATGTGTTGCACGGCCAGTTGCAGCAACTGCAGCTGCCACCCGTGGATGTCATCGTCTCCAAGTGGATGGGGTGAGCAAAGAAATGACAACGCTAACGAATCCATCAGTAATCTGCTCTGCAAACGCACAGTGCCTGCTTAATGTTCAGCTCCACGCTGGAGGATGTGCTCTATGCGCGCGACAAGTGGCTGAAGCCCGGCGGCTGCATCTTCCCCAGCAGCGCCAATCTCTACATGGCGGTTGCCGAGCAGCCGCGCCAACCGCTTGACCTGCTCAGCTCGCCGCTGCGGTATTGGACACGTTTCGCTGGAGTGAATCTCTCGCATGCCTGGCACATCATTCTGCGGATGCCGGTGGTGGGCTTGCTGGATGCCAGCCATGTGCTCAGCCAGCGGCAGCTGCTGCGACACTTCGACTTGCACACGCTGCAGCCCCACGAGCTGAGCTTCAGTGTGCCGTTCAAGCTGCGCACGCTGCGCCAAGCGTTGGCCAAATACTTGCTGCTCTACTTCGACTTTGGCTTTCCCGGCCACCCGGCTGGAGCGACCACCAGCATCAGCACAAGTCCCAGTGAAGCGGCCACACAATGGAAGCAGACACTCTTCCGCCTCGACGAGCATTTGCCGCTCTGCCAGGGCGATCTGCTCTGCGGCCAGTTCGAGGTGCGACGCAGCGCTCGTCACCTGGACTTCGACATCACATGGAGCTGCCACAACCAGCTTGTCGACGTGGAGACGCACACGCAAATCTATCGCATGCAAGGCGATTAACGTTTATTACCTGAACTATAGTCGGGTGATATTGCACTAAACTGCTTCGTTGAATGAAGCTTCAGATTATGTATCAGATTAATTAATCGGGAGATCAATTGTACTGAATATTTACTAATATAATTTGTTACCTTACTGCGCAAAGTGCAGCAGAATTATAGCACCTTAAACATATTTATTTTACAAAATATTACCTGTAGCATATCTAAATATTATTGGCGAATCTACACACCTCTATATCTAACGATTATCACATAGATGATGATACATCTATAAAATTTTACCTTTGAAGATTATTTTACAAACATATTTTCCATTTAGTGATTATAAATTGAATGATTTACAATATGTATAAAAAAAATACATTAAAAGATCTTTTCATAATGTGAAAAGTGTAACTAAACCATTAGACAAATAATTGTTCCTGAATAGTCTGTGTGCAAAAACTTTAGTTCCTATGAAATCCAAAGATTTTGCTTAATTTAGAATAAAGATAATTTGCAAAACATTTTAGTCGTCGCATATAAAAGTAATGCATAAAGTTAACAGATTTGAAAATACATTAACATTTGCTTTGTCTGATTGAATTAAGAGCTTGTCTAATAAGGATTGTCAATTCTTCATATATATATATTGATATAGATAATATATTGAACTTTTTGTAAATTAGGGAGAACCTAATAATAAAATTTGGCATAGTTTAATTTTAAAACATTAAAAAGTTGAGATGCAATTTTTGAAGTAAAATTGAATTTTATAAAGTATTTTCGCGGTAGTTTGACTGAACTGAAAAGTTAGGAGTATTTTTAAAACATTTAAAATTTATATTATATTTATAACTCATGGATCCGCTTGAAAGCAAAAGCTTAAATTCTGGGATTCATTTGTTTTCAATTCACTAAAGACCTCGATCTTAGAGACTGCAAGACTTAAAGAGTCGACTTAGTGGAGAAATATAAAACTTATTTTATTTTAAAAAAGTTTTAGAATTTTACCACGCCCTCTTAAGCCTACTAGAATTGAAGGTTTTGGGACTGGAAATCAAAGATGCATTAGCGAGGCAGCTGTCAGAGTTGCCAAGTGTGTCCGAATATGCGAAAAACCCGTTGAGCTGAGTGAAGTTGAAGTGCGTTGCTTGTCTTCGATTTGTTAAGGTTCTGCAAAGCTGGGGAGGCGAAAGAGGCGGAACGGAGGCTGGCCACTTTCTGCGTCATCATCGTCATCAATGTCAGTCAATGTCAGGAACGCTTCAAATCGTAATGCGTAGAAATTTTTGCGTGAATAATAGAGAATATAGAATTGTTGCGTCATGGCACCTTTCAAGAGCCATGCGGGACATCGTCGAGGGACGAGTGAGAGCGAGAGCGAGAGGGTCGATAAGGGTTGCCAGAGTCGTCGCATTGAAAGCCTTTTGACAAAAACCACATTTGACATTTGTAACTTGCGGTTGATCAGCCATGGAGAAAGGATAAACGCTGGCTCCCCTCCCACATCCCTCTTTCCCCCACTGTTAACTGTCTTAAGGGTTGTCTCTCTGGTGACGTGGCACACTCACACATACACACACATACACATACAGAGATTTAAAAGGTTTGCCAGCATCACACTTCAAATCCTGCTCGTTATTTTTGCAGCTGTTGTTATCGCCGTTGAGCTTGAAAAATGATGTGCGAATTTTTGTGTTTTCTTTTGCGACAACAGCAGCAACAGCAACGACGATAGCAGCAAGCAGTGTTGTAGTGCGCACTTTCAACAATTATTTATCGACAATTAAGCCAAACAAATGACGCCGTTAGAAAGGACAATGAGCGCATATTACGCATACGACACGCTGTGCCATGTCCTCGTTGCTGCTGCCAACATCTTTGTCCCTTCCAGCTAATGGCGCTGCACTATCAGCATTTCACATTTAATTGCTTTTAGTTTATTTACTTTTATTACGCAGTCACACTGCCGCACAGCGTTGCCACATCAGCTGCACATACATATGTTATGTACTATGTACATATATGTATGTATTTATGTGAGTTTAGTTTAACAGCCAATTTTACAATTTAATTTTATTAAAAAATGGAATATGTAACATAATAACTCATATTGCATATAACAATGCAAATTAAATAAAGCAACATTTTATTTTGACTGTTTGCCGTGCTCTTGAGCTTTTGTCTGTCTGACGCGCTATCAGTGCTGTCAAATTGTCGCATTTTCTGATTTGCACTTTTTTTTTGCGCCGAGGTAAACACTTAAAGTATTTTTGGTCGCTGCAATTAACATATTTAATGCACTAATATTAGGTATTGCAAATTGTTTTGTTGTGAATCCGACAGCTGTATGCTTTTTTTTACTACTTTATAACTCAATAATTTGCGGGCCGATTAGACAACGCGTCTTAATCAGAATGGCGCATAAATTAATTTGCAAACAAATGCAAATTGGGCAACCAGTTGGCACAGTTTGTTTACTTGCCTCTAAAGGGGGGCTCGTTGCCCGTATTTGTTGCTGTCTATTTGATTGTTTTTGTGCTCTTGCGATAAGAAAGTTGACTCATCATCTGGCTGAAAATTGCGAGGTGAAAAATTCAGGAGCAATAATGAATTACAGTTTGTGTCGTGTCTCTTTGTCTTTTTCTTGATTTAACTCGTTTATGTTGTTGCTTTGTATTGCCATGCGTCGTTTAATTTCATTTCAAAACAAATCAGCGTAAAATGAGGAAACCAACGATAAATAAAAGCAAAAGAGCAAAGCACACACACACGCGCGCAATCACTCGAGCACACACACACATACACTGAGACAAGACAGGCCTATGAATTGTATCTCTGCCTGTGCATACATACACAACAATAACAAAACAATGAAGACAGCGCAGCAGCAGCGCGACGACGGCAGAGGCCCCATGCGAAGAGCCAACGGCAGCAAACAGCAAACCACAACGAAGACAAAGACAGCAAAGTTTGCACTGCATGTGGATGGGAGGGCGGGGTTCGGTTGGGGGGGGGGGTGGAGACGGGTACGCCGAGAGGCTGGCAAACGATCAGCCGAACAAAGGAGCGGGAAAAGCAACAACAACAACACAAAAAATCGTTGTGTATTTATGGCACACAAAACACAAATAATAATAAAAGAAAAAACAAAAAGAGGAACAAAAAAATATAATGAAAATGAAATAGAGGCGAAGCAGCCGAGCCAAGTCACGTTCACGTTTCGTTGGGTCGAACGATCTCTCAACGCCTGGTCCAGCTGCAGCAGCAAACAGAACTGTCAAGGGGGCAGCGGGGGCTCGAGTCAGCTGGGACAGCATGTGTGCGTTGTATGTGTGAGAGTGTGAGTGCGAAAGAGCGAGTGGGAGCGATCATATGGTGACGCTCTTCAAAGAGTTAAAGAGCAATTGGTTTCGAGTGGTTTTTGGTTGTGGCTTAAGAGAGTTTAAACACAACAAAGAGCGAATGAGTTAAAAACAACAACATTGGCCAAGAGCGAAAGAGAGTTGAGTGGGATTTTGTGGAGCGATCGTCGCTGAGCGGCGTGCTCACGAGAGCGAGTGGCGGAGAGTCAGCAAACGGGTTGAGGCACTTTTGTATATAATAAATGGTCATGTGTGTTTATGTGTGTGTGTGTGCAAGCAGGGCAACTAAACTGCAGCAACAACAACAACGGCAAATTGAAGAAATACAAAAAATATAAAAAGCCCATTTGTTTACGACAAACAATAAATAAGTGCAACAGGCGCAACGGGGGAAGGGGCAGCAGCTATACAAAAATACATAGGGACAGCATGTGGCACGTTGTCGTTGTCGCTGTCGACGTCGTAGCTGCAGCAACACATTGATTTTTATAGTTTGCCTTTATTATGCATACATATACTATGTATATGTTTGTACATATGTATATATGTTTGCGTGTGTGTGTGTGTGTTTAGCGCAACGACCGATAGCACGATTGTGCATGCTAGCTATGGCTATGGCCGTTTTAGCTACTTATTTAGCTGTTTCAAGCTATAGCCATGCTCTTGAACAGCTTTTTGCGGGCGCTAGAAAAAGTCGTTGCGCTATTTTGCGACCTGCCTCACAGCAATTTGCATACGCCGCGTGTTCGCTCGTCGCTGTGCTTATGTGTGTGTGTGTGCGCGTATTAAATTAAACACACACACAAACACACACACGCATACACACATGCAATCAGCAAATGAATATCGAGTAAGAGCGAGTGAGCGAGCGAGAGGCAGATACGTGTGTACAGACGACACGTATTGAGCGCATGCAATGAGCAAAAATCATGCGAAATTGACGTGAAAATGAACACACACAAAAAGAGAGAAGCGCAAAAACTAATAAAATGGAAAATGATCAATTGCAAACACTTTAAATAGATGTACCAATCATAATATTACCGCAAGTGTGCTTCAACTGCACTCATTTCTTTGCACGTGATAAATACACAAGCTCGTGTCTGCTCGTATGCGTGTGTGCGCGTGTGTGTGTGTGTGTGTGTGTGTGTTTGCACTGTGGGTCATTTCAATTTGGCCATCGGTCAATTTGGCAAGCGGGTCGCAATTCAGCGTGAGTCAAGGAGGAACAACAGTTTTTACTTAATAATTAGCGTGAAAACTATTTTAGGACTGTGGTAGATTTCTGTAGAATGCTGCAAGATCAAGCACGAGCAATGCTCTTAATTTGTAATTAGTCTTTCAGCAAATATATTTCAAGTAAAAATGTAAATTTCTCATAAATTGAATTTTATGCTTAAATATACTAAACATAAAAGTCAATTCAACATAAATTTACATACTATAGAATCCATCTAAGATCAGTTAGCAGTAATTTTAGTAACTTAGTAATTGTTTATGCTAAATTAATGAATTTTGACATAAATAAATTATTTTCAAAATTAAAATTTTTTCTTTTATTAATTTTTATTTTTCAAATGAAGTGAAATTGCTTTGAAAATTATTAGAAATGCTATTGGAAAAGTTTCTTTGAAGATTTCTGTCCACTCAAGGGAGTTCTCGCTGTGTTAACAAGAGCAGAAGTAATATTTAATGCACATCCTTTAACTAGTTATTCTCATTTGCATTTTATTACATTAAATTTTACTTATTATGATTAAATCGTTGTGATTTCGTCATTAATGCTGTAGGACTACAAGTGTAAAACTTTTTAAGAGCTGCAACGCATGTTTAAAATACTATATTAAAATGGGATTATAACTGACTAGGGTAGGGTATCTTAGTTTTTAATTACAACTGTCTGTGGATGCACTTCCGGCCGCGATAATTCCCAAAGGTTAAGATGTGTGCGTTAATGTTAAGCCGACGCTTTGGTCACACCTAAATAGCTCGATGATAATGCTCGTTTAATATAATGTGCCCTGAAGTTTCGACACTCAACCTGCTCCACACACACACACACACACGCAGACACACATGGACGCGGCTAAGAACTGTTGAGAATATATATTTATGGGCAGTGTGTTTGGATAATTTATGGGCGAGTCGAATGCGATCAAAACTAAAATGATTATTTTGAGCGAGAGGCGGGGGACGAACGCAATCGAGATGGAAGCAGGGGGAAAAAGAACGCAAATTATAAACAAACGTCAACGAAACAGCGTCGAGTGAGGCAACAACCACAACAACTACAACAACAACAACAGTAACGGCAAAAGAAAAGCAAAGAAAAGTTGTACAAAAAAAAACGACGAAGGCGAAAAAATTGTTTTGCTCAGTCCGTTTTGGGCCGACCGCCAGACTGCAGCGATATCTTTTGATCTTTTGGCTGGGGGCCCTCGTAGTTGTCAGCCACCAATGCAGCTACAGAGCCAGCGATACGCACACAGCTACAGTCGAGATGCAGATGCAGATGCAGATACAAGATACATTCGCGAGTGCAGATACAGATACAATTCGGGCTGTGGCCTGTCCACCGCACGTACTCGCCGCCCAGCTAAGCCAAGTGAACGATGCCATGAGAATTGCCAGTGTCAGCGACAGTTTGCAGGCGTTGCTCGACCACCAGATACCCTAGCAAAGTACCAGGAACTACCTAACGAAACTGTAAGCGGAAAGCAGTAAATTATGAATAAAGAAAGTATGCAAATTTATAATTTACCAATAATAATAATAAAGACAAGTCTTCAATTTTAAACTCTGGTATTTCTGCTCTATCTAAAAATACAGTTAGGAAAACATACAGTGAATATTCATACATTTTTTCTCTCTGTACTTTTCTGTGTCTGAGTACTTTATTTGCCCTATCTTCTCTTACAGTTTCTTGCTTAACATATGCTTGACAATTTCCTACTCTATACTCGTGTTTGTAACTTAAAGCTACCCCATTGGCAGCCGTTTGCAGGGTAGGCAAATGAGCATTTGAAATATTGTTGCACTCAAATTGAAATGAAAAGCGCAAAAATTATCCCATTTTCTTGTTCCTCGTTTCATTTGCTTGTTGTCGTTGTTGTTGTTGCCTGCCATCTCTGCGATGCAATTTTCCTGCTGTCGTTCATTGGCTTTTCACACATTTTCTAATTTTTCGATTTGACGCAAGTTTTGCACTCGATTTGGCAACTTTCATTTCGAATTGCATCAGTTCATGACTTTTATTTCAATTGCCGCATCTCACTCTACATCTCTCTCTCTCGCTCTCTCTCTGTTGTGCTTCGTGTTTTCGGCATCCCAATCGATTCAGCTCGTTCATCAATTTGACTTGCAGTTGAATGGAAGCCAAGAACTAGAATCGCATGGCTTAATGCCCGGCATAAATCTGCATATATAAGTATTATGCTTATACTCCAGATACCTGAGCTGAACCACTTTTCAAACGGTTCACAAAGTTGCTGTATTTCCAAGACGCAGCTCAGTTTTTCATGATGGAAATGAATTTATATTTAATCCCTGAAATGGTTCTAGAACTCTGCGTTTATGGTTGGTCTATAATACTTCAAGAGTTGATCTACCGCTTTAAGTGTTTTCGTTGCTAATCCAATTGGAGCTGAACCACTTTTGAACCGGTTCGCGTCGAGAACCGTGCCGTGCTGTGTCATAGCTAATTGAGATTCCCGTTGCAGGCAAGCGAACTTTGGCTCAGATACTGTGAAATTATAAATTTCTCGCGAATTACGGTTGATCGACTGTTAAACGCAATTAAAGGCCAAAAAGCGAAGAACAAAACACGAAAAACAAAAAACAGAAACGTAACAACAATGGCACTCTCTAATCATATACAGAATAAAGTGCAATAATTAGCTGGAGATATTATTTTCCGCATTGGCCATGTCACGATATACTACGAGCTGGTTGGTATTAACATTACAGCTAATACCTGGATACAATCTTAACTACGATCAAAATGCTCGCAGCGCTCGCTACCTACGCTAATTGCTGTATAAAATGCAATAGTTATGGCCAACAAAAAGCAACAATAATAGCAGCAAACAGCAAACAGCTACAACAAAAGCGAGTGAAACACGAACGAATGGAGAAGCACATAAATTAAGCACATACTGAATAAATTAAAGTTATACCCATACTGCCAGGCAGTATGCATAGTATTCTGCTTCGGATCGACCCCGAACAAGTGCAACAACAATTCAACAATTCAGCAATTACAACAGCAAATCTGCTGGCTCCATAAACATTGAACAAAGCAAACAATGGCAACAAGTTCGGCTCACTTCTGTTGTGCACATTTATGAGTTCGCTTTGTGGCTATTAGAAAAGTTGGCCATGTAACATATTCGCACTTTAATGGCCAACAAAGCGATGTGCCACATACTCACTACTTGCCAATTTTCAGACATTTTCCAGCACTTTCCACATCCGATTCTTGCTTCCAAATGGCAAGAAAATCACGCTTCTGCTTTTTACTTTACAATTTGTTTAAAATATATTTCCTAACGAAATCATTGTAATCTTTAAGCTTATTCCCTTGTCAATGTTAATTCTTAATTAATAGTTTGTCATCTGTTACTTAATTGACTTTAGCCTTAATTAACTGAGTAATCGATTTGATCACTTATGAAAAATAAACAGCATACAATTTGGTCTCGCCTTTCTTTGTGTTCCAGCTCAGCACGTTTCATTTCGTTCCCACAATAAATCAGCGATCAAAGAACCCTGCAACACGATCTGCCACATTAACACGCGTTGCATTACTTGTTTAACGTTGCTGTACAATATAAATAAAAATCTTTATATCGTGGTTTAACGACGCTACTTTCAAAGCGGCAATCCGACATTTCAATCTTTTTTTTCTGATTTCCGTTCTGAGCATTTCAATTTAATTGTTGCGGCTAATCAAATTCGAGTCTTAAGTGTCAGCTGTGCTTATAGCTGCAAAAATAATTTGCATCAACAAAACACAAACTGTGCACTCTAAAAAGAGACATTTCAATTTGATACACATACTTTTTATTTTACTAGCATTTCAAATTTGCCTGCTGCTGATTATAATACTTTTCTTAAAGTTATATTGTCTATTATTGCTTTTTACATTCTGCTAATTTGTGTCTCTTTGTATTGCAATACATTTAAGTTGTGTATATTGTCTCTTATTCTTTTTTACATTCTGATAATTAGTGCCATTAAATGTTGTAGTACTTTTGTTAAGAGTTTTAGTGTCTATTATTTACTTTTCCATTAATTTTATTTAATTTCGCATTTTTGCCATTTAATATTATACTTTTGCTAAAGTTCTCTTGTCTATTAATATTTTATTGTACAACATGGATGAAAGTCGTATTTAACACAACATTATTAACTTAAGTTTTTAGTAGTTTAATATACACATATGTTTTGCTGAATGTATTATATTTAATATTATTTTTTGCTGAAGTTCTCTTGTCTAGTATTCATTTTATTAAACACAATAGAAAGTTAATTTTGTATTTTAAGTATTTAGTAGTTTAATATGTAGATATGTATGTCTTGTTGAATATATATAGTTCTATTTAAAATTATATTTTTTGGTTAAGTTCTCTTTGCCTTTATTCTCTTCAAATTCAAAGTTACTAATTTAATTTTATAGGATATACATCTATTAAGAATATTCTTAATTCCATTTAATATCATACTTTTGATGAAGTTGCTTTGTTTGTTATTCTTTTTATTCAACAAAATTGAATGTGTTATTAAAAACCAATATTTCTAATTTAAGTTCTTAGCAGTTTAATAACATATATAGATGCCTTCTATGTGATAGTGACTTTAAGAGAGTCATATAATATAAATATATAGATTCAATGTAGATTTACGTTTGCTAGATGTTATTTTCCATTTCTTGTGTATATTTTTATTCATTTTAGTTAAGCTGCTCAAGCGTCTGATGATTTGATTGGTTTTATGAGGTCATCATGCGCTGCACTCGCTTTTCACAGCTCAACTGCACAAATTGCAGTCACAGCACCGCTCACCGCACTCAGCCGGAGTGTGAACCGCAGCGACCTCGCCTTGAAAGCCATTAGCCGCAGTTGGACCACACACGAAGCCGTTGAAAAGAAAGTGGCCAGTGGCGAGTAGAAAGAAAGCGTTTGCAGAAACGACAAAAGAAGCAGAATAAGTTGTAAGAAACGCTCGAGCAGAAGAAGTCTCGGGGCCCTTTGAAGCGCTGCCTAATGTCTGCTGGACAGTGCCTAATGCTCTGATCTAAATGACTGAATCTGGGAGAGAGCCATGAGACGTGCTCGGACCACACACGCAAATTTCGAGACAGCTACATCTGTAGCTATCTGTAGCTACATGTGTCACGGTCTCCTCGCCGAACTGGACTGCGGCTTTTCTTGGGAAGTGTCCGGCGCGGTTCAGCACGGCGCTGCTCGGCTCGGCTCGGTGCAGTTCAGTTCAGTTCAGTTCAGGGGCCGTGAGGCAGCGTCGCGACCGGGCCAGAGGTCCATTAAAATTTCATGTGTACCGAGAATAGAGCGCAAATAGGCTGTAATTATAGAACAAATATACACATAACAGCGGCGGAGCTCACAAACTGCTCCACAGCGTTGGCCAGGCGGGAGAGACAGAGAGAGAGAGAGAGAGAGAGAGAGAGAGAGCGAGCAAGCGCGGCGGGGCAGGAGGCGTGTGCAGATGGAACCCGAAATGGGCATACAAATGCGAATAAGCGACGTCTTAGCGATGACAACGTGAGTGAGCGCTTAGTGCGTGAGGCGAAAGCTCGGCTCAGCCAAAAGCACGATCTAGGCACGAGTTGGTTTGCCTAAATAATTGTGTAGTGGAGAAAATGAGTGAAGCCTATCATTATTGTGTACTTGCTGAATGAAAATATAAGTAAAGTATGGCATCACAGGTTGGCAGTGTTAGCGTTGTGGTGGCATGTGGCAACACCAGAGAAAAGAACGGTGATCGACGGAAGGCATCGTGAGGAACAATTGTCCTCTTATAGTGTAGAATCTAATTAATCATGTTATACCGTTTTTCTATTCATTACATACATTATATCAAGAAATTACTTAACTATCTTACATATATATTACTAAATTGTAAATAGTTAAGCTATTGCAGTTTACAATTTCTTTACATATATTTTCATTCATCAAGCATTAATTGTAATAACAACTAACTTTTGACTGTACAGAAAAGCTTTATTTTAAATATTTATTATATTTGTCATACCATATCTTAACTTAAACTAACTTAACTCTGCCGCTAAAGCAACTATTGCTTTAGACTTAAAACATTTTAAGTGTTTTAAATGAGAATTACTTTTATCATTCAATATCTATGCTATGCCGCAATTGTTGACAATATCTATAGCAATTTTTGGTTAAGATTAAGAGCGCTGCTATCAACGATAATTATCTGTATCATAAAATTGCTTTAACTAAGTCTAATTTTAAAATCGCTGGCGAACATTTATTATATAAAAAGTTAATAAAGTTAAAGTGTTTATGTTTTGAGCTGCATTTTTAGGGTATGGAATATGCAGCATATTTAAATAGGTATGCTAAATATATACACGACTCCTTTAAAGTATTGTATTAAATAATAATAAAATACCGAAAAATATCTGGTTACTATATTATGTGTCATATGAACTGTTACTCGATCAAGTTAGAAAATTAATCAAGTTCAAGGTTTTGTTCAAGAATCAAAAATCTTGCTTATAAGTCGAGTATTTGAGCAGCTTGCTATCGATTTGTTGTCAGCAATATTAAACTTAACAGCCGATTGTTGTTGATTAACAAGTCGAGTATGTTTTCATACTTGTGGTGCGCAAATCTTGGGGCTGTGCGACCATCTCTAGTAGGAATGACTATGTAAGAGTTGTTGGCGTGTAATGCCGCAATGAAAATCGCCCATTACAACAATTTCATTTCATTTTACCGCCTTTAGCGCTTACGTAAGCAACAACACACACACACTCACACACACACAGAGAGACTGGCACAACAAACATACTTGGCAGTAGGTGCCGTCGGTGCCAAGAGCTTGAGCTCTCGAAAGGTGGCAACGACGTGGGGGCAAAGTGTGTGTGTGTGCCGTGGGGGCAAATGTGTGTGTGTTAGGGACAGGGAAACGACATTTGTGCCACCTTTTGCGCTACGTACATATATTTATTTTTTTCGCTTTTCGCTTTTTGCTTGTTGCTTGCTGCTTGCTGCTTGCTGCTTGTTGTTGCCTGCAATTACACGGGCAGCGGCGACAGCAGCGGCAACTAAACAGAAATCGCGCCAGACAAGCTGACGGCAGCGTGTGATTTTGCTGCTTTGGATCGTGTCGCTTCGGCTGCGGGTCGGGTTGGGTTTATGTTTGGGTTGGGTTGGGTTCGCGTTCGCGTTCGCTCTGAGGTCGCATCGGGGCCGACGACGGGGCACTGTAGAATGCTTTTGTTGTTGCTTGTTGTTTCGCACAATTCTCTATAAGCGGACAGCAAACACAAAAATTCCCAGCGTGTCACCCGACTGCAGTTTGTATTGGAAATTTTCTACAATTACTGCACATTTTAATCGCCTTTTTTCGTGCTACTCACGCGCTGCAATCATTTTTAATTTCCGCCATAATTAATATCGATTGCCCGGCAACAGCGCGTATACGTAATGTGCGGCCCTACACACTTGATTTAGTGATAGACGCTGCATTTGCGTAGGTTCGCTGTGCACTATATCATTGTCAATTGCACTTACTATCAACTGTTCCATTTCCATTCGTTCCGCTCGATGCCAATGTGCCAATCTACGAATATTCATCTCGAAATCGATTCGTTTTTGAAGCTCTTCTAAAGTAAGACTAATACTTTTGACAGTTAGTATGCCATTATTGCATTTCAGTATTTATTCAGTATTCTATTCCATCGATCCAATTAGCCAAAGTATTATCTAAATTTTGTGTTACGTTCCATTGTTTCAAAGCTTGCTCTCAATTTTCTGTTACACTTCTCTAAAATGCAGTTGTCGTTTCACATACTCTAATTCTACTCTATTATATATTGTTTATATATTGTGCTCATCAATTGCAGGGTATTGTGCAGTCGTGGCTGCCAGCGCGCTCGAGATCAAATGTGGTTTAGATCGTGTGTGCGCTCAATGCGATTGCGATTGTGATTGTGAGTGCAAGACGAAGCACATTTAATGATATCGCATGATTGATGATTACTCATCGACCGGTCGAGTCCGCGCCACGCTTTCGGCTCAGCAAGAGTTCAGGCAGGGGTGGGGAGGGGGGCGGGGTGTACAGAGTGGAGCTCAGCACGCGAGCAGCGATGGTTGAAGGCTCAACAGATAATTAGCTGTAGTCGCGGAGCGGGACAAGACAACAATGGCCCAGCGAAGCGGCAAAGTACTGTTAGTCACCGTCACTCGATTCTAAGTGGCCAACTGTCTGACTGACTGACTAACTGACTGACTGACTGAGTGACTGATTGGCTGCTTGACGCACTGACCGACGGCTTGACGTTTAGCTCGCCTAGTTAGTTGGCATTAAGCAAGCGGCCACGTCGTGCTTAGCGACAACAACAACAACAAGAGCTAGAACAGCAACAAATACAGAAAATCGATTGGCAGCCACAGACAAGCTGGCAACAGTGCCGCACCCGCCCCCCTCGTCGAGCGGCAGCACGCTTTGAGGTACGCCCAGCGGGCCCGGCTCGGCCCGGCAACAGTTTCACAGTTACCGTGCACAACTCTGACCTTAAACTATTCGTATTTACTTGTTCTGCTTGTTCTTTAGTCACTCGGTAAACAGCGATTGGCAGTCGTCACGCGACTGCTGATACCCTGTAAGCACACAGAGGGCGAGCGTGTGGTCAGCACAATTGCAAATGCAACTTGACAACGCTTTAACTGTGCCACAATGCAACTCAACTTAACTCTCAATCTAACTTACTTAAGTAAGAAACCGAAATGTTTGCAGCGGCTAAATTTGCGATAAAGTTATTAAGACAATAAACCATCTATATGCTGTGCAACAATCTATATACATTTTGTCATTTAATCAAGCTTTGCTAATTGAACTTTGCTAATAATTGAAGCTCGAATTTCAAGTGCATGCAGCTCAATATTTTTGCTATATTTCCATGCATTTTATATCTGTAAACCATTTAGAGTTTCTCTTGTTCCACTTTGCCTGTTTCTATTACGAAATGGATGGCAAATATATAACTATTATAGTACAAGTCTGCAACTTGAGCTGCAACTTTGAGGGGTATCTGGTAGTCGTTCGCTTGCGCTTCTATTTGCTTTGTGCCAGAAGGCCAAGTGACCCATCCACGCTCTGAGCTCTGTTTGCACAACTGCTGAGCTGGTTTTTCCCGCAGTTGCTCGGCTTTCTTAGTTTTTTCCTTGCCACCGACTTCTCGGTTATTTCATCAGGCCTCAGCTTTTGGGCACTGTGATCTAATTTATGCACTTGCCATGTGCTGCAAACTTGCGTTGTGTTCTCATAATACTCGATTGACTCATCTGACTGGCCCAGGCCCAGCAAATCGGCACAAATCGTCGCCGGCTGTTGCCAAGTGGGGCTTCGATAACAATACCAGAAATGATGCGGCGTCATTGCGTGTGAGTCGGAAGTCCGATAAGATGCTAATTATGTGAATCGCGCAGGCGAAGAGTCACTCAAGTGTTGCAAGGTGTGACGCATCTGTCCAAAATTGTCTAATCGCGCGTTACCCGATATTTCGCATTGATTTCAAATGTATCTCGCATGGCAATTGATTAGAAATGTACTTCGACTGGAGTTCGCTGATATGACTAACTTCAAATCTGACCTCATGATTCAATTCTGAAGTTGCGCCTGAAGACAACGTTTTATTTCCCAAGTTGCGTGTGAAAATGTGAGTCAGTGAAATGCTCTAAGATAAAGCGATGTTAATCAGACAAACAGCAATCTAACATTAGAATATGAACATCAGCAAGAAACTAAGTGACTAAGAAGTGCCGACGAGTTGAATACGTTTTGTTTATTTTATGATATTTTGTTATTTCATAAATTTAAACAAAGTGATGATGATGAAGAGTAAGAAAGTTTACTTTAAAGCTGAAGTACTAGAGGTAAAATAGAATGCAAAAGTTACTAAATTAGTTCGAAATCGAAGTTCGAATGGAATTATCAAAATAAATTGAATTTACAAAAAAGAATGCTACTCAAAGGTTAGTAGAACAAAGTTCAAGTTGAAGTGAGCGTATCAGAATGAAATCCAACGCAAAGTGATTCAGAATTGCAAAGTTTAAATATATAAAAAATAAAGAATGAAACTGAAAGGTTAGTTAAGGGCAAAGTCAAAATAAAAGTTATGATACGCTGCTCAAAGTGACGCAGAATGGCGAGAAATTTGTATTGATAATACAAAAAATAGAAACACAAAGGTTAGTAAAAAAGAATTAAAGTTGAAATGAGCATATCAAAAGAATATTTAAGAAATCCATAAAATCTATTATTTTTCAAAGAAATTTGTTAAAAATGTTGAACAAATTATGTATTGCGGGGAAATGGAAATGAATTAACTTAAGCAAAAGCTTAAATACAATCAAGCATAAATTAAAGTTAAGGAAACTATGTGTTGCAGGGAAGTTGAAATTAATCTTAAAGAAATACAAATAAACTTAAGCAACAACTTGAAGAAAATCAAGCAGAAGTAAAAAGTTATAAACCAATGCAAATAAGGAATTAATCACTTGCTGTAGAGGCGATTGTCAGTACTTAGAATTTGAGGTTGAAATCTCAAAATAAAAATATCTCAAAATAAAACTTGTCAAATTAAACTCTAAGTGATTAAGAATAGTAAGAATAGTTTAAATATAAATACAAAAGAATGAAACTGATGGGTTAATAAAATAAAGATAATGTTGAAATAAGCATATAAATAGAAAATTTATGAATCCATTAATTGTTTTAGAATGAAATTTGCTAAAAATGTTGAACAAGCTATGTGTTGCTAGGAAGTAGAAATGAATCTTAAAGAAACACAAATAAACTCAAACTCTGCTTGAAGTTAAGGAAACTATGTGGTGTGGGAAATGAATCTTAAAGAAACACAAATAAACTTAAACAAAATCAAGCAGAGGCGAAAAGTTACAACTCAATGCAAATAAGGAATTAATCACTTGCTGTAGAGGCGATTGTCAGTACTTAGCATTCGAAATCAGCTGGGTTGGGCTGCCTGTCTAAAGTGATCAAGAAGATCATGCTGCAGAAAGGCGGAGATTGTCGGGCGACAAAGAGAAGATTGTGCTGCAAACAGCGGACTTTAATGAGGCTTTCTAATTCCTACCGGGTACGCGGGGTATTAAGTGATTGTGTCGCCAACATTCGAAGACGTCATGCGATCTGATGAGGCGCATTAATTATTTGATTTCATCACGTTTCGTACTTGTTTTGTTTTAGTGCTTGTTTTCTATGCAAATCTGATATGAAATAAAACCCCAAAAAAATACGAAGCGAAAGAGAAAGAAATCACATGACATAAATATATAATAAAAGACGAATTAAATGCACTTTGGCCCAGATTTCAAATAGATGAGCGCACACCTTGCGTGGGGCGTGGGTTGGGGGCAGCACATAAAACTTAACAACTGATATGCAAATTGGGGGCAGACAAGACAATGGGCCACGGAGCTGAAGTCGCGCTGGCTCGGCGATAAGAGCAACACTTTTGGGTCTGTCGAACAGGAAACCTGTCAAATGACTCATCGATTTATGTTGCGGCCCCATCTTATCGCCGCGTCGACTCTGCTCTTGTTAGACCCTCTCCCCCACTGCCTGCCGCCAGCCCATTTTCCCCGCTTCGTCGGCCAGCGCTGTTAGAGCTCTGGGTTAGTTAGCTGCGGCTTCAGCCAAACCCGTTTCGTGACCAAATTATCACCACAAGCGCTGTCTTCCCCTTCTGCGCCTCCTCCTCCGTCTCCTGCTCGCCACTGACCTCGAGTTGTGGCTGGTGAATTATGGCCGTTGGGTGTCAAATGCAACTAGGCGCTTTAGATACCGGGCTACACGTTGCTGCTTTCAGGTACAGGTAGCACTGCTTAGCTGCGACTTACTTTTGAATTTCACCTATTTTCAGTTACCGCTGCCCTCTTCACTCTGCCCCCACTCTCTCGCTCGCTCGCTCTCTCTCCGCGGGCACAGTTATTCATCATTATCTGGCGACAGACATCAGCTGTTGGTTGTTGTTACCCAACAACAACAACGTCGACGACGACGACGACAACGTTGCAAACAACGAAAAGCTGCACACAACTTTGTTAAAGACAGCCAACGTTGCCAAAGAAATCACAAGGTTCGGCTTCAGCGAACGTTGCATGCGCTCCGCTTTAAATGTACTATGTGATTACTACATCTGAGCGATGAACATTGAAAACACATTCTCCTCAAAAAGCAAACAGTGATATTGAAGTGCAATATTTTTCCACATGGACTATTTGTCTTAATGAGCAAACACTTATGCTTTTACATGACATTGCAATAAAATTACATTTAAAAACAATTAAATTTATTACCTTTTATTATATCTGTTTTATTGAAGTTTATTTCATAATCGAATCTTCAGCTTTAGGTGGAATAGATTTGTATTGTATATAAAATCATTTACTAATAATGAAAATGTCTAAGTTTATTCAAATTTGTTAATGCCCTTGAATAAATTGATATTTGTATATATTCGAACGTATTTAATAAAGTTTCATTACTAAATAAACACACTAGCCAAGTAGTCTTTTTGCATTTACTTTAGTGCGCGATTTAAGATGGTTACAGTAGGAATTGCGCGCTGAAAATTCAGTCAGCGAATGCCTCAGAACAAACAATTTGTATGTGCATAAAGTAATGAATATATTCATATATTCGTGTGTAATTAATGAGGTTTAAATAATAAAAATAAATCAAAAGCCAAGTAGTCTTTTGACATTTATTTTACTGCGTGATTTGAGATACAATATTATAATAGTTTTATAATATAAATAATAGTTTTATAAATTCGAGTGAAATTGAAAATGTTTCGATATAAACAAAAGACAAGCTAATTTATTTTCCTATATTATACTGTGTGATTTAAGATGGTTGGAGCAAGAATTAAACGCTGAAAGTTCAGTTAGTAAATGAATAAGAACAAACCAAATATATATAAAAAGCCTTTTTTTATAAATGCGAGAGTAATTAATAAGCTTTTATATAAAACATTCGCCACTTGGCTTTTTCCGCCTATTTTAATGTGTGACTTAAGTTGGCTGGTGTAGGAATTACGGGCTGAAAGTTCAGTCAGCGCATGAATCACTATTAATATATGTGTAGACATATCGACGTAAGCAATCATACGAATGTTGCAATTTAACTAAACGCAATGTAATTTGGCGGGTTTTATTGCTATTCTTAAGTATATAGTCAAATCAAATAAACGCTCAACTTGCGTCGAGTCGAATGAGCTGACGTAGCTGAGCAAGTCGGCCACTCCCACTCGGTGTAGCGCAGGCTAGCAATGGCAAGCGATCGTTAACGCTGATTACGAGGCAGCAACAGCCCCAGCAACAGCAACACAAACAGCCACAGCAACAGTCACAGCAATAGCAACAGCAACAGCAACAACAAAGTCAGCAGCAGTAGCAGCAACAAGTCGGCGAGCGAGCAAACAGACCAGCAAACAACCGAGTCAAGGCATTAGCAATAACAACTTACATATAAGAAATGGAAAAAAACGACTAAATAATAATAAAAAAGAAAACAAGTGGAAACACGCTCGACTGCAAGATACTCACTACAAGCGCTTCAGTGAAAGAGTTCTATTTGAAAAACCCTTTAGACGTGGCTTGAAAAGATATGTACGTATAAGCTGTGTAAAATCGAAGATGTCGTCGACGTTGTCAACGTCTTTTGAGTGCCGGACATAAGAAACAGAATAGCAAAAACAAAAAAAAAGGCAGGAAAGAGAAAAGTTGCGCTTGGCAACAAATCGCTGGACGGCAATCGACTAACAACCAGCAACTAGCAACAACAACAACAACGACAACGGTGAATAAACCCACTAAAAAAATAAAATGAGAAAAAAAAAAGCAAACGATCAAAGTGATTACTTAGCAAGCGACTGCCTGTTGCAGCAGCACTCGCGACTCGACTGTGCAACGCGAGTGGCTGAGAAAGCTGCAGAAGGTCTGACTAACAGCCGGCCGAACCTAGTAGATACCCTTTAAACAGTCAATGTTGCAATAAGATGCATTGCGACAGCCAGCTGATAGATTTCAAGCGAACATTTATTTGGTCTAGCCAAAATAAAAAAGCAATAACCTCAGCGACTATGGCACCTACTAGACCATAATTATTTGCATTAGGACAGCTGTACTAAAAGAAAACAGTTTAATGATTATATTATAAGTTTTACGGTTTTCTGTGAACATAATGAATCATTTTTGGAGCGTTCAAAAAGCGCGGCTTAATCATTATATTTAAGCAAAATTAATACAACTCCAAAATAATGATTAAAACCTTAAACTCACTTTCCAATTAAGCCTTTTGTTTGTATTGTATTTAAAGTATTGCATGGCAATATAGCTTCGATTCAGTTATCATTATGACTTGGATAGAGAATTATAAATTCCTGTTTTCGATTCCATTTCAATTCTAAGTCAGTGCACAAAGTTACTCATTCATTCTACTTCAGTAAACAAACAAGTAATAGCAACAATAAATATGTTACAGAATATGCGATAAGCAAAAAGATTGTAGTCCAAGGGAGACGGCTTTTAAAGCAAATACGAAATTTGTTGTGTTCCCTATGAATTATAAATTTCTTAAGAATCAAATATGACAATTATTTTCGAGTATGCTCCACATTTAATCCTGAGTTTTCTGTCTTATTGTATTTATTACCAGTCTCTTTGTTAGGCAAATATAATATATTATAATAATCAAGATCTGCAAAAATTTAGGAAAGTGATTGTAATAAATAAGCTTAAATGGAAATACACGTATGCCAAGCCACTTGTTTTGAATTTCATTAAACATAAACAGAGCGTATTGTTCTAAAACAAAGGTATTATAAATAATCAGATATTTTCTTTTCAATTTATTTGCTGCTAAACCACTGTGTTTGCCTACGGAAATTTTAGCACTCTCGCCAGCTGCAGCTAATGAATGATCATGTGTAGAGCGAACATATTTGAGTTTTGGATGTTTGTTGTTAGGGGGAAATTTTGGAGGGGTTCAGGGACCTCTTGGAGTGCAAGTGGCGCAAGCACGTGTTGACAAGTTATTAAATTGCAATTAAGAGCTCGGCAGCTGTAGAAATATTGAATCAAACTGAGCTGAACTCGCCTGCATCAAGGTCGCAAGGCTCCACAGTCCCCGCTGCCCCTCTCCGCCCCGCAGCTGGCTATCGATCTGCACCGGTGTTATTATTTATTTAGCGTGTCACGCTGAGCAAGTGATCGTGACTACCGTCAAATTAAGCATCGACGAGTGCGTTGCACTCGCTTTGACAGCATTTAATACTCTACTCTCGAATAACTGACAAATGTGCGAGCTTATGCACTGGGTTCAACGAACGCACCCAGCGTCTTGGCCAAGAGCGCGAACATTTGGCCATTTGCTCCACTGACTGAGTGGCCCGATCAGAGTTCGTTGATCGATAGCACATTATCACAAACTGCTTGCAGCGAGTGAGTTGCCTTCATTACTTCGGGCGACTAGATAATGTTTCAACTTTCTTGAACTCGCGCAATCGCAATCTTATCGCAGTCAATGTTCGTCTAATGCCTGACAACAATTCAATTGTTTGTTGTTCTCTGTTCGCAGCTCGCGATTGATTGCAGCGAATTGAACTTTCGGCTATTCAAAGTTGAAGGCTGCAGTGAATCTCTGCTGACTAATTACTAATTCTGATGAGCGCACATTAAACTAATTGTTTATGTCACTTTTTTTTTATAATTCTTCGTAGTTTTGCGGGTTATCAGCAAGCTATGTGAATTTGTAGTAATTTGTCCTGCTATCAATTAGTGTTTAATTTTTATTAATTTTGATTGCAGGTCAGATTTTGTATTTGCATGAGATTCGAGAGTTCAATCATCTTGAGTGCTGCTTGCTTATCAATTTCTCATTTTATTTTTTAACAGGCGTTATAGTTTTGGATGAAACTGGATCGGAATTCTCAAATTATTCGTCGTTATGGCTGATTGTACTCGCAAGTGTTTTGTTTTACATTTGTGGGTTATCAAAAAGTATTTAAACACAAATTTGTAGTAATTTGTCGCGCTATTAATTTTTATTGCGGGTCAGATTTTGTATTTGCATGAGATTTGAGAGTTCACTCAGCTTAAGTGTTTGCTTATTAACTTTTCATAGAAACGCTGAAATATTTTATTTATAAACACGCTTTTGCTACAAATATAGTTTTGCTTTGTAATTCATAAATTGAAATAATGAAAATTATTGCTTATGTAGAGCAAATTTAAAAATTGTAGTTCTTATCACGAATCGTTTGTATTTTTGTTGTATTGTGGATTATCAAAAACTATTATTTGTAGTAATTTGTCGTGCTATTAATTTATATTACAGGCCAGATTTTATATTTGAATGAGATTTGAAAGTTCACTCATCTTGAGTGTTGTTTTCTGGGGTTCAGTAGTTTTGTGGTTATTAAAAAGTATTTAAATACAAATTTGTAGTAATTTGTCGTGCTATCAATTAGCGTTTAATTTTCAGACTTTTTACTTGAATGAGATTTGAGAGTTCAATCATCTGTTATTTACTTATCAAGTTATTGATAGAAACATTGAAATACTATATTTATAAACAGGCGATTGTTAGAACTATAGCTTTGAATTCAACTGGAATGAATTGAAGTGAAATCTGAAATAAATTTGTTACTGTTTGAACTAATAGTGTGTATTTTTTAATTAAGTAAATCGTAGGTTATCAAAAAGTATTTAAAGTTAAAGGTTTGTAATGTTATCACTTAGTGTTTAGTTTGCATATTTATACATTTCAGTCATCGGGGGAATTATTTTCTTATCAATTTAGTAATTGAAAACCGTTGTTAATACTAGCAAATTGTTTACTTATTTAATTCATATGTAATTCGCATTTTAAATGAAAAGCAATAGATGAAAGCAGTCTTTCAAGCTAGTGCATATAAATTCTGAAATTATTAGTTATGATTATTCATAATTGTAGTGCATATAAGCTACTTTAATCGCCTATTGCAGACAGTACACAAGAGAGTTATAGCACTAATGATTGTAATTTGCGGTATCATGGGATGCACATAATCAAGTTTTATTATTTAATTATATTATTTAGTCGATTGTGCTGTATTATCAAGGCGACGTGTGGATCTGGCCATAATCTGGCAGTGTGCCCAGCTCTGTTTAGTCGCTCCATTCGAGATGCATTCGAGTCAGCAAGGTGAATGTCTTCCTGCTCTGTGCCCATGACTCATACTCGTATTCGTTGTCGTACTGAGTGCACTCTCAGTGGGTCTGAAATTCGAATTGCATTTAATTGCCGGCATTTAATTTATGCCGTTGAGTGTCTTGATTGTCGCTCTGACACGGGCAACAGGATTGCGGCAACGTTGGCGGCCAAGGGGCGACAGAGAGAGAGAGAGAGATAGCGGCAGGGGGGTTGGAATGAGGTTGGCTCATCAGCAATGGGAGCTGATTACATGTCATCAGCTGCAGCAGCACTCGCCGTTGGACTATTTTAGCAAATTTTATGGCCAACATAAAAGGCCCAAACTCAGCCAAAGTAGCGACGAAGACGAAGATGGCGAAAGAGAGTGTGGCGACTGAAGTGGAGTGGAGGCAGTCTGAAGTTGCATCAGCTGCCAGATTTGCAGCCTGGTTGGGGGCCAGGGCGTTAAAGTTAACGACCAGCCAACGGCGCTCTGTGCTCATTACCAGTCTCTCTGCCTCTTCCACCGCTCCCCCTGCCCCACTGCTCGCTGTGGCACACAGCGACAACCTCAACCTCAGAGTCGGTTACTGTTTCTGTTTCAGTGTCAGCCTCGGTCGACGTCTTCAGCGCGCATCTCTTTCATTGCCAGACCTATTTGGCTTCGACTGCACTCGCAGAAATCGTTGCAATTTATTCTTGAATTGTATGTAAAGCTAACAGACTTAGATTAAGTATAGGTCTATATAATAGAATAACAGAAATTGAAGTGGCAAAGTTTGCCAATAATATACGAAATTATTATTTATAAATGAATATAAATTATGCATGATTACTAAACTATTATTGCAACTCGTCGATATCAATAAAAACTGGGCGCATAACTTTGGTATATTATGTGAATTTATGTATATTTAACTTATAATTCGATTGAATTAATGTAAAATGCTTGAAACTCTTTCTGATTAAATTATAAAATTGAAATAAATAAATAGATATATATTAAAATTATGTTGTATAATTTGAAAAATCTTAATGTTTTTAGACTTGATTTTAGATAGAAGACTTATTGAAATTTTTGAATTTATAACGACATCACACTTTCAACTCGACTTTTTCGCGCAGTGTCGGCAATTTTTCTAGCCGGTTCTGGCTTTAATTGCAGCTCAGCTCGCGCAGCTTCTTTGGCAAACCGAGAGATGCATCTCGACTACTGTGCGAGGGGCCATTAAAACTAATTGGCATGATTGATTGTTGTTGTGGTGTGTGCGCCCTCCGTCCCCCCCCACGCTCTCCCTCGCTACCGCTTGCTCTCTTTGTGGATCTCTCTGTGGTTGATTTTCTCTCGTTCGCTTTAGTTTTGCTTCTCCATCATTTAATTTAATTAATGAGCGTGTGTATCAATTGGTTTACAATTGTTTAATTGCCTGTATCATGCGGTGTTATGGCCCATGCCACCTCCACCCCACCTTCCCTGCGCTCCCTCTGCCCCCATCTTCCCTGCCCCTGCTAGTCCATTATCATGGCCATTTACCACCTATGTGTGTGCTTGGTTCGGGGGCACGAAGGGGCGGCTGAGCACCCACTGCGACAACGAAATGTCTTTGTGGGGCTTCTCGACAACTTGCTGCAGCGTTCCCCTCGCCTCCCTCGGCAATTACAGCCCCCCCCCCCCCCTCTTGTGTCATGTTACGTCTCTGTAAACTGTCCGTCTGTCTGCCCGTCAACTGGCTGTCTTGCTGTTTGGCTTTGGCTGCCATGTTTGATTTGGCGCTTTAATCAGCCACAAAAGTTCAACGCTTATGTAACTCGTCGATTGACAAACTTTTATTGGACACATCCAACAAACTTGTCCAACGGCAACTGCAGCCGCATTCAACGCCAGCAACGTCCATAAAAAAACGATTGTAAAGTGCACAACATTCATTTATGATGGCGACAGGTAGGCCAAGAACCTCAAAAGAAATCAGCTAATCAACCTCAAGAATATTTCAAAGGTCAGAAATGCCCTAAAGTAGAACTTGTATAAGGAATTTTCCATTAGGTTAACATTTAAAATACTTAAAATTAATGCGTGATTTAGTTCGACTTAATATATGCCTGATTATTGCAGTAGTCAACAGTTGAATGTAAAGCGCTTTCTACCAAGCAATAATGAGAACTGAACGAAGAATCAGAGAATTGAATGATACCTAAAAGACAAAATGAATCAAGAGAAATTTAAATGCATGATTGAATAAGTTATGCAAGTCAGGAAACTGTGGAGACTGCAAAACTTTTATATACTGTATCTCAGTTGCCCACAGCTGAATGTAGATTAAATTCTCAAATTGAAATGTACAAAAACGCTGACTGTGTATAATTATCATCAGTAAATTGAAGGGTATCTTATATACAAAACGAGTATAAAAAAATATATATTTAATATGAGGGAAGAACATAATATATTGTATTTATATGTTATATTTTATAAATATGATTAATATAACTATTCTATACTTGATATCTTTTAACTCTAGAATTGTGGATGGCTGATCTACTGATTATTTGAAAATTCATAATAATCATTGCTGAATGATTGATGTAGAATAAATTTACAAGTTGAAATATATAAATGCTTTGATTATTTATAATAATCATTGATTAAGAATCAGAGAATTGAATAATATGAAAATGAGTCAAAAGAAATTTAGTAATATGCCTAAATAAAATATGCTAATATATGTAACATATATTGCATTAATATAGCACCATAATCAAAATTATAATGTACAGTCGATTAATTCCAATGTAACTAAAAGAACTTGGACTATTTATAATAATCACTGCTGCATAAATTATGGTAATATTGTATTTATATTTACGACAATTGCCGACAGCTAAAAGTAGATTAAATCTACTGACAATTCGACTATTTATAATAATCATTGCTGAATGATTAATGATGCCGACAGCAGAATAAATCTGAAAATTCAAATGTAAAGAAAAATGTTATGGTAATCATTGCTGAAGAATGAAAGAAGAGAATTTTACCTTGAAAATAAAGTGAGTCAACAGAATGTATATTTGTTAATACTATAATTAATACTCGTACAATAATGTAATTAATGGACTTCAAATTGCCGACAGTCGATTAACTCTAGAAATTCAAATGTAAAAGAACTCTGACTATTTATAATAATCATTGCTCAGAAGAAATTTATAAAAATGACAGAATAAAATATGCTAATATATTTTATTTGTATATACAATTGCCAAGAGCTGAACGGTGATGAAATCTACTGACTATTTATAATAATTGTACATGAAGAATTAGCGAATTGAATGATGTATTAAAGATAAGTCGAGACAAAAGAAATGCATTTAATGTAAGTAAATAAAATAATATAACTATTCTATACTATATGAGCCACATATGCTGACAGCATCTTTTACTGATTATTTGCCTATTTATAATAATTATTGCTGAAGAATGAGCAAATTAAATGATATTTTGAAGACGATATAAATGAAAACTAATTTAGAAATATGATATGAATGAAGTGCAATAAAACGTGCTCATATAATGTACATTTGCAAATACCGACATCTGAATAAAAATTACATCTACTGACTATATTTTTTAAATTGTAGTAGATTCAGCAAATTGAATGATGTCTTAGAGACAAGCCGAGTCAAAAGAAATGCATTTAATATAAGTGAATAAAATAATATAATATATGAATATAAATATACTAAATGAACCCGAATTGATGACAGTTTAATTTACTTGTTATTTGACTATTTATCAAATTGATTGTTGTCTTGAAGGCAAAATAAGTGAGACCAAGTTTAGAAATATGATATGAGTAAAGTTGAATAAAATAGGCGAACATATTGCATTTGGCGACAGCTGAATGAAAATTACATCTACTGACTATTTAGTACAATCATTGCTGAAGAATCAGCAAATTGAAAGAGGTCATAAGACAAGTCGAGTCAAAAGAAATGCATTCAATGTGACTGAGTAAAATATGCTAGTCAGGCCACGACGACGCGACGACTCTGAAGATAAAGCGAACATGGCAACTGAATAGAGTTGTGCAGCAACGTGAACATTGTGGCACAGTCAAAGACAGGTAGCTACTGTAGCTTGGCTTTGCTCTGGCTTCGGGTTCGGTTTGGGATTAATGTTGGGCGTGCTTAATCTTGATCTGCCGCCCACCGATGGAACTTTCGCCAATGCGAAACGGTGAAAACGCTGCAACTGTGTGTCTGTGTGTGTGTGTGTTTGTATCTGAAACTAATTGCTGGCGAGAGCGGGGCATTGTCTGGCATTTCCTCTCGCTGGGCAACTGTTCTGGCACGAGAAATGCATATGAAACAATAGAGCAAATTATGTAGTATGTATACAAAACGAATGTGTGTCTGTGTTGGCCTTTTCCTCTTTGCCTTTTGTCTGCTTGGGCTTGAAAATGCGCTCAACTTTTCACCAAACTGGGCGCCATTGTGCGCCAACTTTGGATACGGATACGGTTCCCTGGCCACCATCATCATCACCATCACCATCACCATCACTAGCAGCAGCAGCAGTGGCAGCAGCAACATCGCATCCATTTGGGGCCATTGTCACTCTGTGGTGCGTTTCATGCAGCCAACCATGCGACGATCCCAAACAACAAATGTTAATATGCCACTGAATCTGGGATTCAGACTGAAACTGGAACTCGCAACTCCAATCTCCAGCTGGAGCTCAAACTGTGGCACTTTGCATATTACATAGCCATAAATGAACTTACTTTTTTGTTTGTTTGCTTTGTTTCCCTGTCTCTGTTTTTTTTTTTTCGTCGGGCATTGCCAGCGACGCGTCGTTTTTCTTGCCACATTTCACAAACCATCAAGCGCAAAATGTGGCCAGCATTTAACTGCAGCCAGAGCAGCGACATGACACACAGCCAAAATGCTAAAATGTTGCAAAGTTTTGCATATCAAGTGGGCATGGAGCCGCAGCCAGAGAAAGCCCCCAAAGCGAACTGTTCTAGGCTTGTTTCATGTTTCCAACATGAAGCCACAGCATAATGATATTGTCAATTTCAGTGCTGGCAAAGCATTTTAAAGAAAGAAGTCGTAGCAATCAAGTTTTTGTTTTTACCAAGTTTCAAGGAGCTGAATTCAAGCGCTCTAAAAATAGTAACCAAAAACTGAAGTTTGCCAGTTTTGCAGCTAATCAAAATAATCGTGTGGATTAATGAATTTCGAAATTTCACAACGCTGGAAATCAAGAGTGGAAGCAACAACAAATTGAAGACTTTGTTCCACTTGGAGTGATCAAATCCTAAACGCTGCGACAATGCAATGGCACTTAGCAGCTTTACGACCAGCATAACGACCATAACCTGGCTCCATCGACTATATACTATATGCCCCATCTACAGAGATATAGTTGTGTGTGCTTGTGTGCTGCTGGCTCGCATATATGGCTGCTGGCGGGGCTTTATCATCTATCAGCGTCACTCTCGCCTCAACTAGTCATAAATTTTAACGCCAGACGCGAGCGCTTTTTACGAGCTCGAACTTGCCTCGCCTCGCCTCGCCCTCTCTGCCCCTCGTGGGCCCCCGCTCGCCAGGCATCTGCAGCGAGCGTTGAAGCTTTAACTGTATTCGTATTTGTATCTGTATCTGTATCTTTGGCTGTGCAACTTGGTGGCACACCCGTTTGTAGTGCGTAACCTGGGTTTCAGCTTCGTTGTGGCCCTGCCTTCTACGCGTATACCCTGTAAAATGCAGCGCTCTAACTTTAGGTGTAGTTTTCATTCACTTTCCAAAGGTTTTCTTATTGAGATCATTTAGCATAGCTTAAATATCTATTCTATTAAAATACGTCAGCTTATGATGTCAGTTTACTATTCCACGAATTTGTTTGCTATATAAATTAATTTAAATATTCTAGCCTCTTAGTTTACTTTACTTATTCCCAAAATTCCACCACGATCGCCAGCTGTTGACAGGGTATTTGGCAGCCTTGCTTCTCGTTGCTTTGTCGTTTGCTTTTTGGGGGCGCGCTCTTCAGCTTCACCACCCATCAACTGGGCGTGCCGTGGCCCCAGCCGCCTTGATGATCATAATTTCCAATTTTATGGCTCTGCACAACTATCTACCATCTCCTCCTATCAGCGAGTGTGTTGTCGTCTCTCCTGCTCGCTATATGAGCGAAAGTTTTTGGATATGGAGTTGAACAATTTTATGGCGGCAATTTTTTGTGCGCTTTACACTTGATGCATCTGCGCTGTTAAGCGGGCCATTGCCGTCCGATTTGAGCACTATGAAGTGCTGTTTAACTATTTAGTTTATGGATCAGAGAGCTGCCAACTTGCGTCATCTGTTTGCCAGCTAAACTCTGCCAAGAACTGTCAAAGTGTGTGTGCTACGCAATAAAGTGAATATTCACTCGATGTTCATCGACAATTTCAGTGGCATGCAAATAAAATAAAACTGACAATTGACATTAGTTTTATGCAGCCTTACATTTATATATTTATATCGCAATGTTCATAAACTGTTTTCGAATTCGTATAAAGAATGGATCTAAACTAGATGCCTACAACTTTACATAAATTGTTATTTATTTGCCAGTTTATAGGAAGTACTTTTCACGCATTTGTTTATCGACAATTTCAGTGGCAAATGAAATTAATAACCGACGTTAGTAGCATTACAGCTCACAATATTCTTAAACTGTTTTCGAATTTCTACAAAGAATGAATCTAAAGTAGATGACAATTTATTTGTTAGTACAAAACAAATCCACAACTTTTTGTACATTTTTATTTAATAGTACTTTTCTTTATTGGTACTTTTGACTCATTTGTTTATCGTCAATTTCAGTGGCATGCAAAAATAAAATTGACAACTATCTTTAGTTATCATACTCGTATGTTGTATATTTATATCGCAATATTCTTAAACTATTTGTGTATTTGTATGCAGATTAGATCTAAAGTAGATGCCAATTCAACAAATCAACAGCTACATATAAATTATTATTTATTTGCCTTTTCTTTAATAGTACTTTTGATTAATTTTATTTCGCTGTTGCCAGCAATAAGCTCACAAAGTGAATAAGAACAACTCGACTTCGTGTGGAAGTTCTGTTTCCAAATTGATTTTAAGCAACTATCAGAAACATTTGCTTGCCAAAAAACGTTAGCTTGGTTTTCACAAGAAGTTATTTTGCATGTAAAGTTAAACATTTTCAGCGCGTTCTTTCAGAGCTACCATGGTAAGACACAGTATAACGTTTGTCGATCTGGCAACGCTGCCTGATGTTTTCAATTTAAATGAAATACTGTATTTACTTCTTCGTGAAGCACGACTACCCCAAGCTAGCAATAATATGGTAATTCATAAGCAGCAGAGATACTTTTCATTCAGTGAGTGAATCGTTGGCAGGGGAACATATAAATTTCTTGAATAACATTTGCTATCTTTTTATTGAAGTATTCGAATGGCTGATGAAATAAAATATATGAAATGTGTAAGCGCATGTCAAGCCGAACGAACGCTTATGAAAAATTAAAAATGAATTTGCTGCTGCCGGGTGGTAGAACAGTTAACGAATTTTCAACTTTATATGCGACACGTTGCTGCAGTCACGTATTCAATGCGAGAGATCCACACGAGCCAGACGACACTCAGACCTGGACATGTGGTGTCGCCTCGCGTCGCCTCGCGATGGTAAATGCCAACCGCAAATACGACGACAGACACGTTACCCAAATGACACGGACACGGACACGGACGCGGACTCGTACTTGGACATGGAGGTGAGCGTCGCAGCTAGGGGTCAGGTCTTTAGCGTCGTGGCGTCACAGTGCCACCTTGGCTATTAGACGTATCAGCTGTGTGTGCGACTGTCGACTGTCGACTGTCGACTGCCGACTGCAGACGACAAACGTATGTCGTCAGCGGCATTAATGTGATGGATAAACTGTGACGTAACGAACCAGGAAGACAGCCACGAGCTCACGTGCTCTGTCGGCGAGCTCAAAAGGTTCCACTCCGCAGATCCCTCGCATCACGTGTCGCCCGCTGGCTAATTATTAAAGCTGCCAGCAATTACAGAGACAGCGGACGACGCCAGCAAGCCAAACTAATGCAAACTCTGACTTTTGATCACGTTCTTTTCAACCAAATTTTAATTCAAGTCCTAGAACCATTTGCCTGTTTACGCATTTGATTTTCCCAATGCTAACAAGTATTTCAGGTACTTATGTTTATAGATATTTTGCAGAGTAGAGTATACTAATGGGGGAAGTTGAACAAGCTTGAAGCAAACTACTTATATTGATTTTCATCAATTTCATCATCAGCATCAATTTGAAATATTTACATGTTTTTGTATTGATTTACAATAAATACTATATTATATTTGTAGATATTTTCTAATTTGTAGATATTTGTTAAAGTAATATACATCAATAGGTAAAAGTATAACAAGCCTAAAGCAAACTGATTGGCTTTCAAATTTTATATTGATTTACTACAGTACCAACATACTATGTTATATTTGCAAATATTTTGTAAAGTTGTAAACAATTGGTGGAAGTATAACAAGTTTGAAGCAAAATTCTTGGGTTAGAAGTTTGACATGATTTCACATTGATTTTTGATGCAATATAACATTTCTAGATAATTTGTAAACTAAAGTTAAGGTGAGTTAAGTGGTATTATAATTATTAAGAATAATTTCGTTGAGGTTCAATATAGTTGGATTAAAGCGAGCTTCTTGATTCATAAATTTTAAATGGATTTACAATCCTACATTATATTTGCAGATATTTAATAAAGTAGTATAATTTATATTTGTAAAAGAACAGCTAACTGATACTCTTAATACTTGCAGATATTTCATAAAGTGATTTAATTGTGTAGTTTTATTAATCCTCAATATAACAATCTTGGTGTATAAATCTAAAATATTTGCATGCTTAAAAATTGGTAATTGATAAAACCAACTTTATGTCAAACTTCACGGACTTTGCTTTAAAACAGACTGAGTTAACATAGTTAGTCAGAGTGTTTTGTTTAGTGCCCGCGAATGACGCAGTTTTAGTCACAATTCGCATTAATATAGTAATGCTATTTGGCGGCAGTAATACTTATTTGTTATCGTATCAATGCTGTTGTTTTCCCATTATCACGAGTGCGACAATTATTCGCTCGCCTTTTTCTCGGCAGATCAGCAGATGTTTTGCGTTCTTACTCTCGATCTCTTGACGTATTGCAGTGTTTTGTTGTTTACCCGCTGGCAACGAAAATGAGACTTTGATTCATTTGTAAACACGGCATTATTATGATTATAATTTATTGTTTGTATTTCCGATCGCCAACCATTCAGGGAGCATTTATTTATATGCTTTTATACAACTTTGATTCCTGCGCTCCAGCTGTTAAAAGTTTAATTATATATTTATGAATGCAATTAGCTGGGATAACAACAACAACAACAATCATTTGCAATGTGCCCATCTGTGATCCATCCGATCTATGATGCGAATGGATCCAATTAACATCGAATATGTGACACGCCTGCTGACGCGCATTTTAAATCGTGCGAAAATCTACACAGCCCCACATATATATTATATAGTTAATATATGTATTTAGATGTGTTGTCTTGTTGTTTGCGTCGCGTCGCTTTGCGTTGCGTTTTGCGTCAGCGTTTCGGGTCTGTTGTAAGTAAACAGCAATGAATGATCATCAACGTTTATAGTATATCCTAGAGATCTGTGTACTGAGTAGTCGCTATTATGAGTGCGAGATCTGCTTGATGTAATCTGTTTGCTGTTTCGCATTCGGCGCTGTTGTTATTGCAAATCTATAAACAACCAAACAGCTGGCGCGCTGATTGTTGGACAAGGTCTAGAAAGCTGATTGATTGCCCAATTGATTGAGGGGTGCAATACCCTGTAATCAAATCAAAAACGAAACTCAATGCTGGAATGGTTGAGCAGTGAATGATCGAATTCGTTGTAGATACTTTCACTTACACTCAGATAGATTCGCAAATGCATAAAGTAAATAAATAGTAAATGTATTTGTGAATGGAGAGCTTTGAATTAGTGTGGTTAACATTAATATTTGGTGTATACGCATTGTTTGTTTCGCTTCTCAGTCATCTATGGGCCGTATCAGCATCTTGACCAACTTCAGCGAAGTGCGCGGCATCCAGAACATGCCCGTCACATTCTGCACCTCGTGATCAAAGTATCTGCCATTGAGGTTACTGGAAATAGTGCTTATCAAAATAACGCTCTTACGAGTACTAAGCGATGCTGGACACTCACCAGAGTCCGCAGTAGGCGAACCACCAACCACTTTGGCGCTGCTCGGCGCAGTTCGTGTCCTTGAAGTGATCGTTGTCGCGATCGTACGTGGAAAAGTACTCGTCGAAGTGCCAGTTGAGGCAGTCGAAGACCCGATTTGATGTGAAATTGCCCACCGATGTCAACTTGTAGTTGTCCTCCTCGCCGGCGACTTCAAAGCGATCGTAGCGCGCGTTCTCCACTTGCCCGTCGAACTTCTGCATGTGAATGTTGAGCTCGTGTCGATGGGCGCTGGTCAAGCGATGGATACGCTCGAGGCCCAGAAAGAAGTCGCCCGTCAAGGAGCCGAAGCCAGCACTGTAATTGGCCCAGTTGCGGTAGAAGTCCTCCCTGCCGTTCACGCGCTGCTGGATCACCGTCCAGCCCGCGTCCAAAGTTGTGCTGTCGCAGAGCACATCGAAGGCACCCAGACCGGGCGCGGTAATTTGATGAATGCCCGGCGATTGGGCGTATGGAATGCAGCTACTGGCTGCAATAAACTGAATGCATTCCGCTATTCATTTGTTATTCTATGCGCCATGTTTATATTAACCTCGGATTCGCCGGCTGCGACTCCAGCCGTGGCCAGCACGAAGAGCGCGTGTAGCAACAGGGATCGTCGCGCAGTATTTAGCATCTTCAATTCGATGCGATTCGATTCGCCGAACTTCACCCAACAGCTGTGCATAATGACTGAATATTGTATGCGAATGCGGCATCTCAAGTCGACTCTGTGCATTTCATTTCCATACATACATCATACGCCTCGATAAGAGTTCAAACGATTTGCTCAAAAACGGCCCGAATCAAGGCTAGTATCTAGGTCACAGCTTTGGGTCGTCGCTATCAGCACAACAAGCGCACAAAGTCAATCGCTTTGGGGCTATAAAGTGTCATATACCCCAGTGTAGAGTATGTGCGATCGAAAGATGCGAGTTCAACAAATTCGCAAGCAAGAAACCATAAATCTTGCAATGAATGACCAGACAGTTAGAGACGATTACTTCAGCTGTGTTCGCCGATCGTAAATGAAATCCGTATTTTTTGATGAGCAAAGAGTTAATGATTTGTTTTTTAATGGCACTCCATTTTCTCTCTCTTTTGAATACAATTGTGTTACTATCTAAATTTCATATAATTGTTAAGATATTTAGCTTAGATTGATTAAAGAAATGTATTTATTTACTTAGCGCATCGATAGAAAAAATATTCTTTCTGAAAATAATTGGATCTAATTGAATAAATTGCATAAATTTTAAAGAAGCATAAAAGACTCTTATTTGATTCATTTAGTAAAAGAATGAAAAGTATAACATCTTTGAGTATTATTTATATAGGCAATTGCTTTATTTGAGTGTATATAGATATAACGTTGTGTATCTTTGATAACGACTCAATCTATCCGCATCAGTTGAGTGTATCTACATCTTTCGTGTGTATCTATAGCTGTTCGTTAGTCGCAGTATCTTAAATTGCTGTGATTGTTGTTTTCTCTACTATATATCTCTATCTATTTTAATCAGTTTAGCCATCTGTACATGCAGCTACTCATATACGACTCTTTGAGTACTTAGTATCTGCTGAATCTATCAGTATCTGCTGAATGTATCTGTATCTGTCGCTGTTGGTGTCGCAGTATCTTAAGTTGTTGTTATTGCTGTGGCTGCGGCCAACTGTGGCGACAACTGGCAAAAGGTTAACGAATCTTGGTGGCGCCTATGCAAATGTTGCGGCTGCTACTTTCATTTCGCCCCGTGCGATAAGCTGAAAACGTGCGATTGCTGCAATCGAGCAGCCGTCGAACGTCGAACGTCGGCGAACGGCGTCCGCCAATAGCCCAAAGCCGGCAGTCGATTGAAAATTTATGTACATTTATACACACGAAATACATGCATGCGTATGTATGCATGTATGTGCTGTAGTTGCATATGTATTTGTGCGTGAGTAATTGACATTCATTTCCTCCTTGGCGTCAGCGTCGGCGCCGACGTCGATGTCGAAGTCGAAGTCGTTGTCGACGTCAACGTTCGCGCGAACGTCACCAAAGCGCACACGAATGCAAAGCAAAAGGCACACAACGATGACGTCGACGTTGTTGCCAAGCGGCAGCAACAATAACAGCAATAGCAACAAACGACAGCGACAGCGACGGCGACAGATGAAACAGCGATCGACGCTGCGGACGTCAACGCCGCTGTCGACGTCGACGTCGTCGTCTCCGCTTAGCAACAAGCAAGCTTTCGAGCGGCCAAACAATGGACGCGTTCAACGGTAATCTTGGCGCAGTGTGCCCAAAATTTGCACAAAAAAAGCTCGGTCGGCTTTGCGGGTTGCTGCTCTTCTTGGGCTAATTGCGAACCAGAGCAGCAGCAACATGAATCACAGATAGCACTCTGTAACCTTACGCGATCGTTGGCAAAGGGTATCTGGCGGTCGTGCTTGGCCAATTACTCACCGTGCCTTAGCAACACGCTTCAGTAATTCGTGAAGCACAAAAGTGTTGTCAGGCAGCAGAGACAACAAAAAATAAAATAACCAAAATGATTAACTCAGAGAGCCAGAAAGTTCCACTGTCGCCTAAATGTGCCCATTGTTTGTTTGATTAATATAGTATAATGTTTAAATTAAAAGAATTGTTGCGTTAAAAGTGGCGATAATTAACTAAATTGTACATCGGCTGTGGTCATAACTCAAATCGAAAATGTCGTAGATTAATCAAGACATTAACGTGCAGCTAAATTGAGATACTGTTAGTTATTTAATTGAATTTTGAAAATTGAAATGCTAATTCAATCAACTGCTTGAAGGCCCGAGCAAGCGTCATATATTTTTAAACAATTAACTAACTGTTAATTGCCATAGTGAAGTATCTGGGAAATTTCCACTGTTTTACAATATAATAAAACAAATATGTTTCAGTTACTTGCTCTTGTTGGAGATGGATTAAATTTGCTTATCGCTTGGAAGCCTCTAGAAACGCTCGTCTATTTTTATGGATCTCTAAGCCAACAAACAGTTCAAATGTTCAGCAATCATTCATCATTATCTATAGCAGCTAATCGAACGCCGCAGATAATCATCGTCAGGCGTTCCATGGGGCTACGTGACATTGGCAATGAATTCAGTTTGCGCCCCCCTCGGGGCACTTGGATGATTCATCTGAGACCCCCGCTGGCTGTGCTGTGGAGATAGCGACTAAGCGATAGACAGACAGTCTAAATTAAACACAGGCAATAATTAGTGAGAACAAATTGAATACGTCTGCCGTTTGTGTTGATTAAAGCTGTCCAACACAGTGCGCTGATCGCGGCGTATAATGAATAATTGAAATTAATTGTTAATTGCTGGGCCATGCAACAAAATATGGGTTAACATGTTGGAAAAATATGAAAACATTTTGAACAGATAAGGAATATGTTTTAGCAAAAATATTAATAGAGCATGACACAGTGTTTTTAGTCTAATTTATTGCGGCTAAAAGAAACAGAAGCAGATGCTCGCAAACATTAGATATTGTAGAGAAGATCGGTCTCGATGAGCAGCACTATAATATAGAATTGCATATAGCGCTGTCTGCGTCGAAAGGTTAAAATCCTCTGCAGTCGCTAGACAAATAAACAAGCACATAAAAAGCAGCAATAACAACAACATAAGCAATTTAGACAGATATACAGCGCAGAGTGAGCAAGAAAAAAGCAAATAGAAGAACTACTCGAACAATCGCTGAAAAAATAGCAGAAAAACAAAATTTGCATTGCTGACGCACTTTTCTTATTTTCCTTCACTCTGCCTCTCTCTCTCTCTCTCTCTCTCTCAATCACTTGCTTCGTTGTTTGTTTTGACGGAAATCTGTTATTAAAAAAGAAAGAAGAAAACTAAAATCGAATGATCTAATGGCCAATACGACCGCATTGTGTAGCACACGTCGACTGACGGCTAACGACCGATTGGTAATTAAGTGGGTCGACTACGACTGCGAATACAGCCAGAATTTCGCCGTAAATTTCTCTGCTCTGAAAGCACCGATTGCTCAGCAATTATCGGGCGTATATCTCGCGGTTGGCAATACCAGATAGAATTATACAGCACTATTTGCATTTGAATTGAAATTTTGAAAGGCGCCTAAACAGAATATAACAATCTTATGGCAATATACAAATCGTCATATTGAAATTGTAGGCCTGAAAAGCATATAATACGATAGTTAGCATTTGCATATTATTTGCTGTTAGTTCAGGCAGAAGATTGATAGGAAATTTTGAGCTTTAAGAATGCTGGAGATCGTTTGAAATCAATGCTTTTGATTGAAAAGCGCGTAAAAAGAATAAAACAATTTATACAATTCTAATATATTGAAATTGTAAGCCTTTGAAGTATGTTTATACAATAATTAGAATCAGTATTTTATTTGCTGTCATTACAGCCAAAAGATTGAATAGAATTTAGAGCATCTAGAATTTACAATTCTTATTTGCAGTGAGTTCAGCCAAAAGATTGATAAGGAAATTTGTGCATTTAAATTGCTAGAGATAGTTTGAAATCTATAAATTTTGATTGAAAGCAGAATAACACAATTTTTTTGGCAATTTACAAATCTGTCATATTGAAATTGTAATCCGGAAAAGTTAGTTTATAAGTTAAAGACAGTTGGAGTTAGTAACTTATTTGCTGTGAGTTCAGCCAATAGATTGATACGGAAATTCGTGCTGGAATGAATGCTGGAGATCGTTTGAAATCTATGCTTTTGATTGGGTACCTGAACGAAAAAGCAATTTGCAGTAGTTGTGCATTGAAGTGCCCTTCGACCGCTTCACGGGGGGCGCCTATCGCAGAGATGGCTCATGCACACAATTTACGGTTGCTTTCAGCAGCGGGACACTTGCGGAGCTGCTGAAGAAGCGCACAGCGCACAAATACGAATATAATGTATCTGGTCCCTTGCCAAAATTATAATTACCTGACATTGCGCACCGTGGGGTGTGCTGACAACAGCCATGCGTCCGAGCATCTGGAAGTGAGTCTATGATATGGGACGACCCCACGCGGCGTCCATCATAATTCCGCATTTGCAGCCAAATGAATTTTCCAATGCGTACTCGTGCTGTGTGTGTGTGTAATTGCGAAATTTATATGCATAGACGTGCGTGTGTATCTTTGAGATACAATTCGGTTGTTTGCATGCGCTCACAGACCACAGGCACGTCAATTGCACTCGCCTGCCCCGAAGTGTTGTACGTAATTTCCATCTTCTGTTGTTGCCAGGCGACCACGAAGCCAACAACAACAGCAATCTGCCGTTTTCATTGCTGCACAGTGGCTGAATCACGCGCAGCGCTTGCACAATTCCCAGCAATTGTTATTGGCTGCTGAAAGCTTTAATGCGCTTGCAAAAGCTGTTTTGATTATTGTGATATTTACAATTGCTCTGCGTTTCACAGCAAGGCAGTAAGTAGAAGCAAAAGAGAGCTTCACATGCGACGCTGGGATTAATCTTTGCTGATTTTGTGCCATTGTGCCAAAGCAAGCGACTGGTTGACGTTTGACAATGCCGTTATTTATGGCTGATTTTCGAAAACAAATAAATTTCGCATGAATTCGTCTGGGGGTTTGTTTTAGCCACTATACGACTATTTTTGGCCCGCACCGATTGCTGCTGTCGTTTCATTTATGCCAACTCAAGACAAATTTCAATGTTTGCGATTCGCCCTCCAAGGTCGTCGCTACGACCAGTGCAACCAGGTACCCAGCGATCAAGCGATACCACCCCAACTGTGGCACGCGCCCCCGAATGAGTCGAGTGCGGGAGCATGCTCATGTCCGGCCGTGTTGACGTCAGCAGCGTGCAGCGCACGTCGGACGCGGGTTAAGCACAAAAAATACGAATTTTAAACAAATAAACCAAGCGGCAACCGAAAATCAATTTGTCTGCGCGGCAGCGTTGGCCGAGGGCGGTGGGCGGCGGGGTGTGGAGCCAATTCGTTTATTTGGCACTATTCAATATTTGCCTAAGAACTCAGTGCGATTCGCGGACTCTCATGCGCGATAAGCGCAAATCGTCAACAAATACATTTACGTTGTACCCTGCAAAACGGGTACATAGACTTTGGTACATTACAATGTATTGGCTGTCGATTGCACGTCTTGCGGCTCGTTAGAACATTCGAAATTCGGCAGTTTTCGCTTTGGGGGCTGCGCGTTCTTGGTTTTATTTTGACAATTTGATTTATAACCTTGGCCAACAACAAGTAAACACAGTGCGAGGCGTATTGGCTTGTTGTCATAAGCCATATTTATTTAGTTTCTATTTCTATGATTTTAATGAAAAAGCTTCTTCGCATATTTCGTATATTTAAATACGTAGAGTCAATATTTGTGGCCATAAATCAAAAACGAGCAGCTGCGACACACACACACGCAGTGTCGAATAAATACAACACAATTCTATTTCATTTTATTCCCTGCTATTATTATATTTTATTCCTCCGCTCCGTTCTCCAAAGCACTTTGCCTAATTTTACAGTTTTACTGTTTGCTCTGTCGCCACACACAGTTTTCAGTTTTCAGTTTTCAGTATTCGGTTGTCGGGTTTCCTCCGTTGGCAGGTGGCATGGGGGGATTTATGGCTTTAACCCTTTGGCGCACAGCTGACAGCTCGCTTTTGAAGTCGTGTGGCGTATTCCAAATTGAATTTTATTAATACAAAGTCTCCAAAACTATGGCCCAACTCCGAGCACGAAATTCATCAAGTTACAAGGAGTGATGGTGTAATGCATAAATTTAGAAAGCATTACGTCCGATTTAAAGTGCAAGTCACGCCATAAATATTTAAATTTGTTGCATTTATATTTTAATTGTGGCACTCTAAAAATGACAGATGTAATTAATGGCAGCGCTCTTCCGAATATGCGCACATTCATCAAAACTGCAAGTTCTCGACGGAAGCCACAAAAGTTGCGGCCATAAAACGAGCGCTATATATGCGCTCTATATATTCTGCTGGCCTGGTAAGTCAGCTTAGCTAAAGTTCAGACCTTTTTAACTGCGCTAAACGTTGTGTGGCATAAATGGAATTGACATTTCCAACAAAGCGAAGGTGGGGGAGAAGAGTTTTAAAGTTAAGGTAAATTTCTAGTTATATAAAATAAGTTACTATTCTCGCTTTTCCTTCTTGAAACATTTTCTGTTTTCAGTCTTGAATTTATCTTTATTTTAATCGAAAGTCAGCGTGATGCTGTGGCATGAAGGGTATATATACGATGTATATATATTATATATATTATGTCAAATAAAAGAGAAATATATAGGAGAGTTTTTCCATTTCTAGCATTCTGGAATAAAACATTTTCCTCTATTTAGCTGTACTTAAGCTGCTTTGAGCAAAAGTCCACGTGATGCTGTGTCATGAAGGGAATATATAATTTTGAATAAAGGAATAAAATATATAAGAGTTGTTCAATTTGTAGTTATATGAAATAAGTTTCTATGCTCTGTTTTCCTTGTTGTATTTCAACTGAGCAGAAGTCCACGTGATGCTGTGGGGTGAAGGGCATAAATATTTCAAATAAAAGTGAAAATATATAATTTAATTTAATTATTATTTAATTATTTCAATTTAATTAGTATGAAATAAGTTCGTATGCTCTCTTTCCTTCTCGAACTGTCCTCCTCTTTTTGGCTGTACTTCAGCTTTTAGCGAAAGTTCGCGTGATGCTGTGGAATATTTCAATAGGAGATTTTTCGATTTCAAGTTATACAAAATAGGGTTCATTGCTCTCATTTTCTTCTAGAAGCACCTTCCTTGTTTTAGCTGCAGCTGCTTGTGGCAAAAGTCCGCGTGATGCTGTCTGTTGAACTCGGCGCAATCGGGCAGACTTGCAATCAGCTGACCCAGCGGGTCTAAGACCCAAATTGATTCGTGAGTGCGCACAAAATTATATATTGGGCATTATTAATGGCTGATAAAGGTGTTTGCGACCGATCCGAACGAGTAATGCTGAGGCCACCTCCAGCACTAGGATGCTGATAAGGTTGCGTATAAAAACCCTGCAGTGCCGGCAATCGAAATGCAGTTGCCTTCTGGTTGGCAAAAATCCCAAGACTCAAGTGCAGTTCTCAACTTCGACTCTCTCTCTATTGCAAGCGAGAAACATCCTAAGTTGCAACATGGGCAAACTTCTGCTGCTTGTGGCCTGTGTCCTGGGCACGGCTGTCGCCCGGCGCATTCCCCTCACCGACGAGCGCCTCAACTGGCGCAACGACCTGCAGGAGCAGAACGCGCGCCCCACGCTGATGGACCTCATTGGTCTGCGCTGGCAGATCATACCACGCGGCAGCATTCAGCTGATGGAGCGTCAGAACCGCATGCGTGATCAGGACGAAGGCATAGAGTCCGAGCTGGAGCAGCGCTACAATCGAGTGCCGCTCAACCGCGACATCGTCGAGCAGAGTTTGCCCAGCGCGGACGTGAGCAGCGATCGCCTGCTGCATGTGGGACGTCGCCGCCAGCAGCAGCTGGAGCGGGAGGAGCAGCCAATAATGTCGCGCCGCTTGAACCGCATTGGCGAAGGACGTCGCGTGGGCCCCATGACCGAGGAGAACATTCTGCAGCTGATCCGACGCGACAATCGTCTGACGCAGCTCAGCGATGAGGAGATCATCGAGATGCTGCGTCGCCAGCGCCAGGAACGCGTGCAGGCACACCGCCAGGACCGCGACGAGCAGGAGGACGACAGCCTGGAGAGCGTGCGACGCGACGACGAGCGACTGGTGCACATCAACAGGCGTCGCATGCAGCAGCAGGATGAGAGCGAGATGAGTCCCCAGCGCATCGGTCGCATTGGCGAGGGTCGTCGCGTGGAGCAGCGCGAGGAGGGACGTCGCGGCGAGCAGCAGCGTGAGCAGGAGCGTGAGGGAATCCGTCGTGGTATTCAGCTGGCCGAGGAGCGCGAAGAGATGATGCGTCGCGAGCAGGAGCGTCGCGAGCAGGACAGCCAGGAGCGTCGCGAGCAGAACATTCAGGAGCGTCGTGAGCAGGAGCGTCGTGAGCAGGAACGCCGCGAGCAGAAACGTCGCGAGCAGGACCGTCGGGATGAGAACATTCAGGAGCGTCGGGAGCAGGAACGTCGGGAACAGGAGCGTCGGGAACAGGAGCGTCGGAACGAGAACATTCAAGAGCGTCGGGAGCAGGAGCGTCGTGAGCAGAACAACCAGGAGCGTTGGGAACAGAACATACAGGAGCGTCGTGAGCAGGAACGCCGCGTTGGCAGCTCGGTGGATAACCTGGAGAGCGTGCGGCGCGACGACGAGCGTCTGGTGCACATTAACCGCCGCCGCCTGGTGCAGGAAGAGATGATGCCGCGTCGCATCGGTCGCATTGGGGAGGGACGTCGGGTGGGCGACGTGAACGCCATGACCGAGCAGGATATACTGCAGTTCATTCGCAGGGACAACCGACTGACGAACCTCAGCGACGACGAGATCATCGAGATGCTGCGTCGCAACCGCCAGCGCAAGCAGGAATCGCGTGTGGAGGAGCGCCGTGACGAGAACGAGGCGGACATTGAGCGGCTGCAGAGTCGACGCCGCGACGACGAGCGTCTCGTGCGCGTGAACAGACGTCGCCTGGAGCAGAACGAGGACGAGAACGAGAACGAGGACGAGAATGAGGACGAGAACGAGAACGACAACGAGCTGTCGGTGCGTCGCATTGGACGCATTGGTGAGGGACGTCGCGTGGACGAGCAGCAGATTGTGCAGTTTATGCGCATGGACAATCGTCTGGGCGGCGCCAGCGATGAGCAGATCATCGAGATGTTGCGTCGCCAGCGCGAGCGTCGCCTGGAGAACGATCGCCGTGAGCAGGAGCAGGACGACGACGACAGCCTGGAGAGCGTGCGACGCGACGATGCGCGTCTGGTGCACATCAACAGACGCCGCCTGGAGCAGAGCGCCTAGAGGGAGATGATCGACTGACCAACTGGAATGTGTTTATGTAATACTATCTTTTAATCTTTAACGGGGTGTCTGATGACAGCCCGGAATAAATTCTGCAATCGATGCAAAAGTGCATTCACGAAAGTCCCAGTTGTTTTGCTGTCGGCGATTTTGATCCCGCTTTCAGTGTCTTGAAACTGTCGACGAGAAGTGTAATTAAGCTGTTGTCTTTACGTCTGTTTTGTTCGATCGTAAATCCGGCGACTTTCACAATCGATTTGGAGCGCTTGATAAATCAACGGCAGGGCAATAAATTGAAGTGAAAAATTAAATAAATAACAAAACGACATGCAAATTGAGACGATCGATGGATCGTCGATTGTTGAACCGCCGATTTATCAATTGGAGCACAAAATTAATTTCATCATTTAGCAGCAACAACAACAACTACAAGCGCTTGGGCTGCTAACTTGGCCGATGGAATCAAGGCCGTTGGCAGTTCCGCAAGTGCCAAGAATCGAAGCCAATTTGTTCAGATCATTTTCGGCCTTTCCGCTTGCACCATAACATAACACACACAATCCCAGCATTCCCGCACTCGGTATAAATTATTATAAATACAACTTGCTAAAGAATTCGAGAAGTCGACTTGCGATTTCCGATCAATTCTCGCACTCGAAACGGTCGGCAACCCAACGAAGGCCGACAGCCGAAAGGCGTTGTTTATTGAAAAAGATCTAGCTAGAATTTATGGCCCAAATCGAAATGTAAAAAGTATTAAACTCAAAAACTGCAAAGACTCTTTTAAATACACACATTTGAAGATCGAGTTTAGTGTTGTTTTATCAGGCTAAACTTAGTTCTCTTTTATTTCAAATTTGCAGACAGTTATCAAAGTCTCAAAAGTCGTATATTTAACTGAAAGTAGTAAAGATTAAATTCTTAAATGGAAAAGAGAAAAAAGCGTTGTTTATTACGCAAGAATTTATGGTCTAAATCGAAAGGTAAAAAGTATCAAACTAAAAAACTGCAAAGACTCTTTTGAATACACGCATTTGTAGATCAAGGTTAGTATATCTTAATTCTCTTTTATTTAAAATTTTCAGACAATTATCAACGTACCGAAAGTATAGAAGTAGTATTTTAAACTGATCGTAGTAAAGATTAAATTCTGAAAATGAATAGAGAAAAGACCTTAGGAATTTATTCCTCAGAATTAGAAGTGTTCCAGCCTATATCGCATTGTGTGGTGCCTAAGTAGTCTGTTTATCTTTTGTGCGAGCTTATTTTTGGCACACAAAGACAGCCGGCAGGTGGCGCCTCGCTGCGGGCGCTGGCAGCAGGTGAATGGCCGGGCGCGAATGATTCGTAATCGTATAATTTTCATTGAAGAATTGCTATATGCAGCGGATTATTCAGTTGATATATGCGTCTATACATGCCTCGCTGCGCGTATAGACTCGTTAGCCGAATAACAACAAATAGATACACTTGGAATTCCCATAAATTTGCAGTGATTCGCGTTACGTGGGCGTTATTATGGCCCATTGAAGCACAGCCGAATGGAAATGCATTCAATAAACCAAAGCGGGAAATTCTTAGCGAGCAAGCATATTTATGGCAACCGCGAATTCGGGCAACTGTTTCGAGGTGCATTTCGGGCTAACAATTCAATGATATCGAAGGAGAGAAGTTGAATATTGATTGACTGATTTTCCAGATTGGAAAATACAATCATTTTTTGTTATGCATATTTATTAAACTAATAACAAACTGAAGAATGTTCTGTTCTATGTGTCTCCCTCAACCCTGTAGCTCAATCAATATCCAGCTTTCGGAAGGATCCATCGACGCCAAAGACGCTGTCGTAATCGTTGCAACGGCCGCCGGGTCGCAGCTTTTCATCCACGCCATAGTTGGCCTCCTCCCTGAGGTACTGCTGGCACTCCATGAACGTGTTCCACGCGTCCTGCTTCAGCTGCTCAATCGTGCCCTGCTCCCCGCCCAGGTGCGTGGGCAGATAGCGCTGCGGAACGTGCTCGTACAGCGAGGCCAGATTGCTGCCATGCACCGACAACTGCAGGTTGAGAATTGTGAGACGATTCTCTCGAGAGACAAACGTTACTTACGCGCTGCTGTTGCTTGGCCGACATCGCAGAGCGCAGCAGGTTGAAGCTCATCTCGAAGGCGGCATTGGTGTGGATCATGTGCGTGCCCTTGTCGCGCACCGGCATCGCGTCCTCCGCGAACCTGGACATCTTCTTGACGACGCTCGGCGTCATTTGCAGCAGGTGCGCGGCCGTATACTCGCTGAAGTCCAGCAGCACCACATAGCCATGGACTACGGCATGATCGTCGAACTGTATGCTCAGGCCGTTCAGGGCGTGCGATATGCACATGATCTCCTCAAAGCTGTACTTGTCAGCCGGATAGCAGCCCGGACGCACGTAGATCAAGCGCGGGCCATCCTCGTGCAGGGGGATGGGCAGGCGAAGACCCACGCTAAGCGATAAGTGAAGTCGTGATAATAACAGTTTGGCTTGTTTATTTCATAGAAGTAGAAATTATCAAAATTTGCTTTCTATGGAATTTAAACCTTTCAAGCATTAGATTTGCAAAGCAAATAAAGCACACAAAGATATTGCATTTTGTAAAGTAAGATTTCTCAATAAATTGAATTATAAACAAAGTGGCCAGAATATTATTATGTAAAGTAAGATTTCTCAATTTTTAGAAATCCAAATTGATTTATAAACAAATTGGCTTCTATCTGCCAGAATAGTCTGCTTTCAATACACCTTTCATATTTTAGATATTCTGCTACGTATACTTAACTCACCCTATTTGCAGAATATCGCGTATACGCTGGCTGTCCACGTCGCGTATGGTGTAGAAGTCGGGGAATTGAGTGCGCAGCGTGTAGTATTTGTCTAGCTTGGATTTGGCCTTTTCCAAGCTGAATTTACAGCCGCGCAGAAACGAGACCAGAAACTGATCATCGCTGCGAGATCGCAAGTGCGGCTGCTGTTGCAGCCAAGTGCGCAGTGCCAAAATGTCGGCGTCGAGGCGTTTGGGGACCTCGTTCAACTCCTCGTTGGCTGTGCGTTGTAGGCTGGCCGACAGAGGGCGTAGTTCGGGCATCTTGTGAGCTTTGTTGTTGGTCGCCAACTCTTCTCTTTTGCTTGCGGCGAGCGCACTAAATTCAGCTCGATAATCACCACAGCTGTTTTGGCGATTCGGCAATCGTCACCGATAAGACTGGCCTGATTAAGTGATAATTGTAATTACATTGAGATTATTCGGGCCTTCGATTTGCAGTCAGTTCAATTCGATAAGACGGCTTGATAGTGCGTCTAAAAATACAAGTTGATTAACGGGCGAAGTACTCAAGCACTGAACATAATCTCACAAGGTGCCCACACCCATTAAATATTAATATATATTTTATTGTCATTGATGAGTGAATGAAATAAAATCAAAATATATGCAAGTCTTATTATTAAATCTCTAAATCTACTACGCTTCAAATTTTTGCGCTTTCAATTTTATGACTGTGTACAGGGTATTGGGCAGTCCACCACTCAGTTTGTCTATGCTCAACACGAACTTTGATGTTTTGTTATCTTTATGCTCTTGTTTGTTGTTTCGCCATGGTAATTGTAGTTGTTGCTTTTGCGAGTTATCTGCGGACGTGTAGGGACAGAGCGAGATGGCAGCACAGCGACAGAGCGACACTCACTTAAAAGCTCACATACACACCCACACACTCACACACGCATATCAGCACATACATATATTTGTACGTGTATGTACATGCATAAGTAGAAATACAATTGGATTGTGCTGTGGCAGACATATTGGCACCAAGCAGGCGACAAAAAGCAAAGTGCAAAAACAAATGCGACTGTACGTGTGTGTCTGTGTGTGCTTGTGTGTGTATGGACATGCATAACAAAAGGCAAAGCTTCTAAAGATGCTTCACTCTCTCTCTCTCTCCCTGTCGCATGCTGTCAGTTTCATTTCGTCTTTTGCTGCAGCCTGCGATTCGCAGCTTCCCAGCCCCGCTGCGCCCAAGTCGCAGACTATCAATTTTAATGCATGTCGCCTTTCGTGCCAAAAAATACGAGAAAATAAACAAGCAAACAAAAAGCATATGACAAGAGTCGTCGCAGCAGCAGCGCTGCAGCTGCAGTCGCTGTTTAAGCAGCATTGCTGTCTGTTGATGAAATAAACGACACATCCATACACACAAACATATGTATTGCCTCTTCAGCTGTTATTCGCATTGACCTTCAACACAGTTTATTGATACAAACATACTTATTTGTGTTTTCTTGTGTGTGTGCAGCGAACATTTCCAATTAACTAAGGGTGATTAGAACGAGTAGTTCAACGGGTTATATAGTGGAAGTCGCAATATATTTATTAATATGTATTATTTTATTCATTTTAGTCCATTTCAGAGTTTAGCACTATTTTACAATTTGATCCTAAGATGCTTTGTTATTTTCTTATTCAGACTCTCTTTAGTCGGAGCTGTTTTATTTTGTATATTTTTTTCTTGTAGGGTATAGCATCTACTCGGCCTCCATACATTTGAGAAGCATTTGAAAGACACTCTGATTTTTGGATGCCTCTTTTGACATTTTGCAGCTTGAATGGAAAAGTTTCTGAAAAGAAATACAGAAAAAAAAAAATGAAAACACACAGAGTGTAAAAAATGATGAATACGAGGCAAAGTCAGCAGGCAGGCAAAACATGTTCAAGTGACACCCGAAAGTGCTCGAATACATCAGAGCCACAAATACCCAAAGCACATTTTAAATTTCTACATATCGCACTCGGACTCGAATCTAAGTATGTACAAATGTCTATTCTGTACTCCTCACAATTTCGTTTTCTCTCCAAGCGGATGTGTGTGATTCTTGCGATACCCTATACTGCAGGGCATATTAACTTCGTTCAAGACCAACTTCATTGTATTTGATTTGTTTGCGACAATGAAAGTTGTTTCTTATCAACAACTTTTAGGTGGCTAAGTACTGGGTATCTGCAAGTCGAACAGCGTTGTGACATGTTCTTTTTTGCTCTTACATTCAGTTTGAAATGTGTTTTTGTAGATTCCTGTGTTTGCCCATTTGGCGCTGTAAACATGCCACCAACAAATTCGGCATTGTAAACAAATTTGGAACTCTGAAACTTGTACTCATGCTCTGTGTGAGTGTTCGACTATCCACAAACTTATTACATATGCATATAGGCAAAGTGTTGAAAGTACTTGCCACACACACACACACACAGAGACACTTACAGCAATCAATGTTCTGACCAAGGGGCCTCCCAAGGGGGGAGGGCAGCTAGTTGACAGGCACTCGATGAAGACAGACATCTCCATTTCGATGATGTCGCACTTGAATATTGATGCAAAACAGCCTTTGATTTGCCAGCATGTAAGGCAAATAATCGCAAATGCTTGAACTATTTAAATTGAAATTGATAGGAAGTGACGATTAGACTGCGAATAACATCATCAATTTATCGAATATCACCGATGAACGACGTTTCGAAATCGAGGATAAGGTGTGGGCCAAATTGTTGCTTTTATCTTATAGTATACTATATAGTATTGTAGGGTTGTGTTTAATATACGTTTTTGTTGTCTGCCGTTAACTTTCTTGGCTCTTAGCTTATCAGCTTTTTCACAATCCATCATTTCAGCTATATTTTCCAAGTTAAGCTCGGTTGGAATTCAACATTTAGTGGACCAAGTTAAAGAATAATAGCAATAATCAGAATGGGCAGTGAAGTTAGTATGAAAATGCTGATTCTCAAAATATATGACATGTCAATTGCCTACAGCCTTCTTTTAAATGTAGAAGAAATTATTGTACTAAAGTACATAATTTGTAGTATTTAATTTAATGAATTTAATTTGCAATGTCCGCAAGCGCTTTGTTTACACTAGTCAATTATTTCTATTTAGATAGATATATGCTGTATATATAATAAATAGATTACATTATTTAAATAGCCAAGCAGCATATAAATCTTTGACGGCTAAATTTGTCAGATGTTTATTAATTGTTGTACACAACAAATTTTGATAATCTGCCAGCACTCGTCAACGCTTGAACTTTTCGTTTTGAATCTATTCCTTATCAGTCACGCAGACTATATATGTATAAATAATATTACGTAATGCAAGCTGGGCAGCTCGCAGATTTGCGGTTAAGATTTAGTGTAAAACTCAGTCGCAAAGATCTAAAATTGTTGAGATTTAAAATGAACATATGAATGAATATGAAATTAACATAAACATATTGTGACAATATTGAAAGTAATGTAATGTTAATATAATTATAAAGATTGTGAATTATTTTTTGTGCATTGCTTGAAAAGAAATAGTATTAAATGCCAAGCGAAGTATGATAACTAAACATATATATTAATTATGTAAATACTATACTTAATGACATATTTTGCTGAACGATTACTTCAGTTTGTTTTGAAATAAATTGTCGGGTTTTCTTTACTGAGATCTTTGCAGATATAAAAGAGCATGAGCGACGGATGTAGAAAGATACTGGCAGACGGACTGGCAGATACAGAAATGGATTTTAATTAAAGCTGCCTACAATTTGTCTAACCAGCGATCAGGTGAAATCTTTGTGCGGTTAGCTGTATGCACACCATATGTGTTGTGTCGGGAAACTATTCAGCAGTGCTACGGTTTGTCAATGTCAAGGAAACTGAAATCTGGGGAATACCGTACACCGTACACCGTGTGCTGTGTGCTGTGGTGTAGCCTTGTCAAGAGTGATTGTGTTTAAGCATTGACTACATCTGTTGAGAGGGGGGCGCGTATATAGAATTTGCTTGTCGCATCGCGTCGCACATCATATTTAAATTTAAATCAACCTCCGAACAAGTTGTACACTCGTGTGCCTCGTCCGCTGGCACGCGAGATCAACATTTTCGATGAGGTAAGAGATTATTTTGAACAGAAATATAGAAATACCTACTTGCTCATGGTACGTGCACACCTACTTGCCGTCTAACACGACTATATGTGTGTGGTATACAAGTATATAATCTGCTGGGGTGACAAGTAGAACTGCGCGCAAAGTGGCGAAAGTTCAGGCGATTATGATTGTGTTTATATAGAGCGGCGATTGCACAGTGCCTGCAAAGCGATTACGTATGTACACTCAGCTGTCATTCATTAGACACTTCACACCATTATGCATAATGATTTTTAAATCTGCGTCTTACGCTTCACAGCATTTAATTTACAATCAGCGTCGCTGTTTGTCTTACGCATTTTATTTTACATTATACAAACATTTCGCTTTGGAAAACGCGAATTAGCCCCATTGTCGCCGGAAGTCTGGACAATTGTGAGTATTTTGAGGCACAGCAACAACCATGCACAATGGCCAAACATAATTTCGGGCATTACGTAGAGCTCAAAGGGTGCCCATTATTTATACTAACAGTCGAAGTTGTTGTCGTTTGAGACTTAGACTAAAGCGTCTCGCTCTTATCGGTTATAAAATATTTGATTGACATATTACTGATTAGAGTCGTGCTTAGCTGACCTCTACTTTTTATTGGGATCACTCAATTAGTGCTAATGTATATTTTATATGAATATATAATGTATGCAATTCATAGCAGCATATATTATATTTCAATACATTTCTGATAAGCTCACAGTTCCATTGGTTCTACTATAGCTGCGATAAGCATTAGCTGCGGCATCACTTGAACTGTGAGTTCAGATTGCTTTACTTCTGATGAATTTAAAACGTGCTAGTTGAGTCGATGCAAAGTGCGCAAACAATTCCGATGCTTGCTGCTTGTATACAAATTGCTCAAGAGAGAATCAATATTATGTTTATGGATCAGTAATACAATTGTTTGTTCAGAGTATGAGTAGATATTTAAAGATTGTTTTTTTTGCTTAAAGTGGTAAAAAGAATGATAAATAGTTTTAGCTGAACTGCATTAGTTTTACTTTATAATTTCGATTGTAGTTTGTTTTAGTTGTATTTATATACTTACTTTCTTTCTATACTTATACCTACTTACTTGCTTACTATACTTGTAGTTACTTGTATTCTTCTAAAAAGAATATAAAATAGTATTGGTTGAAATACATTACTTTTACTTTTCTATCTGGATTGTAGTTATACTTTTTTACTTTGTATTCTTATAAAAATAATAGAAACAAATGTATATACTACTTTTACTTTAAATCTGGCTTGTAGTTAGTTTTACTTGTATTCTTAAGCTTACTTTCTTACTATGCTTATACTTACTTACTTGCTTATAAAAGGAATATAAAATAGTATTGGTTGAAATATATTAGTCTTACTTTTCTATCTTATAGTTTGTTGTTTGTAGTAACATGTTTCTCAGCAGGTTTATTCAAAATATAATTTTGTTTTCATATCTATAAGTTTATTAACTCAAAGACAAGTTCGAAGCGAGCTTTAAATATTGAACAGTTGATTGATTGATAGTTATACTAAATGCCTTAAACTCTTATCGATCAGTTATCAGTCGCATGATTATTGTGGGTCCCTCGATTTGTGATTAATGTGTTTGATTAAGCGACTCCCCATCGCGCTGATTGTGAATTAGTTTGCTGCTTTTGCTGTCAGCTGCAGTGATGCATAAATGCCACAGCGTGTGGCACAACAAGTAGCCTCTTCATCACTAAAATTTGTGTATATTGAAAAATATTGATACTGGAATATGGCTAGCACTTAAATACCTTATGCTTGGTGGCTTGCAGGGTATGCGCTGCGGCGAGCACTCACTTTTTATTAGATGCTTGCCACAAAATGGTTTCCTTACAACTTTTTCGTTGGCAGCAGACATTGACAGAAGCCGCGGCGGCTGAGGATATATTTTATATAATTTTATGGCTGGAAGTAGAAAGTTTACAAACTGCAGGGTCCCAAGACCCCGGCATCAAAACAATTCCCCCCACCAGCAACGAGCGAAGGCGTCGCGTACACACAGAGAAACAATACGAATAAAAGTTGAACCATAAAATGCGAGAATTATTGAGTCGGTTGCAAATAGCAAAACTTTTGATTCTCTCTTGAAGGAAATCTCTTAATAATCCTTTCATCTACCAAATGTTCCAATTTCAGCAAAGAGCAATAAACTTCACTTGAATGTTGTTTGTATTGTCAAAGGGGGCAAAATATACTTACGATACGCGGTCGCTCGCATTACAATATATACACACTCTATGTTTATAGTTTCTCCGGTTCTCCAGAGGAATGTCACGCTACGCTCTCAATGTGCTCAAGTGTCTCGTGTTTATCCTACACTGTTCGCTTTGGCATCGCAAGCTAGCTGTTTATGCTTAAGATTATTTTTATTAGAACTGTCCGAGTGTTATAGTTTTAGATCGCCCAAAATCAAAACGGTTTGGTCTTTGAGGTGTATTTGCTTAATTAAGACACGTGTATGAAAAGTGACACACATAATGACTGCATGAGTGATGGAAAATCCGCTAATTGGCTGGGGAAAGTTGACGGAAATACGCAGCGAAATTTTGTAAGCAGCGCGTGGATCACTTGTCTCTGCTGAGCAGAATTAATCTTTTCGATGTTCGACCAATTTTATGTTGCTCTTTATTTTTATACCCTGTACAGGCTCAAAGGTATATTAGGTTCATTCGAATGTACGCAACAAATTGAAGGTGACGTCGCAGACCATATGTTCTTACAAGCAAAATGTTCAGAATTGAAAACAAAATCGATTTTGTCTGTCCGTCTGTCCGTATAAACACCTAGATCTCAGAGATGGTAAGAGCAAGAGTAACCAAACATTGGATTTAGTTGTAATATGCACCTACGCAGATAAAGTTTATGTTTTTTTCATCCCCCGCCCTTTTCCTTGCCATCAAACCACATAAACCTGTGCCACCCACAGTTGTACAGTAAGAAAGTTATTTTATTGAAGTACAATATTTAGATATTTATAAAATAAATCGAAATCCAAAAGATTGTTGAAATCGGATAAAAAGTAGCTTTGTTATTAACAAAAGAAGTTTGGTGCAAAGCAAGCGCAAGTAGCAAACTTTACAACAATAACAATGCATGTGTTGATTTCCCAATGAAATGAATGAATGTCGTTTGATGTGATCTCTTTGAAATTGGTTTTTAGGTTTTATTAGGTTAGTTAATTGTATACAGGGTATGACACAGTCGGGCTAGCTAGACTGCAGCCGTTGCCACTTGTTTTGCTTTTATTTACTCAGCAGCCAACTAGCTTTAGTGCGGGGCGTGGGCAGCACACGTGCCGCGGGCCAAAAACAAAATATATATAGTATTTGTTAAATCGAGAAAGAATAAATTTACTTATAATTGAAAAACATTTGTATATTGATTTATGTATGCTTCCAGACAGCACGAAGAATGTCGAAGTGGCATCAGAAGGTGCAGTTTTAATTAGCTTGTTGGCTGTGCTCAGGATAAGCGCGAGTCCTTGGCCACATAAAAGCCGCAACGTCTTTTTAATGATGCCGCAATTATAAGGCAGCGTCGTTAAAGCGCTGCCGTCATAAAAGCGGCAGGACAGCCCACTGATTGACGCCCCGAATACCCGCCAGAAAGCAGCTGATACCCCTAGCGACTAGCGACTGCGCTCTACAGGGTATAAGTTGTGCGTAACTCAATTGCGATTTGGGGTTATTAAAAACTTGACTATAAGCATCGTAAAATGCTCAAAATATAATCAAAATCTTTAATTACAGCAATACAAGTGCAGCAACAAAGGAAACGTGGCAGGGGGCAGAGGGAGGAACACTTGAAAGTGATTCCGGTGCGCTCAAATAGCTGGGGCTGGCACAAGGCGCCTCGGTGGGGTTGACTGATTTTTGTCTCCTCGACCTGGGCGCGTAATTAAATTCCTTGGGGGGCGGACGGGCGTCGTTTGTGTGCGTGATTGTAATGAGTGGGTGCCGCTGAGTGGTTGCTCGCCTCCTGCTGCTGTTGCTGTTGCTGCTGCCCCACCAAAGTTATCAAGTACACAAATATTTGCGCTAATTAGTAAAATTGGACACGTTCCACGGCTGGACTGTTGACTGATTGCCTAAAATCGTTTCTGTTTGCCTGGGCATTGTTTAAAGCGATTAACGCTTAATATCCTGCTGATTGGTAATTGTCTTTGCATGCAGATTAAGTAATTTACATAGGCTCCAGCTCTAGTGCTGGCTGTTTACACTTAGGTGAACCACTCACAGCCCTCCCCCTAAGCCGCTGGCAACCCTAAAAGCGCTTTCAATCGAAAGAAAGCGTGACAAGCAAATGTTTCCTCTTGACATTCTAGCTCGTTAACTGCACGCCAAGTGTCCTGCCCACACACACACACACACAGTCTTGCACTTGGTAGGCACTTCTAATTATGTTTGTCCAGTTCATCTATCAAGCCGCATGTATTGACATTACTGGATTTAGTCCTGCCACGTCCGTCTGTCCGTCTGGACGCCGCTTTCCTTGTGAACAGTTTTGCAGCCAGCTTAAGGCAACTTTGTTTTGCTAGTCGGAATTGGCTGAGCTAACAAAAACACGCACTTCTCAGCTAGAAGTCAAGCGAACAACACGCCAAAAAGCATATATATTGTATTCTGCTATTAGACGACTCTTTGCCACTCATTAGTTTGCTGCTTTGATGACATATTCTTGGCATCTTGAAGCTTGACTCAGCTTCGATTATGAGCTGCTTGAGCTACTTCCACAAGGTGGGGAAATCAGTTAACTAAGCCTTTTGCTTGAGTGTGAAGCCCGCCCATTTTGCAATGTATGTGTGGCTGCTTAATAAGTTAACTGAAGTTAAGTAATAATTTGAAAAAGTTTTTGCAGTGTAACTAATAAATTTACGACGGCCCCCCAAATCCCTTTTGTAAATGCAGGCGAAAAGGGATCGGAAGGAACTGTTGTTGTTAACTGTGCGAGAAGCTGTAAGCCAAGTTTTGAGCACAGTTCAAGAAATGAAGCCGAAAAACAACAAATCACAGAGAGAGCACGAGAATCCTGTGACCAAACAACGACCAACTGACCTAACCCGGCTGGCGACAACGGCAGGAAGGGAGAATGGGTTTGGATGGCCCAATAGGGAATGCCGAACGAAATATACTTCAATAATTCATTCGAATCATGATAAATGCCCGGATTTCACTCTGACATTCGCAAAATATACTGAGGTCAGCACACACAAAGGGCAAGAGCGAGACAGCGACAGAAAGAGAGAGAGAGGCAATCGCAATCCTTTCGCACAGATTGGGATTTTGCTTACGTGTTGACTTGGCCAACAAACTGCTACTGCCAGCAACGTATGTGCGTGTGTGTGGCAAAGCGGGTTCTGCTGCTGGGCTTAATGTTGCATGTATGATATACTTTCCATGCCCAGTTGGCATTTCCCAATGCTGATTCAGCGACTCCAAGTTCGCGTCGCACTTCGACGTTGGTCAAGACCCCGTGATCGGGGCGAATGAAGGCATTTAAATGCTGGACAACATTATATATTTAATCAGGAAATGGATGCGTCGTCGCTGCTGCGCATAGTTATAGTCAGTTGTGGCGTCCTGATTGAATGCCTAATGGAAATTTCGTCGTTTGTTTTTGCGCATCACTCGCAGCCCGATGATGAGCTCAACTTTGTGCACTCAGCGCGAAGGCTTTGAACTTTCGCTGTCGCCTGTAATTGATAATATTATTAAAAGCTTTTTGCTGTTATTTCGCCTGGAAAAAAGTGGGGCGGGAAGAGCCAAGTCTAGTAATTATTGTATGTTTGTGCCGTAATTAGGAAAGTTTTGCACAGCCTGCGCAGGATGTCCTTTTTCCCGCGAGTCCTCTTCACAAATAATTGTCAGGTTGTGTGGCAAAAAAAAAGGCGCCAGAATTAAATGCGCCAGGTAAAGCGGAAAAGGGTATTCGCTTTGCGGTTCATTTGCGGCGCGTAATTAAGAATAAATGTGCTTTGAAAGTGCTCTTTCATCAACTCAACTGCGACAATGGCGAAGTGGCCAGCCAGTGCTGGCAGCTACAAATCTGCTTTGGGCAACTGATCCCAATTATCATATATCATAATATCTATGCACACTTCACTCAAAACACACTGCAACTTCGATTGGTTTTGCACTTTGAAGACGCTCGGAATTTTAATCCTGACGAGCTCGTCTCGGCACTTGCCAGGCCAGGCATATCAGTTATGAGAGATCTGCAGCTGACGAGTAGCTGGCCATAAATCATCTAAACATAAAACATGTTCATTTGCTGGCGATTGCCGGCGGGATCGACGAACGGAGCTGAAAGCAGATCGGGGAGCAGCGGGGATTAGGGCGCGCGCCAATTGCTGTTTGAGGGAAGCCTGGGAACCAGAACCCAAACACGGACACGGACACGGGTGCTATAAGTGCACAAAAAGGTCAGAGACAATCGGGAAATCGGTGGAAAAAGGACTCAGGTGCTGGCCGCAGGTTTAGCGCGCTTCTCGCCAGCGTGGGAAACTCGAGAGACAAAACGGCAGTGGCAGGCAGCCCAAATGCAACCGCTGGCATGTGCAGAAAATCCATCACAACCTCTGACAATGCCACAGAAATCCCCTACCGAACAATGCGCCAAGGGTCACTGACAGCACCAGTAGACTAGACGAGTCGAGGTAGTCTCGCTGTCTCTCAGTCTCGCGCTACCTGGCCACAGGTGTGCCTACAATGCTGCTGCCCCTGCGAGTCCTCAATCCTGACGTACCGCTCTCTCTCTTGCTCGCTCGACAATTAGGCGGCCATGTGTGCCTAAACCTTGGCGGCATTTCTAGCAGGTTCCACGCTCCGATCTTGCGCTGATCGGCTTGCAAGTTGATCCCTAGAGCTCTCATGCAAAAACTGATTTGGCAACAGCGATTATTATGATTGGTATTTATTAGTCAGCTTTATAATTCAAGTTGATCCCTGAAGATCTACTACAAAAAGTGATTTGACAACGGCGATTATTAATATTAATTAGCCATACAGAAAACTATTCTTATTTGGTTTATATCAAAGCAAAGCTTGGTTTCCATGATGATAATATATATACATTCTGTCAAATAAGTACCCGAAAATTTTAGATAAAACACTCAAACTTATCAATCATCTAAATTTATTATATACCCTTCAAAATAGTCCCCTATTGTTTTGTCCCAACTTCAACTTGTTAATAACATAAATTTAGGCTTCTTGGACTTTAAATTAATTGAGTTAATAACTATACAATATATTCTCTATCAGCTCTCAACACGACAGCAGCAGTCGTCAAATTTATATTTCGGCTGGCAAATTCACTTCAGAAGTTCAACTTGAACTTGGGTAAATTGTTAATAATTCGATATGCCAACTAGATGAGGATATCGAGGGAGCAAAATAAAAAACAATTTGCATCAAACACAAGTATATTTTATTTCGCTTGATTCGCATTTCAACTTCAGATTGAATTACAGTGGGCGACCAATTTGAAATACTCATGTTCGTCTTCGTCGATGGGCCAGTTTATTTGTTTGCCAACAAAATATATATTTATGGCTCTCCGCTGTGTGTCTGTGTGTGTGTGTGTGTTTGTGGAGCTGGCAGGCAAATCGGACCATTTGTCTTGCGAGTATCGATTCGGGGACCTGCGAACCCAAAGGCCGCCATTGACTCTGGGGCTGTCCAATTCAGTTGCACAAACGATTACCCAATTTCACGTGTTTAGATTGTAGTTCAAAAAGGGTTGAGACCCCAGAGAGTGTGTGCCTGCCCCCCCCCCCCCTGCTTCTGCCGAGCGAGGTTCGGGACAAACCCCGTTTAGGAAAGCATTTGTGTCGTAAGAGTATTTCACATTTTGATTGATTGCTGCCAGTTACAGCGCACAAATTGAATGACCAACTGCTGCCCAACGCTGTCGTGAATCCTGTGTCCTGAATCCCATTTCCTAGTCGCTCTGCCGTGCTCTGCTCTGCCGCCGGGCCAGTCAAAAATGATAAATAGACCAAATGACCCATTTAACTGTTGCGTTACGTCTTCGTCGACGTCGTCGTCGTCGTCGTCGTCGCCGTCGTCGTCCGGGGATCCATCAGCGACTGCTTTCGGCTATTTTTCTCGGAAAGCGGCTTAAAGTTGCCCCTAATTGAGTTTCTCTGATTGCCTCGAGAGCTGCACAAATCCTTTTAATAGCCCCAAGCCCCGAGATAGCAACACGACTTCCTTGTAAAAACTTCGAGAAAAAACGAAAACACGAAAATAAAAGGATACTCGCAGCAGCTGTAAAGTCATTGAACCGGCTTAATTATACTTGTAATACTTTCGCCCAGCAAATTATGCTAATCTGCTGACTTGAATTTATCGCTAATATATTTATAAAGTGTAAAAATTATTCAAGTACAATATATTCCGTCATCGAGTCTCGCATTATTCAGTTGTTGGCAGATTTTCTTCTTTTAACTTAATTAAAATAACAATAAGTTACAAAGTTAAACAAAAATAAGGTGCAGCTCCTGATATGTGTTTCGTTGCAATATCAGTCATAATAAAAATAAATATTATTATTTTCTTAATACTCACATTGCAAGTATTCATGCAATTTAACAGCAAATAGGACAAGAATTTTACGTTACGACAAATGGCACATTTTCTTCTCTTAACTTAATTAAAATTGTAATAAGTTACAAAAGTAAAAATTAGTTGTTATTCGTGATCTGTGTTTTGTCTCAATATTATTTAATCAATCTTAATATATATATAATATGTCAATATTAAATAATAAATCTTAATATGTTTATAATATATTGAAAGTATTTAATTGATAAAACTCTAGTTAGCTGCAAATAAGATACTACTTTTGCTTATTGACATATTTCATAGTTTCTTGTCTTATTTAAATAAAAATGTTAATAAGCTACTAGAGAAAAAACAAGTTGGCGATCGAAAGCGCTATGTTATAAATTAAATATTTAAATTTTCATAAAACTCCTATCGAAAGTACTCAATGCCTAACACTTTATGAAGCTGCAAGTAAAGATGACTTTCAATTAATTAAAAAATGTATTGATTAGTTACAAAAGAAAAAACATGTTGCAGCTCTTAATTTATGTTTTGTTTCAATATTAATCATATATATTTTCAAAGTTCTCATATTAAAGTATTCAATACCTCATATTCAACTTAGCTGCAAATTAATTTTGCTTAACTTCAAGTAGAATTTATTTATTGGAGGACAAATTTAGCAAGTTCAAACTGTGCAAATTCAAGTGAGCTCAAATCTCTTCTCTTGTTTCCTGGGAGCTATTTAAATATATAAAACGTGCGCTATTTTTGGGACACACAATGGATTGCAATACAGATTCGAGATTTGCGCCATTGAAAGGTCGCTCTGGAGGGCTGGAGAGTAATGACTATATTGAAACGTCTATTTATACGTCAGTCAATATGCCAAATACTTTGGCTGTTATGTGAAGGCAACAGCGAACCCCTTGCTGGGCATTGTTTGGGCAACATAGTGGCCACAATTAACCGTTTCAATTGTCGATATCCTGTCAAGGACTGACAATTATCGAGCGCACTCTCGCAACGAGACAGAGACCGAGAGAGACAGAGAGAGTGGCAGGGAGGCGAAGAAGGGATTTCCAAGTATCGGCTATCCATCAGTCAGTCGACATATAAATGCAACAAAATGTTACATTTTCCATTCAATTATATTTTTGCTACTCGTCTCCACTCTTTTCTTTTCCCTTTTCTCTTTTCTGTTTTGTTGTGTTGTGTTGTGTTGTTGCCTTTGTTGGCATTCAACAAAAAGGCAACACGGCGGGGGGAGAGGGCGAGCGACGCTATACTTATTTTTTCGCATGCCTGAAACGAAGGACGGCAATTATAGGACGGCAGAGAAGTGAAAGGCAGTGAAAGGAGGGAGAGTGTAAGCAAAAGGGTTCTACGGGCATTAGCCAGCTTTATAGGGCACACACCATTAGCAGAAATGCCAGAAAAGATACACGCCGAGTCGGCGCAGGGCGGGGGAAATGGCATGGCAAATGAGACCTAAGCACATATTACACTCACACACATACACACTCACACAGACGCAGGCTGTGTGCGATAGATAGAAGAAGGCACCTTTGTTTGTTGGTCGTTTGCCTGGTGGAAACTGCGAAACTGCCAAACCCGGTTCGGGTCTGTGCTTGGGGTTCGGGTCTGCGCTGTGGACTGGGCAACGACGGCCTCGCGTCCCGCCCACAGTTTCCTGTTGTGCGCCGGTGATGGCAAAGACTTTTAGCTGAAATGTCAATTGAGTAAAAATGTGCGTATTTTGCAAACAGAGCGAAAAATACTTATATAATATGGACACACACCCACACACACACGCACACACACACGCATGGATGGGGCGCAAAAGGAAAAGCCAAAAGGATAAAATGTAAAAAGAAAAACTGCCGTTGCAAATGGAAAGCTTTTGGCTAAATGAGACGACAAGCGTCTTAGGTCTCCGGTCTGGGCTGCGTAATGGCAACAGCAGCAGCTCCTGATAGTCGGCTAATAGAAATGCGTACATCTGTGTAAGGAGGTTGAGAAATACCTCCCGGGGGCATGATTCACTGATAGCGCGCCAGCTGCCATTTGGCTTTCGTATCACGAGCATTACTATCGATATGAAAAGTTGATAGAAGAGATAAGTTTCCTCTTACATTGATAAGGCTCTATCGCACACCCCCACCCAACACCAACGCAAAAGGGGGGGGGGGGCAACGAGGGAGTTATCAACTGGTTGTGTTTGGGGGGAGAGTAGAAAGTGACCGCGGAGGTGAAAATGTACACAGATGACTTTACTAAGCAGCGATTTGAATGTACCCATAAAAGGGCTCAATTGCTACGAATAATACTCGTATTTGTATGCATATAGTTGGACACATGCCTTGGCTTAGCATTCATGGAGGTGAGCAAATTACTTGGGGTGCCCAATAATACTAATCAAATACACACACGACTTTGCTGCGTTCCCTGCAAGACAAATATGGCAGGGCGACTCAAGTACAATCTCGTAGACGTCATTTAAATTAAGTCCAGTTGATGCCACAATTTCCAATGTCAACAGAATTTCATGTGTATTTAGATTAAGTATACCACGCGTTGACTTCAAGTGTATGTTACTAAATACGTACGTAACTCTAAATGCGATATCTCATCTAAATTCCTACTCTAGCCATCTTAAATCGCACATTGAATTTAGTATAGTTTACCGTACATCCACATAAAGAAGATAGTTTAACTTCAGAAAGGTATTACTTTTTTGAGAGAAAGGAACAAATAGTTCCACAATAGTGTTTATCATAATTTGGAAATGAAGAAAACTGCAAATGCACTTGTTGTTGTCGTGCGAATTGAAATAGTACTCTGCTGATTAGCATATTGTCGATGGCTGGAATGTGTGATGGATTTAAGTGAAACTGGAGATGATTTCGTGCGCTCTCCTTGCCATTATCTAACTCGTTTCGTAAGTGTTATTTGCAGCCTGTGCCGGAGCACACATTTCCGGCATGTGACTCATCAACATTGAAATGAAATCGAATAAACTTTTCGCCCGAGCACTGCGAACGTGAGCTCTGCCTTGCCTTGTTGCAGCTCCTGTTGTTGTTGTGTTGTTTTGCTGTGGTTTCGGATGAGGTTCAGTTTCGTTTTTAGTAGTGTTTACTTGCAGATATACTTGTACTGCATATTTACTAGCACCACCAGCCGTCCGTCTGCCTCTCTGTCCGTCTGGCCCCGTCCATTGTTATTGCCACTACTCAGTACGCAGCGTGTGTGAGTGTGTGTGTGTGTGTGTGTGTGGCTATTTGCCCAGGATTTTGTCGGCTCTTTGGCATTGTTTGCTCGCATTGTTTCAGTTGGGCGAGGTGCACGTAGTTCGCATAGTTCATATTCAAGTCAGGCACTCCTCTCGAATCTCCAATCTCTTTCCTCTCGGCCACTCATGCAAAACGCACAAAGTGCGCACTGTGTCCTTTTTGGCCGGCAAATACTACTCCGATTCCAGCAGCAGCATCAACTATCCTCCTATGGCTCCTCGCCTCGCCTTGCTTCGCCCGCTTTTTTTGTTCTCTGTTTGTTTTTCTTCCTTTTTGCTGTGCTCCCACTCAACACAATGCCATCCATTGTTTGTATGGCTCGCAGTGAGGTCTATTTTTAAACACGTTTACAAAGAACTTCGCTCGGATTCTCTCTCCTTTTGAAATGCACACGTTGAGCCTGAAACAGTTTTCCTCCTTTTTTTTTGCCTTTCATTTCACTTGATTCACTTTTTTGTGCGTCCCATGATATGTGTGCATTGAAACGTGTGCATAGCACAAAAATGGACAGTAAAGTTGCTGATATTACTGTCAGAGGGGTCAAAGTGCGCTCCTAACTCGGATTAAGTGTTTCGCAGTCCAGCGGAACTGCAGCCATTACCCGATTCTCCTGCAGGTGGCTAATCGAGTAAGCTGGCTCTTTAAATCGGTTTAAATGCAGCTCATTCACGAACAATGCTCCTTCCCAGCCTTCTTAATTACTTGCCTTATTTTCAGCATTCAATCAAAATGCAAATTTCTCTAATGGATTTATTCGCATTTTTCCTACTTTTATCATAAGTATTTTGGCAACAAAATGGAATATGAAATGATCAGGTCTGTATCAGTCCAGAGTTCACTTTTTCGCCAACTTCTTCTCGGCGAGTTAAGCGCCCAACCCTCATAAATCATTCCCGAAATGCCGTGTGAAGCTCTCGAAGTTCGCTTAACTGTTTCGTTGTGAGCAAACTTTTGCTGGACGGGCACAAAAAATATGTGTGGTTCGTGCAGTTTTTGGGCTCCAGTTGCCGAAACAATTTGAATAAAAAACAGTTTTAAATTTTTAATAGCAAGCGCAAATGATATGCAAAGTTCAGACTCCTTTCAACTCTCGCTGAGAACGTGGCATGTGGCCTTCAGTTTCCATCAATTTTCACTCGCTTAGCACAGAATTAGAGAAGATGGCAGGGAAGATTGAAGGAAGTAGAATGGAAATGGGGCCCGGCAATTGGTCAAAACAATGAGGACAAAGTCGTTTTGTTTTGGCCAAACAGCAAATTTTCAATTGGATTGCTATTACGAAAATATTCAAATATTCAAATTGTTTTGGCAATATGTTTCGAGTGTTTTGAATCCTTAAGCTGCTCGCCAACTTGGCCCCCCCACTCGCACGCACAGTGAAAGGGAATTCAGTGTCTAGCATTTCATTTAGATGTGCGGCGAGTGTATTTATCGGACTTGGACGGGGCTGGCTTATAAATTTTAGATGCTGCTCATTTAACTTTTAATTGGCAATTAGTTTCCAGTTACGCAGCAAATTTGGCGCAAGTTTTTCAATTATTGATGCTCAAATTGCCCCAACCCCAGCGCCTCCCCCTCCCCCTCCCCCTCCCATCACCCTCTCTCTCTCGGTGGAGCACGCAACATGTTCGCGTTCCCAGGCATGCGGATGGCGATGTAACTCCAGTGTATCCAGATGCCGGAGAGGCCATCAATTAAAAGAGAACTGCAATGAATATTGCAATCGCTTAGCTGAGCTGACTTTTCTATTTTTCAACTTTTCCACTTTTCCACTTTTCTACTTTGCCACTTTTCCACTTTGCCGAGCTGCCACTGTAATTTTCTCGAGTGCTGTTCCGTCTCTTTGCCATTTAATATTCAAATTGTGCCCGCTTCAGCCACACGGCACATGCCAATAATTGCCTCCACACCAACACACGACACACACACACTCACACACACACACACAGACGTGCGTGTGTGCAATTCACACACTCTTGTGCTGCACACAATCGATGCAGACGCTCGCTGTTCAAATGACTTCGATTTAATGAACGTAACACATTTGTTTACCAACTATTTGTGCATGGAATAGTGGCGGAACAACGATGACTGCGACTTTGAAATACCCTGCAAATAGCTAGAGCACAATCGATGAAATCAGCTTAATTGTTGTATTCAGCTGCTGCACAATAATTTTAGCTGATGAATTATTATATTTATAAGCATTGCTTTTGCAAATGTCTGACATTAGCGATGACAATAGCTTTGAGAAGAATAAGGTAAATTTTTGATAACTCTGATAAGCAATTTTATTGTGTTTGTATCTCAATGAATCTTCACGAAGTTTGTGCTGGCTCTGGAGCAAAGCAGGGTATCGCTTAGTGTGTGCTGTAGAGTGAAGTGAATGCGCTTGCTTTGTAGCCAAATTCTGAGCAAAGATTGGAACCTCAAGAGTAGGGAGGGAGGAGTTAAGGAGTCAAGGAGTGCGACAGGTAGCAGTGAACTCGACGTTCGCAGCTCGGCATTAAAAATGTAATAAATGTCATAAATTGTTAACAGTTGATTGCACTTGATTATTTTTCGTTGTTGTCCTCGTAGCCAACGTCTCCCCCCTCCTCTACGATTTGGTCGCGGAACATCCCTGAGACACCTACAACAACAATAACAATAATAGCAGCATCGACGAAATATCTTGAGCAAAACGATGCCAGCCATTTCTGCAGCAATAATAAAAGCGAAACGCGTGCGGTTTTAATGTGCCTCACACTCGCGCGAAGCCAGGAAACGATATCAAAGGCTGACAGGCATCAGACAGGAGGAGATGGGGGTGGGGGGGATGTCTGCCTAGGGAGGTCGTAAAGGACACCAGCAGTGAAATTTGAGGGCACGCAGAGATAGTGCGAAGCATTCTCAAGTTCTTGTCATTTACGAGCTGTTTCCGTCCCTGATTTGACTGAGGCGAACGCAAATGCTGGCGTGCATATCATATCATATACTCGTAATACTTCTATAATATTTTATTATTTCATTTCGATATCAAACGGCGCGCATCGGAAGACGGCAATGGTCAGCTAGAGAGAGGGAGTGCGGGGAACTCACAGCAGCTGATGGCCGTCAGTCGGTTTTAATTTGCCATTTACACATCATAAAATTTTGGAGCGTGTTTGTTGAGCGGGCGAATCCCTCGGGTCGATTGTCCGTTAGATAAAACAGCCACAACACCTTCTGCCAGCAACCACGCCCACCTTCCGTATCTCTCTGTGCGTGTGATAAGAAACGAAAGTGATAAAGCGAGTAAGAACAGCACCGCAGTGTGAATGCTCTTCTAATTTGAATGCACGAAATTGTTATGACAGAAGAGTTGTTAAATATGTAACATTTGTTGATTAACTTATTGCTTAATATTAAAGTATTTCAAATACATTTGTTGTGCATAAAGTATACAATATCATAGGAGTCATATAAACGTTTGATTAAACACCATTAGATTTCCTTTCATGGCGTTATTCGAAATCACAGGTCTTTGTCAACAAGTTCACAACCAAGCGTGCTTTCAAGGAGAGGAGATTCAATGAAATTCAGCCACATATTTATGCAAAAGAGTGCAAATGTGTATGAAAAGTCGTGGATGGTATTTGCCCGATAAGTATTCCTATCCTATGTACTTCATGTTGCAGTAAAAAACTTGGAACAAAAACACTAGAAACTGTGTTTTCGATTTGATTCAAATCTTGTGTTAATTTTGGGGCTCCCTTTACTTATTGTTGGCAGCGCAGCAATTGGGGACACTCGCAAACAGACATTGGCATTAAACATCTAATCTCAGTCGCACACAGAGAACTATTCAAAATCTCATCTGGCAGCTGGTCAGCTAGCATTCAACTTCATTCAATGGCAACTTGAGCAGCCCAGACATCATTTTTAATAGGCTCCTTGGGGCCCGGGACCACTTCATGGAAATTAGGCAACCAAAAAGAAAAAAAAGAACAGAAAATGAAGCAGTGGAAGTGACAGAGACACAAAAATAAATTTGCAATGTCCCAGTTTGAATGTTGTCGCCTAACGAGCTGGCCGCAGCGCCTATGCAAGCCTGGCATTAATATGAAAATCATGTAAGGCCGACCTTGTTGCCGAATTAGTTAGTGAGCCCCTCGCTGGCCACACCCCCTCGCCACAATCCGGGCGGCCCAACAACCTTAGTCCCAGCTCGAGCTCTGCATGCCCAATGCATTCCGTGGCAAGCGAGAGCTTTGAAGTGCGCACCGCTGGCCCAAAAAATCTGGCATATTATGCTTTTGAAATACCCTGTAAGCAACGAGCGGCATTCAACGGGGTGTAATTAGGTTTGCAAGCGGTTCGGCAAGTGCTCATAAGTTCATCATTCTAGATTGTAGATCGCGAAGTTGTGTCTCATTTTGTGTAAAAACTTAATATGGGTTGCTATGATTAAATAAGTGTAAATAAAATATATATATCAAGACTGAAAGTCTCGCTATAGAATGCGTGTATTTATCATCACTTTTCAGTCTGTTGCTGTAAATGTAAATCTCTAATGTATCAAGACTGAAAGTCTACCAACACAATGCATGTTTTCATCATCACTTTTCAGTCTGTTGCTATCCAACTATTAGAAGTAATTGAAACAAGAGTATGAAGTTATTTTATAGATTTGTGTGCGCGGTATGCGCAAGTCGACTGCTTGCGGCCCAAGCGCAATTGCTGACTGTTGTTGTTGTAGGTGTGCTGTAGGGCCATTACACGTGTGAGCGTAGACCCTGCAAGATTGGACCATTATGTGGTGTTGTTGTGGGCGGGCGAGGGGGCGGTGAAGGGGTTGCTGCGACTATTGGCGAATTTGTGTTTGTGTTTATGTTTGCGTTCGTAAGTGAGTTTGTTTAGTTTTGGGCGGGCGTGGCAGGCAGAGCAGTTTGTAGTATATAAGGCGCTTAATATGCAAAGTTTGTAACTTAATTTAAATTCCCTTGGCGTGCACTTATTACTTTGTGCCAACTTTGTTGCTGTTGCCTGGCACTAAAACTAAAACTGAAACTACAACAACGACAACGACTACGACAGCAACAACAACAACAACCACTGGAGCAACGAAATGAGCAGCCAACAACAGAGCCCACACTTTGTAGTCGCAAGTCGCACATGAAAACAATTTTTTGATAATTAAAGTTGAGCATTCTTCGCCTGCATGTGTGTGTGTGTGTGTGTTAGTGTGTGCCCCAAGCAATTGCCTCGGTTGGCATTGGGCCCTGGCTCCATTTCAAGTGTCAGGTTTCGCTGAGTTGAAAAGTTGAATACAGTAAACAAAAAACAAAAAACAAAAAAGGCGAACATACGAAAAAAACTATGCCCCAACTCTGACAATTGGCGACGACTATGCCGACTATTTCAGCTCGTAGCGTGGCATGTTTACAGCAAACTGTTCGTTTTGCTCATTGGCCGCTGCCCAAGAGTTCCCGAAACTTTGTTTGACTGCTCCACATTTGCGTTGGCCGCCTCGCAATATGACAGCTTGTGCCTAATTATAATTGTTTTCGATCCACTCCACTCGCAAATTAGCCAACCATTTTGGCCTGCTCGTCAAGAAGGAAGAAGATTAGTATATTTGTTTGTCATTTATTCCAGAATAAAGTCAATCGTCACCTTAGAATATTTGTCAGTTATGAAGTTGCTTTAATAGTTATTCTGTGAGTCGATTTGTCTAAGTTGCATTCAAAGTTAGTTAAACTTTTACAGATTGTGGGGTGGTATAGAAAAAGCTATAGTATTTATGTAAATTAATCAACTTTGAATTCTTCACTAGAATTAGATTGATCATTGATTTCTGTGGGGAACAAGAGTATTTTATTGATAAAACAAACTATTCAGCTATGTGATATACAACATCGATAGTTCGATATGTGGGATTAAGTGCTCTGCTATATATAGCACAACTCTCGAGTACAGAGCCAGGTGGAGTTGAGTTTGCGGGCGGTAAAAATGAAAAGTGTGCAGCAGACTGCGAGCCGAATAATAGACATATATAATCCTGTTAATGTCCTGCGACCGGCTGTTTCGCCGTGGAAAGTTGCCGAGCAATGCCGAAATAAATAAATAAATATTTGGAGCCCAGCTGTGAGGTCCATGACAACTCGAATTGGATGCGATGCGAAGCGATGCGCTGCTGGCATGGGAAGTGAAGTGAGGCTGGCAGGACATTATTTAAATTGCCATCAGGTTAGGACAGGCAATAAATTGAAATGCGCACGCAGATGATGATGAAGGCGACACAACGGAGCAGGAGAGAGGGGGGAGGGTGGTGGGTTAGCACGGTGGTGTGAGAATCGCGTGAAATGCATTTAAATAAATCAACTTTGGCGCTGTAAACAATGCGGCAAAACAACAAAGCGCGGCATCGACTTACACATACATATATATTTTGACATCAACTCAAATGCGACATAATTAAAAACGTCAGTTGTTTGGCCACAATAAGGCAGCTCACAGCACTTGGCAACCCCAGCAGCACCAGCAGCAGCCAGAGTTGCCCCCAAAGCAACTTGATCGCACCTGTGCGGCGCGGCGGCTCAACGAAAAACTTTTCGCACATAATTTATATACTTCGCTCACTGGCGTGTGTGTGTTGTGTGTGTGTGACAATCACAGAAATAGAATTTCTTATAAGCAAATGGGTGGGAGTTGGAGAAGATTGTGCCACCAAAAATGCCAACAATGCGCGCTTGTCACTCGAAATTACTTTATGCAAAGGTTCGAGGCGAGTGTGTATCCATCCATGTGTGTGTGCGGGACGCCGGCAAGTGACAGGCAAACCAGCGAAGCAAGCAAACCAACATCAGCAGCAGCAGCAGCGGCTCATCCTTCTCAGCATAGTCCTTGCACGAGTCGCGAGTCCTTCGCCCCGACTGTCGCTATTCCCGCAGGAAACACTTGCTGCTTATGGATTTCACAACAGCAGCGCGAATTTTTTGTCATTTCGTCTGTGCGCGCGTTTTACAAAGTGGCAAGTGGCAACTGAAACTGTTTGGCTACACCAACCGCACTCACACCCCTCCCCCTCCACCACCGCCTGCTTGCCAACGTCAGCACTCTCGTTGCCATCAACGACACACCAATTTACCGTTCGCATCTTTCTTCATCATGTGGCAGCGGCTCAAACAACATGACGTTTTTATTTTTGCCAGCGCCTCGCTCTCGCCCCGGCCGGGGGATTGTTTGCATTTGTGAATATGTAAATATTTTTCAGCGCGCTGCACGATCCCAGCCAAGTGCCATGTGTCCTCCTGGAGACACTGTGGGGGACGCGGCAAGTTATGGCGCATGCTGCTGCTGCCAGCCCGCAAATCGTAATTGTGTCTGTGACTGTGTTGCGAGATTTGTCTTTTCACTTCTGCGGCTGTGGCGGCGGCTGCTCGCCCAGCACAGTGCATATCGCCGTCTATTCGCGAGCAAATCAAGTATTTATATAGAATCGCATTGCCACGCAGATGCAATTGACTGCGTGTTCCATTTCGCTTAATTTCTGTAGCATACTTTTCAGCGCTGTCCTGCTTGAGAACAGCAGATGGCAATAGATGGGCTGCCAAAGGTATTGCTCTGGTGCCCAACAATTGTTTTGTGATTGAACTTAATTTAACGTCTCGAAATTTGCATATCAGCAATTTCCGCGTCGCATTTTTCACTTTGGAGCGCTTAAATATCAGTGTAGTTGAAGTCCCGAATGGAGTGTGGAGAGAGCTGTAAAGGATGCGAATGTGCGATTGTTCCATTTGATGGCCAGACCATCTACCACTGTGCACCTGATGTTGTTATCCTCTTTGCCTCTTTGCCTCTTTGCCTCTTCGCCGGGGGAGGCGGGCAATCCAAACATTTCACGCATATGATTTATTTTTTCGTTTGCGAGCAAAAAATTTACAATTTCCGCTGCGTTTACCCCAACGAAACCATTTCGCGAGTACGCACGTGTTGTGTGCGAGTGTGTCACTGTGTGTGAGTGTGTTGACTGCTCACCCACTGAGCGACCGACCCACTGACTAATGTGGCCACATATGCCGCACATGCTGCTCGCACAGACGGACACCGGAGCTTCGGGGAGCACACAAGACAAAGAGCGAGCGAGAGTGAGAGCGAGAGAGACAGTGTTGAGTGAGCAGTCGGTTGCGGGAGCGAGCGAGCTGGGGCGAGAGTCGTTGGGATTGCTATGCGGCGCTTTGTTCCCTCCTTTTGACTAATGAGGTTGCCGCTCCATTTGTTGATTGCCGCAATCGCGATATGCCACGCCCCCTATCCTCAGCACGCGCAGCGCAGCGTCCAACATATGTTCGCCCGCGCTCCTTCACGCTGCTGCAGCCCTTTGCTTGCGCATCCTCGACAATGTTTACAAATTTTTTCCATTCTTCCTGCGTGTGCTTGTTGTGTGTTGTTGCTATTGTTAGTGTTGTTGTTTTGTGCTCCGTATTTTACAAATTTATGCAAAAATTCGCATCATTTTCAAACGTGCCTCGACGGCAAATTGTTCCCTTAGCTACATTTTGGGTAAATCAATTGCTCGAACTAAGTTGTTGATGCCGGAAACCGGATATGCTTGTTAGACTCTCGCTCGCAACTTGCAGCTTACTTGTCAAGTTCCTATTTGATTAGTTTGCTGCGATAGGCAATGAATGGCCTTAGCTTGTTGACTACTTCAATTCGCCATTTCAGTTTTCTTCAATCAACATAGTTGGCAAACAAGTATTGCCATTCGCACTTCCCTATTATATATATCATATGTATTACATCATTAAAGCTGAGCTTTAAAGTGCTCTGCGGGAGAGCATTAAGCAATTTGTTGTTTCGCACAAAAAGTAGATTATAACATGATAATTGCACGCTGCCTCGAAAGTTCGCCAGAGCCTGAAGTACTTAAGATATGATACTCAATTACATTTGCAAGTTGAAAGCGCTACGCTTGCTTACAGCCCATACGTAGTAAGTCTTTAAAAGTAATGCTCCCACTCGCAGTGCAGGCAGGATTGCGCTGGGAGAGGAGCACAACGAATACCGAAATAATGAGCGCTTCCAGCGTAACAAAAGAGCTCGAAAGTAGGAAAAATAAAAAGTGTGTTTGTGTTGTTGTTGGGGTGGAGAGTGGTAAAGACATTTTTGAGGAATTTCGCTGGGACATTCCTGTGTGTAGACCTTAAGAACAATGAGTTTGTTGTGGGCCCGATGATGTTGTGGCATTGCAAGGGGTTGTGTTGCGAATTGCCGCAGCGGGGCACGTGGGGGAGAAGTTGTGGAATTGTTTGGCTGTTGTTGTCGCAACGCTTTGTACCGAACATGTTTCAGCTGATTCTAATCGCAGCTGCTAAACTTTAGTCATTAATTGGGTTAATAGTGTGCGCCCGCAGTGGAATACTTCAGTTCAAAAGCTGCAAGCGGAAAGCGCGCAACTGCACAGCAAAGAGGCAGAGAGAGAGAGAGAGAGAGAGAGGGGCAAAAGGCAGCAGAAAACAAGTTTCTTCGCAAGCAAAACTTGGCCAGCTTGGCAGGGGTCTTGTCAGGGGTCGTCGTCGTCGTCGTCGTCGTCATCGTCGCCGGTGCAGCCAGCGACCGACATCCTCACTTGCGCCCTCCTTAATTGCGCACGTCTGAGGAAATCGCATGACTTTTCGCGAACATGCCACCAGCGTTGCAAGAGCACAACAAAAGCCAAGTCAAGTCGCTGCCGAGTGCAGTGGCGTGGCGTGGCGTAGCAGTGGCAATGGCAGTGGCAGCAGCAACGTCAGCGGCATGCAACATCAATTTGTGCAACATGGGCGAAATTTCACGCATGCAACGGAGCACGGGGGGAACACGGGGAAAACGGCATAAAGCGACGCCGTGCGAGACAAGCGCAGACAGAAAGTTTAATCAATGCTGACAGCAGACAATGCAACATGGGGCACAAGAAGGCGTCATTTACGATGCGCCGACTATGAGCCAGAATGCGTGTGCAACTTGCAACAAGCGGCACGATAACGCTGCCTTCCGGGCCACTGCAATATGCTAAGCAGTCAAGCAGATGTCACGACTCAAACTCGACCTAACTTTGCACATCCGCAGCACTCATACGCGCCACAAAGCAGCCAGATTAGCGAGTCCACCGAAAGGGTATCCGACAGTCGCCTAGACTCGCCCGAAAAGCTAGTCTTATCTGTGCACGTCCGTAGCGTTGATTGTCCTCATTCATCAATGCACTGACGCAACTGAATATGAAACTTGGTCAATTTCGAACTATTTCAAAATGCATTTTTCTTTTACATTCGCATAATATAGGCAATAATTAGAGATCTATATAGTCACACTTTAACCACAGCTAATTGAGAAAAACTTCAAGGTGCGATAAGCCGAGGAATTACAATTACAACTTATATGCCAGTACTTCTACTTCTACTTCTACTTCTACTTCTACTTCTACTTCTACTTCTACTTCTACTTCTACTTCTACTTCTACTTCTACTTCTACTTCTACTTCTACTTCCACTTCTACGGCGGCAGTCTATTAAAATTAAGAATTTTATGATCGCCATTGACGCAGTTAGCGAGTCCCTAGACAATCACTAGGTGAACTCCTCTCCTCCTCCTCGTTTACGAGATAACGTTGATAACGTAGCGGCGGCAGACTCTAAGCCGAATTCACTAGCATGAAGCGTCAGACGATCGCCATCTCTTCTGTTGACACAGCGAGTCCGTATACTATCAATAGGTAAAATGCTCTCTCGTTTCGACCTTTGGAGCAAAATCCGAATTGGTTTAAATCGTGTGTACTCTGTATTTCCTCAGAACACTAATTCAGATTAAATAGCATATTTAGTTTCGAAATCATATTGTTCAAGCGCGGTCGAAAGAATCAAGATGGGCAGAGTCCTAGTAAAAGCTCTTTTATTACAAGTATTACTCAACATTTTCTTAGTAGTTGCTGTCACTGCGGAGGAGGTGAGAACAATTACAAAATACCGTGTTCTACAGCAAGTGCTAATAGTGTTTCATTTTATTCGATTCAGGCAGGTCAAGAAATGGAAGAACAGTGTGGTCCCTATGCCTATAAACTTGTAAAGCCCATGCTCGACGAGTTTCGTCAAATTAGAAATGAATTACATCAAAGAGAAGTGAAGGAAACGCAGTTAACTGAATTGAACTCCAATCTTATGGAGAAGTATCTCGAAGTTGTTCGAATTCATGAAAAACTAGTGAAGGAAGCATTTCAGTTAGACGAGTTTAAAGAGAAAATTCTTAAAAAAGAAAATGATTTGCAGTTGTGTCGACACGAAGTTGATACATTGAAATCTCAGATTCATTCTCAACAAACAACTATTCACAGATCATCACCAAATTCGACAGTTTTTGAATTTTATAAAAAATGTAAGGCCGAATTAAGAGATAAGTCTATAAATTTAGGAATTTGTGAGGTTCAAGCAAAACTCTTATTGAAAAGAATAAAGAAGAAAGAAGAAGAAAAGAAACAATTTCGCGATTATCAACAAAGATTGAAAATATGTCGGAAAGTCAGAAAACAGTTCAGTTGCAACTAGAAGAGAGTCGATCTAAGTTATTGAAGAATGAAAATGATAATCAATTATGGGAAGCAGAAGTTGATAAATTAAATAGGACTGTCGAACAGGAAATTGTTTCCTCTAGTTGCATTCCTTTTGGACAAAATGACGGTGTTCATCGTATAAGTGTTAGTGGTATAGATCCGTTCGATGTTCTCTGTGATAGTAAGTTAGCTGGACCTGGCTGGATTGTTATACAACAGGGAATTAATGGAGAACAGGATTTTAATAGAGACTGGGCTTCGTATCGCGAAGGATTCGGTTCACTTGATGGTGAATTTTTCCTAGGTTTGGAGAAGATTTATCGTTTGACGAATTCTCGGCGCCACGAGATCTATATGCAATATGTTGAATCAAATGGCGCTGTCAAATTCGCTCGATATGACGACTTCAAAATATCTGATGAAAGCAGTGACTACGCATTGAGCTTTGGAAAATTCACGGGAAATAAGAATATGCTTAGTTCTAGCGATAAGATGAAATTCTCAACATTCGATCGCGACAACGATAATTACTCGAGGAGTTGTGCTAAATCTCAAAGAAGTGGCTGGTGGTTTAATGATTGCTTAGTATAGTAAGTATTGCAAATGTCTTATTTTGAGGTAGTATAAATAATAATGATGCTTGTAATTATTTATTGTACAGTAATTTGAATTGGCACGTTGTCCGTGCTCTCCACATCAAGATGCTGATTCGCCCCAAAGAATAGATAGACAAGAACAAAATCTGATTTGTGATTGTCATTAACGATTTATGAAAAATGTAGTAAACTTGTTTACACTGCAAATGGCTTTTGTTAACTTGTTGCAAATAATGTATGATGCTTGTAATTGTTTTCTGTGCAGTAATATGAACGCAAGATATAACAGTCTTGCGATTCTTTTGTTAAATTTGAATATTTAGGCAAAATATGAATGATCAAGAATTAATAAGAGCTCAATTGTAATAAAGCTAATTGACTAGTGGAAAATATAATAAACATGTTGTTCCTGTAAAGAGTGTTTTATTTGAAGTATTTGGAATGCAAGTAAAATATGTGATTTGGAATAACAATTCTAGGCAAATATAATTATTTGTTTGCTGCTGCTCTTGGGTACGGAACTGGTAGATGCTTGTTGGAATAGGTCGTCAACTGTGCTAAATTAAATTCAAGTTCGGCTGATCAGCAATTTTGCTTTCTGGGTGATAAGAATTGAGCGCAATTTTTGCGAAAACAATTGACGTCATCGAAGATGAACTTATTTTGTGTTCGGAGAGGCTTTGTTGTTCTAATTGTTTATTATTAATATACATTTCATAGGGCCAATCAATGCTAAGACGTACATGACTAGTACTTTACTGTTACCGTCTTCCCAACCAAGCACATGTATATTCCCAAGACCTTATATAAATTACTGACTAACACGATTTCGAAGTTCCGAAGCAGAAATAATTTCAAGTATTCAAAGGAAAATGGGATAATTTTGCCTGCCTAGTGATCAGAGAGTAATCTGTGCCTGACAAACATAATCTACGACGGCTCTTCTACAAGCCCAGATAGTATTCGCCGTGCAAAGATACAAAACTCTTCGGATATGTCACCCAGTTCCTATTGAAGTTGACTTTCCAATTGAAGGATTGAGAGAACATTTGCTGACTTGCTCTTCAACTGTCAATCGACTTGAGGAGAGCGGGAATTTGTTAAACTGATATGCGATTGAGCTACCAATGACGATGAGCACAGAGATGATCTCATTGCTAATCAGCACACGTCTAATGGTTCATTTAAACTTAAGCCAAGTCGAACTACTCGAAATGGTCCGATTCAAAAGCAGTTTGGCTATTCGTAGTTTACAAAATGTTCTTGACGGTCACAGCCAACGAGCAGATGTCAACGAATTAATTACAGTGTAGTACATTGAGTGGGAAAGCTTATTGTTGTCAGACGGGTATAAAGAGGAATTAGGATTTTTTGAGGTTCAAGCAGGGCAGTTCTATTGCAATTAGAAGAGAGTCGATCATTGAAGAAAGAAAATTAGTTATGTAAAGCAAAAGTTGATAAATTAAATAGGGCTGTCGTACAGGAAATTGTTCCCTATTGTTGCATTCGTTTTGGACAATATACTGGAGAAGATCTATCGATTAACGAATTTGCGGCGCATCGAGCTCTGTATGCATTATGTATGTATTTACTAGAAAATAGTATATATAGCCTATCTACGATTGAAGCTGATGGAATATTCTAATTTAAACTATCAACCAAAAGTGCTAGCAAATTGGACCCGCTGCTTGTTGTATTTCATCTCATTCCGCAAAACCATTGCTGCATGCCTCAAAGATTGTCTCAGGGTACTTTGATGACGTAGAGTCGATTATTAAATAACATAAGGTCGTTATTCTCTTCTGTTGACATAGTTAGTCTATATCCTATCCCTAGGTGATGCTCTCTCTCTCTCTCTCTCGACTTTTGGATGGTACAATGGTACTGGGCAGTCAACTTTTGTCTCTCATCAGTCATCGGATGGCGAGCGGGAGCAGGAATTTGTTAAACTGATAACCTATTGAACTACCAGTGACGATGAGCAAACAGATGATTCTACTACTAATCAGCTCACTTTTTATGCTTTAAGTTCACTTATTTATACCCTGTAAATTACGACTTCTAACTACAGCAGTATGTTATTTATTAGCATTTAAATTATGTTAATGTTGCTTAAGCTGAACTGAACCTGTCTGCTGATCGCCCAATCTATTTCCACGTTAAACAAAACTATGCTATATAAGATGTTTTTTTTTGTAATTCGCCTTAACCTTCGCTACTTGTCCCAAAGATTTTGGCAAGCTACTTTGATGACGTAGAGGAGGCAGTCTATTAATATTAAAAATTTCATGATCGCCATCTCTCTTCTGTTGACGCAGTCTGCAAGTCCATAGACAATCACTAGGTGAACTCCTCTCTCGTTTCGACCTTTGCAGCTTGATAACGTAACGGCTGCAGACTCTAAGCCGAATTCACTTGCATCGCCATCTCTTCTGTTGACACAGAGAGTCCATATACTATCACTAGGCGAAATTCTCTCTCGTTTCGACCTTTGGAGCAAAATCGGAATTTGTTTAAATCGTGTGTACTCTGTATTTCCTCAGAATACTAATTCAGATTAAATAGCATATTTAGTTTCGAAGTCATCTTGTTCAAGCGCGGTCGAAAGAATCAAGATGGGCAGAGTCCTAGTAAAAGCTCTTTTACTACAAATATTATTCAATATTTTGTTAGTAGTTGCTGTCAATGCGGAAGAGGTGAAGACAATTACAAAATACCGTGTTCTACAGCAAGTGCTAATAGTGTTTAATTTTATTCGATTCAGGCAGGTCAAGAAATGGAAAAACAGTGTGGTCCTTATGCCTATAAACTTGTAAAGCCCTTGCTCGACGAGTTTCGTCAAATTAGAAATGAATTACATCAAAGAGAAGTGAAGGAAAATCAGTTAACTGAATTAAACTCCAATCTTATGGAGAAGTATCTTGAAGTTGTTCGAATTCATGAAAAACTAGTGAAGGAAGCATTTCAGTTAGACGAGTTTAAAGAGAAAAAACAAATTTTAAAAGAAAACGATTTGCAATTGTGTCGACAAGAAGTTGATACTTTGAAATCTCAGATTCAACAAACAACTATTCACAGATCAACACCGAATTCGACATTTTTTGAATCTTATGAAAAATGTAGGGCCGAAGTAAAAGATCAATCCGTTAAGTTAGGAATTTGTGAAGTTGAAGCAAAACAACTAAATTCGACTCTTTTTGAAAATAATGAAACTATTTTTCGATTAACAACAAAGATTCACAATATGACAGAAAATCAAGAAACAGTTTTGTTGCAATTAGAACAGATTCGATCCAAGTTATTGAAGAATGAAAATGATAATCAGTTATATGAAGCAGAAGTTAATAAATTAAATAGCACTGTCGAACAGGAAATTGTTTCCTCTAGTTGCATTCCTTTTGGACAAAATGACGGTATTCATCGTATTAGTGTTAGTGGTATAGATCCGTTCGATGTTCTGTGTGATAGCAAGGTAGTTGGGCCCGGATGGATGGTTATACAACAGGGAATTGATGGAAAAGTGGATTTTTATAGAGATTGGGCTTCGTATCGCGAAGGATTCGGTTCACTTGATGGTGAATTTTTCCTAGGTCTGGAGAAGATTTATCGTTTGACGAATTCTCGGCGTCACGAGCTCTATATGCAACATGATCATTTTGGCACTGTAAAACTGGCTCGATATGACGATTTTAAAATATCAGATGAAAGCAGTGGCTACTCATTGAGCGTTGGTGAATTCTCAGGAAATAAGCATTTGCTTACTTATGGCGATAAGATGAAATTCTCAACAATCGATCGCGACAACGATAATGCTTCAGGAAGTTGTGCTGAAATGTTTGAAAGTGGCTGGTGGTACAATGGTTGCGGTGACTTGTAAGTATTGCAAATGACAAAGTATAAATAACAATTATATTTGTAATTATTTATTGGGTAGTGATTTCAATAATCGCGGTTACCGTGCTGCCCATGGGAAGATGCTGATTCGCCCCATAGAATAAATAGATAAGAGCAGAATCTGATTTGTGCTTGTCATTAATTATTTATACAAAATGTAGTAAACTTGTTTGCACTGCAAATGGCTTTTGTAAGATTTTGTAAATAATGTATAATGCTTGTTATTGTTTCCTATACAGTAATATCAATGCAAGATATAACAGTGTTGCGATTCTTTTGTTAAATTTGGAAATAAAGGCAAAATATGAATGAACAAGAATTAATAAGAACTCAATTGTAATAAAGCTAATTGCCTAGTGGAAAATATAATAAACATGTTGTTCCTGTAAAGAGTGTTTTATTTGAAGTATTTGGAATGCAAGTAAAATATGTGATTTGGAATAACAATTCTAGGCAAATATAATTATTTGTTTGCTGCTGCTCTCGGGATGGAACTGAAAAATGATTGTTGGAATAGGTCAAAAATAAACGTACTAAATTAAATTCAAGTTCAGCTGACCAGCAATTTTGCTTTCTAAGTGATAAGAATTAAGCGTAATTTTTGCGAAAACAATTGACGTCATAGAAGATGAACTTATTTTGTGTTCGGAGAGCTTTTGTTGCTCAAATTGTTTATCAATATATAATTCATAGGGCCAACCAATGCAGCTGCTCCCAACCAAACACATTTATATTCCCGAACACCTTATTTAAATTACTGACTAGCACGATTTCGAAGCAGAAATTATTTCAAGTATTCAAAGCTTAAGACTTTCGTTGGCTCATTCATCCATAAATAGGATAATTTAGCTTGCCTAGTGATCAGGGAGTAATCTGTGCCTGACAAACATAATCTACTGACGGCTCTTCTACTAGCCCATGGAAAGATACAAAACTCTCAGGATATGTCACCCAGTTCCTATTGAAGTTGACTTTCCTATTGGAGGATTGAGAGAACATTTGCTGACTTGCTCTTCAACTGTCAATCGACTTGAGGAGAGCGGGAATTTGTTAAGCTGATATGCGATTGAGCTACCAGTGACGATGAGCACAGAGATGATGTCATTGCTAATCAGCGCACGTCTAATGGTTCATTTAAACTTATTTATACCCTGTAAATTTCTAATGCATATTACATATAATTACCTCATTATTGCTTACGCTGAACCAGTGATTTTGAAGAGTAAGTAAAAGTAAGAGTGTAAAGCGTTCTATAGAGCTCTGATTAGAGATCGATTAGCTGCAATTGGGAACGCATGGAACACATGATTCGCTTGCAGGGTATCTGCTAGTTGATGTTGTTGCCTGATGTTGTTGTCGACGGGCCGACACACAAACTACAGCCGGATTTAAACGAATAAAATGCATTATCTGTATAGATTCACAATGCCAAGCTAAATTATTTATAATTACTTGTTGTGTAGTAATCTAAATTGGAACGGTGTCCGTTCTCTCAAAGTGAAGATGCTGATTCGCCGCAAAGTATAGATAAACAAGAACAGAATCTGACTTGTGATTATCATTAATGATTAATGCAAAATACAATAATACGCGCATTATATTTGGAATGTCGCTGTCAAAGACACAAATGCAATGATTGCTAATATGCCAATCCTGAGACTTGAGGGCGGAGTTGTGAACGGGATGGCGGTGGAAACAATGTTGTTGGGCTTAGTTGCAGTTAGAAGTTCTTAAAGTCAATTTAGCCTAAAGAAGTAAACAAATGAAACTAAATTTGCTAGTAGTATTCAACATATTGTTCCAATAACTGTCTAAAGCAAATGTGGAAATTAATTAACTTGTTAGTCAAATTGAAAAACTCCAATGGAAATATTGAAGAGTGTCAACCTACTATTTTTTTTTTTTTTTGTTATCAATTGCAGTTGAACGTAGCAATACTGTTGTCGCAGTGGTGGCAACCAAAGTGAGGCAGGCGCCTCCGGGCAATTTCAGCACTTATCAAAGCTGCTGCATTACCTGAATGAGTTGCAAACAATGCGCCTGCATCTGTGTGCTTTGGGCTCCGAGTGTGTTCGAGGTACGAGGAGTGTATGGAAAAATCGGTTCGGTTAACAGACGCGGGCAATTAAACGTGAAATTGCATTGTGAGAGCCATAAATAAACAATTTTCCGCCACAATGCATGGAAGATAGTTGGCAACTGTTGCGATGTCCTCAGTGTGGCTATCTCTCGGTCCCCGTCTCGGACTGTTGTCTTTCCGTCTGTTTGATGTTGGCTCTCCTGTTGTTGTTGTTGTTGTTGTTTTTTTGTTGTTGGCTGCAGTGTGTGCTCTGGGGCGGAGTTGCATTTCACACGCGGGTGACAAATTGACAATTTGTGCGGCGGGCAGCGAGGACAAAAGGCGATGGCCATTGTGGCAAAATATTTGCACGGAAATTTCCACTGAAAGCTGTCCACAGTACGCTTGATTGCATGGCGGTTTCGATGGGGTTGGTAATGGTAATGTTGATGATGCGGTTGCAGCTAGAAGCACAACGCCGTCGATTGAGTCAGCCGTGCGTGGCAGCAGCAGCAAACATTTCGGAGGGATCGACGTCGCGACGTCGCGACGTCGGCAATCGACAGCTGGCACTAGTCCCTGCTCCATATGACTCAATTCACTCAATGCGAGCATCATTTGCATGCTGAGTCCCGTTGCGGCGAGTACCTGAGCGCGATCCTGTGTAGTCGGCTCACAGCACTCACTTCCTGCGACATCTGAAACACGTTTCCGGTGACGCGCCGATCGGTTCCGGCCCACACCGAACAATAACTCAAGGCATGCGCCCTCGCCACGCGCGCTCCCTCTCACCCTCACCCTCTGTCTCTATCTATTGGTGTGTTTATTTTTGAATGAATTTCAGCTGTTCCGCACACAAGAATATTGGAATATTTTTAGCACAAGTGCCGCGTGTGTGCGCGCAGCAGGATCTGCATTTTCAGTTTTCCGTGGAAATGATTTGGGTTCGACGCAGCGCTGTGCCGCAAAAAGGATTGAATGACGCACACACAGGCCAGCTGTTAGCCTATTCAGCAGCTATTCGCAAAACCAGCTGAAATCTCGACCACGTGACCCGGAACAGCTGTCCAACCATGATTTATGTACTCGAATATTTGGCATCAAAAGGGTGCATGGGAAATGCATTCGCTGAGATTAATCAATTGCCTGCCCAGGGTTGTTGGCCCACTAAAACAATTCCATTTATCACAATTCAGCTTGCGCCAGACGCAACTCTCGCTGAGAGCTATCTTCGAGTGCCATCGTTCCGACTTGAGAGCGATTATAATGCGATGCTGTGCCTAGAACCTCGCAATTAGCCATAACACTGCGGCTGAGCGAAAGCCATGTTTTCGTGTCATGGCCAAGTTGGCCCTGGCCTCGTCGCTAGCTGATAACGTTCCGAACAGCTCCAGCTGCGTGTAACTAATTGATTTCTTCTTGCTTATCATCGTGTTAACTTGGCAATGTTGCTGGGTATGTAACATAACAATATATATTGATTGTGCTCGGTAAACGGAACGATTTCGCTGCAATTGCTTTCCTCAGTTCGAATGTTGTTCAATTGCAAGGGTATTGCAGAAATAAAACAAATAATTCGCTGCTTTGTTCAGCTGTAAATTCATAATATTAAATGTATACAGTGAAAATCATTATGATGACAATTGTTTCTATTAGCCAAATTTAAAGTTTTGTACTTCTAAAACAAATCAAAAATGAGCGTTGGTTTTCTCTAATATTATTATTATTATTCTATCATTCTATTCTGAAAGTTTTTGAAAAACAGTGCACACTTTATCTTATCGTTGTCATTCTTGGAATTATTTGTAATATTTTAACTAGCAAGCAATTTGCTTAAGAACACGGCCTTGTCAAGACACAAACTACAACTTCTATAGAAACTTGTTGCAGTAACTGCAAAATTTGCACGAATGCCCCGATGCCGCTTATTGAGTTCTCTTCAGCTTGCTGCCTAATGCTGCCCGGCTCAATGTCTTTATCTTATCGGGCGGAACTGCAGGCAAACAATGCACAGTTAGTCTGGACTTGTCGTGGTCAAGTTGAGGAAAAACAAAACCGTTCTCTCGGCCTCGTAGGCCGAATACCTTTGAGTGGATTCCACATGCACACATGCCTAACCCTAACGATGTCGATGTCCCCTTGTCGAGTGCAACGAATCGATTTGAGTTAATTCCACGCTTCGGCAACCGCAAAGGAAACTTCAGGCCGAACCCTGACGAGCTGCAGACGTCGCTGCTGGAGGCCAACCCTTGGATTCGCTTCGTTTTCTTCTCTTTTTGTTTGTTCTTTTGTTTTTTTTTGTTTTTTTATATCTTTCTTCCGTTCGTGCAGTTCGCTTTTTACATTCGCACTCGCACTCGCAACATTTTGACAAGTCAATTGTCATGATTATTGCCTCCAATTTCCCGTCGACTTCTTGGCTATGCAAATTGTTCTACCTGGCGAGAGCTCAGCGGGGCGTTTTCGTAGTCGTTTCAATTCACTTTTATTGATGTGACCCTCCCGAGTGCACTTTCCTACGAACTGTAGCCTGCCCCGGAAATGGCTTTATTACAGTTGCCCCACAACACACAGTTGAGCCGCTCGCCCAGCAAATAGAAGACACAGGCGCTGCTCCCAACCAGAGCAAAGAAGACCCAACGGAACGGCGAATTCATGATGTCCAGAAACGGATAGACCCAAATCCCCGACCAGTGGTAGACGAGCTGCAACCAGGCCAGATAGCTGCACAGCACGACGGCCAGCACCGTGAAACCTCTTCGCCTCGAGGGGTAACGGTGCGGCGCCACACAGATCTCCAGCACAGCGCCGACCGCGACGAGTGTGTGCAGCGTGTACGTCAGCCACCAGGGATAGATGCCCACCAGCACATAGGGAAACACCAGCTCCTCGTCGATGGTCCACAGCAGCCAGAAGGTCGCGCTCACCGTCAGCGCCAGCGGCACCACGAGTGTGGTCAGCAGGAAGGAGCGCGTCTGTTGCAGCCTAGCCACGGGACGCAGATCGCAAGCCACGGCCAGCAGATAGTAGAGCGTCTGCAGCAGGCCGTTGAGGAAGCTCAGGTAGTTGAACTTGCCACCGAGCGGCGGCACATTGCCCGCCAGTGTCGCCAGCACGGGCAGCTGGGTGTGCCTCAGTTCGTAGTGGACACTGTAGCTCAGCTGCCCACTGGCCAGCACGTGGAGCAGCAAGCGCCACGAGAGCGAGCCGCCAAGTCGATTCATCTGCGGTGCAGCGAGTGCAACTTGCGGTGGCCCGTCGACGTCTGTGGCTTGTGCGCGTCGAGTTGCATCAGTCACAGTTAGGCGATTCGCTGCAGTCGCCGCTGAATTTCCTCACATTGCCACGCCCCTCGAAGGGGTTAGCTCGCTATTCTTCGCTTTACAGACCATCCCATAAAGTAGCTACAAATGCAATTCAATTTGCCAAAACTCATTGAGTAATCTATACATTTATAAGGTTTTCAAATATCCCCTTCTGTATCTAAGAGGGAGGTTTTATTATGTTGCCGTCTAGATGGAAACAGATTATCGAACAGATTATCAAATATCCCCGTCTGTTTCTACGTGGTGGTATTATTAAGTTGCCGCCTAGATGGAAACAAATAATCGAACAGAGCTGCGCATATTTGAACTAAATCCTATAACTGTTACCCTTTTTATAAATCAATATATAATAAAGAAAGAGCAAAAAAGCGGAATGGAGATATTCGACAACATTATATCATTTATACATCTATATATCTAAAAGAAAGTCGTGTTAGTTGCACTATTTACAGCTCAAGACGGCTGCACCAATTTGATTGACTATTAGTGAATCCAGGATTAAAACAAGAGTCAACAAATAGAAAAGCAACTTTGGAGATTAAAATTTGCTGATCAAGAAATGGCTTAAATTTCACATTAATAATCACTCTAATGATTTAAATAATATTTTTCTGACTACATTTTGCTAATTGTTCATTATTATTTGCAGTATCGAAGTAGCTACATAAGAGACCGATATAATGAGTTTAAAAGTCGACGTTGTGGTCGCACAAACACAGCTGTTACTCTAGAAAATACCGTGCAAAATTGTCGTTAGCGACTACTGGCTCTTTTCAGATCTCATAAAGTAAGTAGCTCAAGGGAAATAGATATCACTCAAAAAACGATGTGATAGCCGAACTTCTACAAAAAAAGTCATCGAAAAGTAAAAGAAGCGCTGCATTGAGTGTGTGGCTTTGGATGAATACTATATTGATAAATAACACTACATTTTCAATACTTAGTAAATTAGTTCGGCCAGGAACCTATTGAGCGGTATATTAACTGTTTTGTTAAGGCACTAATGTGGAACAGAGCGCATTTCCAACTAAAGTAAATCACTGTTCATAAACTCAAAACTTTTTGTTAAAAACACCAACAGCAAAACTAGCTGAACTCATACAAAATAATCAAATTAGTGGTTTTTGATAACTAATATATATAGTATATTTAACGTTTTGTTTAAGATTCATTTGATATATGTTTTATTTATTGTTCAGCTCCACAAATCTAAAAGGTGAAGACTCCATTATGCTCGCATTTAACTTTAAAGTGAATTCGAAGACAGCCCTAATCCCCGGCTTAATCGAAGAGTTTGCAGTTTGTTTGCTGCTCGTGCCAAGAATTTTCCGCACGTTTCCACCTGCTTTTTTTTTAGATGGGAGAGGGGCAGAACTGCTTAGATTTCCATTAAACATAATCAGCTTAAGCGATTGTCAAGTTTCCGCTGCAGCGCTTGAATATTTCTTGGCTGACTTCCACTTGTTTTGTTAGCGCAAATATAATATTTTATTTTTTTTAGAGATTATGTTCTCCTCGCATCTACTCGAATCGGCGTACAAACAAGCCGAACAAAGGGAGCGGCTCCCAGTGGGTTTGTTGTTTAAGAATTCTTGTCACTTGAGTACGTATTTACACACACGAATCGCCTCTAACTCAATTAGGCCGCCACATTTATTGTGTAAATATCAAAATTACTTGCGTCGCATGTAAATAAAATGCAAACAAAGACGAAGACGGCATAAGGACAATTCAAGAGGCATCCACATCTACAACTCAACCCATCTCAACTCAAAAAAATAAATAAAAACGATTGTCACCCCCGCAGTTTCGCTTGCCCCGTGCATGTGTGGCAAACGTCTTCATTGCGGCATGTTTGTCGCATGTGCGATAATGGATGAAGCTTTGAAAGTGCCGCAGACAAACAAATCGCTTTTAAAAGGCAGCGCCTTGAATCGCATAGCTATAGTAACTTATATTGCGCCAAGGAAAAACTAGTTACTATTTTTCCGTCGCATGACGTCACTTTATGTTGTACAAATCGGCTTATACTATATGGCGCTTTAAAGGTGTGTTTATTTACTAAAAAACACTTTTAGACAGTTTTACAGTAGTTCGTTTCAGCTGTGAGCTATAGCGCGTTGAAGCTGCAGGAGTCGACAGAGGCTTGTGAACATTGGTTCTTCCAGTTTTTTGCCAATTGGAGCAAGAGGCATAAAGAAATTGCCTTTAAAATGGCAACAAGTTGTCGTCCAAAACGCCGTTTATGTGAGCTGAATCGAATTATTTACTATAATGAAATTTGATCAAAAATATGAAACTACTTTTTTTTCGCCTAATATGTAAGGAATCAGTTTGAGAATTTCCCGAGACAATGCTGTAATTAAATACAATCTCACTCTGAGACTTGCAGAATGTGAAATTTACCAAATTTTGAAATGCAATTATTATTTATAGCCGTTTAATTCAGGCAGCTGCAGAGATTTGCAATCGGCGAGATGGTCTTATTCAATGCAATCACTCTGAAACTTGCAGAATATGAAATTTAACAAATTTTGATACGCAATTTCTGTTTATAGCCGTTTAATTCAGGCAGCTGCAGAGATTTGCATTTGGCGAGTGCGCTCGAACATCAACATGGCATAAATTATTAAAGTCGTTGTGGTGGCTGCCCAGTTGAGGGTTGCGCTCTGGGTCGCAGCCAGCTGTAAGGGATAGCTCGGCATGGCCGCAGGACAGACAGGACACACACACAGCTGATCTGCGAGCAGCTCACGTGGAGTGCGAGTAACGTGAGCTGCTCACGTTGCAACGCCAGATGCCGCGGCGCAGCAACTGTGTGGTCAGTTGGTCGGCTCGTGGGTGGGACGAGCGCGGGGCAATTACTATAAGTGCGAGTGCGCACTGTAAATATTTGTTTGTATCGCTTCGCATCTTTTTGGCCATCAGGCGGGCGATAATTGAGAGGAACTGCAACGCGCTATGGCATATGGTCGGGCTGGCGGAGGAAGGAGGCAGAGTCAGGCTCGTGGCCGGGTTTGTAATTAGTTGTAATGCGAGCGCTGCTCATCAATGGATTTGTGCCGCAGGCCAGCGAGGCTTTGCTTGGAATTTCAATCGGATCAGCATTGGATGGGAGTGGACAGCGCGCTGGACGCGCAGCACGTCTCACTTGAAGTTTGCTCTAGTAGTTTTTCAATTTCTGCGCAGGATATGTGTGAAGGGGACTCCACAACAGCAACAACAGCAACAACAACAACAACAGCGATGCGACCCCAGGCGACCTCCGCTCGCATGCAGCTGTTCCGTGTCCCAAGTGGCTAAGGCGAACTGACAGAAACAGAAACAGAAGCAGACACAGCCGACGACAGCGGCAGGAGGAGAGCACCACGAGGACGAGCGAACGCGAACGTCTTCAAAACAAAAACTGCCAACTGGAGTGCACCCCCGAGCCTTGTTCTGCTTGTTCCTGTTTCAACTGCGATTTGCAATTGGCTGCTGTCGAATTGGAATTGAAGTGCCACACACTTCACAGTGTCCTCCTCCCGCTCCTCCCGCTCCTCCCGCTCCTGCTTGCTTGCTTGCCCCCCAGGCGGATTGTACAAGAGGCTGCGAACACACAGACATAACATACAATATATTCTAGCTGGCGCCTGGCAACTCACGTCCTCTCGAGCTCTGCAGCCAAGAGCCCATGCTCAAGTGGCGCTCAACGGTGCTTGCTGCGTTTAGAGGGCAGCAGTCGCCCTTTAATTGATCGATACTATCGATAGCCAGGAGCCCACTGAACCGATAGCAATGACTACTTTGGCTGCACTGAAGCGAGTGTGGCTCAAAGTAAATGACTCAATGTAGTTGATATTACTTAAGGCATTCGCTCTGCATCTGCGAATTTATTACTACCTTTTGTTTTGTGCTAACATAGGAATCAATGCCTTAAATTTTGCTTTACAAAGTTTTGTTCTATCTCTACTTTTTCTAAAAATAGAGTAGTTAATAGATATTATCTATGACATTCATTCTGCATTTGCAAAATTATTCATTGTTGCAATTAGTTCATATTACTCATGGTATTTATTGTGCACTGGTGAATTTATTACTATTCATTGTGTAGATAGAAAAAGAATAAGTGTTCGATTAAGAATCAATGCCTTAAATTTTGCTTGACAAAGTTCTGCTTTATCTATACTCTTTACTCTAAAAATAGAGTAGTTAATAGATATTATCGATGGCATTCATTCTGCATTTGCAAAATTATTCATTGTTGCAATTAGTTCATATAACTGATGGTATTTATTGTGCACTGGTGAATTTATTACTATTCTTTGTGTAGATAGAAAAAGAATAAGTGTTCGATTAAGAATCAATGCCTTAAATTTTGCTTGACAAAGTTCTATTTTATCTTTAACCTAAAAATAGAGTAGTTAATAGATTTTAACGATGACATTCATTCCGCATTGGTGAATTTATTATTATGTTTGTGTTTTGCTAAGATACGATAAGTATAAGCGTTCGATTAAGAAATCAATCTCCTACAATTTTTTATTAAAAGTGTTCTATTACTCTTTTCTAATGTCTAAAAACAGAGTAGTTCATATTACAGATGGCATTCTGCATCTGCAAATTTATTATTAGTTTTTGTGTTGTGCTAAGATAGCAAAAGAAAGATTAAGAATCAATGCCGCAAATTTCGTTTTACAATCGATTGTTTTTCTTACAGCTTTCTTATATCTAAAAATAGAGTAGTTGATATTACTGGAAGGACTCTAAATCATTTCTTTTTTCTAAAAATAGAATCGTTAATATTACTGCTAGCATTGAGCAATCTGAGTTAGAGTATTTACTATTATTTAATGTGATATTCCAAGGATGAAATAAGTGTTGGATTATCAATCAATCAACTGTTTTTCTACACTTTTCTCGTGTCTGAAAATTGAGTATTTTTATATTATTTATCCCTAAAACTGCTGTTTACAGAGCACTGTTTTACTCTTTTTATATGTCTCAGAATAGCGATTTAGCATCCGTACTTGAGGCTCAAATTTGAATGCCAATATTATCAATGTTGTATATCGAACTTCAGTTGGCAATGGAGAAAGTCAGTGAGCGTTAGAAAATATTATTGTGGCTGAATTAAATTATATGCTTATATCTATAGAGATGCTAAAAACGCAATCTAAAATGTAGATTTATTTAAGCAATAGCTAAATAAAAAGCGATGGTCTTTCAATATGTGGACTTTGATAAATGAGCTAGATCAGCGGGCAAAAGTCGTAATTAAAGATATTGGGAGACCTTGTTGTCGTCGATTCATCATCGATCACAGTGTTAATAGCCAAACAATGTAATTCAGTGCAACGCACAGCGCCAGCTCTCGAGACCCAACGCAATCGCAATCAGAATCGCACTCGACTGCGAACTGGAACTCAATTAAGTAAGTTTACGAGGGGGGTGCAGTTGGAGTAGGCGATAGGGGGAAGGGGGAGGGGAGAGTGCAGATGGAGCCCGGGTCGAGCCTAACGATAAATCAATCATGCTGCATTATCCAACGAAAGGGGTTAACGACTTTCGGGGCAAAGCTGACGATTGACTGCCCAATGGACTCGCAGTTTACCGAAGGTTTTATCACAGTCGATACAGTACAAATGCCGTGCGGGGGGCCAGCAAGGGCAAGGGTGCGGGGAGGTCCCCTCGTCCAACTGCACACACTCACACAGGGCGAACACGTGCCGGTGAGGCCAGATACCTAACGGTTATCAAAACGCCCGGGCATCATTAACACAGATGGGACCCATTGATAAGTCGTCATCGGGCTGCCAGCTGTGCCCCCCTTTTTCTTCCTTGTGTGTGTGTGTGTGGCCCTTGCTAAGCAAACACACCCGCGCAGGGAGGGGGAGGGCGGTGGTATATTGATGTGCCCATAGGGTCGCATACTTTCAGCTTAGTGGGTTTATCATCGACTCGTCCAAGCGCCCCTGCACACGTGTGCTAATTTTCGGGTTTTAACATCTAAATGTTAGTTACAACTCGTGTCCGTGTCTCACTGTGTGTGTGTGTGTGTGAGTGTGTGTGGGAAGCCACGCAAATGTTTCCATTTGTACTCTGCACTCTCCACCCCCGCCCCCAACAAGCAGATAACGAGCAACGCAAGGAAGTGAAATGTAAACTGAGAAAGTGAAAGGACACATCAGCTGCAGGGCAAAAACCGATTCGATTCGTCTCGTTGCGATGCGAAATGCAAACTGATTGTAGACTGAAGTGAACTAGAGTTGTCTACATAAATGTGCAAACTCATTACTTGAATAGCCCGACTAATTAAAGTACTCAATATGGCAGCATTTAAGCAGCATTGTGCAATAAGACCCCACAGTATATAAGTAAATAAATGCATATCTAAAAATTACAAATTTGTTATAGTATATTTGCACTATATTGTATATTTGCATGTATGTATTTGACTTAACAGCTGAACAGGCAATTTATGAAGAAACAATTTCGTCAAAAATTTGCTAAAAACAAATTCGTTCATACTAAATTCCATTTTAAAAAAGGCATCGAAATATTCCTTCAAATTTTGTTCTTGTACGTTCGCATTTAGTTATTCTTAGGAATTCTTTGTTTGTTTTACTATTGCATTTAGATAGCCTCAGCAATCTTTTAGAGCTGATCGGATATAAGGGATAATAGAAATTTCTGATAGTGTAAACAATTTGACCAATTTCTTAAAAAATTTTGTTGTAAACAAATTCGTTTGGCAACTAAATTGCAAGTTAAAAAAGGTATTAAAATATTCTTTCAAATCGCTCCTCATTTTGTTTTAAAATAAGTATCAAAATATTCTCTCCAATCGCTCCACATTTTGTATTACTAATTTATTTAGTTATGCTCAGGAATCTTTTGGAGCTGCTCTGGGACAATGGAAATAAATGAGTATCTAAAACTTAGCAATTTGTTATAGTGAAAATAATTTGATCAATATCTTGAAGAATCGCTGAATGCAAATTTGTATGGCATTTAAAATGAATCTTTACAAAGATATAATCACAATATTCTTCGCTCAACTCGTTACATATTTTGTTTTATGCTCAGGAATCTTTTAGAGCTGCCTAGAGACAATTGAAATAATTGCAACTTTTGTTAGGGGACCGAACTGATTGATTTGTAAAAAGTATTTAAAATAGTTTGATGTGACTTTTATGAATGCTGATAGGAGTGGAAATTGATAGACGAACGTCATGAAATGCCAGCTGCTAAATTGGGAATTGAATAAACGTATTTGCCTGTGAGGGAATTAAGTTGAACGGTTTTCTAAAAAGTCGCTGACGCTGTTTTAACCGGTTCGAACTAACCCAAAGTGACCCTTTCTCTTGCCCAAAATAGAGTTCAGAGCGCGCAATGATTTTGGAATTGTTCAATTGACGACGAGCAAGCCACATCAATTGGCGAATTCGCATTCATCTCATCTCTCTCTCTCTCTCTCTTTGTGTTTGTTGCTGTCCCGTTCTGGTCGTGTAGCTTTTGGTGGCCGAAGAGTCGTCTTCAGCTTTGGCTTGCCATTTATTTATTTATTTGATTTGTCGCGCGTCGTTTCGCCTTCACAGTTAATTTACGGGTTTTAATTTATTAAATCAACAGCAAAAATAACAATCAACAACAGATGCTGCCCCAGTCGCTGACGTTGCCGTTGCCGTCGCCGTTGCCGCTGTTGCCTTTATAATGCCGCAAATGCTCAGCCGAGATACAGTAGCACTCGAAAGTCGGCTACTGTTGATTTTTCAGCTTGATAATCTCTTTGTGCTCGCACTCGTTGCCCAGACCAGCGACGAGAGTCGCCTCGCAGCCTCAGTTCGACGACGACGACGACGACGACGACGACGACTGAAAAGTCAATTGATGATACAATTGATAGAGGGACTGAAGACGTCGGGCCAACTACAAGACGTCGCGTCGTCTAAAAATAGAACACGTTAATTACGCGCTTGATAAGAACAGCTTCGAAAGACATCGAACACGGCGAGCAACAACAACAACAACAATAACAGCAACGAAGGCAGATAGATTGACAGCAACAAGAAAGAAGAAAGAAACGATAACTGATTGCCAGACCAAAAACAATGCAAACTGTTGTCGATGTGCGAGAAATTGATAAATTTTTATGGCACTTATTGTAAATAATGAAGAAGATTAGACAATGCTCAGTAAATCTTTCGAAATAATCTAGCTGCGACGACACAATTATAAATATCGGTGAAATTCGAAATATCAAAAGCCAGTTTCAGATTGCCCCGATACGAAAGTTTACTTTTGTTTAGGTCACTGAGACAGTTGAATAAAAGCGCTTACTTAGGAACGCTCCTCAATCGCATATATATTTTTTGTGCTACATTTTGTGTTCCAACTCGTCGATAATTGCTTTTGTTCTACGCTATCGTAAAGATAATTTCTTAATTATCCATTTTTTAGTACTGCTTGGCATTACAAATACTGTAATTATTATAATAATAAGCAAACAAAATGAAAAATGAATTTTGGTATTTTAGTTCTTCTTCTAGTATATAAAACTTATTTTTCAAAATTTGAACATAAAAATTGTAATTAATAGTTGAGATTCAATTTTCATTTGAACTTTTAGTCGAACTTCTACAGAAATTGAGACTTTCTCAGTTCTCCTTGAGTCCCATCACTAGTCAAATGCGATATTTTATGCTTGCCACAGCGCGAGTCGTGTGGCAATTGTGAATTGACAAATCGTGAGCATTTTGTAACGTATTTCAGCAATTACAATCGGTCAACTATCTTGTCTTGTTCCACTTAATCTCTCACACACACACACAGTGCTGTGTTTATGTGCTGCACACACACACACATAATCCAGCTAAATATGTACCATGCAATTAGTACAGATGTCTATTGTAAATATTTGAATGTGCGCGCGCAGCTTATCAGCCGCAGAGAACTCGCCTCGCACTCGCACTCGCACTTATGTGTGTAGATAGTGAGTGCCCACAATGGGCACAATACGACAACTGAAGCGAGTGTGAATGTGTGTGCGTGTGTGCGTGTGTGTGTGTGGACGACATCTGTGCAACTTTGGCGATAGCGTCGCCTCTCGAACGCAACTTTGAAGACAGCGCGGGGCCGCGCTCGAACTCGAACTCGAAGTCGCAGTCGCAGTCGCAGGCGTCGGCAGTCGCTTTGATTGCGACCCTTCGCTCTCCGCCGCAAAGGTGCGATATCGAGCAAGAAGAAGACATAGGGCAGGGGAAGGGGAAGGGGAAGGGGAAGAAAGGGTTTTGGTGCAAACAAGGGCGACTCCTATTTGCATTTTCCCCCGCCAGAGTGCCACAAAATATGAGTTCTTTTTATAGTTTTATGCCGTCTTTATGCGCCGCATACGCACAACATAATTGGCAACAATAGTATCATTGTGCTGGCAGCATAAGCGTACACAAATTACGATAAGATAGAAATAAAATAAATAATGTGCGGACGACGAGCATTTCATGAAAACAGCCATAGACATATCTCATTAACGGCTTGCCTTGCTGCAGTTATTTGCTTTAGTTATTGATAAGTATGTGCTAAATACTACAGTCCATTTGCTATTTATACCCATACACATATATCATTTAAACCGTCTGGCAAAAAGTCGCAGATACTATAAACTACACGACACGCTGTCTAGCTGCGGCTCGCATCCATATCGTTGTATGTATGGAGACGCGTAGACATGTATGTGTATATAGCGCCGATTATCTTGTATAGTTTCGCCAGTTGCAGATATGCGAATACTTGGGGCCTCTCGAAAGCGCCAAGTTAATTGGAATCATCGTGTCACAGCTCTGACTTCTATAAGCTACGTGGTGCTGCATTGCCTCCGACACTGAGATACAAAGATACAAACGCGCTGAGCGCTGCCAGCGTCGGCAGAGAAAGAGAGTGCAGACGTCGCAAGGCGCAAAGAGCACAATTGAGTTTGAGTGACTTTTATTTAAGGGAGTCCGACGCCATAAAATTGTGCTCAAGAGCAACACGCTCTCCGCTCTCTCACTCAGTCGCAAGCTCTTTACGCTCTTCCCTTTCCCACTCTCTTCCCTTGGAAATGCGGAATCAGCTGCTGTCAATTAAACGCAACAACAATCTCAAGAGAGTCGCTTGAGTCGAACTGTGTTCTCTAGTTGGATTTATCTTCAGAGCACTTTTCACAATATGGCGAGCAGAACAGGGAAATACTACAGCACACTGTATCTTTTCTCTATTTATTCCAATTAGCATTCGCAGTGTTTGTGATATATATAAATTGTTACAAAAATATATTATAGTACAATTGTATACAATTATTATTGATTGCATGTTTTAATTTTTCAACAGTTTAACTTGTGTTCGCTAGTTCTATGGTAGTTCGAATCTAACTGCGACAGCATAGGTAACTATAATTAGCACTACAATGCGCATTGGGAGTGAATCTTTTATGCTCGTCTATCCCGCCTTGTGCAATTAATTATTCATGTTATTATCAGTTGAAGCGGGGGGCTTAAATATTTAAATCGAAGTGCTTCCAATTTAATTGCTTGCGTCGCAACACGAGTAAATGAAAACTTTGGCGCATTTTCCAGGCATCGCTTCACTGCCAGCAATTCTCGAGTCTCAGCAATGCCACATTGCCACCTTTGCGGTTGCTAAGCCCGCGCTTCCCCCTCACCAACCCGCCAGCTCCACCCACCGTACAGCTCACAAAAGATGCCAAATTCTAAGACTTGTAAGCAGCCCCCAAGCCAACAGCCAACAGCCAACAGCTAGCAGGCAGCAGGCAGCAGGCAGCAGGCTGCCTCGCACTCCTTTTATGCCACACTTTAGCTAAGAATTTTCTCTAATGACTTAAACGCAGTAACCACTAAAACATTTACAACGAACACAGCAAAGCCGCCCCACCCCACAACAGCCTCAGAAGGTAAAAGCCTCCTCCGGGCGTTTCCTCCACTTCATGTTGTTGCTAAAGTGGCGCATTTTTGCGCAAATTTTCCTCGAAACCGCAAGTAGAAAACTCATTAAGCGAAAAGCATTTGGCGGCAAAATGCGACCAGAGTTACACCTGACGACCGCCCTCTCAACAATTTAACATGGAGGCGTGGCCACTCCAGCACCACAAGCAGCAGCAGCAACTGAAGCAACCGAAGCAACTGAAGCAACAATAACACTTTGCTTCAACCGGCGAAAACTCGCTGCGTTTGCTCTACAAGGAAATAGTAAAATTCAAATGCGATTCGATCCATTCCCAAATAGTTCTACAGAAGCAGCACTTAGGATATTTAGGCAACTTTATGACGGACTTTGCAGCATGCAAATAGGATTCGCTAGTACCTACAACTCATACTTTAAAGGTAGCGATCGCAATAGATCGTTGCTGTCAAATGTTCGCTAAATTACTTACCATATTGCTACTTATATGCTGTGTGAACTCCCCGATTGTCCTCAACAGTTTTTGCTATAAATGGCTGACTGTGCAGCAAACCCAGGGCCTGCTTACAAAAAGAATCCGATCGCTTCCTTGACTCGATCCTCGACAATACTAAGCAGAGTGAAAATAAGTGTATTGATTGGTTTGTCCCTGTTATTTGAGTTATTCTTCAATGACAACTTCTGCGCTATTTAAAATATATTCTCTTGGCAAGACAAGGATGTAGCTGAATACGCAATGGAATTTTCAAATCAGTCAGCAACTTTAATGGCCAAAGCGAAGACGATCGATGAGCAGTTTGAAGATTAATTTAAAAACTCAGCTCAATGTTGAACAGCTTTCAAAAACATTAACTTTAGTTGATTAAACTACAAGCTGACATATTTTTCAATAGAGTCGCAACAAAGTAGAAGCAATCCACAAATATTCGCAATATATTATTGCCTCTTCTGAGAGACAGAAATATTTACCCTGCTTTCGAAGGTGTGTACTTGGCTAAAAGTAGCGAATTTATGGATGTACATACATAATAAATATATACCCTGATTTCGTAGTGATGGTATTATGCTAAAGTTGGAACAGTATCAATGGTATTTCAATACTAAATCATGGGGTTATTACTAATTATTCAATAAGCAGGGATTGTGGTTTTAAAGACATTTGGCACAGACAAAATGCACAGACGAGAGTAGAGATAAGCGATGTAGTGTTCTATGAAGTCTAGTTAGTGATACGAGTCACTCCACTGTGCAATAAAACAGATTTAGTTACCCTAAGCAATAGGTGATCTGGTCACACTGAGAATTAACAATTTATGTGTATAAGAACTAAGTGAACCTGAGCGACGCTTGATTCTTAGAGTGTCTGTGAACAAGGAAACAACAAAGACGACTTCAGTAGCGAATTCCATTAGTCAATAATAGAGTAAACAATAATCTTGCAAAATAGCAGACATTTAGTTTAAAATCTATAAGTATTATCTATATAATTAATGCTAATAACATTAGCTACATTAGTCGCTCAATGGAATTGCATAATCCAACGACTATAAGTGCAACGGATTTCAAGGATACAATTAAAGTTGCTAGATGATTGTGTTTGCTGTGATCTGCCTATGAAGTGAGCCTAACCAAAGATGCGTCGAACCACAATTTGTCTAATTAATTAAATAATGAAGTCATTTTGTAACAGTGTTACATTTATCACTCTGACTTTCGACTAAGTTGTGTTTTGTTGCATTGCCAAGCGAATAATTGTAACGAATTGTGACAGATTGTAGCACTGGATGAGTTGAACGGTTATAGCTGCTGAAGGATTGCATATTTGCGTCTACTTAGAAGACAATAAGGCCTTGGCTGTACTGCAAACTAGATGTGCTGTAATGCTTCTTGAGTTTGGGGATCTCGGTCGGTGGCTCGCAATCAAAATTGACTTCCACTTCGACGGCTTCGCATCAAACTGATTGCGTCAAATGGCAGAAGAGGAAGTCAGTCCCAAGTTTGTCGGCCTCTTGCCTGAAAGTGAATTTGGCCATTTATTCTGGCGCGAGAGAGGGTGGGAGGGTGGTAGGGTAGGTAGCGGGAGAAAAGCGGAAAGCGGATGGCGATGCCTGTAAACTGAACTGTCATAAATAAAATAAATATTTTGCGCTGCCAACGAGCCGTATCCATCGCTGCTTCCTCTGGGCCAAGCCAATTTGTGACTTATAATCAGAGAGCATAAACCAAGACAGCTGCCCGAGGTTTGAGTAGGCGCAAATCAAATCCTGTGACGAACTCTCCGGGCGTCCCCCCTGATTGCGAAGCCCTCGCACGTGCTACATAATTCCCAATTCCAAAAAACGAGCCAGCTGGCCAAAGCCATCAACTAGCCTATGAATTGTTTGCGTCTTTTATGCCAACAATCGACGAGAATGCCCTAACATTCAAAGTACTTGCACTTGCGCGCAATACTTGAGTTCAGGTCCAAGTCTCGCTACTGTCCTGTGATTAAAACAATCAACTGGCACATGGAAATAAGAGTGCCAAGTTTGACTATGAACCAAATGGCTTTACTTTGAGTTTAGTGAAAAGTTTACTTGTAGCTTGGATAGAGCATTTAATAGTCGAAGAGAACCGGTCACTGCTCGCTGCAAACTATGTGCCCCGAGTCTGATAACCTAAACCTATCGAGTGTCTATCGAGGCTTTGGCTTCGGACAGGTGTATCGTGGCATGGCGATTCCTCAATCTGTGTCCAATCTGCGGGGGCAGTCAGTGCTCGTGTTTTTCATTAGAGTTTTCCCCAGTTTGGCGCTGTTGTTGCTCTAAATTTATTAGCATAATGCGCAAAGATATCGCGTTCATTTGACAGCTTTTCCAAGTTGCCGCTCGGCTTCACTGCCAAGCGTCCCCTATGACCAGCTGCGAGCTGTGACTGTGGCTGCTCTAGCTTGTTCTTATTTCATTGTTTCATTATGTTAATAAGGGGGGGAATTCGGCATAATGAAGCTGCGCAGCTTTCACACTGGCCACTGGGCCAAGAGCTTACCAAATTCACTCGAATTTCTAATATCCAACTTTATTATGTCATCCCGGCAGCAGGACCGTCGTCCACGTCCACGTCGTCCTCGACGTCTTTGTCGTCGCCGGCGACGCAGGCGACACTTTGCTACAATGGCGCCATAAAGTTTATTCGTGTACGAGAAATACCCACTTGATGGAGCACACCAGGAGCTACAGCATCGGATGCAGGGTGGCTGCCAGAAAGGGTAATGAGCAGCTGCACTAACAGCAGGCGCCAAGTTTTCCCTACTTCTTCCACATTCCTCTCCCCCACCCCACCCCACCCCATATAAATCGACGCAATTATTTCGGCAGCGCTGCTCGCTGCCCGCCGCCTTCTTCGTCGCCTGCGCTTCGAAGTGTTTCAGCTCAGCAAATTGGAATATTTGCATAAATTACGCGTTCGGTCAATACTCGACCAAGCAAACACGACGCTGCGACTGCCAACTGTGCAAAGCGGACACCAGAGTGGAGAAGGAGACATCAGGTTCGACCAACAGCGCATGCTATGGCCGACTCTGCTCGACTGCGAGATACCCTAACACTTAGGGAAATCAAATAAGTGCCTGCCTCTGGTTTTCATATTCGCAACACTCAATTACTACGATTACAACAACATTCCAATTGAGTAGCTAAATAAAAGTAATTTTAAAAACATTTATGGAGATCTTAAAACAAGATTAATTGGGTATACACTCGTGCTATATAAATATATCGTATGTCGAATGTCGAAAGCCCGAACAAAGTGAGAAATAAATGTTCTGTATTTCTGTATTTTTATAATCATTAGTTTGCTCACTCGACAAAGAAGTAAACAGTTCAATGGATAGATTAAAGAGTTTAAATTTCTATAAATTCAGATTACTTTCTTTATTTCGAAGCACATGGCAATTGCAGGCAATAGCTTTGATATTTGCAACATTATTCTAATAATACTCCATTTCAGTAGCTGAATAAGAGTATTTTTCCAAAAATTAACGAAATTTTATAATAAAATACCATATATGTATAAAGTGTTTATACAAAAACAAAGAAAAATAAATGTTTTGTTATTGTATTACTATAATTACTATAATTATAATTACTACAATGATTTTTCACTCGAAAAATAGTTAAACAGCTTCCATCAAAATTTTTAAATGTATGCAAATTTAAATCTCTCATAAACAAACTACAGATAAGGATAATTTCTTTATTTCGAAATACAAGTGAACTGCATGTTTTGATAATTGAAATTCTAAATTACTACGATTATAGTAATATTATTAAAAGCAAGTATTTTTCAAAAATTATAAAGGTGTTCATAGAGTTTTTAGTAATGAGGACAGTTCGTAATGAATGTGAAAAGAATTGAAACAGGTTTCATATTGCATTTTATGCAAATTATAATATATCTTAAGCAAACTATAGCTAAGTTGCTATCCTTTTTTCGAGTCACATTTGAATTGCATGCTATTGTTTTCATATTGAGAACTCTAAATTATTATAACTATAACAACATTCAATTTGAATATTCTCACAAATATTCGATATTATATAGTTATATAGCGAGAAAAGTGTTGAGCTTTTGTTCGCTTAATCGAGAAACAATTTAATGCAAATTAAAAAAATTTTCAAACGTGTGAATTGTTTTTATACTTCCAACATTACTACGATTATAAGAAAGTGCAAAATAAATGTTGATTAGTTTGCGTACTTGGAAAAGAGTTGAAAGCTGCCACAGATCAAATAAATTGTTTTATTTCATGAAAATGCAAATCTTTTATTAGCAAAGTCTAGCAAAAGTTACTTTCAGTATTTCGAGTTAAATTCCTCGAGGGCGCACTGACGATTTACTCGCGTTTCTGATTGTGCTACTACAAAATTTTGGTCAGAGTTGCTGCCACACAACTTCAATTTCGTCGCAGATAAAAGTCCCAGATGAGGAAGATGGCAATCGTCAGGGCCATTACAACGGCAATTGCCACGATGACGTAGAGCAGATACAAAAAAAATCCTTTAAAATTGATCGAATCGCCGGTATAGCTCGAACTCGTCGGTATCTCCTTGTCGGCGTCTGCGATAGCTCTCATCCGACTTGAAATCGGCATTTCGATAACGGTGTTGGACACACTTGCTGATATATCCATGGCCTTAAAATTTAAACTTCAGTTTCGAGAAAAAGAATGAGTTGTTTACCTAGTTTATTAAAAAATCAGGGCATACTTATCTTCAACTGAGTGAACTTCGAATTCGAGCGCACAGCAGTAGTATTATAATAACCATGCCTGCTATAACTCCGATCGATGCAAAAACACAAAATAGTACGATTATGATATGCCAGACGTGGAGCTGTTGATCACTCGAGTAGGTTTCGCTATCAAGTGTCTCGTTTTGCTCTTGCAATGCATTAAACATGGCCACAAACAATGGCATTTTGAAAAAACGAACTTCATGCAATAACGGGTAAAAAAAAAAAAAAATGTTGATCCCTTTCGGAATTGTTGAAATGTGTGTCAGTGTCAGTTGCGCAAAACTGAATTTTCAATGCATACTCAGAGAGTGAGTTGAGCATATTGAGATTGTTTTCAAGAAAAACACTGCTGCTGTGGCCGGGAAAAGTTGATTTAGTGTGCGGCTCGTTTAATGCGCTTCAGGTGCTAATGAATCTTCCGCGTTTCCAGGGAGTCCAAGTGTGCTGGCAGCAGTAGCGTAAAAGCCACCGATGCGTTCTTGAACGCCGCACGAGTAAGCTAAATTGAGCGTCTTCCTCTTGCCACTTGCCACTTGCCACTTGCCACTTCCTTTGGCAAAAGTTATGGAAGTTTCATTTGTGCTCATGACATGGTTAAAGTATAAAAGGCATGAAGCCGCACCTGCCTTCTTTTCCACCTCCTCCTCCTCCGCCTCTCGAGCATGTAAACAAACAAAGCGGAAACTTGCTCCAGGGGAGAGAGAGAGATAGAGGGGGCCTATTTCTACCCTAGATAGAAGTATATTACATGCCCACATTCGACTAAATAACTTCTGTGTTTGCTTTCAAATCATTATGAAATTTGTGGTATACAAAGTTGACGAGTAAATTTCAAAAAAGCAACTTCGACTTCTCTTGCCAGCCACCAAGCTGCTGCAAAGTTACGTAATATTTCAATAATTGATAAGGTCTTGAATAAAATTGGCCTCGGCTCGCAGCCAGAAACCAAAACAAAGCCAAACTTTCGACTCGATAAACTCATGAAATATGTTTATAATGGCACGCTCAAGTAATGCTTTATAAATTGATTGATTTCGGCCACACTTTCCAAGGGTGTGTGTGTGTGTTTGCTGAGAATCGTGCTATCCTCGCCAGGAGCGAACGGACAGCAGGAAATCATAATATTTCGTGTGACTTTCAGCTAAATTTCAAATACAAAATAACAGGCCCGCTCCCTGGCGTCCGTTTCCACCTACTCATCGTCGAACAATTATGGCAACTGCCGAGGGGAAGGGGGCGGTGTTGGTTTCGGAAAAGTTTTGGCTTTCTGTGGGCAGCTGAAAATTAAAATCCATTTGCCGGCGGGAGCGGGCGAAAGGGAAAGCGAACGCTGAAAGAAGATTACCTCATTAATTTCTATTAAAATTAAAATAAGTTTTGCGCTTTTCCGAAATGCCACACAAAGAGGCAGCAAACGAGGCACAGGCACAGGCACAGGCACAAAATAAATAAATAAATAAAAAGAGCTTCATCGGACAGAGGACACAGCACGCAGGACACAGGACACAGGGCACAGGATGTGGCGAAAGTTGGTGAATGGCAAATGGCAAATGGTAAATGGTCAATGGGGCCTGATGAAGGGACAGTTCCTTGGCCCTGCATAGGTTGAATGACTCTGTATGCCACATTCAAAAGTGAGCGAACACAATTTCCTACTTACAACACATTTTATAAATATTTAATAGGCGTCCAAGGACAGGGCCCTACTGCAGTCCTGTCCGTTATGATGGACATCATAACCGCAATTGAAAGTTATTAGTCGAGCTCAGTTGGCATCCAGCTGTGTCTAATCATTTTTTCTTTTTCCTCCTCTTTTTTTTGTGGTCTTCCTCCAACGAACTCACGCCCTTCTCCCCACTTTGAGCCCCAATATTTAACGCCTGGCCTGCCAGCTATTTCTGCCGTTTTCCGGCAATTTCAAATGTTAATAGAACGGGGCGAAAAGCCCGTTCATAAAATAAACTGACTTACGCAGAAGAGCAAAACCTTAATTGCCTGCAGACAAGCTTATTTAATCAACACAACAAAAAGCAGCTTAAAGCCTCTGAAAACTTAACTCTGCTTAGCTTCGGATTCTACTTTATTCCAATACCAAATCAATCTATAGCCATAAAGTGCTCTGCTTGCCTTCAAAATGCAGCCCAAAAGGCAGCACCTAGAAAGTTTACTCCTTAAATTTGCAGGTTCACCAACACACCCAAAAAAATGAGGTGTACGTGTGAGTTATCGAGCTCTACCCTTTCGAGCTTGCTTCCCTACAATACAATTCATACTAGAATCCAAAATCTAAACAAATGGTGTACTTAATAATATAAGTATGCAATTCAGAATAGAATTTAACTATTTAAATCATAATTAATTGAGCCGAATACACAAAGCTACTGAATAATATAAGTATAAGAATTTAGACAAGAATTCAAAATTTAGACAAGTGATCTATGTACTTAATAAAATAAGTATATAATGCAGAACATAATTTTAAGTATATACACTAGAGGTGTCCTAAAGAAGCAAAAATCATGAACAAAATTCAAAATCGAAACACCTTAGTAAAATAAGTATACAATACAGAGCATAATGTAAAGAAGTTTGACCCATAATATCATAAGTATACAATATAATAAAATTTGAAATATACAATAGTGATGTACTAATAGAGGTATACAATTCATATTAGAATTTTATTATTAAAATTCTAATTAATAATAAAATTCTGATTGAACCAAATGAATAAAGCTTTTAGGTACTGAATAAAAAAGTACTTAAATTCGGACTAGAAATCTACACCAATGGTGTTCTGAGTACCATAAGTATACAAACCAGAACATAAATTAATGTTTAAACCCGTGGTGTACATAATATAATAAGTAAACAAGTCCGAATGTAATTTAATTATTTAAATTCTAATTAATAATAAAATACTGATTGAACCAAATGAATAAAGCTGAATACTGAATGAAATTAGTACTCAAATTCAGATTAAAAATCTACACTACTAGTGTCCTTAGTAACATAAATATATAAACCAGAACATAAATTAAAATTTACAATTGTGTTGTACATAATATAATAAGTAAACAATTCAGAATGTAATTAAATTATTAAAATTCTAATTAATAATAAAATGCTGATTGAACTGAATGAATAATGAATAATTTGCTGAAAGTGAAAAATATAGAAAATTGGCCGATTTAAATGCGCTTAATTAAGATTTAATGTTGAAATGAATGCTCTACTAATTAATTTCTTTTGCAGTTGCAATTGCTGCCTTTGTGCTCGCAAATTGTAAAGCATTTCTCAATTCCCTGCAATTGGCAGTTGTGATGGCAGGCATTGCTTTTGTGTGCCCTTTGCGCTCGCAGCTGCTGCTGATGTGGCAAGCTGATGAGGCACAATGAGATCCCCCACTTGACGTGATGTTGCAGCGCTTTGATGTTGCTGCTGCTGTTGGATAGACAGGCAGGCAGGCAGTCAGGCGGGCGGACGGGCGGGCGGGCGACTGCAATGGCTAAACGCTCGACAATAAAACAAAAAGCGAAAAAGGCAAAAACGAAAAATGTCCTGCGAGCAGAGAAGTAATGTACGGCAACTGCTGCTGAAATGAAAGGACATTTTGCACGCGCTGCCGCCTTAATGACGACGATTAAAATGCGCTCCACAAAAGTTGCACGCAGTAGCGAGTAGGGAAGATAGGGGAGGAGCAGAAGCGAGGGGAGAATCGCAGGTGCAAGGCATGTGTGCTGGCAGAGAGGGAAGGCCGGAGCGGAGGGGGGGGGGGGGCGGTATGGGGCTGGCTTAGGGTGACACTTTGTGCGATACATGAAAAACTCATAAAGCAAAAAGGAAACAATTACAAATACAAGTACACACATGTGTGTGTGTGTGTGAGTGAGCATGTGTGTGAGCATAGAGAATAGCGAAAAGTGTGGGTGGGGGGGAGCGGGTGGTTGGGCGAGTTATTCACAGATGTTTGAAGGATTTCTGTTACAATTTGTTTGCGGCGCTTTCGCTTTAACAAATGCCGCCGTCGACGTCGCAGTCGCAGTCGCAGTCGGCGTCGCAGTCGGCGTCGCAGCTCGCGTCGCCGTCTGTGGATGCTTTCTTTTTATTTCCTTTTATGGCTTTCCTTGTGCTGAAGAGTGAAATTGTTTCCGCCGCACTTAACGATGCTGCGTTCTGAGTTTTGCTGCTGCTTCGCCCGCTTCTGCTTCTTCTTCTCCGTCTCCGTCTTCGTCTCCGTCTTCTTCGTCTTCGTGTCTTTAGCTTCTGCTGCTTGTTCATCTGCTTCCCCCCATTTGATGGCAAACATTTCCGCAGCTCGTCGCATAATTTAATGCAAATACCCCAGACCCCAGCATCTGATACTGTTCCTACTTACTTACACTCGTACCCCACTAAGCCTCTGCCTCTACTGCTGCCTCTACCTCGCCCCCTGCCCAGTCCTAGTCTAGTCTCGCCCACTAAATATCGATTTTAATAAGAGAAACATTTTCTTCCACGTCTGCTTCTGCTGCTCCGACTTCATCTTCTTGTTGTTGTTGCTCTTCTCGATATTTTTTGTGCATTTCGCTGCCTTCGCATCGCATGCTTGTCCTTGGGCTGACCTTTGCGCTGGCTGCAGCGCCAGCTTCGCAGCCAGCTCCCACACACGTCCTTGAGCGCCACTGCAATGTCTCTTCGAGCTGCAGCTTCAACAACACACACGCACACACACACACGGCCGACGAGGCCATCAGCTGAAAGCTGCTCGTCAAAGCAGTGACGAAATCCAAATTCGGAGGCCAGTCTTTACCTCTGCATACTATATAGAATATCCAAGTTACAAAAATTGTTGTAGTAGTAAATATTAGATATTAACTGCCACGCATCATTTCTGTTTGTACAAATAAATAATTAAATAGTAAAGTATTTTCTATACATTTTATATTATTATATAGAATATTGATACAATAGTTATTCTAGTACATATTAGATATTAATTGTCCATCTTCATTTCTGTTTTTGAAATTTTACAAATAATAATAACGGAATAATTAAGTATTTTCTTTAAATTTTTAATAGGAAATGTTCACTAGCAAAATGTGAAAAAAATATAAAAAGAGGGATGACAACATTATACTGGCAGCTCTGCAATTTCAACTCATAATTAATGTGAAATAGCGATAATAATATTTATTCAGCATTTTTTCCCTCCTGCCCTAATTAATAAACATAATATCTGCTTTACAGGAATATGCAATGTTTATTAAAGCTATACAAATGCCACACTAAAAGAATTAAATTAGAGTCGTAAATATTTCAGATTTACTTAAATCTTAAATTAAATGATAACAAGAATAATATAATTCAATGAATGAAATTCAAGCTAATAAATTTCACTTTCACATATAAAAATTTCTAGTTCTAAGAGATAAACTAAAATGATAAATATTTTCTGTTGAACTACGAATATTAATTGCCAACACTGCAATTTCTTTGTTGTGTAATAAAATAAAAATACGTCAACAAGAAACTAACTATGCTGTCCTTTCCTGCCCCAGTAGCTCAATTAAATATGAGTTTCACATACGAATATAAAATGTTCATTAAGCCAAAGGAAACACAGTAAAACTACAAATATTTCTGATTGACAAAAATGAATACTAAATTATATGACAATAAAAATAATATGATGAATATATTGTAAGTATTGAATTCCACTTTTGCATAATAAAAATGGCAGGTTGTAAGAGATAAACTAAAACGATAAATATTTCCTGTTGAAATACTTGAATTATACGGCCAGCACTGCAATGTAATGAAATAAAAATACGTGAACAAGAAACTAAAGAAATCTGCGTGTGTTGCCCTCGCCTGCCCTGCAAAGTATGCTATACTTTTTATGCCTTTCATAAAGAGCATTAATTTTATGGGCACTACGAGTGAGTTATGGCGAGGTGAAGGTTAGATAAAACGAATTTAACAAGCAGTTCCCATAGATAAGCGTCTACAGCGACATGTAGCAATTTCTTGGCTTGCTACTACGCAACGCAAATAGCATATTTAAGAGCTTCGCAAATATTATTGAGCAATTACAAGCATATACATATAGGACGACGCGTCGTTATGTTTCAAACGAAATGAAGGCTGCAATAAAACGGAATTGATGTTGAGTTTCGCAATGACAGGGCTGTTTTTGGCCGAAGTTGAATGGCAATTTGTTGCAGATATTTGGTTACAGGACCTTGGCGAATGTCTCGAGTTGCTTATTAAACTGTCGCTGGTCGCCTGCGACGAGTTCAGCCGCTGTCGCTTGCAATTAAAATCGTACGCAACTCTCCTGGGCTAGTTGGCAACCTGAGAGTCCAAGTCACATCAGCGGCAACGTTGTCGTTTCCCGTTTTCCACTTCCCGCTTCCCGTTTTCCGTTTCCCGTTGCTGCAGACGCCTAAGGAAAATTGTGTATATCCACTCGTCATTTGTGAGTTTTCACACGCAAGCAAACGTGCGCGTGTGTTAGAGTGTATGTGTGGGCGTGTGTGTAAATTTGAAGTATAAAGTAAGCAGACACGTGGCACACGAAACCTATTGAATGATAAGCATGCAACTAAAAAGCTGCCATTCGAATGCCACACGGATCCGGATGCGCTACACGGCCGAATTAGGCGACGAGCGGCGCATGTGAAAGGCAACCCAGCGACGGACAGAGACGGACGGACAGCGAGAGTGTGAGAGAGAGATGTACAGAAATCGAATTTCAAATATCAGAGAAACGAAATTTAAATATGCGAATGCGAAAGGGATAAGCGCAACTTTTTATGCAAAATAGGAAAAACATTTTTGTGCAAGGGGCTTATAGCGGATTTATTTTGGCAACACACACACACACACACACCTCACCCCGCCGCCACACAATTCCCCGCTCCCCAGCAGAGTCTGGCAAAGCAATTCTGCACAGGAAACACAACCAGAAAACAAATACAAATACACGCAAACCAAATATTAACGTGCAGACTCCCAAATACTCGGAGCAGATACAAATTCGCAAAAATACAAAAATACTCGTCTGCTGCTGTGAGTTAGGATTGAAAAGAAGGGAAGAGCGGCAGGAGCAACGCTGATTGGATTGAAGGATGCGTGGCCCGATTGACAGGCTTAGACATGCACGGCAACACGGCGACTCGACATCAAATACGCTCTGAGTCCTAAGCCGACATCCAAATGGGAAAGCCAATGGGATTTCCACGGGGCAGCGCAATAGTTCGCTTGCTTTATATGCAGGCAGTGACTTTAAACAGGCTCCCATTTAATATTAATTACCGAGTTGAGATTTGCATTCGAAGACGCGATTCGGCTGCTTTAAGAATGCGGCCAACAGCTGGCACTTGAAGATACCCCTTTCCTGCTGGTGAAGTCGACTCGACTGTTATGATTGTGATGTTGATGAAGTGCCGCACAGGAGCAGGAGGAAACAGAAACAAAAATACGACGGGAAAGAAATGAAAATGAAAACGCTATGAGTGCGTGAGTGAGTGAGTGATGTGGCTGATGGATGGCGACTACCACTACATATAGTATTTATATATGTGGGGGGTTATTCTGGTCGGCATAGGTGCTGTCTCTCCTCCCCAACCCCAGCCCAAGCTCTTGGTCTGTTCGATAAGTGTGCGGCCTCAGAGAAATTACACGCACACTTGCGCGCTTTGCTCCTCATGAAGTTGATGGATTGCCCTGGCGCTCGGCGGTCAACTGCCGACTGACCATAACTGCCAGTTAGCTCAGCCCACCCACCAGAGTTCACAACCCCCCCCCCCCTCAGCACCCCGTTCGAGGCGGGAGTTGGAGCTGGAACAGAGCAGCGCCCATTGCTTGGCGCTTGATAAATGGTGGACGCATAATGAATGGTTGTCCTTTCGTTCCCTGCCCAAATACTTCAGATGTTTGCCAGCCAGATTAAAGTACATGAATATTTATGCATAAAATGTGGTCAAGTTGTTCTACAAATCTGCGGGGTAAGCCCACTGAATATATCTATAAATAGTCGCGTTTTATATTTGCAAATTCTTGCTAATTTACAGGTCAATATATTTGACACACTTCAAAAAAGTTTAAGCCAGCAATCAGTTGATTTAAAAATGTGTAAATGACAATAAAATTATTGCACAAATTTGCTTAGTACTTTGATTAGTTCAATAGATAAGATAAATTGCTTAAATTTTGATCAGCAACACTTTTGTAATATACTATTTACTTCAATTTGAATAGATCTCCTTTCGATTTCTTCAAGTAAAAATGCCTAACAAAATATACTGTATCTTTTAACGTATTTTGGTCTTTTAAAGCGTTAACTTATGATTGGAGCTATTTCAATAGATCTTCACATAAAATATTGAGCATAATATGCTATACGTCAAGTATGTTTGAGCTATGATACAGAGAATATAAGCAACATATTATTATATGCAAATCACTTCAATTTAAAAGATCTCCCTCCCATTTCATGAAGTAAAAATTTCTCTCAAAAGATGCAGTATCTTTTCACATATTTTACGCTTTTAAGTAATGTCAATTTGGTTCAAAATATGCTTGGAGCATTTACTGATGATTGGAGCCAACTTTCGGCTAGATTGAATCAAACACTTAGTGAGAGTCGGCGCCCTGATAAGATGTACACAATATCATTAGGCTGCAAGTGCACGAGCTGATTTGGTGGGAACAATTAAATGCTATGCTGCGCCACATGGCCCCCATGCCGCATTTTCTTGCACTCCCCTCCCCGCCCCGCGCGGCACTTGTTGGGCGACGCGGCTGCAAGTTGCTGCCAATGAATCGAATGCGTTTTCATATATCGTATGTGTGTGTGTGTGAGGCATGCAACATAAGCGTAATTACTTAATGCGTCGAACAATGTTTTGCCACTAAATTTAAGTCGAAATGCATCATTAAGTGGAACAGACGCTGCCCCAACGTGCCCCGGCCTTGTTGTTGCTCTTGCAGAACATACACAGCCCTGATTATGCTCTAAGTGAAAACATATGGATCACAGATCGGTTCAGTTCAGTTCCGTTCGGTTCGCTTCGGTTCGCTGTGGTTCGGTGTGTGTGCGTGACTCATGCGGCGGCCAGATGGCGCAGCTGCCACGCCTGATCGCCCCTTGGCAACACGCACCATCGCCAGACTTGCCCCCAAAACCGAGGCACTTGCGAGGCGAACTTGCAGAGAGCAAAGTGCGGACAGAAGCGTCTCGAATGCACAGGCATGCCTAATTGATAGACGCAGGTTATCCAATTACAATTGCGAATCTACAGTTTCTTCGAGTTGTGCCTGCTAAATATAGGTTTGCCCGCACATATGGAAATCGGTTAGAAAACGCTGAATTCATTGGAAATCTGACAAGCTTCATCGAAAGTCTATAAAACGTTTGGCTAGCTGCAACTCGATCCAGCAGGATTGATAGCTATTGATAGAGTTCCAGGCAGCAGCGAAAAGAAATTTGTTAATGCTAAAGAGCCTGAAAAGTTGGCAAAATTGTTGGAGTTGCATGATGAACTAAGTGCATTTACAAGCGATTCTCTTTTAGATACGAGAGCGGCTAAATATAATAATATAATATGTTTCTGGCCTAACAAGATCCAATAATTTCATTGGCAAATTTGAAACTTTTTGGATGAACAGTACTAAGAACGTATTAAAGTGCGACTACCATTTGTATTGTCTACAAAGACTTGAAATACGTAATCAACTTTGCAAAAGATTGAAATTAACTCGACAACATTTACGTGTGATCATTTTTTACAACTTTCAACGTGGATTATTACGAGAAGAGTGCATCGTTAAACTCAAATCTTTGTATGACAATGAACCACCAACCTATAACACCATCCATTAGATTGGAAAAAGTGTTTCGACAATTGGTTTGCAATGCTGGAGAATACTTTGAAAAGCAATATAAACATTTGTGATGATAAAATATTTTCATTTCTATTATCAGACCAGAAATATGTTATATATGGCAACCCTCGAAGCTTTGGAACACAATATGTATAATAATTCTTGATGATAAAATATTGGCATTTGCATTATGAGGCCAGAAATATATTATTACAGCAACCCTCGAATGTGGCCATAATATATTTGAGCATAGTTTAAATGTTATTTTTTGGTAAATGAGAATCTTCAGTGCAGAAGACAGCAGCGGCGATAAGTGGAATTTAATTGCACACAGCGCATACTTATTATTATTGTCCAGAGTCGGAATAATTTTGCAATTATGCCAGCCACTGGCTATGCACAACACCACACACCTACTGCGTGTGAGTGTGTGAGTGAGTGTGTGTATCTGAGGTAGCCGAATGTGTTATTAAAACTCAAAATTAGCTGCTGTGCTAAACTGTGTATCTATGGTCGTCCAACTAAATGTTGACTACGAGTATGCCTGCCGCTTCTATTCCTAATTAATGGTAATGCTAAACAGAGCCAAACCCCACAAAAATTATGCAAATGCGATCCATTAGAGAGCCGCTCTTTATATGCAAATGAAATGCCGTGGAAATTTATATCTTTTTGTTGAAAATAATTAGGTTCATGTGCGAAGCGGCCACAATTAAGTGACCAGAAATGATGGCTCATACAACTGAAATCTATAATTAAAACCATATACAATTTGAATAAAATACATGCATAAATAACGACAAAAAAGCGTCATGAAAAGACAGCCGTTTAAAAGGCATCAACACAAATTATATAATGTCCCAAAACTATGCGCATTCGTCAGGCAGACATGCGAATACCCTACAACTGAGCAAGTACACTTTAAGGCTCTTAAAAGTTCCCCCTGATTCGTATAGAGGGTATAAATCAATTCGAGGCACGTTCTCTCGAATTGCTTCTCTTTGTTTTTTCTGCTGTGATGGGGGCAATTTGAATACCCCATGAGAGAGAACTCCACCTTGCGACGTGTTAATTATATAATTGACAAATTAATTCGATTTTCGACTGGCGGCAACGCAGACGTCGTCTGTTGCGTATTAATTTGACGTGCAAATAACAATTGGATAAATTAAAAAATAATTATCGGCGAAAGGCCATCTAAGTGGCCGCATGTTATGCCACGTGGAATACCCTCAATGTTGTTAGAAATTTAATTAAACGAAGCATTTTACAGTTGACAAATTTGTCAGCTATTTTTAATGTTTCCATTCGCAATTCTGTTTCAACTTTAATATGCAAAAGGCATAAAACACATCTATTGTTTGAGCCTAATTAATTGTGGCATTCGCAAATGTATGTAAGAATTAGAAACTAGTTGAACTAATGTGGTACTTAGTGCTCTATTTACTAATGTTCTCCCTGAACTTTGTGCAGCATTTTGAAGTGTTGTTGCAGCGAAATCGTTGACGTCACTCAATTGATTTCGACTAGTTAATTTCACTTAAGTAGCTTCGCTTGATAGCTGTCGCATCCATCCAAGTTGCTGGCCCCTCGCCTCGCCCCGCGCGTCGTGTTGCAAATCGAAAATATGAGAAGCGCTCGATTGCGGACCCATGGGGAAATCTGTTAAACTGCGCCCAGCTCTTCCCGCCCCAGTTTTCCCCCGCCCCGCCTCTATTGAGTTGCAGATGAAAATGTGGGAACAGGCAACGAGGGAGTATAGGGGTAACATGGGGCATCTAGGCGGTGCCGGGGAGGGGGCAGCTGCAGACACAGAGGGTCTGCCAAATGGTGTAGCCATCGCCGTTGTTGCTGTTGTTGTTGTTGTTGTTGTTGGGATTAGTGTAGTGGGGTTTGCCATGCGATGCAATAAATTAAAATAATGTTTGCTCATTTAAAACTTAGGGGCTGCCGTTGCTTTTGAATTGCGGGCGGGGGCGGGGGCGGGAGCGGAGGAGCGACGGAGGCCGAGGGAGGGAACAAGTGTTTGCTTGTGCGCCGTTAATTTGTTTTTACGACACTTGTTGGTGTTTATTATTTCTGTTTGCAGCTCCCGCGGTGGCGGTTAGTCATTGGGGCGGATTGGGGCAGCATCAACGGCAATAACAGCAACGGCAATGGGAACGAGAACGAGAACGAGAACGAGAACGAGAACGAGAACGGGAGCAGCGGGAACGGAACAACAACTCCCAGGAGGCAAATGTGGTAGGGAGCTGCGTGGTCCGCATAAGTAGTAGCAACAACAGAGACAATTAGATAATAACAAATTTCAGTTCCATTGTTGACACTCACGAAATGCGAAACAAGCGATAACAACTCAAAAGCCATTTAAGGTGCAACCGAACCCCAGCGGAACATTGTCCCCAGCATACGCCATCGATTGCCAAAACAGACTCTACTAATCCATGCTACACGGCAAATGGATTTTGTCGTTGCTGCGAGTTGATTTCCATTCCAGAGCGAAGAAGTTCGCTAATGATATCGATTATTCTAGTATTCCATAGTGGATCATTCTCTAGTTTTATCCACTCTTTTTAAGCTGCTATAATTATGTCCCAAACTCAGTTTTTGAAGAGTCTGAATAGTCTAAATATAAATATTGTAAATTTAGATATACGAGTATGCCATAATCTTATTATTTATTTGATATCATTAGGCATGTATTTTCAATTAATTACCAATTGTTAGTCTTTATTTCACTTACTAATTTATTTAGTTTAGTTTATTTGCTATCAGTAGTATTTTATTTTATTTTATTTTAAATTCATTACAAATTATGAGAACTCTACAGATTTATTTATTTAATTCATTTCCTTTAATTTTTCAATTATTTGCTTCTATTTCAAATGCATTAAAATAAGTAACTATCTTTAGTTTTTTTATTTTATTATATTTATCTAAATGCTATCAATAGAATAGTATTCTATTTTCAATTTATTTACTATTAGTAGTAAAAGTATTATTTCTTAATTATTTAATATCATTAGAATTGCATTTAATGTTTATTTGCTATTTAATAATAAGCTCATTTGCAATCATCAGTATTTTATTTAATTTTTAAATTATTCGCTAGCATTAAAATTATAGTTTTAGTGTAATTTCTATCACTACTCTTTCATTTTATGTTAAATTGATTTGTTACCATTGGAATTATATTTTGAAAGTATTTTATTTACTTTGTAATTCGTCTGCTATCATTAGAATTCTGTTGTTAGTGTATTCAAGAGTATTTTATTAGTTTTTTAATTTATTTGCATTAATTATTATTTTGTGTCATTTGTGATTTCATTGCCATCAATCCAATTATATTTTAATTTATTAAATATTTTATTTGAAATTCATTTGCTCTTTTAATATTTTAGTTTGACTTTTAACTACCGTGAGTATTTTATTGTAAAATCATTTGCTATCACTATATTTGTAATGCATTTAATATCTTTAGTCTTTCACATTATGTGAATTTCATTTGCTACCATTAGAATTGAATTTTTAGTGTATTCGTTATCAACAGTTTTTTCTTTTGATGTTTAATTTATTTGCATTCATTAGTATTTTGTTTTATTTTTGATTTCATTGCCATCATGAGTAATTGTCTATTTGAATAATATTGTGGGCTGGTGCGAGTGAAACGCTATCCCTCCTCTTGTTCTTGGAGGCATATTGAATAGGTTTACTTATGGGATGAATTTTAATTTGAGAAAAGTTTGTGCAATTAAAAAATCCAGCCACGTCTGCGGGTGAGCAGCAACTCCAGCGCCGTCGCTATTTTCTCCGAGTGTATGGAAGTGACAAAGAGAGGCGTGTGGATGTATGTGTGTACATGTAGTGGCAAGCATAATGGGAATCGAGCGTCAGCTGAAACTGGCTGTCGACTGACTAGTTAACTTGGCGCTGGCCAAAGCCCAGCCACAGATTAACCCATCATGAATCTTAATTAGCAAAAGGAGAAAACAAAACAACGCAGTAGTAGAAGAGGCAGCAGCGGCGATAGGGAGCGAGATACATAGATGGGCGAAAAAAGCAGAAAAACAGAAGGGCAACTTTGTCCCTGGCTGATCCCTTGATGGGGTTCTCAGCAATTGGGTAACTAGTTGATAGACAAAGCGGCACTCAAACTTATTGCGCAAAAGCCCGGAGCACCGAGACCGAGCATAGAGCCCCTGAGTCCGCATCCGAATCTGAGTCCGAATCCGAGACTGAACCTGAACTCTATCCCAAATCATGTGAGCACAATGGGCAACAACAGCGAATAGAGGAATTAAAGAAACAACAACAAAAAAATTGTTTTGCTTTTGTGGCACAAAGCACAACAACAATGGCAACTTGAAATAATAAAGCAAAGCCTAGCTAAAGGTCTCTGCGAGCGCAAGAGTGTGAGGCGGAGAGGGTTAAAGCAGCGACGCGTTAGAGTCGCAGAGACACTAGAGAAGCGAGAGAACGGGAGAGGGAGAAGGAGAGGGAGAGAGGGGAAGGCAAAGACCAAACATTTAAAGACCGAACCGTGTACAAACAAACAAGGGCATCCAGTTTTTTTTTTTTTGCTTTTTGTATTTTTTGTATGTGTTTTTTTCTAGCCCAACCTTTTTGAAAAATCAAAACAAACGAGCGTGGAATGGAGGAAACAACGCTAAACGTAAACAACATAGAGCACACCCCGCAGCGGCAGCGGCAGCAACAGCGACAGCGACAACAACAACTCTTGTTGTTGTTGCAGCTTAATCCAAGTCCACAACTCGCCAGCGGGAGTAGGTGTAACTCCGGTAGTTGCCTGGCCTGGTCTGGCCTGGCCTGGCCTGGCTTCGCTTTGCTTTGCTTGGCCTGCTCTGACTCTGGCTCTTGCTCTGGCCCGGCCTGGCCTGGCCTCAAATATTCCTCAAAAGACGACGAGGAGAACCAGTTGGGCCAGTTCCAACTTGCCCACTTACCCCGCTTGCTCTCTCTCTCTCTCTCTGTGTGTGTGTGTAGCGCGCTGGCAGTCTTTTTGTTTTTTGTATTTTTCATCATCATCATAATAATAATAATAATAAAAGAGCTTAAAGATCAACATGTGGCGATATCGCCGCACAAAATACGAGTATTCCTCGGGCTCCAGTGCCCCCTTCATCAGACCAACAACAGAAACAACAATCGTAATGTTGCAATTCTGCTGTTGTTGCTGTTGCTGTTGCTGTTGCTGCTGGCTGGAACTTAACTGCAGCGTCGATAAGCAACATCCACCTGGTTGACTAGAAGAGCAGGTAAACACGCCATCAACGCTGGATGAGTCACGACGATCGCTTTGCTAGTTCTTGATCGTTCCGGAACTGCAAATAGAGTCCATAAATTGGCGGTAGTTTGATTTAGTATAAACAAGAACTGCGAATTTATAATTAAGAACTTAATTCAGCATAAACGAGCGAGCAACTTGTTTACTCTTTGACACATTTATGAAGTCTTGGGGAGCAGGGGGCACCACATAAAAGAGCTCGTGATTAGCAGTAATACAAGAACATTCAGCACTAATGTCAAACAAAGCATAAAGAAAGAGCTTGAAGAGAGGAAGTCATTCATCGTCGAGAACTGAACTAACAACAGATTACTTTCATCAGCAGTTAAGTCGTTCAGCAGCTAGTCTCAATCGAAAATTATTTTAAAGCTTAGAAAGTCTAGAGCAATTCTTGAAAATTATATCTGTCGTGAATTATATAAAGTTGAAAGCAATGATTTTGCCATGTGCAGCACTTTAGTGGGACTAATGCCGAAATCGTGACTAATGCCAGCGAAATGCCGATTGGAATCTCTCGACTGAACAACGAAGGATTCTCGAGTTGAAAAGGTCGCGGATAAGCCGGGCTAAACATGGCAGGCTTAGCGCACAACACCAATCACAATTATTGAGCGACTCGCCTCGCATAGTGCCAATATATCATTTAAGCAGCAGAGTGAGCAACAACACAGCGGAAAGCGGACAGGGAAAACGACCAGAGGCAGAGCCGGAAAAGCCCATGACCTCAGCTCGGTTGGCAACAGCGTCAAACGGTCAAAAGAGGCCGCAAGTCTGATGCGAGGGGTAACTGCGCGAAGCCCTACTACAGAGAGTGCTGAGAGGGGGGCGACAGTGGCGAGGGGGCGACACATTGTAGGAATAACGAAAGCCGAAATGAAAATATTTCATCAAATGAAAGTTAATCATAGAAACGCATTCAGTAGATTTTACTGCGAAGCCCCACAATGCCATCAAAATAAGTAAAGCACAAGACACCCACATCTTGTGGCACACAACACTAGACAACCCCCCTCCCCTTGGTGATAGCAGTATTGCTACTATTTGCTGCCATTCTGTTCTTTAAACAATTTAACAAATGCCACAACGTCAATTGGAAGGCGTTCGCAGCACGTTCGTTAATTAAATTAATTGAAGCGTCTTTCTTGGGCGCGGGCGAAGCAACAACTCGCGGTGCAGGGGGCGAGCGGGAGGGGGGGTCGCCTCTGACCAGAAGGCAAATGCCAGTCGCTCAGCACTGACCTACAAGAGTCCGCCGGCCGTTGAGCACACAACATTCGCACTCGCACGGCAATGCACTCGTCTTTAAGCATTTTGTATCGACAGCAATCGAGAGACTCGTAACTGTCATCGTCGTCGTCATTCGTTGATTTGCTCTAATGTTCGCCTAATGTCCGCCATAAAAAAGATAACAGCAGCGCAACTACAATTTGTGCGCATTCAAACGAAGACGGCATACCCTGTAAATAGAGTACAGCAGCTCTGCTCTAAGTCAGAAGTATCAGCTTGGCAGCGGTCTTGCAACCGTCCTGCTATTTAGTTGTGGTCCATCGGGGAGTATTGTGATGCCTGTGGTTTAATATCCAAATGCAGAAGAGCTGTGCTCAACATGGAGCAGCTTAATACTACCATCGATCAGATACTGTTTTAAATACACCTCGCTCATCACACAGTTGGAACTTCAAACAATTGTTTTTTCAAGATGTATCTTTGAATATATTCCAAGGAAGCGCTGATCAATGCTTAAGTTGTTTCCATCACGGCAGTAACTCACATTAAGCTTTTTAGGACCACATAGTTCCGAAATACGTTAGTTTACTTTATTTATTTGAGATCACTTTTCTAACTATCTTCTATATAAGTTCTATTTTGAGTAACAAACTCATTTGCTGTGACCAACTTTATTCTCAAGCTTCCTCTAGGCATTTGTTCTGCTATTTTATTTGCTGCACGTCTCTAACTCACTGACGAGCTGAGCATACCCTCGTTCAGGGTATACGAAGTAGCACAGAGCCAGATGACAGCTTGGCTGGATGTTGATGTGGATGTTGAACGTTGATGTCGATGCCGATGCCGATGTCGATGGCGATGTTGTTGTCGATGGCAGCATAAATTAGGCACAAACTAATTAAATGCGTTTCAATTGAAGTTGCAACTGACAGCAGACGCTGCCGCTGCTGCTGCCACAGTCGCCGTCGCCGTCGTTGTTGTTGCTGTTGCTGTGGCTGTTGCGCTAGCTGTTTTGTTGTCGGGCCTGAAATAATGAGCTGCGTACTCGCATGTATCTGTATCTTGCAGATACACGTACTCAGCCGCCGTCTGGCCGCCACGTCGACGCGACGGCCTAAACACGTTCAGGTTCTTGTCAATAACTCGCAATTCGCCGCTGGCCGATGAACGACAGCGAACAAGCGAGTCAAAAGGTCGCAATTATACCCTGCAAGCAATCTCCGCAGACTGCTCGAAAATCACAAGTCGCCTAATGTTGATACAAAGTTGAGATTAAACTAAAAGACTTCTAGACGATGTTTCAGCAATCAGAATTGAAAATAATGAGGGATTGCAATTTAAATGCTTTGGAATGAATTTCCAAATGTAAATCTAAATCATTTGTCAGTCTCTCGAAGCCAACAGCAATGTAGGTTAAGTAGATCGGATTGTGAATTATTCCGCTCACTTAAGAACTAAATACTTTGATGGTAAAAGGCTTTTCCAAGTCGGTCTCCTCTAGGAGGGGGGCATTTATTAGTTAATTTCATTTGGCAGACTGTAAATTTTCCAAATGACTGTTTCATTGCCTACTGCTTTCCACTTGCAAAAGTTTTCCGCTTTTGGCAACAATTAAAATCGCTGACTCAGCCGTTGCAGTTGGTCTGCTTCGAATCGCTTGGCAACAGCGACAGCGACAGCAACGGCAGCAGGGCCAGAGCGTCAAATCAAATATGGCCAAAACGGAAAGTCAGCCAAATGTCTCAGGCAGCCAGCCGGTGTGTGGAGGGCCAACAAACTTTTACCCTAGAGCCGGCAAGTCTGGCAAGTCTCAACGTCTTTTGTGGATCGTAATGACACACATATCGCCGGAGTGTACTCAGACGAGTAGAGACATAATTACCGAACCCGACGCTGAACCCAAGCGACCAAAAATGATCTCCGGCTGACAGCTGACGCTGTTAGCCAGACCGTTGACTGATTTATGAAAGACACTTTTGCAAGTCGCCCAACTTGATTTTCGAGAAACCGTTACGGGCCTCTGCGCTCAAAACAAGTGTCTCCGTCCGTCAGTCAGTCTATCTGCCAGTCTGTCTATCTGTCTCTCTATCTATCTATCTCTCTGCCTATCCGTCCGTCCCACTGTCCAACTGTCAGCAAATCTTTTGTCTGTCTGTCTGCATGCTCTTTCTTCAGACATTTGCACAGTGCTGTCGTAAGTATTTTGACAGCTATTCATAGTGATACAATAACGATCTATTGTTTACTCTAATGCCGCCAGCAGCAAAGCTGCAAAGATCACAGTATTTCTCCAATATACTCTTCGCAGTTAGCGCATTTGGAGTGCGGCTTGCTGCTGCTTGGCTGCGCTTAGTTAAAGGTTTTTCTCAATTTGGTCTATTACACGACGACGAATTGAAGTGTTTTGTTGTCTTTTCGAGCCATGTTTGTTGCCAAGCGCTCCGCGACTCATACACTTGCCCCGCTGCCGCCTTGCCCCCAACTGGGCTTTTGATTTAGCTGCTGGCTCTCGCTGGTGTCAGGCCAGACCGGTCGTCTCTCAGGCTGGCTGACTGGCTGGCTGGCTGGCTGATTGTTCAGTTGCTCAGTTTGTTTGGTAATCACGATCGCCTGATCTTTTAGCTGCTTTCAAAGAGTGGCCCAGTTGCTGCCTCTTGGCTGTTCGCCGCTGGCTGCCGGCTTTCCGCACAACTCTAAACTTAATTGTCGGCCTAATGGCAATCTCCGTCCCTCTCTCTCTCGCTCGCTCGCTCTCTCGTTCTCTTGCTCTTGGTGTCTGCCCCCCGACTGTAGAAAACAGCTGATGACTGCTGGCTGATGACTGCCGTATGATAATGATGAGTAAGCGCTTTTAATGCCAGCAAAGTAACGCTTTGCGAGACCAGAAAACAACCGCAGACACCATTTGAATTCATGTGGCGTTTCTTTACCGCAGCGTATAATTATTTGCAGACAGACCGACTATCGCATCTAATGTGTAGACTCTCTACGAGAGAACTCGCATCAAGCCAGTCGAACTTTCAATATCATGGTGCTGATTTGAATCCCTCATATGTGTCTACTAAAGGAGTGAATATTCTTCGTTGGATCTAGAAGAATGCAAATTTAGAAAACACTTTTTCACTCGTATTACATTCAACTAATGAAACTCATTCTCATAGAACACAAAACTATGACACAAATCTGAGAGTAAGTAAATCGCCATCAAATCGAATAGATGGATTTACGCTCAAATTATTGCTTTGATTTGTTAGTGGAAGCTGTACAACATGCAACGTTTACATTCATTACAAACAAACTGTCAATGTTGAAAGCTTACATTTAAAAATAATCTACAAGCTGCGAATTTGATAGCCACTCTTTGCCTCAACCCAATCCAATTATATTTTCACTGTGGCAATTTCTTTCCCTGAAGAATGAGAATTTATAGATGATTAACTGCTTTTTTCATAAAAGTGCCAATCTATAAATCAATAATAAAGTCTCCAGTATTCTGCGATAAGTTTGTGCCTATTGATTTGATATGTTACTTGAAGTTGTACTCCACCAGCAAAGTTCACACTCATTACAAACAAACTGTCAATCTTAAAATAACTCAATTAGTTTCACTGTGGCAACTTCCCCTTTAAAGAATGCGAATTATTATTTTAAATACGATTAACTTATTTTCTAAGTGCAAATCTATAACAAAGTCTCAAGTATTCAGCGCGAAGATCGTGCAAATAACTTGCCATCTAACTTATTAGATTGAGTTGTTAATCAAAGCTGTGCTTCAACTCAAAATACTCTACGAATATCATTCACACTCATTACAAAGAAACTGTCAACGTTGAAACTGTCCATTTATTTTCCACAAAAACAAAAAAATAGACCAATCCTTAAGCTGCTAAATTGACTATCCATCTTCAGTTTAACCCAATCAAATCAAATTTCACAGTAGCAATTTATTTTTTGGTAGAATGCGAATTATTGTATTAAAAATAACTAACTAACTCACTCTCAGAGAATACAAATCTATGACATATTTATCTTAAGTATTCTGCCAATAAATTCGCTTCCAACTGATTGATTTGAGTTGCTAATCAGAGCTGTGCTTCTAAACACTCGACAAGCTAGAAACATATAGACTCTTTACAAGCAAACTGTCAACGTTAACACTTTACATTTATTTTCCACAAAAACACAAAAAATAAACCAATACCCAAACCGCTAAATTGACTACCCATCTTCAGTTTAACCCAATCAAATCAAATTTCACCGTGGCAAGTTGTTTATGCAATATGCGGCGCGCCACGTTCCAACAGAAGACGATCCCTGTGGGGAGCACCCTGCATCCGGGGGACGCCGTCGACGCGGAGGGACCCAAGAGGCGCGGCATACTGCAGAACACCTACTGTCGCTCCTACCGAGCGCAGCTGCGAAGCACGCAGCAGATGAACATTGTGCATGGACTGCTGGTGCTGGCGGCCGCGACGACCGTGCTGGGCGTGCTCTTCTTCCACAGCATGGAGCTGACGCTGGCCAGCGAGGTGGGCGAGACGCCGCTCGAGGCCGTCACGCTGCAGTCGCTGTGGCTGGGCGTGGCGGGGCTGCTGGGCCTGGGCGTGGGCGAGCGGTCGGATGGGGCGCAGGGCGAGGACGCGTTGCGCGCCTTCTACTGCGAGCAGCAGCTGGACGCGAAGCGCATCTTTCGGCAGATCGGCAGGCGCGTGCTGAACCAGGAGCACGCGCTGGCGCGCTTCGAGCGCGTCGTCCAGAGTCCCAGGCGCTTCAAGGCTGTGGCGCTGCTGGGGCCGCCGGGCGTCGGCAAGTCGCTGACGGCGCTGGCGCTGCGCCAGCTGTTTCCCTGGCAGGAGAACGTGCACAGCTATGCGTGGGACACGTATGTGCCGGACGGCGTGCAGAAGTTCCAGCTGATGCGGCAGTTCGTCGAGCAGCTGGCGGACTGCGGCCACAACCTGATCGTCATCGATAATCTGGCCGCCTGCGACTACAGCGTCGTGTCCATCTACAATCGGCTGCTGCAGGAGCGCGAGGGCGACGCGGAGGCAGCCGCTAACCAGACTGTGCTCGTCGTCTACATTTTCAACCTGGAGATGCAGTACTACTCGCAGCAGTACGAGCTGCTGCACCAGCTGCCCGTCGACGTGACCGTCATCAACTACCAGCCGTTCGGGCGCCAGGAGCTCGCCGACTGCCTGCAGCAGGAGCTGCGGCTCGAGCAGCGCACGCTCGACAAGCTCGGGCTCGCCCGCATCCTCGACGACGCCATGTCCAGTGTGCAGTGCCACGGCTGCAAGGGACTGCGCCAGTGTGCGCTGCAGCTCGGCGCGCCCCACGAGCCAGCCTGAGCGTGTTGCCTCTCCCCTAATTGACAAATCCACCGAGTGCACGACAAATAAACATATACCTTAAACGCTTTATATCTCCGATCGAAACTAATTAAAGCCACTAGCTGCCTTTCGCCGTCGCGTCGCCTTCGCTTCTAGTTGGAGGCCTCCAGCTCGAGTGAAGAGCGACGCAATTGTGGGGCGCTCTGAAGTGGCACGGTGAAGTGTGGCCCATGCAAATGACAAGAGTCGAGTGCTCTGCGGGCTGCAGAGTATTCTGGAAGGGTGTACAGAGCGCTTACATTACGCATGGCTCAAGTGCTGGAGCTGCTTAGAAATATTTGTCTATCACTCGAAATTCGGAGGTTGCTCCATCATCATCATCATCGTCATCGTCATCGTGGTTTCGAGTGCAGGAAAATTGCCTTGGTTTTGTTTTGGTTTGTAACAAAAGTGAGACATCGCTCGCGATGATGACGATGACGATGACGATGACGATGCCGATGCCGATGATGACGAGCACGATAATGGCCATTAGGAATTATATGAAGTGTAAGGTCGTCTGCTTATCAACTATCAACAGCTGTGAATACTTGGGAAGCCTCTTCATAAATATGCCATATTGTCGATGAAACACACACAACACAGAACTCAAACGAAAGCAGAAGTTGAAAACGATTCAATGCTAATGATTGAATGTGCTAATTGCATGTAGTATGATTTCAGAGATACATTTTCACTCCTTTATTTAGCACACTTGTAATTAAATTCAAGTGCCAGTCAAATTGAATTGAGCGAGTGCGACGCATGGGTAATATGATAATTTCATTTGATTGCAAATGGAATTGAAATTAAATTACAATCGAATTGAATGAGACGCACAGCGAATTAGAAAATGTAAAAATGCGAATAGCTCGCAAACTGCAAAATGTTTAAATACAAATAAAGTTTGCAATCAAAAGTATTTCTACTAAATTTGATTAGCCACAAATTCATAAGCTCCACCTGCGCAAATTAGGCGCTTAAACTGATCGGCCGACGATGCCCTCTACGTGTCACTTTGTATCTTTTGCCAGTGCACCGAGAGTATCTGCTAGTTGCGTGTGTATCTCGCAGTGTAAGGCGAAGTGCACACACAAACACACACTCACACACACACACACACACACACGCGTTTTTGGGCGCAGTGCAGTGCGTTGCGTTTTATTTTCTGTTTTCTGTTTTCTGCTTTTTCGTGTTTGTGCATCCGTCAGATACGGCAAAGCCCAAGAGCCAACAACCGCATCGAGGACAGACCCCGCTGTACCGCTCTGGCGCCCCTCGCTTCCCCCACCTCGTCGACTGCCAATTTGCAGTCGAATGCAAAGCGAAAACGCAGCCAGCGGCGTTTGTAGTTCATGAACGGCCAGCGAACTCAGCGCGAGTGCCGCGAGTTGATAATAAGATACAACTATACGAATGCGAATGCAAGTACGAGTACCATATAAACGAATGCGAATAGTTGCTGTGGACGAAGCGAAGCGATTGCGCCTATCGACGGCTTGCAACATGCACCGGTAATTTTAATACCCTGCACTCAGTAGCAGGCCACAAATGGGTATGCAGGGATTGTGCAACTGAACTACTTCAAGTAGTTGAACGCACAAATATCTTGTCCATTTGCAATGTTCTCACTCAACTCATTGGCTGCTGTTCGAGGGTATCGCTGCAGTCGCCTACCCCTTCAACTGTGTTTTTTAGTTTTCATTTTTTGTGATTTTTTCACCGACTGAGATTGAGTCGTTCGGCTGGTCACGTAAGCACCGATTCCAACTGCGATTTGCCCACTGTTGTTTTTGTTTTGCGCTTTTTGTTTTTCGGCTGCTTGCTGTCGCTGCTGTCGTTGCTGGGCCAGTTGCATAAGCCCCTCAATTTGATTTTGGCAACGCGGAAGATACGACTGCCCGAGCCTCAGTCTAAGCCTGAGCCTCAGCCTGATCCTCAACCACAACCACAGCCAAAGCCAGAGAGTTAGCATCTAAGCGATTTTGAAACCATTTGCGTTTTGCCCGCCATTCGATTCAACAATTGCACGCTGCCTCCGCCAAAATGGAAAATGACAGTCTGTCGGGCCCACAGGGATCTCGGCGCGCAACGTAATCGTCGTCATCGTCGTCGTCGCACTATTTGCTAGAACTCTAGAACGCGCCGATTGAGTTGGCACCATAAGCCACCTGAACTACCTATTGGTTAGCAAACTTGTTGGCTTGAAAATCAGCAATGCTCGAATTGGCAGTAAGCGATATCGTTAAACACATTCAGACTAACTTGAGATAAGCATCTCAGTCTGAACCGATACTCAACTGCCTTCATTGCCAAAGCAATTGCGATTGTAGTTGCTCTGGAACGGATGATATTATAATCGTTTACTTTATTACGGTTCATCAGCGAAAACTTGAATCGCTGAACACAGATATTGAGCCGTTTTGCAGTTTTGAAAATGACCCCTTGATCTGCAAGTCGATGGATGCATTAAGTACTTATTAATACGGGCCTTACTCTCAATTAATATTTTAAATTATAATAAGTAGACTTCAAAATGAATTTATGGATTCTTAAAAAAATGATAGTGAGTTTTGTTTTTACTTATTATGTTTTTAAATAAGCTCCAAGTTTTAGTTTTTATTTTACATAAATTACAAACAATTTCTTGAACGCATTTCTCAGCTCAGCTGACATTAAGCAATATACTAATTAGTATAACTAGTATTAATTAGTTTTAACATGTAGCTTTTACTAAAACACAAATGTTTGTTTCATATTTCATTAACTTAAGCTATAAAACTCTCACTAGTTACTAAGGAACTAACATTAGACAATATATTGAACAACATATTCGATTTCATATGTATCTTTCACAGAGGTCCAAACTTTATTTGCATATTCATTTCAGACTACAGATCTTTTACTACTTATTTTGTGCTACTTTTTACAGAAGCCCAAACATTTATTTCATATTCTTTCAACTTAAACTCTAGATCTCTTACTACTTACTATGAAACCGACATTCCACAATATACTGAACAACATATTCGATTTTAGATATATTTTTGAAGGAATTGCTACCCTTGATAGAATCTCAAACTTTTATTTGATATTCCTTCAACTTACGCTGCAGATTTCGTACACTCTCTATTAATGTGGAACTAGTTTCAGAATGTGCAAATGGCAAATGTTGTCGATCATTTTAATACATGGTTTAGTTAGTAGTAGTAGTTGAACAACGAATGCAGCTCAGTGATAGACTTTGACGTGTGGTGCAGCCCGGGGCCGAGCAGAGCTGTTGTGTTCCCATAGAATTACCAAATGGAAGTCACTTTTAGCATATAAAATACATCAATTGGCCTCTCTGCTATTAACTTGTCTGCGGCGGAGCAAGAAGAGGGAGCGGGACTTTCAATATCTGCTAAACTGTCGCTCGGCGTGCAGATCTCTTAACTTATTTTCAATGCTGGCTGCAAATGCATGTTGCGACTGCCACTGCGAGTGGAAAGTGGAGCAAACGGTTTCCTTTATGGACGAGCGTATAAAATTTTATGAACCATTTATGGCAAAGCGAAAAGGAAAGAAATAATAGACGCAGCGCGCGCGAGAGAGAGAGAGAGAGAGGCGAGCACATACAAAATGAAATCAAAGAAACACATAATAGTAAAGTAGCAAAAGGAAAAGAGCAGAAGACGTCGAAGCGGAATAATAATGCGATGACAACAGAGCCAGCATCGGAGTGAGAGTCGCAATAAGAGACGGACAGACGGACCAACGGACCGACGGACAGACAGACAGACGGAGGAGGCCAAGGCAGAGACAGCGAATCGTAGTCGGAGTCATAGTTAGAGTCAGCCAGTCATGCCGTCTCCAGTCTGCAGGCCAAATGGACGGAGCATTGCAAAAATATTATTATGATTGCAACTGCAGTTCCATCTGGATTGAGAAGACAAAGCGCGAGGTGGGCGACGGGTGGCGGGCGGTCGGTGGGTCGGGGGGGTCGGGGGATGCAATGCTGCAAAACGGGGGCTTCGGTCAGCATAAACAATCACACGCTGAGTGCGTCGCTGTTGCCGTTGCCGTTGCCGTTGCCGTTGCCATTGCCGCTCCACAAAATGCCATAAATAATGAAAGGAAGCTGCAACGCAGCGAACCCGGGGGCAAGTATAGTTTTCGAATGATTTGAAATGAATGAAATAAATTGGTTGGTTGCCACGCTGCCACACTGCCACGTTGCAAGTTGCCAGCTAGTTGCCGGCTCGCAGGGCGCCCAGAACGACAGTAAATGCCACATTCACTGCGCAAGCTGCCGCAACACCAGAATGTGTGGCATGACTCTTCCTAATGCCTAGTCATTGGCCACAAATCAAAGCAGCAAGCTGTCGCACTCCGAGCGCTGCGTATTTGCATGTCAGCGAACACCAATAGTCGACTCGCAAATACTCTATACTTTCGATTTGTGTTAAGTCATATGTGAATGCTTCTTTTTTGCGAATTCAGTTGCACAGTTGAACTAATCAAACAACTCAAGCAATAAATCAAACTGAATTGCACAACGTTATTTTAAAGCTAAAGATATTTGAATATTTTCATGTATCTCACATCCTGCTTCTTAATTTAGCTGTTGTGTAAACTGTTTTATTTACAATCGAAGCTTGCTTGTAGTTTCTCTTTTAGTACTCAGCCCATTTGTATCTATATCCCTTAACTGACAGAGCTGTATATTTTAGATTTTATTTGCAATTATAGTTAATTTTGATGGTCAATAGATCATTAATACATTCGGAATAAACTGGAAACTGATTAAAGCTAAACAAAAACTGTAAGCGCAAAAATGTTCAAATAGTTTTAAAAGACAATTTGAGCGAGACACTCGTTGCTTTTTCCAGACACCAAAAGATAGTTGTGCCTGACAGTCAAGGAACTATCGGGGTTATTTATGTGATTGTTGAAAACTTGCAACCAATTTGGGTTACTGTGACACAAAGACAGAGGGAAATTGTAGCGAACAGCAGACGGAGCTGGAAAACAGCAGACGAAAGGCGCGGGGAAATTGGGGGAGCTTAAATTTAAGGGCACGCTGCAGTCGTAAAGCAGCGGAGCATATGTGGAGTTGGTAATTGTGCAACGGCTGCAACAGTTGTAGCATTAATGAGGAGCCAAACAAGGCAACAAGCACAGCACACAGACTAACGGGGAGACAGAAAAGATACATTTGTATCTACAAGCTGGTGTGTCGCATGTGGCTGCTTGGCTGGGTGAAAAGCGAATCAATCGCAGCTCAAATAAATTAAAAGAAATGCAAGGCAACCCACAACGTAGCGACTGACTTTGAGTTTGGCTTTGATGCAACGGGCCACGAGCGGGAGCGGCGTGCAACGTGCAACACACATTGAGCGGCGACTCTTGCAACTCGCATGAGGAGACAAAATAAATTAAAGCGACGACAAGTCACAAGGCAGCAAGGCACAAAGCGCAAGGCATCAAGGCAGAAGGTAAATGGTAAATGGTAAACGCTGGATGGTAGATGGTAGATGGTAGAAAGCAAAGGCAAAGGCACTTTGAGAAATTAATGGCACGACCGGGCAATTGATTTAAAGCCAACGACAACACAGAACTCCAAAAGAACCTCCAGCCAGCGATCCACTAAGCAAGCCAGTGAGCCAACGAATCGAAGCGAAACATAAATGTCCAACAGCCCCGACGCGGCTGGCTGTCTGATAGATATTGAAGTGCAGATAGCTTCACGCATTACTCAGTGGCGGGGCCAAATCCCTCGCCAGAGCCCAACTGGCATCTAAGTATCTGTAGCATTCGTCTTCAGTAATTTATGGCGAAGCAGGGGAACATTAACTCTAAAAACTCTAAAAAAACATATTCGCCAAATACAACTAGTTAAACTTTCTCTAGCACAACTGCTAGTGTGTGTGTTCTGAAGCTGAATCAAATTAAATCAGCGCTGGAGCCCCCCTCGAGTGTCGATGCCACTGCGCAACGCAAAATATTCTGCACAAGGAGGCTGGGAAAATGATTGGCAAAGACTTTGAAAGAAAGCTGCTGTTGCTGGCTGCCTCGTTGCTTGGCTGCTTGGCTGCCTCGCATCCGTATCCATGAGATACTCGCACATTCAGCCAGCTATTTAGTCGCACAAATGTTTCTAATCTGTGCCGCCAACTGCCAACTGGCCGATAAACACATCCCGTACCCACTGTCATTCCCACTGCCATTCCCATTCTCAGACCCCAGTCGAGCATACCCCAACATGCAGACAGCCTCGCATTCGCATTCACATTCGCAATCGCAATCGCATTCACATTCTCATTCACATTCGTGGCTCGTAGAGTGTTAGAGCTTTGTGCGTGTTGCCTAGATTAAATTTCAATTAACACCGCAGATACACTCGCACAGCGATTACAACAACACGCCGGAAAAATATGGCAACGGCGTGCGTATCAGTTTTTCAATTAGATTTCGCATTAATTAAAAGACGTTGCCCAGACAAACGATATTACTAAACTCGATTGCAGCGCTACAAAGTCCAATCATCGCTATATTACTTCCACAATGCCGAAGTAGCTACGAGAGACGTGAAATGAAATTGAAATAATGCCAGTTTGTTGTGCTACAGATGCAAAAGGTTTCGAGTTGCGAATTGAATTTGCGTTCATTTAGGTACGTTAAATTAATCAACCAGTTTTGCAATCAATCACTAACAACTGAAGCACTTTAATTTCATTCCCAAATTATTAAACATGTGCAGATAACTCTTGAAGAATGTCTATAAGTTACAAGGCATCTGCTAGTCGAGCAGTTCCCCTAAAAACTGCTGACTTTGGTTGCAGCTTAATAAATCAAAATTCATTAATTGGCCCCAGCGTTTGCTTAAGCAAATTTGTGCTGTCGTGTAATCAATACTCTTATTTACACTGCTGCTATTTAGTGGTATTTTTTAAATACTGCCGCAGTATTTGTCGAGGCGTGGGGTGACGCAGTATTTATGGGGGTGTCTGCATTGCGCTGATAGAGCAAAGGTGTGCGCTGAGGTGGGGGATGTTTGTGTGGTGGCCTCACACACAAATTGGGCAACTCACGCATAACTGAAATTGGTGGGGCGTTCACATTAATTTTTGAACAACTGCGGCATATTTGTATGTGTGTTTGTGTGTGTGTGTTTGCGTTTTGGGTCTGTCAAACAAGTTGACAACTCGCGATGTGCTGTGTGTATATATAAATTTACCGTTACGCTGCCAACACACCCACACAAACAGGCGCTCACACATAACTATATGCCGAGCGGCACTTGGGGGGAGGGGGTCGACATTTTGCCATTAAGGCATAAAAACCCAAACGAGTCGCGCTACGGGACAAGTCGGGGAGACAGCAAAGGGATAGCGCGCAGGAAGCGAGAGTGACAGGAGAGAAAAAAAGTAAAAATCATTAAATTAACATGACAAATGACAAAGGGCCGATAAAAGTACATGCATGCATACGCAAGCACACTCACTACAGTATGTGTGTGTGTGTGTGGAGGTGTGGCCCCACAGCACGGACAACAAATGCAGTTTAGGACACGACGTGGGCCGACGCTGGCTGTGGACGTGGAAGTGGCAGTGGCAGTGGGACGAAGCCAACGACAGTCAACACTATAATAAATCCGTAAATATAATGGCAAAGGATACTTTGGTAATTGGACGAGCTTATGCTTAACGGCGCTTTAATTTATGCCAAGTGCCCGGAGTTGCCCACCAACAAAACACACAAAAAAAAAACAGCAGAGAAATCCAGGAACCTGGTGCTGGTCCCGGTCCTGATTCTGGCCGCAGTGCCGGGAACCCGAAGTACCCGGGAACCCTGTCGCCCTCACTGCTCAGCTATAAAATGTCGCGCTCCTCGTTGTCGTTGCTTGTTTATGGTTATGGTTATGTCTGTGTCTGTGTGAGCCAGTCTATGTGTGTATATGTGTGAGCGACTGAAAAGCGTAGGCGTGGCGTAGCATGTGGTCTGCACTACGTGTATGCGCCCGAAATTTAACGGGTATATAAAAATGCCAGCCTGGACATCACTCCCAACGGTGGACATAGCGCACAGTGGCCAAACAAGATCAAGTGGTGCCAAAGCAATTGTCTGAAGCTCGCATGTTTATTAATTCCGAATCCAACAGAAATTACAACAAAAGTTTTTGAATTTGTGGAAGAGTTCTTTAAAGTTTATAATACAAACTTTAAACTACATTACCGAGTAACTGCTTTCGCTTTCCCTTTTTCTGCAATATATCAAAAAATAAATCCTTTGTTACTTTTATAGGAAAACATAACATAAGTACCAAAAAGGATCTAATGCGGAATCATATATTGTAACTTTATAATATGCTTTATCCGACAGAATTATAAGTCAAATAAAATGGAACAAAAATATTATTTTATCGAATCATAAATAGAAATATAGAATAACAAAAACATAAGAGTCACTAAAACACAACTTTACACCACTTCGAATAATATAGTTTAAGGATTTTCATTTGATTTCCGCAAATTCTCACTTTTTGGCTAACTAACTTAAAAGCCTCATAGTTTCAACGCTAATGCCTTAACTAATTTTCCTTTAAAGTTTTGCAATGTTGTTTTTATTTATATAAATGCTTCTCTTAGTATAGGCCACAAGCTTATGCAATCTTTAGAAAATTGCAATTCGAAAACTTTGCGCTGAAATTCGCTTCAAAGTTTGAGAATTTATGGCACACATTGTACTATTTTAGCCATTGTACGCGACAGCGGCGCAACAACAGAGCGGAAGCGGAAGTTGCTACACATTGGTGTTGTTGTTGTTGTTGTAGTTGTTGTTATTATTGTTCGTGTTGTTGGTGTTTGTTAGGTACTCGTGTTTTTATTACAATATTTGCGGGCATTGTTGCTGTTGCGCTTTTTATGATTATTTTGCATATCATAAAATTAAATGTACGAAAAATGTTTACATATTTTTCTTTTTCCCTCTTTTCGACTTTTATTATTATATATTTTTGTTCTTTTTATTATTTTGGGCATCGCATATTTTTTTGGCTTGATAATTAATTTTTGTGTGTTGGAAATAAAAGTACCTGCTATCAGCTCTCGAGATGCATACCATAAATATTAATTAAAGCCATATCTGAAATTGCGAAATTCTATATCTAAATTGTTCGATTTACACAGCCAGCAACAATTGTTTCAGAGTCTTCAGAGGGATCTCCACTGCATTAATGTAATTATCGTATAACATGTGTTTAAAGTTTCATTAAGTTAGCTACAACGGCGAAGCCAATCTGTTATTGAGCTCATCTTTAATTGCCTGATTGAGAAACACTTAAATTGGCTTCGATTGCTTGATTACCTTGTGTACACAGACCAACACGCACATCGAGGGGGCACCGAACGTTTGTATGCACTAAGAGATACTTTGTAACGGAGCTTTGTTGTTTCGTGCTCATACATAAATTATGTTAATGCCATCAAAGGAGAGTAACTAGCCATAAAAGCACTAAATGGTTAACTATAAAGGCCAACTGAAATAGAATCCGCAAAGAGCCATTAACTCTTGAAGGAGACGGCTATGGCCCCGGAGAAGGAGATGGCGATGACGATGACGATGGCGATGGCCGTTTGCACTGCAGATAGAGATACTCCAGATGGAGATGGGCAAACAGAGTGGTCAACAACAAAGGCGGTCCAATAAATGAGCTAACGGATGACTTTATGCGACCATTAAAAGATACGGCACATGAAAACTTTCAAAGTAAATTTGGTGTAGCATACTTATGTGCGCCAAACTGCCCACTCACCATAAGGTGATCAAATGTAAACAAATACATAAACAAGGGTATTCCCCCCACTGTACAATTAAAGCTAAAGTTATGTATATGTATATGTATATGTATATCTATATCTATATCTATATCTATATCTATATCTATATCTATATCTATATCTATATCTATATCTATATCTATATCTATATCTATATCTATATCTATATCTATATCTATATCTATATCTATATCTATATCTATATCTATATCTATATCTATATCTATATCTATATCTATATCTATATCTATATCTATATCTATATCTATATCTATATCTATATCTATATCTATATCTATATCTATATCTATATCTATATCTATATCTATATCTATATCTATATCTATATCTATATCTATATCTATATCTATATCTATATCTATATCTATATCTATATCTATATCTATATCTATATCTATATCTATATCTATATCTATATCTATATCTATATCTATATCTATATCTATATCTATATCTATATCTATATCTATATCTATATCTATATCTATATCTATATCTATATCTATATCTATATCTATATCTATATCTATATCTATATCTATATCTATATCTATATCTATATCTATATCTATATCTATATCTATATCTATATCTATATCTATATCTATATCTATATCTATATCTATATCTATATCTATATCTATATCTATATCTATATCTATATCTATATCTATATCTATATCTATATCTATATCTATATCTATATCTATATCTATATCTATATCTATATCTATATCTATATCTATATCTATATCTATATCTATATCTATATCTATATCTATATCTATATCTATATCTATATCTATATCTATATCTATATCTATATCTATATCTATATCTATATCTATATCTATATCTATATCTATATCTATATCTATATCTATATCTATATCTATATCTATATCTATATCTATATCTATATCTATATCTATATCTATATCTATATCTATATCTATATCTATATCTATATCTATATCTATATCTATATCTATATCTATATCTATATCTATATCTATATCTATATCTATATCTATATCTATATCTATATCTATATCTATATCTATATCTATATCTATATCTATATCTATATCTATATCTATATCTATATCTATATCTATATCTATATCTATATATTGTTTGCTTTTTATTGCCTTCATTGTTGGCTCAATTTAAGACTTGAAAAATTTCACTTTAATGCTTTTAAATGTGTTTCCTTTGGCTTCGCCCATATCTGAGTTGCTCTTGCTCTTTCCCTTTGTCTTCCTTCATTCTACTTTCTTTTCTTCTCTTTTTTTGCGTAACTTTTTCGCCAATACCTTCATCAATCATTTCTTGTGTCACGCGCTGGGGACTTTGGGTCTGCATCCTCCGGATTGGACTCCAGTTTGGCGGGTCGCGACTGCAGTGCCAGTGGATTAGACGGCGCCCTTTCCGGGTTAACAAATGAATTTCGCGCGCCTTTTTTCCCCCCTGCCGCACTGCTGCCCTATTTCGCCCATATCATTCGACTCGGTCCCTGTTCTCCGCTTCCTGTTCGCTGCTCTTGGAATGAGCTCATTCCACAGACTTGAAAAGATTTCAACACATCGAACGGAGGTTAAGTCAGGGGCTGAGTTTTTGGCGACAAAATCGAAAAACGCTGCGTAAAAGGGTAAACAATGACTTTTTTCCAGCTTTCCTCCGTCTCCCTCTCTAGCGCTTTGCTGCCGTCTCGCTTTGCCGGCATTGCCCCATCTCTGTTTGGCCGTCGAGCTGTGAAAACGCAACGAAGCACAAAAATAATAACAAACCGAGGCACATAGCATCGCATACTACTATGTATGGAAAACAAAGAATGAGGAATGTTTTTCTTTACTTTTCGTTCGTTCTTTCCTTTATTTTGTCTCTTTTGATGATGTAATGAGCGTAATAATCAGAAAAACATGCGAAACGCTACTGATTTAGATGTTTGTTGTTGCTGTTGCTGTTGCTGTTGGTGGTGTCACCAACAGATTGGATAACACTTGATTGAAATGTCCAAAACCTGAACCCATAAATTACAAACTGACAAGCTAAACAAGACTTTGGAATTTTGGGGGATTTTCTTCCTCTTCGCAAATAAGATTTTAAGTGTGTTAGCAGAAGCGTTAAAAAGAGGCCGCTGCCTCGGATCTCTGATTTTCCCCGCCCATTTTAAAATGAGTTTCCGTTTCGATAAAATTACAACTCGCACTCTTTAAGCCAAATGAAAAATTCCACTAAACATCATCCTAATGCTGCAAAATTGATATATAGTATGCATAAAGTATCAATTTTGAAACGTCATTGGAGATTTTCATACATATATTACATTAATAGCCAATGCATAGATTTTACTAAAAGAAATCACAACAAATTTCCTTCACTAACACACTTGATTCCTGTTAATAAAAAGTGTAGCATACTTTTTGGGCAACATTCCCTCTACAATAAAGTTTCATATAATGCACTTACAATTATTTAATGTTAATGTTGTTAAATGAAGTATTTTTCGTATTTTCTATATATCTGCAGCCTTTGGCAAAGTGAGTGCCTAAGAAAAGAAATTCCTTGGCACAGTGTGGAATTCTTGAGGCTGTCGTAAAGTAAACTTTATAATATGCAACAGTTTATGGCCTGAACGTAGCTAACGATGTTATAGCCACTCGTGGAGCCTAGCTTGGGGGCTTGGCTGCTGTGCGCCGATAAATAAGAATAATGTGTGGAAAGTTCAACAAAAAAAACGAAAAAAAAAAATGAATGGCTGAAGAACTTGGGCAAAGAAGGCAGAAAGAAGAGCTTCACATAATGACCATGGACGAGCAGTTTATGGTTAAACAGCAGACTTCAGACCTCAACTCGACTCCGGCCTGAGGATGGAGAACGGCGATGGCAAGGCGCAGCTCCAAAACAGGCGACATGTCGCGACGTGTCGGCAACTGCCTCTCAGAGCACACAGCGGGATATATTCCCCTTCGTTATGCAAAGTAATGCAAAATGGCAACGAGCAGCGGCAACGGCAACTGCAATTGGTAAACCCATCGCCCAGTTTTGTCGTCTCCCGCACTCCACTTGGCCATCCCCTTGCCACGGTGTCCTGTGTGTGTCCTTGTTGTCTTTCCAGCTGTGCGACCCAGCTGTGTGTTCGTGAGTGTCCATGTGTATGTGTGTGTGTGCAAGTGGAGAGAGAGTTTCTCTTTTTATATTGGCCTGGCTTGATAACGCATATTTTTGGCTTATTTTGCAGCTTACTGCTGTGGCAGCAATTTTGTGGGGCGACTACTGCGCTGTGTGTGATATACCCTGCCGAACTATGCATGGGGATATATCAACATTTGTCGCTTCTATTCGCTTCACAATTAATATTTATGTTAATATTCTACACATTGAAACACATTCGAAAGATTTTCAACACAATGAATAATATGTGCATTCATTAATATTTTAGAGCACTTTCAACAGCTTATTTTCATTTATAATAATATTCGGTAGTTTTTATATAAGCCCGTTGAGTAATTACTTGAAGAATTGAACCATTATAGTCAGTTATTCACACATTTTATATGAATAATAAAAATGTAATAAATTGTAATAAAATGGAGTAACAAACCAAGTATTTTCTTTCCGTAGTTTAACGTCCTCAATAATGATATTGCTAATGAACAAAGGTAACATTATATAAAACAATTGCTAAACTTTGCATAGGTGTTAATTTTAGGTCATGAATGTATAAGTAAATGTAACTTATGTAACATTAAGAGAGGAAATAGAGCAACTGTAATTATTATTTCATGGAATCATGCAGAGCATTGCATAGTCTGTCAGCCTGTAGAGTGTTGGCCGAGGTGCTTTTTTCAGCGGCTGCGGTTTGCCCTTCGCTGCGGGCTGTGCCAGCCGCCTGCCGATAATCACGCCGTTGCCCATCAACCGGAAACGGGCGCTACGCCATCTTGTTTCTGCGCAACTGTGTGTGTTAGGGTATGGAAAATATGCGTGCAACTGCCATAAAGTGGCAGCACTGTCGAAATTGCAGTCGCTGCAAGTGCTTCGCCCGCCACCCTTCCCTCCCTCAGGCTCTCTCTCGATGCAGCCTGCCCTCATCACTCCACTCTCCACTCTCCACTCTGCACTCTCCATTCTCGTCTCGTCTCGTTGCGGGTCTCTGCCAATCTGCGGCCCGGCTGCATGCCAAAGTGCACGACGTATATTGGATTTGCCAATCATAAACTGAAGCCAACTGCATAATCTATGCACTTCACATGCAGAACCAGCAACAGACTACATTCGCCTCCCATCCACAATTGGGGCAGACCAAAGGACAGAACGAGATAGACAGCGAAACAGAGCGACAGAGCGAGAGCGAGAGAGAGCCTGAATGGGACAGTTGCGAAAAACCAATGGAATATATTAAAGTTCTTTTGGTTTAAATGCAAAGTGGCGTTGCATGAAATTGAAAACTCAAATTGTCGAGTTGCAGCCCAAATGAACTTAACTACAGCTATAATATATCAGCTGCTCGATTGACAGCACGAAACAACGAGACACACCAACGGAGTATATCCATCGAGAGAGTGGTATATGTAACTATACAGTTGGCTAAATTGTAATTCTTGTATCCACCTACAATTTTAATTGAAGAAAGGAAGGAAACATCAATGAATAAACTCTTCTTAAATTTCTATGGAAATATTGGTTTCAAATTCAACTGCTAATTATGTAAGTAGCATTAATACATTATTTTCTATTGCAAAGGGTATTCAGTATCACATATATCGTGGATTGTATGGGAATAAGTAATAATAGCAACAGTAAGATTGTTGCACTTTTTAGAAAATTGTGAAAAAATGTTTATAAATTGTATTATCAACACTCTTCTTAGAGATAATAGGTTAAAGCTTTCGATTCTTAAAAGTATACTGCTTGTAAAAAATATTGTATTAACAAAAACAATTAGCATGAAAGAATACACCTTTAGAACTCTCAAGTATCTCCCCAAAACAGCAATTACCAACATCATACTATTGATTCTCTATTCAAAGTTGGACTCTACTCTGATCGCACCCCAATACACTATCTTATATTCAGCGCAACCTGTGTGTGATTGCTCAGCATTGAGTATCAAATGGGTTTCAAGTCGTAGTAATAATTTACAATCACAGTATGTCTGATTTCGAACTCAATCACAGTAGTTGTTATTCAGCTTGATGACTAGACTAACACTTTTATACAAGTTTCAATAAATTATTGGAGTGGTCTCAAAACGCTGGCTCAATCAAGATGTCGGCCATATGGTCAAAGCCGCATTTGGTGCACTTGTGGGCCGCCATGCGATTGGCGAAGGTAGCTGCAACGGTCGCAGAGCGCTCACGCACATACTTAGCGTAGATGAAGGCACCCACAAAGGCGTCCCCCGCACCGAGACCGTCCACCACTCGCTTGATTTTGTACGCATGCATCCGCATATAATTGCCATCCTGATCGAGCAGACCGGCCCCTCGCATGCCCCACAAAAAGATAGCATACGGACGATTCTCGCTGTGCCGCAGACGCATCAGATCGTCCAGGCGATGGCAGGCTTCTCTGGGAGTAGGCCAACCATGCATCGATGCCAGTTGCTTGGAGATGAAGGCAAAATCACACAGGTCGAGCATGGGCCAGAGATCCGTCAGCTCCATGCTCACATCCATGGATATAAAAATCTTCTCCTTGTGCTTCGCATTGTGGGCTGCTACCAGTTCCATCATAGGCGTTGTCACATCTGGTTCACGTCCACGAAAATGGATCCAACCGTACTTATTGAGATCCAGTTTCTTGAAGTCTTCGAGTGTGACGTAGGGAAACTTTGAGGTACAGTTCGTAATAGTGCAAGTCTTTGATTCCTTGTCTATGAATACCATAGAGAAGGGCGGATTGCTCTCGCGGCGCGGACAATTGTCCATCTCAATGCCCCGCTTTCGCATGTCGTCCAAAATGAATTTAAACATTGGATTCGTGCTCAGCACCGCCAACACCTCCGTGCGGACGCCGAGGTTCTGCAGCACAGTCGCCGTGTTTGCTGCGGTACCTCCGCGCCGCCAAAAGCTGTGGACGGCTTGTGTGGGCTTGGTTAGTGTGGGAAATTTCTTGACAAACGATATGCAATCCACTACGGCGTTGCCAACGCACAGCACCTTCTTTTTGCCAGCCGCAAAACTCAGTCTATTGTCGCATCTGTCCATTTTTTTTTAAATTCTCAGTTCTCCTAAAAATGTGTTGTACTTGTTAACTTTGAATTTAAAAACAATATATGATCAGACCTGTCGTCTAAAATCGGACTAGAATCGTAGTTGGAATTTGCCTTGAAGTTGACAATTCAAAACTTAGTAGATCGCTTATCTTTTAGTATTACTACTCGTTTAATGTGCTTCGTATGCCACCATCGAATATGAGATACAATAAGAATACGAAGCACCAACAGTTTCTACCATTCCTTCATCGAAACATAGTTCCCGACTACTCGATTAAATACCCTATTTCCTTTTGCTAATATGCTCGCATAATCTTTGGCACTCTAATTATATTCAGTGCTGTCTGTGGATGGTTGTTCATTATTCCAGAATGTTGCTCGAAACAGTTGCTTATCTTATGAATTGCTGTGTTCTTACGAGTATTGTCTCCATATAAGCCATTATAGCGAATGGATTTCGAGTCATATTCATAAGTAATTCAAATCATAACTATTCGTACTTATCGTTTCCGCAATTTTCTTCGCCAAAGAAACTCGCACAAAGAGAGAATTTAAATTTGAATCAAGTTGTGGCTGGCACTCGCAGTTGCCATTTGCCACATGCCACAGGCCCCTTGCCGCTTGCCGCATGGCGTGTGGTGCGCTGCGGCTCAAAACAACCGCCAATAATAACAATAACTATTCTTTAGATCTGCTTAACAGCCAATGTAGTTAAAAAGCAAATGTTTTTCTCAATTGCCACGCTCCTTGTTGCCTTTGTTGTTGCAGCCAGCAACTGTGCGCGAGTGTGTGAGCGTGTCTGTGTTTTTGTTGCAAATGGGCCGCAGAGACAATTGCGCCGCTTGCCAAAAACAATTCCCACTGAATTTTTACAGTCGAAATAATTTTTAATTTACATAAATGGCGGCCTGTTACATGGCTCTATCTCTCTCTGCATGTCTCTGACTTTTTGTATATATGTGCTTGTGTGTGTGTGTGTGTCTGCCGCCTTGAAGCGTCTCTAGCTGTGTCTGCTCTTGGCTTTGAGTGGCGCCTCCCATTCCCACATTGAGTTTGCCGCATTTGCGACGCATAATTTTGGGTTTTGCATTCTTCGACTTTTGCAAGAGTCAGCAGAAACACACAAAAAAATTGGCTGCCACGCATGAACAACTAGCAGATACCCTAAGCTCAAATATTTATGCACTTTCTGCCAGCAATCCCGACGACAAGTAGAATAAGCAAAAATCATTTAGTGATTTTACTTGTTGATTGCTTTTCGCATGCCACCCTCTGAAACGTGCGCTGTTTACAGGGTATGTAGGACAGTTTCTAAGCCGGAAGTACTTTCCATTCGCTTGTCTCCTTCGCATGTCAAATGCTTGGACACTTATCGATTTCTTTAGCCCAGACGAAATTATCGCCATCGCTCATACGCCGCGTGGTGCCGGTGGAAATTGTATGAAAATTGTCACTTAAATTCCTAACGAAAAACGTTGTTGTTATCGTTGTTGCTGTTGCTGTTGTTGTTGTTGTTGTTGTTGTGGTGTTGTTGCCATGATAAATGACCAGCAAACATTCCTTGTTCTGTGTCTTGTCCTGCCACCACTTGATGCTATGCATAACAGTTACACTAACTGCTTGGCAGCCGCCCCCCTCAACCCCGCCACCACTCCTGCTGTCTTTGTGGCCCATTCAGTGTGCTGCTTACGCCACAAAATATACATAAATACGAATATTTTTATAGAAGTTTGTAAGTTGTTACATTTATTTCGAGGCTCTGGACTGACTGTGGAATTAATCATGACACAATTATGCTAAGCACACAATCCCAACGGAAGCTCAGTTGGAAAAGTTGCAGCTTGAACCGGTTCTACGGAGCTTTCTGAATAGCAACTTGAAACGCTTTTGAAGTTAAAAGTGTGCTTCCATCTAGTTTAATTAGCATTTTAATAGGTATATCTATTTGAAATTTTTAAAAGAGATCTAAAAAATACTTTGAACCGACATAGCTACTTTGCGAGTTGAAAATACGTCTTGAAAAGTTGTTGCAAAAATTATAAAAATATGCAAAAATCGAATTCCAACCACTGATATGTTAACCCAAACTAATTATAACAGGGACAGAGTTAAAGCTCTGGGTTTTTCAAAATGTCGGCTAAATGATCGAAGCCAAATTTGGTGCACTTGTGGGCCGCCATGCGATTGGCGAAGGTGGCTGCAACGGTCACTGAACGCTCACGCACATACATAGCGTATATGAAGGCAGCCACAAAGGCGTCCCCCGCACCGAGACCGTCCACCACCCGCTTGATTTTATACGCATGCATCCGCACATAGTTGCCATCCTGATCGAGCAGACCGGCACCTTGGCTGCCCCACAGAAATACGGAGTACGGTCGATTCTTGCTATTCCGCTGACGAAAAAGATCGTCCAGGCGCCGGCAGGCTTCCCTCGTCTTCGGCCAACCATACATCGTGGCCAGCTGCTTGGAGAAAAAAGCAAAGTCACACAGGTCCAGCATGGGCCATAGATTTGTTAGCTCCATGGTCACATCCATGGACATGAAAATCTTCTTCTCCTTGTGCTTCGCATTGTGCGCTGCTACCAGTTCCATCATAGACGTTGTCACATCTGGTTCACGTCCACGAAAATGGATCCAACCGTACTTATTGAGATCCAGTTTCTTGAAGTCTTCCAGTGTGACGTAGGGAAACTTTGAAGTGCAGTTCGTAATAGTGCAGGTGTTTGATTCCTTCGTTAAGAATACCAGAGAGAAGGGCGGATTGCTCTCGTCGCGCGGACAATTGCCCGTCTCAATGCCGCGTAATCGCAAGTCGTGCAACATCAATTCAAACATTGGATTCGTGCTCAGCATCACGAAGATCTCCGTGCTGACGCCAAGGTTCTGCAGCACTGTTGCCGTGTTTGCTGCGGTTCCTCCGCGCTGCCAAAAGCTGTTGCCACATTTTTCGGGCTTGCTTGGCTCTGGAAACTTCTTGACAATCGATATGCAATCGACTACGGTGTTGCCAACGCAAAGCACCTTCTTTTTGGCAGCCGCAAAACTCAGTCTATTGTCGCATCTGTCCATTTTTTTTTTAAATTCTCAGTTCTCATAAAAATGTATTGTACTTGTAAACTTTGAATTTAAAAGCAATATATGATCGTCTAAAATCGGACTAGAATCGTAGTTGACAATTCAAAACTTAGTAGATCGCTTATCTTTTAGTATTACTACTCGTTTAATGTGCTTCGTATGTTATCGCATCTGTCCATGTTTCAAAACTACTTTCGATTTGTCATCAAATTTGAATTTAAATCTAAAAAACTGTCAACAAAAAGAGAATTGTAGTGTAAAAGGCAGCTGTAGTTGGCCTGAAGGTTAGCTATCAATTCAATGCTTAGTTGATCTCATATCTTTTATTGTAATCTCATGAATAATCGGTATTTGCTTCACATGTCACCGCAGTCCTCAATAATAATCTTCTTGGCCGTCTGGCCCGAATTGGAGCCCATTGTTTCGACCTTGCGTATGACATCCATGCCATCAACGACTTTGCCAAACACCACATGCTTGTTGTCTAGCCAGTCCGTCTTCTCGGTGCAGATAAAGAACTGCGATCCGTTGGTATTGGGTCCAGCATTGGCCATCGACAAGGTGCCCGGTCCGGTGTGCTTCAGATGGAAGTTCTCGTCGGCAAACTTGTTGCCGTAAATAGACTTGCCACCTGTGCCATTCTGATTGGTGAAATCGCCGCCCTGACACATGAAATTTGGAATGACCCGATGGAACGGAGATCCCTTGTAGCCATAGCCCTTCTCGCCAGTGCACAGAGCACGGAAATTCTCGGCCGTCTTGGGCACGACATCAGCACGCAGCTCCATCACGATGCGTCCCAACTTCTCTCCACCAGCGTTGATGTCGAAATACACGCGCGGCAATGTCATTTTCACTTCGTTGCAAAAAGTGCGGAGGGAAGCCAGCTCTGCAATAAAATATCAGCAACATTAAACGATGGATCCAAAATAAATATAAAATCTACACAAATATTACCGATTTGATTATTTGAAAAAAAGGTTAATTTTTTTTAATGTGCGTTCGAGTACAAAGCCTAAGCTGTAATATGCCGAAAAGCAGACGCCAGCAACATCACATTGAATGGCAGCAGAATCAAAGCCTACTACAATTTGAAGTAATCTATCGAATAGCCAATAAGAATGAATCATAATAATGACTATACAGGGAGAAATACGTTTCAATGCAAGCAAAAGTAATTTATAAATATAGAATTTATGAAGAAGAAGAATATTTGATTTGTTATTTTATAGTCGATATGCAGCTGCAAGAGCTTTGTGGCTTAGTGGACAATGTGATCGTGTGTGGCATAATTTATACTCTTGGAGATATCTTGAACGTAATGCAACGTTTAGTATATTTTAGCATTTTACAACGTGCATCTCATACAAAATTGTTTCTTGAATAACTTCTTTCAATAATCTGAAATAAACTTGAACTGCGTATGATATATGTACATATGTACACGAGTATTGTCACGAACTTTGGTTTCTTTCGCTGTTATAGTCTCTGAGATCTTGATGTTCACACGGATGGACAGCCCGATAAACTAAAATCTCTATGTTGTCTCAGCTGATGCTGATTAAGAATATAAATATGTGGCTTTTGGGATTGCAGAAGCTTCCTCCTGACTGTTCCACACATTTCCTGATGGCACAAAGTTGTAATATCCTGGTATATAAAAACAAGTGTTAAGACTGAAGCTCAATTATAAGCAATATGCCAAAATAACCACATTCATTATTAAAGCTATGCACTTCATGAAATTGAAACCTTCAGCGTTGCTCCATGGGCAATTTGTAATTGCTCCCACATAAGCAAACATAGAATTTTTGCAGGTCTACTATATCAGCTAGAAGTCGGTGAAAAAGCCATTTGCAAGCTCATTTCGGCAGGCAACCTTTCAAAATTATGTCAAACAAATAGTTCTGCGGCTTTAAGAAGTTTCGCAAGCAACCGCCGATACCATGAACCAGTACAAAGCACTCAGCGTAACAAAGCCCGTGCTTTGCGTGGGCACCCTGTCCCTGGACCTGCTCACCGTGTGCAACGAGCTGCCCGAGCCGGGCGGCTTCATCGACAGCCTCGAGACGTATTGGCAGCGCGGCGGCCACTCGAGCACTGTCAGCTTTGTGCTCAGTCTGCTGAGCGCTCAGTCCGAGTTCCTAGGCATGCTTAGTCGCACGCCACTCCTGAGCGCCATCATTACCGAAATGCAGGGCAGGGGCATCGAGATGATGCACTGCCCCAAGACCGACGACGATCCCGGCTTCAGCACCGTTATCATGGCCAAGAAGACGGGCGCCAGCAGCATCATCCACTGCAATCGCCGCTTTGCCTATTGCACCTACGCGGACTTCAAGCAGCTGGATCTCAGCACCTTCGGCTGGGTGCACTTCGAGGCGAACAATGTGGGCGAGACCCTGAAAATGGTGCGCGCCGTGCTCGACTACAACAACGGGCGAAAGGAGCCCATACTCACATCGTTGCGCGTGAACTCAAAGTATTGGGAGCACCGCTGCCTCATCGACATGTGCGACTTTGTGCTCTTCTCCCGCCAGCTGGCCATGCAGCTGGGCTGGCGATCGGCGCGCGAGACTTGCGAGCAGCTGGACTTCGATCTGCGCATGCCACGCTCCATACACATCAAGCGGCCCTGCTACATTTGCTCGTGGGGCCCCAAGGGCGCCGGCTGCCTGACGGGCGACGGCGTCTACCACAACATGCCGCCGTACAAGCCCGCAAAAATTGTGAGCACTCACGGCGCCGGAGCATGCTTCACGGCCGCCTTCATCTATGCCACCTACATACGCGACATGAATCTGTCGGATGCCGTCGAGTTCGCCAATCGTGTGGCCGGCCATAAGATCGGTAACTTTGGGTACAATCACATCGCCCGCCTCAACATTTATCCCAGCAACCTGAGCAAACTGGACGGGGATATGGCCTTGGTGCACTACTCTGAGGACAGCGAAGATGAGCAGGTCATCTGCAGAAAGTATTTGAATCGCAAGGTTAAGTATTCGGATGGCAAGTATGCCACGCAGCTGCTGGAGAGCCCATACACGCCCTTGGCCACGACGCCTCTAGACGACAGTTATATTAGTCTTCCGCCCACCGCCAAGACGAGTATTTTGACCACAAAATCGTTATTGGGGTCAAAAACTGTACAAATCAAAGCAAAGCACACAGTCTCTACACTATTCTGAAAATACACAATCAACTTCTCAATTTGTTGCTATAACTCATTTATTTTGTGTTTGGTACAATTTGTCTATGCATCGCCACATTCTTCGATGAGTACCTTCTTGGAGGTTGTGCCGCTATTCGAGCCCATCAACTCGATCTTTCGCACCACATCCATGCCGTCCACGACTTTGCCAAACACCACATGCTTGTTGTCCAGCCACGAGGTCTTCGAGGTGCAGATAAAGAACTGCGATCCGTTGGTGTTGGGCCCAGCATTGGCCATCGACAGGGTGCCCGGTCCGGTGTGCTTCAGCTCGAAGTTTTCGTCGGGAAACTTATTGCCATAGATCGATCTGCCGCCCGTGCCATTCTGATTGGTGAAGTCGCCTCCCTGGCACATGAAGTTGGGAATGATCCGATGGAACGGAGATCCCTTGTAGCCATAGCCCTTCTCGCCAGTGCACAGCGCACGGAAATTCTCGGCCGTCTTGGGCACGATATCGGAGCGCAGCTCGATAGTGATGCGTCCAATTTTCTCGCCGTCGGCACTGAGCTCAATGAAAACACGCGGCAAGCTCATTTTTAGCAGTCAGAAAAAAAAGACGACGAAACGATTAATACGAAACACAAATTTTCGAATGAAAACTTTTAACGTAATATGCAAAAACAAATCGAGTCTTTGGTTACAGCCTGCTGAGACGGTTGATAGCAATGAGAAAGTCGAGTGAAAACTGTAAACTATAAAACATCGAGCAATCGAGTATTTCGTTCAAGCCTACTGTGTGATTCTGCAATAATGTAATGCTTGTAATGTGCTTGGACAATGCAGTTGCAAATGGAAGTCGCTTTAAGCTTTTAAGAAAGAGATTAAATGAAATGAGAGCAATGAAAATGGCTTCCCTTGCGACACTTAAAGGTCAAAGCCATAAATTGTTGGCAAAAGAATTGCATAAAAATGTGAAATGTGGAATGGAAAATGGGAAATGGTAAATGGCGACTGGGAGATGGGAGATGGGAAACGGTTAAAAGAGAAACGCAAAATTGGGGATGATGGCGTTGCTTGAAAAAACGTCACATAACCTTAAACCGTTTAAACCGGCCATTCATTACGTATGCGCCACGTTGGCCGAGAGATAATAATTACCTTGCCAGCATTGCCCCAGCAACCGGCGCTCGTCCACTGCAAAATGTGAAAGCAATAAATTATCAGCTATACATATCTATACACACACACACACAGAGAGAAACACCCGCAACACACATTCAATTGATTGCAAATGGCTGCTGCATCAACATTTTATTTTCTTGTTGAAAAGGGTTAACATTTTTTGGAGCATTTTGTAATGCCTTTTTTGTCGCCAGCTTCTCTGGCAATTTGAATTATGGCTAGATTATTTAAATAAATTTGCAATATCTGTGAACAGATTTTTCGGCCACGCATTCAACTCAAATACGAACGTACCTGAGCACAAATCCGCTATATAATACTGTCGTGCATCATGGAAATTAATAAAAATCTATGGATTTTTACTTAAAACTCAGATTCATATTGTTATGGGCAACCAAAAAAGAGCCTAAATAGCTTAAAGTGCAGCAAATTTATTCCATTTTGTGTGTCCAAACAAAATATTAAAAAAAACAGCAAAATACGACACACAATACATAACAAATTCCACAAATTTTCACATAAATACGAGACTGTAATTCCTGCGAAATCAACCACAAATATCTTCTGTCTGAACCTCCTTAAAATTCCATTTGAAGCTGCGTAAAGATAAGCACTTGTGTTGATAGTTAAACTTTAGATTAGAGGCACGCTTTATTTATTGTACTCCCCATGAATAGCTCACATAATTACAGTCAGGGGAACAATGGGGATGTTAAATGAAAGACATTCCTTATCATCTTATTTGCATTTTGGCGAGAAAAAAAAAATAAATAAATTTGAAGAAATTAAAATGCCTAAATGCCCTAAATGTGCAGAATTTTGATTTATGTAAGTAGATGCCACGCAACCCCCAGCTATCCACAGCCTCACCTCCAACCCCGCAGCCAAGAGCAACAGCAACAGCAGCAACAACCCCAACTCCAGCCTCAAGTCCAAGTGTCCGTATTTAATTTTTATTCCAACGCAGTTCATTTTTAGTGGCAAATGCGATGCGGTGTGCTGGGGATGAAGATGGAGTGAGGAGGGTGACGTTGGTCCACACGCTGCTTGAGACAAGTGCGGGGCAATAAACACACCTCCAAACAATGGTCAACGATAAGAACAGGAAGCGAATGAAAGCAATATGCGACTTCTCTATACGCTGCTAATATAACTGATTAATAATGCAGGGAAAGTTGACTATCAATCAATTGCAGTTGAATACTGAATTGTAGTTAGTATTCAAATAAAAGATTTAATATCTCGGATTATGAAAATAGTTTACAATAATAAGAATAATAATAATAATAATAATAATAATAATAATAATAATAATAATAATAATAATAATAATAATAATAATAATAATAATAATAATAATAATAATAATAATAATAATAATAATAATAATAATAATAATAATAATAATAATAATAATAATAATAATATTAATAATAATAATAATAATAATAATAATAATAATAATAATAATAATAATAATAATAATAATAATAATAATAATAATAATAATAATAATAATAATAATAATAATAAAAAATAAAAATACTAATAATAATAACAATCTTGTTCCACGGAAATACTCAAAAAATACACAATTCTAATTCGAGTTAGACTTTCTGTAGAAATCTGATAATCTTCACTGCCATGGCTCGCTAGCAAGTCAGACATACCTCTGTGAAAGAAAGGTATTGTCATTAACATTGACTTGAGGCGCTGGCGCGGTAGGCGGCTGTGGCCAGGGATGGGCATGGACCAGGGCCAGGGCTAGTGTCGCGTTGGCGACAGCGTTGCTGTTGGGATGTTGTGGGCCGAATTGTGTATGGCAAAAAGAATCAACAATAGACCAGAAATATGCGATGCTGGATAATTTTTGTAGTCGCTGATTTTACAGCTAGAAATGCTATCTCTGTGTGTGTGTGTGTGTGTGCAGCGTGATGACCTCATTAATTTTCAATCTGAGCAGGATTACATGGCGCTGCCCAGCTGACTGCCACGCCCACGACAGCGGCAGGCGCATGATGAATCTTTTCCTTGATTTCGTGCCACATTCCGTAACCCCGCAACTCCACTGCCCTGACCATCCACCTCAACCCTCCAGCCCCAGCCCCAACCCTGCCTCTAATTTATGATGATAAATGAGTTTCAATCAAGCGGCAGAAGTGAAGCCAACGTCGGCCAGTTTCCGTCGCAGCAGCAGCGGCAACAGCAGCAGCTCCTTGGCTTGGTCCGGCTGGATTCTGCAGCAGCGACAGAAACAGGAGCAACGGCAACAGCCACAGCAACAGCAATAGCAACAGCAGTCCACTGGAAATTGTATGTATAAATTATCCATAATTTGATTTGACTTCGCTCATCCTGACGCTGATTTGTTCGGCGTCGTCGGCGTGAGGTTTTTCATTTGAATATTTATGAATTAATTTTTTTACATTCCCCACTTTTATTTTTTTGGAATCTGAAAAATTTGTATTGTGTTTTTGTTTACTTGTCCAGCGGTTCAAGTGTTTTCGGTGCACTTTTGCCAGTAAACAATTTTTCAAACTGTCCAAAAAATGTTAGCATCAAATTTGAAACGCATTTCATGGGTTGAGTGAACTCGCAAAGTTTTCCATTTTTCTTTTCTAATTACTTAAGCGACTCTCTGCCATTTATTGGCCAACATTCATAATTGTCTATACAGTTGGCATTTGATTCCATTACTTGCCTTAATTGTATGCAAATTTTTGCTGAACGATAAAACAAATATAATTCATTTGTATATTTTAAATCGTATAGTATAGTATTGTTTATGTAATATTGTTTATGTAGAAAGTTTAGGAAATATTCCTTTGTGTGTCAGAATGTTAATTAATATAAAATCCCCTCTCACAAATCTGAAAGATAATTCAACTATTCTTAATGAAGTAAAATAAAGGCTTTTAGATATTCGTTATCTACACTTAATTGGACAGATATCAAACACCATAAAGTTTTTGAACGATTAAGTAGAATTTATTTTTAACTACATATCTCTAATAAAGCCGAAACAAATGAAAAGTTTCTAAAAGTTCTTCTAGTCGCACTCTTTCAAGCAGCAGCATATACATTGGGCCCTCACTGATCTCTGGCCTTCATTTTAAAAATTCTATCAACAGCGTCATATTTGCCCTCTAAATTATTAAGTTCTATCCACAGACAAGAGAAGTTGTATCCCAACAAATCCTCCATAAATGCTTGCCGATTACCCTACCAAGTGTACAATATGATTTCGCTCGATTCTTTTATTATATTTTTATATCCGCTATCCTTAGTTATGGACGATCTATTCATTTTTATAGTCATCTCGATTTATCAAGCTGATATCCGCGCAGTTTTCACAGTGTCAATTGTCGCTACTTCTGTGAATTTTGCATTACATTTGACATTTAGAAAATACAAGTGTTGTAACAGCATTGCAGGAGTTAAAGAAGAGTGAAATGAAAAAAAAAAACATTGAAAAATATTGACATATTAGACAGGACAAATAACAACAACAAATAGGTATAGGAATAATTTAGCGGCTCCAAAATATAATTAAAAATATGTGAAACAAATTGTAAATTAATGATTCACTTCTTTTTATTCTGGTTATCTATATTTATAGTGTGCTCTATAAATGGGAAACCAAAATATGAAAGCCAATGGTAGCCCAAATCGACATATGAGGTCCTATGCCTTCTTTATCTCTTCAAATTCTCTGGGGGAAACTTAAAAAGAAAACGAAAATATTGTGTAAAGGATTAAGACACTACTAACTGCAACTACTCACATCCCGGATCAAGGTCCAAATAAAGAGAATGAGCACTGTAAATAGCGCAAAGTACCAACAAGATCGACTGTAATCAAAAGAGCTGATCATTAATGCCAACAGCAATAAATAATAGGTCTTACCAAGAGTTTCATTTTCAAGATTAGTAACGATTACTACCTATTGCTTTAGGTTGCTGGGCTTTTATAGGACTTCAGCGGCAATGAGCATTTAATTTGACTTCAACACATTTAAGCGTGAGCCGTAAAGTATTGGTCGACTTAAAAGCGTCATGACGAGGCGAATGAATTACAAACCATTATATAATTTAGCACAAATTTAGCGTAGATTTTTTAAGTAACTGAGTGTTAAAACGAATGAGAGAAACGTTTGTCGAGGGTACTTCACAGTCGAGCACACTCACAACTTTTGCGTCTTGTTTAAATTTTATATTATTTTAAAATATTTTTTGTGCGCTCGCGTTGTAGCTGCTCGTGCAAGTTGCGCTTCATTGGGCAATTACGCAAGCAGCGCTTTGATTATGCTGCAGTGCGCAATTGTTTTGACATTTAATCAAAGCGAGCAGGCCACAACAAGGCGAGTGCCCGGCCAGCGAGTGGAGCCGCGCACTCCAAACGCGCTGCAGACAATGTTCAGCCATAAAATCCCTAGCATATTCAGCGGAGCAGCAGCCACGGGTCGCTCTCGCGCTGCTCCCTCCCTGATAAGCTCGACTGGACACTTGGGTAATTGAGTAAGTTGGTCGCCAATGTTGTCTTCGCCTCGCCCACCCCGGAGCACAATGCTCATCGACGCGCTGGGCTCCAGGCTCTCGGTTCAATGTCCTCGACGTCTACCTCCTCCGTGCCAGGCTGACACTGCGAATCCTGGCGGCGGCAGATCAAAGCGCCTTCGTCTTCTCTTTTTTCGGGGACAGTTGTTGTGTTGTTTACGTAGCCCGCATGGTCGCTGGGGACAAAAGTGCTTTTATTTCTTTTGATAAAACGATATCCTGTATTTCAGCATCACTCTCGCTCTCTCTCTCTCTCTCTGCAAACCCGACAGCGACGAGTCCCAGCCACATCCTTCGATAATGTCAAACAAAAAGGCAGCACAATTTGAGTTTGAAGTGCGACCTTGCGCTCTATTCCTTTTCCTCTTCCTTTTCCTACTAAACTAGGCAACTACACATATTCTCACATACATACCCAACGATATACATGATATATATATATGTATACACATACATATATAGTATAGTATATTCTGTGCCATCACTTCCAATGTACTTTCTACAACATTTTCTTTCATGCTCGGCGAACTTTTCTCATTTTCTTGTTATTTTGATTTTCATTTCAATTTCTATATAATACAAAAATTGACTTCCGCTTCCGTTGGCTCCGCTCAAATATTATCAAAAGTTGCAAACACATATGCATTCATTTTGCACTCTGCACTGTGCTTAGTTGTTGTATAACCTACAGTTACCTCAATAAGCTGAAGCGACAACTTAATGAACACGTAATTAATTAGCGAGTGCAACAAATTTAAATCTTTTTCAATTGGATGAAGAGTTAATGTAGTGTACACAAATTTTAAAACCGTATGCCGACAGGATAAAACATATTTCTTATTCTTCAACACGAAAAATTAATTCATATAATATTTAATCGACTATCATTTATATTTTGGGCAGAGTATCGCTGTTAAGTCAGTGAATAACAACAAATTAAGACAGTAATAAGTTCAAAACAAAATTTAAAAAATATGAAACAAATTTCAAATCAATCATTTTAATTTTATTGTAGTTATCTACATTGTAAATGCCCTAAAAATAGAAAACCACAACATGGGGACCAATGCAAATACCCAAATCCACATATGAGTATGAGGTTCTATTATTTATTGGGCTGGTTTGGGTTCGCGTCGGCGTCTGGGTTTGGGTTCAGCTGTGGGCTCGGGTCCGCAGCTAAAACGGAAATGGAAAAATAAAATGTGAAGGATTAATTCAGTAAGAGTAGTGCGATCCTAGCAACTACCAACTACAACTACTCACATCTCACATCGAATGTAATTTTAAAAATAAATAATTTATATTAAATGTTCTCTCACATGACTAAAATATAATTGAACTATTCTTTAAGAACACAAATTGATTATGTAGTATAATAAAATATATTTTGCGCATTTCTTTGCTTTTATCTGCTGTTATCTACATTTAATTGGACACATATCAAGGACCTTAAGATAATTACATATATTATGAAAACAATTAAAAATTAAATATATGCCTTTGCTTGCATTTCCCAGCAGCAGACAAAAACTTATGTTAATGATTATCCTCAGTGATTAAAGATAGTTACAACAAGCATAAACAATAAGGATAAAAATAATACCAGCACCCTAATATTATATAATGGAAAATATAGGAAACAAATTTCAGATTAATGAATGGTTTACTTTGATTTTATTGTAGTTATCCACATTGTGCTTTATAAATAGGACACCAAACCATGGAAACCAATGAAAGTGTCCACATTTGTATATGATGTTCTATGAGTTATTGGTGTTTGAGTTGGGGTCTGTGTTCGGGTTTCTCAGCTAAGACAGAAATTGAAAATTTAATAATTAGGAATAATTCAATAAGAAACGATCTTAACCACTATTACCTACAACTACTTACATTGCTGTTCAATGATCAAAGGATGAGCACTGTAAATAGAGCAAAGTACCAATAACATCAGCTGTAATCAAGATAACTCATAAGCTAATGCCAAAAGAAATATATGTTAGACCCTACCAAAAGCTTCATTTTCGAAATTATTGACGATTACTGTGGATTTCTTCAGATTTTTTTCGTTTTATAGGACTTCTATGATAACCAGCATTTAATTGGAATTCAACGCATTTAAGCGTGACCGGAAAAGTTAGGATCGATTTATCGCGAAGCGAATGAATTACATAAATTTATAACACATCTTCATAAATATATATAGTTATGAAGTATCACTTGCATGGTATATTAATTTAAAAAGTGTATTTTATATGCCGACAGAATAAAAAATATTGCTTTGCGTTTACACCAATAATAATATTAAATATTTTATATTCAATGTTCTCTTTTATGACTAAAATATAATTTAACTATTCTTTAACAGCACAATTTGTTTGTGTTATGTGTTTTTATATTTTCGTTATCTACAGGTAATTAGACATTTTTCAAATGCCATACGATATGTGCATATATTATGAAAAAAAATTAAAAATGTATAAAACCCACCCAACCAATTAGACTAGAAAATGTTCACTGTTATGTCTGCATTGTTCTTGTGATGCCGCTGCCATTGCTCCTCACATTAACGATTCGTATTTTATTTTTCCCACAGGCAAATAATCGCAATCCCTTGCAGGAAGAGACGAATTGATATTTTAGACACAACAGCTCCAACACAAGGCAAAAACTATTGTTAATGACATTTCTCAGTGATTAAAGATAGTTACAATATGCATAAACAAAAATAAAGAGCAACACCATATATAATATATTATTTTAAATGAATGGTTAATCTTAATTTTATTGTAGTTATCCACATTGTACCCTATACATAGAAAACCAAACCATGCAAACCAATGCAAGTGCCCAAATCCGAACAAAAGGTCCTATAAATAATTGGCGCTTGGATTAGCATCTGGAGCTAAGACAGCAATGAAAAAATGTAATAATTAGGATTAATTCAGTATGAAGCGATCTGAACCACTATTAACTACAACTACTTACCGCGCTTATTAATGACTATATATGATAATGAATGAGCACTGTAAATAGCGCAAACTACCAATAAGATTGACTGCAATCAAAAGAACACATTAGCTAATGCCAAAAGTATTATATGTTAGACCCTACCAAGAGTTTCATTTTCGAAATTATTGACTATTACTGTGGATTGCTTCAGATTTTGTTCGTTTTATAGGACTTCTATGATAACCAGCATTTAATTGGAATTTAACGCATTTAAGCATGACCGGAAAAGTTAGAATCGATTTATCGCGGTGCAATGTACAATTCTTTTCACGAAGCGAATGAATTACATAAATTTATAGCACATTTTCATAAATATATATAGTTATGAGGTATCACTTGCATGGTATATTAATTTAAAAAGTGCATTTTATATGCCGACAGAACACAAAATATTGCTTTGCGTCTATTCTTTAAGAGCACAATTTGTTTATTGAGTATAATGAAGTATATTTTTTTGCGCATTTATGTGTTTTTTTATATTCGTTATATACATTCAATTTCAGATTTTTTCGTTTTATAGGACTTCTATGATAACAGGCATTTAATTCGAATGAAATGCATTTAAGCGTGACCCGCAAAGCCAGGATCGCATTAAACCGCGGTGCAATATGAAATTTAAAAATGTTATCACGACGCGAATGAATTACATACATACTTTTTATAATTCAGCTCACAAATATGTATAGTTATAAAGAAGTAGCAGACTGATATAACTAATGAATACAGAAATGTTTACCGATTGAATATTATCGAATTCGTACTATTAAACAGATCAAGTGAATTCTTAACTTTACAGGATTAACACTATTATAAGCGAAATTTTAAGCATAGCAGCTGCAAAAAAAACCTACAAGTTATATTAATGGTAGTTAAAAGAACTGTTTTAAGACAGAACATTTATTGTGCATTGGAAGTTCCCCAAATATAAAAAACCAAAACATGGGGACCTATGCAAGTGCCCAAATTCAAATATGAGGTCCTATTTTTAGAACCGAAATAATTGTCCTTCCGTTCGAAATCGGAACCCCGTTCGGAATCGGTTGTCCGTTTGGAATCGGTTGTCCGTTCCCCGGCGTGATGGTTCAGCAGCTAAAACGAAAATAGAAAAATTGTGTTTACGATTAATACAGTAAGAAGCGATCTTAAACTCTACTTCTTATAACTACTTACAGCGCTTATTAATGCTCAATGCGTGAGCACTGTAAATGGCGCAAACTACCAATAAGATCGACTGCAATCAAAATAACTCATTAGCTAATGCCAAAAGTATTATATGTTAGACCCTACCAAGAGTTTCATTTTCTAAATTACTGACGATCACTGTGGATTGCTTCAGATCTTTGGGCTTTTTATATGACTTCAATGATAACCAGCATTAAATTTGAATTCAAGGAATTTAAGATTGACCCGTAAGTCAAGATCGATTTATCGCGATGCAATTTAAAATTGAACAAGTGAGTACGGCTGCAGTTGAGTTAGCCTGACCGTTATATACCCTGTACCACATGAAACCGGGCGAATACTTAAACATAGCAAATGCAAAAAAAATCACATCAAAAGCTTATTTTTATTCGATTGCAACCATCTTTTTGATTTCGGTTCTTATTATAAATACTGCTTTCTATCTATAAGACTATGGATGCCACAGATTTTCGTGATTTGATGTCAAGAAGGGCGGGGGAGGAAATAAACATAAACTTCATGTTTGGTTAGTCTAGCTCTTACCATCTTCTTCAGCCTGACTAAAGATATTTACAATAGGTATTTATTTAAATAAGTAGCATATTTATTTTAGACAAGGCATGATGTTCAATCGACAGGACTAACAACTACAGATAATAAGGACAGTAATAAATTTTGAGGCACAAAACTATTATTTTATTGTAGTAATCTACATTGTAACTGCCCTAAATGTTAGAAACCAAAACCTATGCAAGTGCCCAAATTTAAATATGAGGTCCTATTTTTGGGGCGGAACTCGTCCGTTCCGACCCGGGGGTCCATAGTCACCCCCGGGGTACGGACCCGGGCGTCGGTTCTGGTTCTCTCGTCCGATCGGACCCGGGCGTCCATTCTGATCCTGAGGTCTGATCGGAGCAGGGAGTCCGTTCGGACCCTGTGGTCCAACCGCACCCGGCCGTCCATTCGGACCCTGAGGTCCGTTCGGACCCTGGCGTCCGTACTGACCTTGGGGTACGTTTTGCGCAGCTAAGACGAAAGTGGAAAAATTGTGTTTAGGATTAATACAATAAGAAGCAATCTTAAACACTACTTCTTACAACTACTTACAGCGCTTATTAATGCTCAATGCGTGAGCAATGTAAATGGCGCAAACTACCAATAAGATCGACTGCAATCAAAATCACTCATTAGCTAAGTTTATACGTTAGTATTATGGTATATGTTAGACCCTACCAAGAGTTTCATTTTCTAAATTACTGACGATCACTGTGGATTGTTTCAGATCTTTGGGCTTTTATATGACTTCAATGATAACCAGCATTAAATTCAACTTCAAGGCATTTAAGCGTGACCCGTAAGTCAAGATCGATTTATCGCGATGCAATTTAAAATTGAACAAGTGAGTACGCCTGCAGTTGAGTTGGCCTGACCGTTATATACCCTGTACCACCTGACAGAATAAAATTAAAAAAGGAAAAAGCATACATGTGGCTTAAAGTATCTCCAATTTGCATCCAATTAAAATAATAATACGTGAAACCTAATGCAAAGAAAATCACATGAAAAGCTAATTTTTATTCGATTACAACCATCTTTTTGATTTCGATCCTTATTATAAATATCTACATACTGCTTTCTATCTATAAGACTATGTATGGATGCCACAGATTTTCGTGATTTGATGCCAAGAAGGACGGGGGAGGAAATAAACACAAACTTGATGTTTGGTTAGTCTAGCTCTTACCATCTTCTTCAGCCTGACTAGAGATATTTACGTTAGGTATTTATTTAAATAAGAAGCATATTTAGTTTAGACAAGGCACGATGTTCAATCGACAGGACTAACAACTATAGATAATAAGGACAGTAATAAATTTAGCGGCACAAAACTATTATTTTATTGTAGTAATCTACATTGTAACTGCCCTAAATGTTAGAAACCAAAACATGGGGACCTGCAAGTGCCCAAATTTAAATATGAGGTCCTATTTATGGAATCCCGGGGCTCCGATTCCAGCCGGAAGACCCTGAGGTCCGCTTGCAGCCGGGAGTATGTACGGACGCACGGGTCCGATCGGACCCTGAGGTCCGCTTGCAGCCGGGAGTATGTACGGACGCACGGGTCCGATCGGACCCTGAGGTCCGCTTGCAGCCGGGAGTATGTACGGACGCACGGGTCCGGTCGGACCCTGAGGTCCGCTTGCAGCCGGGAGTATGTACGGACGCACGGGTCCGATCGGACCCTGAGGTCCGCTTGCAGCCGGGAGTATGTACGGACGCACGGGTCCGATCGGACCCTGAGGTCCGCTTGCAGCCGGGAGTATGTACGGACGCACGGGTCCGATAGGACCCTGAGGTCCGCTTGCAGCCGGGAGTATGTACGGACCCTGGGGTGCGTTTTGCGCAGCTAAAACGAAAGTGGAAAAATTGTGTTTACGATTAATACAGTAAGAAGCGATCTAAAACACTACTTCTTACAACTACTTACAGCGCTTATTAATGCTCAATGCGTGAGCAATGTAAATGGCGCAAACTACCAATAAGATCGACTGCAATCAAAATCACTCATTAGCTAAGTTTATACGTTAGTATTATGGTATATGTTAGACCCTACCAAGAGTTTCATTTTCTAAATTACTGACGATCACTGTGGATTGTTTCAGATCTTTGGGCTTTTATATGACTTCAATGATAACCAGCATTAAATTTGAATTCAAGGAATTTAGGCGTGACCCGTAAGTCAAGATCGATTTATCGCGATGCAATTTAAAATTGAACAAGTGAGTACGGCTGCAGTTGAGTTAGCCTGACCGTTATATACCCTGTACCACCTGACAGAATAAAATTAAAAATGAAAAAGCATTCATGTGGCTTAACGTACATAGATATGTAATATTGTCGTATCCCCAATTTGCATCCAATTAAACAAATATTACCTGAAATCGAGCGAATACTAAAATATAGCTAATGCAAAGAAAATCACATGAAAAGCTTATTTTTATTCGATTGCAACCATCTTTTTGATTTCGATCCTTATTATAAATATCTACATACTGCTTTCTCTCTATAAGACTATGGATGCCACAGATTTTCGTGATTTGACGTCAAGAAGGGCGGGGGAGGAAATAAACATAAACTTGATGTTTGGTTAGTCTAGCTCTTACCATCTTCTTCAGCCTGACTAAAGATATTTACAATAGGTATTTATTTAAATAAGTAGCATATTTATTTTAGACAAGGCACGATGTTCAATCGACAGGACTAACAACAACAGATAATTAGGACTGTAATAAATTTAGCGGAGACCCCGGCCACCGTTCTGAACCGGGAATCCGTTCGGAGCCTGGGGTCCGTACACACCCGGGCGTCCGTTCGGACCCTGTGGTCCGTTTGGACCTTGAGGTCCTATCGGACCCGGGCGTCCATTCGGACCCTGAGGTCCGATCGGACCCTGGCGTCCGTACTGACCTTGGGGTACGTTTTGCGCAGCTAAGACGAAAGTGGAAAAATTGTGATTAGGATTAATAAAATAAGAAGCAATCTTAAACACTACTTCTTACAACTACTTACAGCGCTTATTAATGCTCAATGCGTGAGCACTGTAAATGGCGCAAACTACCAATAAGATCGACTGCAATCAAAATAACTCATTAGCTAATGCCAAAAGTATTATATGTTAGAACCTACCAAGAGTTTAATTTTCTAAATTACTGACGATCACTGTGGATTCTTTCAGATCTTTGGGCTTTTATATGACTTCAATGATAACCAGCATTAAATTTGAATTCAAGGAATTTAAGCGTGACCCGTAAGTCAAGATCGATTTATCGCGATGCAATTTAAAATTGAACAAGTGAGTACGCCTGCAGTTGAGTTAGCCTGACCGTTATATACCCTGTACCACCTGACAGAATAAAATTAAAAATGAACAAGTGAGATCGGCTACAGTCGAGCTAGCCCGACTGTGATATACCATGTACCATTTGACGAAATAAAATTTAAATCAAACATATGTAAACTTGTGGTCGTCCTAATTTACTTCCACTTAAAATAATAATACATGAAACCCAGCGAATACTAAAATACAACCAATTTAAAAGAGTTCACATCAAACGACATTCACATCATTTCATTGGAAAAGCAGCAGTTCAGTTCTGTTGTTGGAATACGCCCGCACACGTACACATTCAAGCAAGCCTGTATGTGTGAATGCATGCGTTGCAATACGCTAGAAGACTAATGCTTGCTCTTGTTGTTGTTGTTGTTGTTGCGCCCGCCTCTTGCGCTTGCTTTCCGTACTTTCAAACTTCTTTCGCTTATACCAAAGCTAGATTTTATCCGACTTGAACCATATTTTAGATTTTGTTTAATATGATAAATATCTATATATTGCACTTTAAATTAACTTTCTTGCTTAAAGGATTCCAATTTCGATTGCGGTTTGTGGGCAAGGGGAAGGGCAGGGAGGAAAAAAACATAAACCTGATCTGCGTAGTTACATATTACATCTAAATCCAAAATTTGGTTACTCTAGCTCTTACCATCTCTAAGGTCTAGGTGATCATACGGACAGACGGACGGACGGACGGACAGACGGACGGACAGACGGACGGGCGGACAGACGGACAGAAAGACAGACGGACATGGCTAAATCTATTTTATTTTCGATAATGATCATTTTGGTTGTAACAACATATGGTCTGCAACGTCTCCTTCACCCTGTTACATACATTCGAACGAACTTAATATACCTTTGTATCTATAGGTACATGGTATAAAAAGCCTACATGTGGCTTAACGTACATAGATATGTAATATTGTCGTATCCCCAATTTGCATCCAATTAAACAAATAGTAACTGAAACCAAGCGAATACTAAAATATAGCTAATGCAAAGAAAATCACATGAAAAGCTTATTTTTATTCAATTGCAACCATCTTTTTGATTTCGATCCTTATTATAAATATCTACATACTGCTTTCTCTCTATAAGACTATGGATGCCACAGATTTTCGTGATTTGACGTCAAGAAGGGCGGGGGAGGAAATAAACATAAACTTGATGTTTGGTTAGTCTAGCTCTTACCATCTTCTTCAGCCTGACTAAAGATATTTACAATAGGTATTTATTTAAATAAGTAGCATATTTATTTTTATTATTATTTTTTTATTACAGATAATAAGGACAGTAATAAATTTAGCGGCACAAAACTATTATTTTATTGTAGTAATCTACATTGTAACTGCCCTAAATATTAGAAACCAAAACATGGGGACCTATGCAAGTGCCCAAATTTAAATATGAGGTCCTATTTATGGGGCGGAACTCGTCGCGGTTATCCGTTCGGACCCGGGCGTCCGTTCGGACCCGGTTGAAAGCTCGCACCCGGGCGTCCGTTCTGACCCGGTTGAAAGATCTGACCCGGTAGAAAGTTCGGACCCGGGCGTCCGTTCGGGCCCTGAGGTCCGAATGCACCCGGGCGCCCTGGGGGTCCGTTTTGCGCAGCTAAAACGAAAATGGAAAAATTGTGTTTAGGATTAATACAATAAGAAGCGATCTCAAACACTACTTCTTACAACTACTTACAGCGCTTCTTAATGCTCAATGCGTGAGCACTGTAAATGGCGCAAAGCCCCAACAGGATCGGCTGTAATGAATCGCAATTATTAACTAATGTCAACAGCGCTAATGATTGACCATACCAAGAGTTTCATTTTTGAAATTATTGGCGACTACTGTGAATGGCTTCAGATCTTTGACATTTTATAGAACTTTTTTGATAATCAGTATTAAATTCGAATTCATCGCATTTTAGCGGGACCTGATCGATTGCATCACGAGGCGAATGAATTACATGCTTTATATAAGTCAGCACATATTTATATATAGTACGTTGTGTATACATATATAGTTATAAATAAGTACCAGTGTTATATAACTAATAAATACAGAAACTTTAACGCTTGAATATTATCGAACTTCAACTTCACAAATTTAAATTTATTATAATTGAGTTTATAGTTATTGAATGTTATACCTCTAAGGTAAACCAATAAATGTGTAATGTTGGCGTTTTCAACAATTTCTATATATTTTTATAATCGCTATCCTCAGGTTCGAAGAGAGTACATATTTCTATTATCGTCTCGATTTAGTAAGCAGATCAATTGAATTTCTAAACATTATAACATTAACTTTACACAGCAGCTCCAACAAAGTCCAAATACGTACATTTAAAGATATTTTTAATAGGTATTTGTGAAATAAATAGCTAGCCTTCTATTTTTGTGACAGTGCATCGATGTTCAATCAGTGAATCACAGGACTAACAACAACAACAATTAAGGGTATTATTAATCATTTTAACGGCAACACAATATAATTAACAAATGAGAACGTCTACAGTCGAGCTAGCCCGACTGTGATATACCATATACCATTTGACAAAATAAAGTTTAAAACAAGTATATGTCAAATTGTCGTCGTCCTAATTTACTTCCAATAAAACTAATAATACCTGAAACCCAGCGAATTGTAAAATATAGCTAATGCAAAGAAAATCACATCGAATTTGTATTCGATTGCAATTATCTTTTGAATTTCAATCCTTATCATAAATTTCTACATACTGCTTTAAATTATCTTTCTAGCTATAAAACTAAGAATGCCACAAATTTTCGTGGTTTGAGGTTAAGAAGGGCGAGGGAGGAAATAAATATAAACTTGATCTGCGTAAAAACATATTACATATAAATCCAATGTTTGGTTACTCTAGCTCTTACCAACTCCTTCAACCAGACTAAAGATATTTACAATTGGTATTTAGTTAAATAAGTAGCATATTTATTTTGGACAAGGCACGATGTTCAATCGACAAGACTGACAACAACAGGACAGTAAGGACAGTAATAAATTTAACGGCACCAAACTATTATTTTATTGTAGTAATCTACATTGCAACTGCACTAAATATTAGAAATCAGAATATGGGGACCTAAGCAAGTGCACAAATTCAAATATGGTGGTGCAGAATTCCTTCCGGCTATCCGAAAAAAGCCGGGCGTCCGATCAGAGCCGGGCCTCCGTTCGGAGCCGGGGCTCCAATCGGAACCGGGGGTCCGTTCGGAACCGGGAGTCCGTTTGGAGGCGGGACTCCGATCGGAACCATGGCTCCGTTCGGAACCGGGAGTCCGTTTGGAGGCGGGACTCCGATTGGGATCGTACCCGGCGGGCTTGGTTCCGCAGCTGAAACGAAAATGCAAAATTGTGTTTAGGCGTAATACAGTAAGAAGCAATCTTAACCATTACTTCTTACAACTACTTACAGCGCTTATTAATTTTCAATGCGTGAGCACTGTAAATGGCGCAAAGTCCCAACAAGATCGGCTGTAATGAATCGCAATTAGTAGCTAATGCTGACAGCACTAATGATTGACCATACCAAGAGTTTCATTTTTGAAATTATTGACGATTACTGCGAATGGCTTCAGATTTTTGACCTTTTATAGAACTTTTATGATGATCAGTATTAAAGTCGAATTTATCGCATTTAAGCGTAACCCGATCGATTTATCACGATGCAATGCGAAATATAACAAGTGAGATCGGTTACAATCGGGCTAGACCGAACCTGTACCTTTGTACCTATAGGTACATGGTATAAAAATTTCATCACGAGGCGAATGAATTACATGCTTTATATAATTCAGCACATATTTATATGATATATGTATGTATATAAATATATAGTTATAAATAAGTAGCAGAGTTAAATAATTAATAAATACAGAAACTTTAACGCTTGAATATTCCATTGAAAATTCGAATTCCAACTCCACAAATTTAAATCTATTGAAAGTGAGAACGGCTACAGTCGAGCTAGCCCGACTGTGATATACCATGTACCATTTGAAAAAATAAAGTTTAAAGCAAACATATATAAAATTGTGGTCGTCCTAATTTACTTCCACTTAAAATAATAATACATGAAACCCAGCGAATACTAAAATACAACCAATTTAAAAGAGTTCACATCAAACGACATTCACATCATTTCATTGGAAAAGCAGCAGTTCAGTTCTGTTGTTGGAATACGCCCGCACACGTACACATTCAAGCAAGCCTGTATGTGTGAATGCATGCGTTGCAATACGCTAGAAGACTAATGCTTGCTCTTGTTGTTGTTGTTGTTGTTGCGCCCGCCTCTTGCGCTTGCTTTCCGTACTTTCAAACTTCTTTCGCTTATGCCAAACCATATTTTGGATTTCGGTTAATATGATAAATATCTACATATTGCACTTTAAATTAACTTTTTAGCTCAAAGGATTCTAGAGTCGCTTGCTGTTTGTGGGCAAGGGAAAGCGTGGGGGAGGAAAAAACATAAACTTGATCTGTGCAGTGGCATATTATATCCAAAGTTTGGTTACTCTAGCTCTTACCATCTCTGAGATCTAGGTGTTCATACGGACAGACGGACAGACAGACGGACGGACAGTTGTAACAACATATGGTCTGCGACGTTTCCTTCAACCTGTTACATACATTCGAACGAACTTAATATACCTTTGTACCTATAGGTACATGGTATAAAAATATGTGAAGCAAATTTGAAATGAATGACTCTTTTATTTCATTGTAGTTATTGACATTGTAAGTGCCCTAAATATAGGAAACCAGAACATGGGGACCAATGCAAGTGCCCAAATCCACATTTAAGGTCCTATGCTTTTTTGCCCTTGGCTGGGCTTGCGCTTGGCTTTGCGCTTGGCTTTGCGCTCGGGCTCGCGCTCGGGCTTGGGCTCGCGCTTTCGTCCGGAGCTAAAACGGAAATGTAGAAATGAAATGTTAAGGATTAATAGTGCGATCCTAGCAACTACTCACATCTCTTGACAATGTGCGCCCCGTAAGCACTGAAAATGGCGCAAACTACCAACAAGATCGACTGCAATGAAATGAAATCATTAGCTAATAACAACAGGTATATGTATTATATCTTACCAAGAGTTTCATTTTAGTAGTTATTGACGATTACTGTGGATTGCTTCAGATCTTCGGCCTTTTATAGGACTTCTACGCTAATCAGCGTTAAATTATAGTTTGACGCATTTAAGCGTGACCTGTAAAGTCTGGATTGATTTAATGCAATGAACATTTTAAAAATGTCAGCACGAGACGAATGAATTACAAACATTTATATAATTCATCATACATTTGTAATGGTAACTCATAAAAAGAGAGTCAAAATGTTATCGAATTTTCTTGAAATGTATTAAAATCGAATAAAGAATTATTGCATTGTATAAAAATAATACTACTGTACCGGTAAAAACAAATCGATTTATTAAATCTATATGATTTGAAGATGCAGCGGATGACTGCACAATAAACATGAAATATATTGAGGAATATTCGTGTTAATTGCAAAGGATATATTGGTTAAAGATTTGCCATCAAAATAGCTCGACACTTTCAGATGGAAGGATACTATCAATAGCAATGTATGATGGCGCTTTCCACGCCTGCATATTATACAACAATGCTTATGTAGTTTTATCATTTCAGAGCAATCCCAAATCCAGCTTCATTTCCATAACACATTTGCATACTTACACACACTCGAGGGATAGAGAGAGACAGAGAGAAAGACTACTCGCTTCCTTATATAACGAGCAATTTATCGATTTGCTTACTTAATTAAAATGTACCCTGGGCATTCAAAAAGTCACAGGGCTTGCTCATCATTTTAATTTACTCCAGCCCATACCCGCATGTGATGGACGCCCAGTTAACGGGCCATCGAAAGGCATTCCATCCCCCCGACCTGCATCCCCTGCACGTAGATTGCTGAAGCCGACGACGACTGGCAACAATCGTTGTGAATGTGAATGTGAATGTTGATGTGGATGTGGATGGCGATGGGCAACGTTGCGTATGCGTAATTAATGCCCTGTGGCTCTTGATAAACACGGATGCGCCACACACACACGCACGCAGAGCGAGCTCTCAGCACTCACCTCTTATCTGGTATCGCCGCATCCCCTTTTTAGCATATTTGTTTTACCGTTGCCTTTGGTCAAGATTTCATGCATTCAGTCATCCATTGTGGTGTTATTGTTGTTTGGTTGTTTCGTTGTTTGTTTGTTTGTTTATCTGTTTGCCGAGCGAGGTAGCTAGATATGCATATAGAGCGGGCTAGAGGGATAGACAGATGTGGATAGCTTTCAGCTCGCTCCTCGAAGACTTGAGGTTTGGCTTTTGAGGCAACATTTTGCTTAATATGTATGTGCACGCGTCTGCAAAGTTTGTAACTTTATTTAAATTATCATCTTTGTGAGTTTTCGGCTTTCTGTTTGTTCTACGCTCGCAGGCTGGAAAACTAATTTGTGCTAGGCGAAAATGGCAAGCCAGCAGCGTCGAGAGGTCGGTCGGCAAGGAGCCGAAAGCTGACAAGTCAATTTCATTTCGAATGAATGCAAGGCCTAAAATACTCGAGCTTAGTTTGTCCGGCGAACTTTGGCAAAACTTTCAAATAATTGAATGGCAAACTGATTTTAAATATACAGCACATTCTATAAGCCAAGCGTTTTCCGCAAGCACAGCAACCCCTAAAGCTAGGATAAACTACACAGTTGGGGTGCAGTAGGGGATGCTCCTGTCCTCGATACATTACAGACAATTGCATATTACGATATTGACATTTCAATTGTCTCTGATTATTGTCGCAACCTGTGGGAACCCTGTTTAAATTACGTGGAAAATAAAAAGAAGCGGAAGAAAACGCAGCGGCGGATGGGCAAGGAAAACAATGGGTGGCAGAAGACAACACACGCATGCAATGAAAAGGAAAATTTGCATAATAATAGCAATTGCACACGCTTCAGGTATTAAACACTCCACTCGACCCAACCCCTGACCGCTCAGCGCCAACTCAATTTGCCCGACATGAAAATGAGCACGAAAAAAATAAACGTAATACAAAATGAAAAGGACGAGAATGGCAAGAAAAGGAGACAAAAGCAAAAATAATACAGCGAAAAGAACAAAATGTATAGAATCCAATTTTCACTTAATTTTCATCGCAGCGTTGCTTTCTTGGAATTTCCCCCACAGTCCGCTCGCTCTGTCTTTCACTCTCTCCCCCTCTCTCTCTCTCTGCGGCGCTCACGTTGTTGCCGTTTGATGGGAGCTATTGCTGCCAACGTTACGCTGCAGCTGGAAAAGTAGTCGAAATTTGCTGGCAGCAATTTTCATTTGGTTTGTTATTTTGTCTCGCAAAGTATCAATTTGTGTATCATTAAAATAATTTGATTTCCACTCGCACATTCGAACCGACCCGACCCGACCCAATTCGACGCGACACGACCCCTGAACCTGAACCTGAAGCTGAAATCGGGCACGGACCTTCAACCATCCAGCGTCCTTCGATTAGAAATCTGCTGAAAACTCCTCGGGCTCTAATTATGCCCGAAACCGAAACGAAACGGGACAAACTGAACCAACTGAAACGAGAGGAAACGCGTGGAAAGTAACCTAATTAAGCATCGCCGCCGGCTTTCCACATAAATCCACATATTGAATTTCATTCCTTAACATCAATTCCTCGCAATATTGTCTGGCAATTGCCTGCAGCGCGCAAATGCCTTAAAATAGGTACATTTCTAGTATTACGTAATCTTCTCAGCTAGTTGCAGCAATTTCAAATAGCAAGGCAAACTTACTTATTATGTTTCCGTTGAAGATTGAATATCCTGATGAAATTCACAGCCATCAATTTTATTTGCATTGCAATTTTACAATTAGGCAAAAGTTTAAGTCAGATACATATTTTGTTGACTTCTCTTTCTATTTTCCTTGCAATTGTATTTTAAAAATGAATTCTTGTTTTATGTGCTATCAGTTTCAAGTAGGGCTTATCAAAATATTGTGTCTGTAATTCTAACTAATTTAAATAACTAAAATAATTTTAAGTTTTGATTTTATCACTTGCATTATTAACTTATATTACTTGGTTAAATTTTGTATCTACAACTTCTACTTTTCAACTTCAAACAAGTAAACGTGTTACAAGACTGTTCAGCAATCTGAGATACCCTAATCCAACCTGTAGGGTAATTCGTGTTAACATACATTTCGCTTGTGGAATACCATTAATCAATTGGCTCTTAAGCTTGCTCGTAAGCAGAACAAAATATAACCATCACAAATCAGCGATTTCGCGACGGAATGCCATCCAAGAGAAGGAAGCAAAAGGAAGGAATGGGGAATGGAATGCGATAAATGCGAATGCGAATGCGACTAGGACAGCTGAATGTCCTTGCTGCTAACAACTTGTCGGCATTGAGGCGTTCATTAAAGCAATCAAGCACTCAATATGCCCCCAGGCTGCCATATCCTCAAGTTGCCTCTTGCTGCTTCGTGGCAGCTGCCAGCGACAAGCGGAAAGAAATTTCAGCTGTTTCTCAAATGCAGCAGCATTGCCGCTTCCGCTTCCGCTTTCAAATGCATTCGCTGGCATTTTGTGTGTCGCATAAAACGCTTCCTTCTTCCTCCGCTGATTGTGGACAATCGCTCCCCCACGACTCCCCCAGCTGACCATAGCATTAATAAGACACACAGGACAAACGCGCTTCAAAATTCCGAATGAATAATTGATTCACCAATCTAGAGAGAAATGTTACAACGTTCTTTAAGCTTCAGCACAATATATCATTCGTCTACTGATAAAATGGGTTAATCGGAAAGACAGTTCTGCATATTTTTCTGTCACTTGAATGCCAAACATTAGTTCGATATGAGTGCCGATCATAATCCCAATCATTCGCACTTTGCCATACTGCTGAAATGTTTACTGTGGCATCTGCGATTCGAAGTTTTCGCCCAATGAGATCAGTGGAGCAAGCTAAAGTGCCGGCAATTCTGCAGATTGTCTGGCACAATAAGAAAACTTAATACATTAGAGCTTGTTTGTGTTTTATGTGGTGCTTTAAATACGATTCTATTGAGTTGTAGTTTCGGGAGCTGCCACAATATTGGTGCTCATTACATTAGCTCTCAAATCGGAGACTATAACGCGGCCAAAGCGAGTGTTGAGAAATAACATTAACGCACACACATGACAAACAATCAGGAGGCCAACGCGGAGAGAGGAGAGGGGAGACAAGAACTTGAATGAAACTCAAACAAAACGAAAAAAGAATAAATTTATGCACACTCGACGATGGCGACCGAAAATCAACAAGATGGCGTAGCAGAGTGAGTGAGAGAGAGAAAGAGAGAGACGCAGTGTGGGCAGGGGGCTGCCAACTTGGCAACAAAAGCGTGAGGAGGCATGAGGCACACGACAAAGATATTGACAGTAAGTTGACAGTTCGTCAGTGCGGCCAGTTAGAGAGCACTACGAGCAGTAGTACTCGTACTCGTGGTAGACTCGCACATCGCCGCGACATTATGTCTGACTGACATGACGTGACGTGACGTGACGTGACGCGTTGTAATATGGCGACGTATGGCTTAATGTGACCACGACGAATATCAACATCAACTCATAAACAAGTGGGTGGGCAGGTCAAAGTACACACATACGTGCACCGGGAGAAAACGATTCCTAAAATAAAACTAGAATCAATGAGAAATCATTTGGCAAAATGTTGCACAGATTAAAAAAGTAATAAAAGAGTTGAATATATTATATATTTTAATTTGTTACATTTATCATTATTTCAATATTTTTTCTAATGAAATTTGTTTTCTGAAATCCTTGATTCACTTCATAGAAATGTTCTCTTATATCTACTTTAAAATCTAAATGAATTTATAAAATATTCTAATAAATAATATATAATTATAAAACTATAATAAATATTTATAAAATTGCCAATAAATTGTCTCAAACTGAAACACAATGAATTTATAAAATATTCTAAGTAAAATAAATAATTATAAAATTTGTAATATTTTCAAATTGTCATTTACATCAATTATAAAGTCAAATTAGTGTTTGCAACGTGCGAAATAAAATGTATTGCAGGCATTTATTTAGCATACAAATTCTCTGGGAAATCGAAGATAAAAACTGTTAGAATACTGTCTTTCAGTTCGTTTGGTTTCTTTCGGTGTATGAAGTGTAGTGTATGGAAATTGATTGTTGCAAAGAGACGAGCGAGACGGTGATGGAAGCGGAGATGGAGACGGCAGGCGCATTGACATGGGTTTTAGGCAAGCAAACAAAACGAAAACCAAAGCTAAAGCCAAAGCCAAAGCCGAAGCCGAAGCGAAAACCAGACCTAACCATGCCAAACCAGACCAGACCAGTCCAGAGTCGAGCCCGGCAGAACCCTGGGCCATGGGCAATGGACAATGGGCAATGGGCAGTGACGTGACAGCAGCCCATTTACTGGCGACAGGTTGGTCATTTGGGTTATGTGGTGCGTAGGAAATTAACCTCGCTTCGGGTTATACATGCATGCATACAACGCATACATTATTATTATTATGATTGTCATCATCATCGTTATAAAGTTCGCTTTACAGCGATAATAACGATGATCTTACCACGGACTTAATCATCTGCTATTCCTGGCAGGCAATTCGACAATTTCAGCAAGTTTGACAGTTCAGCTACACCTACCGGAAAAAAAAACTAAATAAATAAGGAAGCGACTGAAATGACTAAAGAGGAAGCAAAACAGGAGGGGCGAAAACAGAAAAAAGTTGCCTTCACTTGTGCCTCAAGTGCAGAAGGACACCGGGACAGCAGGACGGCCGGAATTGTGGTAAGCCAAGGAGCAAAAGAAAGAACGAGCAGAGCAGAGGGAGTGCTGCTGCTGATGCAAAAAAAAAGAAAGAAAATACAAGTAAATATCCTGAGCGAACACAATTCAATTTAACTTTCTTCATTTCTTTGCCTTGCTGTGTTATTTTTATTTATGTAAAGGCACACTCTCCCCCTCTCTCTCTCTCGCTCTCTCTCTCTCTATCGTTCTCTGTCTGTCTGTCTGTTCGTCTGCATGTCGCTCGTTACCTCGCACACGCTCTGTCTCTTTCGCTGTGTGTGTGATACGATATTATGGCAATTTCCATTGGAGTCAGTCCCTTTCAAAATTAAAATGTTTCTTATGCACGAGAGATTTCTGATGGGCAAACGGTATAAAAGGTAACGGCCTGGAAGTTACCGAGAATGTACGAAACACGACAATAACTGGAGCCATTCTCCCTCTCTCTCTCTCTCTCACACACACACACTCTCTGCTCACGCCGTGTCTCCCCTTCGCATATTATTTTATTTTATTTTTTTTTTGTTGGGTGGCAAAAGCGTATGTAGCATGAGCGAGTATATAATGGCATTTTTATAAAATGTGTTGAAAACTCATGTCTATGCATGTTGACTACAAATAACAGTACTATGTGCCCAGTGTATGTATAGCACGCCACATACTAGTGGTATATAGAGCCCAATATATGGGACTTGTTTTGCTTGTTAACTGATTTGCCTTCACCGAAAACCACAGTTCGTTTCGTTTGTCGTTCCAATTAATTACTAATAGCAACATTATCTGACATTTATATTGACTTTTGGCATGTAGTAGGCTTGCTCGTGTTTCTCTCCCGACTGCCCACTTCCCAAGGACTCCTCCGCATTCAAATTGAACACAATTTACCATATTTTAACATATTTTAGCGCAAGGTAAACATTTCATAAAACACAATTTTAATGTCCCGAAGGCAATTATCAATGTGTGTAGAATTATGATTAAAGTTTATATTCTAGCAAACTATTTAAGCAAATTTTCAGATTCGATGTTCTACAAGTAATTTGTGGATTATTAATACTACGAATTAAGTGTGTTTAGTTCATTAGTTGATATTATTAGAGAGCAACTATAAAATTTAAGCTAGTATTCAGTTTGTATTTATCTTCTTCATCTAATCTACAAAACTTCATGTGTCAATACTTATAATAGTGCCAATTAACTGCAGCTTTTAGTTTAGGATCCCTACAAACATTACACTAACTTTCTCCATTCTCGATCTTCTTGAACAACTCTATCAAGTCTCATAGTTAAAGCAGTAGTCTATTCTGTTTCGTTTATAAAATTTGCCACTTTCATTTAGTGCCTGCTCATGGTCTATCCCAGTGTTGCATAAATCAATCTAACAGCTACATGCTCTCGGTACAAACGTACATAAATGCTACTGTGAAGTGCTCCCAAATGATTGTTGGCTGCGATTGTCTGATAATATGCCACCTTCGCAATTTCGGGAGAGGGAGCGGCAGAGGGAGAGGGAGTAGAACGAAACCGAAGCCGAAACAGAAACCCAAAACCCAAACACGAAATGAATAACAAGACGAAAACTTTAAGCAAATCCCCACATGTCCAAGTTGCGGCACAAGAATAAATATATATCGCCAAATGAAGGCAGCGCAACGAATTCGCTCCAAAGAGCAGAAGAAACGAACAATAGACACACACACACAAACACACGCGCACGCAGACCGACAGGCAGCGAGAAAGAGAGGGGAGGTGAGAGCGAGTGAACAAGAAGAACAAGAGCAAAACGTCTCATTTGATTCGCATGCAGGCGAAGCCCATAAATCTAACCTAAACTAGCGCTCAGTGAGTGCGAATATGTGGGGGGCGGGGCGGGGCGAGCGAGAGAAGAACACGAAATCACATTCGCAAAAATAATTAATATTTATTACCCGAGAATGAAGTATTATCAAATTGCATAATTGCTGTGTTTCTCATTCGACACGACAGAATGCTCGACTGCTCGACTGGCCGACTAAACTGGCGCTGGCTCTGGCTCTGGAGCTGGAGCTGGAGCGGGAGCGGCTGGCTAAAGCACCCGCGTGCTGGTGGGGCGGCCTTTGTGGGGCGCTGCGCAAACCTGGGACCTACAAAGTGTGTACAACTTGCAGCCAGAGCTGGGCTACTTGCGCGCAAATTGCTACTTGCTTCAGCCGCCGACCTGGAGCGGGACGGTCCGACAAACTTTTTGATATATGAATTAAGTTTGCTTCGGCCGCAGCGCCGAAGTGTGTGTGTTGTTGAGACATTTTGGATTTACGTTGTAATTACAGAATTTTGGATTTTCGTCTTTTGTGTGTGCAGTGCAGTGAGCCCCAAGTTCCGGCCTCAAACGGCCCCTGCAACGTCCGACAAAGTGTCGTGGCGAGGCCTGTGGTCGTGTCCATTTCGCTGGGTCGCTTGAAGGTTATTTATTATGACATGTTATTTAGGTTTCATTTCAAAAACTTGATTGGACACTTTAGACTGGCAGCGCCGAGACCAAGACGAGGACCAGGACGAGGACCACGACCACGAGCACGAGCACGAGCAGGCCCAAAACGGAGGCTCCTCTCTTCATTCTTTGTTTGTCGTTTTCTCTCTGCGGACGGAAGCATTGCGTGCGCTTGTGTTATTCTGCAAAAGGTTACAAGTCGCCACAATGATTCTTGCTATGCGTGTGTGTGTGTTGCTGTGTGTGTGCCTGGGTGTGAATGTGAATTTCGCAGCGGGCTCAAGTGGACACACACGCAAACGGCAACAACACCAAGCCCAAGTCATGGGGTCAACAGTTGAATGCGAACCTAAACGAAAGGAAAGGCAAGGAAGGGCTGCGTGAAAAAGTTCTGTAATCCTTTGTTATCGTCGCCAGCTCATATAATTCGCTAATACCTTCGGCTCGATTGCATTTACAATCCGTTACCAGGGCCCTATTAACGCCCCGAAACTGTCCCAGCCAAAGGGCTTAGATAGCCCATACAACACACATAAATCAGGCCTTAAAGAGCCTCGAATGAAATTCTCTGCATTCTCATTTCACTAAGCAACTAATCCGCTTTGTAATCATATACTCATTTCTTTAAGTTTGTATTTTGCCATCGCAAATTGCAGACTTAATGCCATTTGAAATGTATGCCAATCATTAAATATTCCAGCAATTAGTAGTACTCTTCTTTCTTTTCAATTTAATTGCTATTTTTACGATTCCAAATTGACTTTATTAGCATTGTATGCAGTATCACTAATGGCACAATCGATACATATATATATATGTGTATGTGTGTGTATAACCTTAAGCTTGAACTTTATGCTCAGATTATTTCTGTACAGTGTTTTTCTCCTATTTTTTCCATTCTTTCGCTCTCGAATGATTGTTGAAAATCGCTTGAAGGGGGCATCATTAAATTCTTGATGATGTGCATGAATTGCAGCTTCTTCGCTGGGGCTGGGCATAGAGAAAAAGTTGAATGTAAATGTGGATTCATTTAAATAATTAAACCATGATTTGAGCATAAACTGATCCTAACAGCATGCGACTTAATAGCACTCGAATTATAACAACTTGACAACAACGTTCTCCACAGCCGAACATTGAAAGTGACAGACGCCGGGAGAGAGAGAGGCGAGCTGGAGAAAATAATTAAAACGAACGAAATTAATTTGTTCCACTTGAGCCACCCGCCTAACAATGATATGAGGTTTTAGTTTTACTTTATGCTGATTGTTCGTCCACCTCTGAGCGCAGAGCGCTGAGCGCAGAGCGTTTTGGGCCAAGACGTCTACGTCTGCGTCTGGGCCAACAAACACACACACACGCGGTCTAAACGTCTTGGCCATGACACATAACTTATGGCCAAAATGGTTGAGAATTCAACATGAAAAGAACATTTGGTAGAGAATTAAAAGACTTTTGTCAGCACAGCCACAATGAAACACCACCTTAAAGAGCATCAGCAGCAGCTTCAATACGAATATGAAATGCTCTACAGACAGCAAAAATACACATAGATGACCTACCGAATTTTGTGAGATTTCTTCTACAGAAAAGCGTAAATTGTTGCTAGTAAAATACAAGTAAATATGTATCTGCTTTGTAAATAAATAATGATTTATTCAAATAAAATAAAAGACCAACTTAAAGAGCATCAGCAGCAACTTCAACACGAATATGAAATACTCTACAGACAGCAAACATAGACATCGAATTTTGTGACATTTCTTCTACAGAAAAAGCGTAAATTTTTGCTAGTAAAATACAAGAAAATACGTATCTACTTGATAAATGAGATGATAATGATTATTTCATTCAATATTTTCCCATGTTTGGAATTATTTTTAACTTGATTGCAGCGATTTAATTTGCATTTTATTTAACACAATTTTTGTAATAATTTTACAGAATATAAAAAGCATCTGCCTTTATTTTCACATGCTTACAGCACTCTAGGCAAACTAATTTGCTCTAGTATGTAAAATATACAAGTGCTATTATTTGATGCAAGCTGAAGACGTTGCAAAGGGCTTAGTAGAGCCGTGGTACCCTCAGCTGGGATATAATTACGGCTAATTTATCTAATATGTGTTCCGTCGGTCAGCGCTGCGGCCAGTTACCGTGACACGGCATTAAATGTAAAACCGAATTACGAAAAAAGCAAAAAAAGACAGAAAGAGAGAGAGAGTGTGAGAGAGATAGGAAAAAACAGCAAAACGGAGCAACGTTCGGTGGCAGCAACCGGAGGCAAGTCGTGAGTTTGAGACACTGCTTTATTTCGACGGCTTATCGCCAACAAATGTGCAACAATAACTCAGCCAGTCTATATGTATGTGGACGCTATCGTCCTCACCTCGCGCTCTCGCTCTCCCTCTCCCTCTGTCCCTCCCTCTCTATCTCTGGCTCTTTCGCGCACTAGCTTGTGCTATCTGCGGCAAGGTGCAGACGACGACGTCGGCGAGTTCAGAGTTCACCCTAATCAATGTCAACAACTTCACGCTTCGCTGTTCGAGTTATGTTGACAAGCCGTGCGATAAGGACATTTCTCGTTCTTGCTCTCCCTCAATCTCCCACCTCTCTCTCTCTCTCTCTCTCTATCGCTCTGCGGGCCATCTGAGTCCCACGCCGAGTGCCACCTGTGCTCCGCATTGCGTTGACCAAAGCCCCTTAATCCTCTGCAGCTCATAAAGTAGCTGAGTTATGTGCTTAGCTGTCTCTCGAAACCAGACTCCAGCCATGGATATTACCTATTACCTGGCGCACCCGAAAAAAACTGTTGGAAATTTTTAAGTTCGTCATGCGGGCAGCTCAAAGAAATTGCAGTTGACAGAACTCAGTCATGCAGGCACGCTGCATAATATTATTTACAAGGAAAAGAATTATGGACGATATAGGTATTATAATATTAGTGAGATAAGTTAAAGAACTTCCAGGAAATGTTATAGTTGTAATTTGAAATATTTTAAATATGTACAAATAATATATAAAATTCTTAGTGAGGAATATTTCTTACTTTATCTTGACATTTAATTTTTGTCATTGCCTTGCAACAGTTTGACTTAAATATTAATGAATAAACTATAGTATTTTTTAAGTATTTGCAGAATCACAGATACGAATGATTATAAAATTAGTTAGTTTAGTTAAATCAGCTTCAGGAATGTTATAGTTTCAATTTGAATAATTTTATGTATATACAATTAATATTAGATGTTCTGAGTGAAAAATATTTCTTACTTTATGTTGACATTTAATTTTTGTCATTGCCTTAAAACAGTTTGGCTTAAATTTTAATGAATAAACTATAGTATTTTTGAGTATTTGCAGAATCACAGATACGAATGATTAGATGAGTTAAATAACTTGTAATTTGAATAATTTTTAAATATAAATATAATATGAATATATATTCCTGTACATTGACAATACTTATATCGTTTTTATTTTGTCTGCCTTGAAGCAGTATGACTTAAATTTGAATTAAGTAGTAGTAGTTTTTAAGTATTAGCCATTTACAGATATAAATAATTAAATATGAATATATAAAGGTTTTCTTTCATTTTCTAAGTTTTTTTATTAAAACTTATGTAATTTTGCACCTTTTGAGATTATGAAAAACAATCGACATGTTAAAAGATGTAATCATGTAAAACATATATGTAACTAATGCGTTTCTAATTCTATTTGCAGATACGCCTTATTCAATCTTTGCATAATTCGCAGCATTTCCATTCAATTTGCCGCGAAATAAATAAACATTTCGAGCAAAGTCATGGCCGAACAGCAGGAGTCATCTCCCATTGTACCGTGTCCGAGCATAGCATAGCATATGTATGTGAGTGAGTAAGTGGAAATAGGAGTATAAGTGTGTATGGGGAAACAAATCCAGTTTCATTAATCTAATGCATTTTTAAGACGTCCATTAGGCCGAAATTGTTCTAATATACGGGCTGTATAAATTACTTAATGCTGGACTGTGAAAAATATACGATATAACGAAAAGAAACAGCAACACACACAAAAAAAAATAAAAGCAAGAAACCAAAACGAGAAGAACAGAAACGAAATCGTCAGCAGAAAAGCAGAGGGCAGCGAAAATATCCGAGTAGGAAATTAAAGTGCGATATACACAGAAGGGAATGACTGACTGACTGGCTGGATGGCTGAATGAAATGGCATAACATAAAAATGCGAGAAAATTGCTACGCCCAAAAATTAAAAGGGAGAAACGCAAGCGAAGAAATGATAGAAGCGACAGTTAAAAGCAGAGCAAATATCAACTGCGACCAGGAGCAGGACCCCGGTTGGGCTCTAATAGACAATAAGGGCATAAATACGATAAAAAGGAATACGGGAAGAGTGCGAGCGTTTTGTTGGTTGGACAGCAACGCGAAATCATGAATAGATTTCTGCCTCTGTCTCTGTTTCGGTCCCGGTCTCGGTCTCGGTCTCGGAGTCGGCCTCGGTTTGTGTGTCAGTAATGCGTCGTTAAACTGTAAAAGACCGTAAAAAACAAGAGCAGCAACAACAGGCAGCGGCCATAAAAAATGAGTAGTCTTGGAAGAAGCAGCAGCACCACAAATGAGCGAGCGAAGCGAGGCGAGTAAATCATTTTACAATGGGAGACCCCAGAAGAGCCCACGGGCCTATGGGCCTGCGTTTTTGGAGCTGTCAGCGGGTTTATGGCTTTTCATGAAGGACAATCAAGTAATAGCCGACGGTTTTACGATGACACAAAACTACATAATAAAAGATATATCAACGCGCGCTCCCGCGCTCCACAATCCGTCCGTCCGACTTGCCGCCCCGTCTTGCGAGCTGGGGATCTGATAGCAACAAGCGTGCGACGCCCCCGCGCTAAACCAAAAACCAAAAACTAGATGTACTGGCTAAATCGTTAGATTTGGCACGCCAATGTATGCGATGCATGTTGGCAATCATTCTTCGGCCTAACAATTTTCAATTTCTCCACGCCACACAACCTGCCGCCTGCCCCTTGCCACCGTGCCTCGCTCCTGGTGCTGGGCAAATGTGTGCGTGACACGCAAACTACTCAACTCGAACTCCAGCTGCGCCGGCGATGGCGCGAAATTACTGTCACCTGAGTGGCCAAACAGTCTGACAATTTGTCCTCCCAGCGCAGCCAAATCGCTTTTTATATAGAGCGCCGCCTCTCGCCATAGTCGGCAAGTGTGGAGAGTCGCGGCTTTAAAACTACTTCAGCTGTTCTGCCGCAATTTTTGACACAATCCGATCTGAAGAGAAGCCTGGCGACAAACTGCTGCCAAAACCAAGCAATTTGCAGGGTATGCATTGTACATACGTATGGAGTTTGGGTGGCGGGGCTTTAATGTTTTTGATTTCATTCCAGGATTTTGCCGCCTCTTGATTGACAGTAATGGCATTTTCGCGACTCGTCGAGCGGAAAATGCTGAAAAGCTGCGCGCTGACACGACAACGCGAGTCAATAATAAAAATTGCATGTTGAGCGCACATTTGGGAATCCCAAGCTCACACACACACACTCTGACACACAAGAGAGAGAGAGAGAGAGAGAGAGAGAGAGAGAGAGAGAGAGAGAGAGAGAGCGAGAGTCGACGTCGCTGTTGACACCCCGAAAAGCCAGAAGAGAAAGCGTAAATGAAAACCCTTTTGGCCGCATTTTCCAGTTAATTTATTTTTGGTTAATTTCCTTCGTTTGTTATTTTACTGCCTCCACTTGGTGGTACAACCCGAGTCCCCGGCCCCCTGTCCCGAGGCCCAGCAACCCAGCAATTCCCACACCCTCTCCCAGCCGTACCATAGCATATCCAACAAACCCCACACCAGCGTTTATTGCACTTTGACAGGAACGCACTGCGGCGCTTTACGAAGCGAAAAAGGTTAATGGAAGCATATGAAGACGACGTCGACGACGACGACGAAGAATTATGCAGGTCAAGGAGCTGACTTAACGTTCTTAAGCACAAATCAGCGGATAACTCAAGAAATTATTGCTGTAGCGTTACTGCAACTTATGTTAATTTCTTCAAATTCTGTTCAACTAAGCATATGAATTTCTGAGTATATTTCGTTATACTAATTCCACATTTGATTTGCTGTCCTTAATATTTTCTGAATTCTTGTGACTAAAGCAAACAGCATGATTAATATTCAAGCTGCAAAAACGTGTAGTTGAGGCACCACTTACATAAATTTCTAGATATGTTACATAGCGTTGAAGTTGCACTACCAAACTCGTATTACAGTTGAAAGCTCAGTGTAACTAAACTACAAAAGTAAACAATGCTATAAAGAATGCCACATATTATAATTTTTTTGTTTTGTTTATTAAGTTATATAGAAAAGTATATAATACATAATCAGTATATATAATCACATTTATAATAACAAAATGTATTCAAAGTAAGCTGAGATTTTTGACAGTTACTTTGAGAACAACAAATTATTTAATTAAACGCTTTGAGCTTTACAAAACATTTTTGACTTGAATAACAATTAAAATTAATTACTAAGAATCTATAAAATATTTGACTACAATTTGTGTTCATTAATATCAATTAAAGATTGTTAATAGACTGTGGACACTCAAAAGAAGAAAAAAGAAAGAACAGTACTATATATAATAAGACTATATAAGACTGAACTAAAATTATTTGTAGTAGGAAAGTCTCTCTAGTGTGCTTTTTGATGAACGCTCAAAGAATGAATCGTCACGCTTATTTAGCTCTTGTGCAAATGAACGTATTATTCTCAGTGTGACCAGTTGACCTATTGCTTAGGGTGACCAGTTCCTTAACTATAATATTGCACAGTGGACTGACTAGTATTAGTTACTAACTAAACTTATTACTACAGTATAAAGTGTTGAGTCACGGAAGCTCGAAAGTGTAGAAGCGAAGTGCAAGTTTGCAGAAATAGTTGTTTTATGATTCCGTAGCATAAAACTAGAATTAGCTGGAAGAATGCTGACTGCTGAATGTTAACAGCTTTTTGAGTTGCACTTAAGGACAGCGAGTTGAAAATAAATAAATAGTAAAACTTAGAGCAGAGCGTAAAAAAGGCAAACATCGTAACTGGTTTGCTGTTCTTTCAAAGTAGAATATCCCTATAAGTACAATAGATATATATAGATGGGAAAGGGGAAGGGGGGCGATGCTCGCATGGGCGAGTATACTTATATATATATTAGCAATAATTTGAGGCATCAATTTTTTATTGCTGCTCGCAATCATTTAATCATCTCGAGTCATCAGTTGTCCTCTCTTTATCGCTGGGTGTCGAGTGAGTTGTGGCGAGCCAAGGGGGTGGGGGGGTAGAGGGGGAAGGCGGCTTCCATGGCGAATTTTGCCAGGCGTTGCCTTTGGTCGCGCCATCAGGCCATTTGACACATGTGTCAGTTGCAAGCGCTTCACACAGAAAGAGAGGCAGAGGCAGAGTCGGGCGAGAGGGCGACAGAGAGCCTTCGGTTGACAGCTGTCAGTGTCAGTTTACATAATTTATAGATTTCAACGCATAAAAAAGTCATAAAATTTACAATGTTGCCTTCAACAAAAACACATTTCTGCGCCTGAAGCGACAACAGCGACTTCGTCTCCAGCTCCACTTCATGCTCATTGGCAGCCACATGCCCTTCCTCCACTGCCCATAGACGCGATTCTTTTGATGCCTTATTTTTATGAGCGAAGACATCAATTTTCGCACAACTACAACAACAATAACTAGATACACACACACAGCTGTATATTTGTGTGTGCATTCACACACAGCATAGAGATGTATTTCTCTTTCAATTCGTTCAATTTCTGGGCATTGGAAATGCTTTTGATTTATTTGTATTTATGTGATTCTTTTCTCATATTCAGCTTCAGCGATAAATCCTCGCACTCAACAAAATACATAAACGATTTATAGTTGCACAATCGCAACAACAACAACAACTGGCAGAACAGTAACAATATCTAGCAACAACAATAGCAGCTAGAACAGTAGCTGGCTTCGCTTGCTTTTGCTTGCTTTGCTGCCAGGAGCAAGTTTTCCTGTTATACCAAATCCCAGTGCAACATAAATCTTTTATGGGAATATGTATCTTGGCACCAAAATGCGGCACAGCAACTAAGTGAGCCAGGCAACAACTGTGCGAGGGCAGCTGCATAAGTTCTCAAAGTAACTGCCACAAAATCTTAACTGACTTTCGATACATTCTGTTATTACAAATGAGATTTCTTATATACGTCTTTATATAAAGAAAAGTTTTCTACTTTGTTTGCATGTTTTTGAAATTTAATACTAATAATCTAGATATACTTAAACGCAAACTTTAAGAATTTTATAACATATACCTAAAACAAATCAAGTCTCAAAATATGAACAAATTTCTTGAGCTTCAATTAAGGAAATTAAACTCAGTCAATTATGCAATATATATCCAAAATAAATTAATTATACAAAATATCAACAATTTCTTTAGCGACAATTAAGAAAATAAAATTCATTCAAAATAAATTAATTATACAAAATATCAACAATTCCTTTAGCTACAATTAAAAAAATAAAATTCATTCAATTATGCAATATATATCCAAAATAAATGAAGTCTCAAGATATGAACAAATTTCTTTAGCGACAATTAAGAAAATAAAATTCATTCAATTATGCACTATACATTAAAAATATATTAATTCTTAAAAGATGCTACAATTTCTTTGGCGTCAATTATGAAAATAAAATTAGACTAAAATGGTATGATTGGGTGCATTTAGAGTATAAAATATAAATAAATGCAAAAGTACACTAAACAATATTGTTACAAAATGTAATTTAAAAATATTTTTTAAGCTCTCTTTCAACATATAGTAACTATTCTTCAATGTGCAATAAGCAAACATAACACAACAATTTGTGCAATTTTTAAATTGTTAATTTTTAGTTGCATAGATTTTAATCGGATTTGTTCATAGAAGGGTTGCTACATAAACTTTTGTCCTTATAATGAAATTGATAATATTTACCATCAAAAAGAGTTTTATTGTTTTTCAAAGTAATCAAGTATTCTGACAGCCAGTTGTGTCAAGTTAAGCATTTCGTATAACTGAAAGAAGTATACGAATTTCTATCGATAGCTTGTATAGAGTTTTGTCAGTGCTGTCAACAGCATAGGCGAGCATCAACTCTAGCCAGTTGTCACTATTCATAACGATATTAGTTGTGAGCTCCCAGTTGAAATCAACTTATTCGACAAGCAAACGTCGAAAGATCGAGAGCTATTTCAGTGTCTGAGTTTCGAAGTCGTTTCCAATTCGAGTGTGCAACTGTGAACGATGAGCGGTGAACCGGAGAATGAGGACGACAAGCCGCCGTATGCGTTCTTCTTTGGCGGCATGGGAGCGGCCTCGGCCATCATCTTCTCGTCGCTGGGCGCCTCGTACGGCACCGCCAAGTCGGGCACCGGCATCGCCGCCATGGCCGTGATGCGGCCCGAGCTCATCATGAAGTCCATCATACCCGTGGTGATGGCCGGCATCATCGCCATCTACGGCCTGGTCGTCTCCGTGCTGATTGCCGGCTCCCTCTCGCCCAGCTACACCATACGCAAGGGCTACATTCACCTGGCCGCTGGACTCTCGGTGGGCTTCGCCGGCCTTGCTGCGGGCTTTGCCATCGGCATCGTGGGCGACGCTGGCGTACGTGGAACAGCGCAGCAGCCGCGTCTCTTTGTGGGCATGATTCTGATCCTGATCTTCGCCGAGGTGCTGGGACTATACGGGCTCATTGTGGCCATCTACTTGTACACGAAGTAATCAACTTGATTGCCGCCGCTCCAGCGCCAATCTTGCATTAAAGAGTCGTAGCAGGCAAGTGTGTGTGTATGTGTGTTTTTGGTGGGCGGGGAAAAAGTATCGGGGAAAATTCATCTAGCTTATGGCGCAAAAGGACCCAAAGCCATAAATTCCCAGGCGCAACAAATCTGTGGCACCTTGTGCCAACTTAACAATCACATCAGCGCCCCCCACTTTAAACAGCAGCGAACCCGAGCAATAAAACTCGGGCTTGCCGTGTGCGTCTCCACCTACCCCCCATCGCCTCCCGCTTGCCACGCGAAAAATATTCAAAATGCAAAACATTTCTCGAGCACAAATAAAAATGTCATGAAGCTGCTGTAACAGCGCACGCGGCGTGCAGGGATTGAGCAGTTGTTGTCAAATGAAGACAACGTCCCCTGGCTGGTTTGAACTGCTCCCAGCGGTGGCAGGAGCGAGTTTCCAATTTCCATTTTCCATTTGCCGTTTGGCAGGGAATATGTCGCCAGCTAAACCGCGCTGCGGCGACCGCAGCATAGGGTTCATATTTTCCAATTTGTTTAATTGAAACAAGTGCGAAAAGGCAAAGAAAATGCTGAAATGAAACCGCAACTTCGATTTTCAATAATCAAAATTCGTTCTGCGGTTTCTGTGCTGTGCTCCTCCGGCACTTCGAGGCCAGCGCGCAAAAACAACAAGCAAATGGAAAAGCTGGAAAACCGAAAAACCGAAAAACCACCAACATTGTGACAGGGCCAGGGACAGGGGCCATAAATTTGCACATTTTTGCTGGATAGCCGGAAAATTTAACGGCACATAAAGATAAACCTCGTTAGCAGCAACAAAGCACAACAGCAACAAGACCTAAGCTCGCCTTCTGCTGCGGCCAGACCAGCAGATACCCTGTAGTCTGCAAGAAACTATAAAGCTATTAACAGCGAAGTCAACATCGAATACGGTAACATAGAATGCAAATTATTTATTATATTTAAAACAGAAAATCATTTCTTTAACTACGCTTCCCTTTCAAAGGAAATTGTACAGCTTCATCTTAATTTTTTAAATATAATGAAAGGCAACTGATTCAAAACACTCGATTCATTCCAAAATGTATACCTATTAAACTCAAACATGGGAATTTTCACTCGTATTTACATTTCGTCTACATATAAAATTAATGCTTTTAAAAAAAACTAAATATTCTTGTGGCGCTTGGCTTTATCTTATGCTTTTCTTGAGACTAAACAATACGCATTCATCCAATAGATCTTCCAAATACTGATAGTAATTCTAAAAAGAATCATTGTCAAACAAAATCTAATATTTGCGTTTTTCGTATTCATTTTTCTTAACTAATTGCTCAAAACATTACATATTCATTCAATATATTTTTCCTCTGTTAAGCGCTAAAAAAAATTGCATATACTTTTAATAGATCTGCCAAATACTATGAGTAATTCTAAAATAAATGCATATCAAAATACATTAACATTGTATACTATTTTCTTACACATTTTTGTTTGCTAAATGCTGAAAAACCGCATAGGTTAAATACTATCGATAAGTCCAAAATGAATGCTTATTAATAAATAATATTCCAGCGGCACTTGCGTTATTTTTATTAATTTTCTTATTCTATTCTCTTTTCAAAGTGCAAAACTAATATACTACTATTCTAGTGACATTTGTGTTTTTCTTATTCATTTGGCTTTGCTAAATGTCAAACATTTGCATACTCATTCAATAAGAAAATTACTATCGATACTTTTTTAACAAAATAGTGTTAGTCTCGTGATAATTGCCATCATTTTGTGTTCGACAACTCTTTCTAACTGTGCTCTCTACTTTGAAATCGAAAGTCTTTGCACTGCAGACTGAGCATAGCCCACTGGATGGATTAATTGTGCGCAGGGTATGCAAGTGCATACACATGCTATTAACGATATTTGCTATCTAGTGGAGCATGGGCAAATACTTGTATCAGCTGCCGCATAAATATTAGAATTATCATAAAAAATTGTAAACCCTATATGGAAATTAGTTGCACTCGATTGCCCGCCAACTTCGCGCTCCATCTGAGTTCGAAACGCAAACTGTTACATTTTTTTGTGTTTACTGTCAAACTGGGGCAACTGAGACTGCCGCTTGTTTGTGCTCGATCTAAGCACATTCTCACAATTCAGTCGGGATTGAAGTGTTGAAAATATTCTCATTGTTTGCGAGCGATTCGGCAAGGACTTGGAGCAATGTCTGATAACAAACCGTGCTATTCCTTCTTCATGGGCGGCATGGGAGCAGCCTTCGCCATCATCTTCTCGTGTCTGGGCGCATCTTACGGCACCGCAGTGTCCGGCATAGGCATTTCCAGCATGGCCGTTCGTAGGCCCGAGCTGATCATGAAGTCCATCATACCCGTGGTGATGGCCGGCATCATTGCCATCTACGGCCTCGTCGTGGCCGTCCTCATTGCCGGCTCCATCAAAAACGACTACACCATTCAGCGGGCCTACATTCACATGGGTGCTGGACTCTCGGTGGGACTGGCCGGCCTCTCTGCCGGCGTCGCCATCGGCATTGTGGGCGACGCCGGCGTGCGGGGCACTGCTCGCCAGCCGCGTCTATATGTGGGCATGATTCTGATCCTGATCTTCGCCGAGGTGCTGGGACTGTACGGGCTCATTGTGGCCATCTACTTGTACGCCAAGGTTTAAACTTGTAATTTGTTCAATTGATTCAGTTCATGTAATTCAATTAAACCGCTTTACTTCGTTGCATAGTTCCAATTGTTGTCTCGACATTCAGCGTTTCATTGCATCATCAACTCGGGCATTCCAGCATCATAAAAAGGCGTTTTCTTATAGTTAAAACTGCTTTCCTTTGTTCCGCAGTCAGTTGTTTCTTGTTCCTTCATAATTTGTTCCTATCTCAGTATCTCATTCAAGCATACAGATGTTTCATTGCCATCATTCCAGTGTCATGCAAAGGTGTTTTCTTGTAACCAAGCTAAACTGATTTTATTCGACAAACATTCGGCACATTTTCTTTTCCTTTTGCTTTCTAGATATTTTGTTCCTATATCAGCGTTTGCCTACGCCGTCAAGTTGCTGGCACTCAAGAGTCTGTCGTTCCATTGCCGGCATTCAAGCATCATAAAAAGGCGTTTTTCTATAATTCAATTAAAATGCTTTTCTTCTACCGAAATTCAGTGGTTATCTATTCGTTTGCATCCTTCATAATCTATTCCTAGGTCAGCATTAGCTTGCGGCTTAAAATTGTGCTATGATCAAACGTTTAGCTGTTCCATTGCCAGCATTCCAGCATCATCCAATTAAACTGCTTTTCTTCGACGCACATTCAGCTGTTCCTATCTCCGCTTTTGCTTTCACCTTCAACTTGCGCCTTTTCGTGCGTCTAGCTGTTCCATTGCCAGTATTCCAGCATAATAGAAAGGCGTTTTCTTATAGTCCAATTACTATCGATCACTGTTTTTTGTTCCGTTTGCTTCCTTCATAATCTGTTCCTATCTCAGTGTTTACTTGCGCCATCGACTTACGCTTGACCTCATTCTGATGCCCAGTCTGGCGTCTGGCGTTCCATTGCCAGCATTCCAGCATAATAGAAAGACGTTTTCTTATAGTTCAATTACTATTTTTCTTCGATCCACAGTCAACTGTTTTTTGTTCCGTTTGCTTCCTTCATAATCTGTTCCTATCTCAGTATTTGCTTGCGCTTATTCGGATGCCCAGTCAAGCGTCTGGCGTTCCATTGCCAGCATTCCAGCGTGGTGCAAAGATGTTTGCCAAATTAATTAACAGTTGAAGACCTCGTTTGTGCTTTTCCAGGTATTTGGGCATCGATTGTTAATCGCAGGCTGCATTTTAGGTCTATTTAATTTGATAAATGAGCCGACAGCCATTAACATCATCAAATACGAATGGCCATAATCGCACTTAATGCCAAACGATGGCCGGGGTACGAATTGCTTGTTTATACAATTCCTCAAGTTGATGGCTGTCAGCCAGCTGTATTGCGAGCGATACGAGTAAGTATGTAGATGTGTGTGTATGTGTGTGCTACAAGCACATATATGCACCTGGTCTCTCTCTGGATGCTGATGTCGATTGTGGCTGTGTGGGGTGGATCAGGAATAGGACGAACGAGAGCGAGCGAGAGAGAGAGAGAGAGTCTGTGGTCTTAGTCGAGGCGCGGCGCGTGTGTCATTTTTGGCGCAACTCAATGGCAATTGGCATTAGCGTTGAGTGTGTTTGCATAATAAATTCGATAACATAAAATATCGATTCGATTTAACCACAAATCTTGTGGGAGCGTATTGAGTGCTGAGTGCTGAGCGTTGAGTCGGGGCGGGGGTGTGGAGGGTGGTTGCTGGGTGACGTTCGCTGGCTGTTGACACAGAAAGTAATAAACGAAATTTGCAATTTACTTTTGGATTCGAGGATTTATGTTTCACCTTCCTGCAGATAATTGTTTTCACTTCCTTTGCCACTCGACTGAACTTTTAATGCTGAAATAACAGTAAAATGCGTGTGGACGAGGGTTGCCACCACCACCGCACCACCACCGCACCACCAGAGCCCTCCTCCCGCGCGTTCCCACGTTGTGCCTCCCTCGCGCTGCCTTCCGATCTACATTGTATTCTGGTCGGAGCGTTAAGCACAAGCGGAAGCAGTTGAATTTGCAAAATGTTTTACTCCCTCCCCACTTCCCGACCTACCCCCTTCTAACATCCCCGACGTTCCCTGCTGTTCCCTCCACGCACCAGCCTGACAAAGTGCTTAGCGAAATGGGTTTATTAAGAGCAAACACTTTATTCAAATGCCCAAAATAAATACATGCTTATGTATTTATGCGTTCCAAACCGACGACTGAAGGATTAAAGAGCAAAAGTTAATGACATTTGCTTCCACATAAATGCAACATAATCTCAAGAATTTGCCAGGCCTTCAACCAATTAAATAGTTAATTATAAGATTTATTTATACCTTTGGTAACATACAAATTTATTTAAATATTCTACACCAATCAGAAGTGTTTATTTTAACAATTAATAGTTAATTATGCGATTGGAGAGCAAAAGTTTATGACAGTTGCTTCCACATAAATGTAATAAAATCTTAAGAAGCTTCAAGCAATTAATTAATTTATACTGAGAGTAACTCACATAGAGTACCTCAATGATAAGATTATTAATATTTAGAGTTACAAAAATCTATATTTAATATTTACACCATTTTTTATTTAAATACATTTTTAAAGAGTATTTATATTTAGAGTAACTAACAAATATATTCAATTAAATTTCAAACGTCCATCAAATTTAAGTTAATTATATGAGCGTAGAAACTAGAAACTATACTCATACAAATTTAAATCTCTTATTTCCTGAAATATATCAAAATCATTTAATCATTTATTTCCGAATGATTTACTCTATAAAGCATTATCATTTATTATGAGTATTATCAGTTTATAAGAGTATTAATTATAATCTAATTATTTTATTACTTAAAATGTTAGGCAACACACTTTGCTTTATAGATTTTTGCATTTTGATTAATTAAGCGAACCAATTCAATATCTCTTTATTTCGATACAACCTTTGTGGGTTGTGTTCTTGGATTTTTGTAATTTAATTACTTGTTTGGCTTTGCTTTTGTATATGCGTCTCGAACGTTTTGATTGAATCATATTTTGCTGTTGGAATTCCTTGGAAGTCTGTTCCGCATCCCTGGGCGGAGAAGGAGCTGCGTCCCTGGAGAGCATTGTTGTGCGTCGTCCCGGCCAAATGTATTCGATAGCGCGTTTAAAACGTGCCTCATTCGTAATTGGCGAAATGTTGTTGGCCATTAAAACTGCACGCATCGATTGAGGCAGCAGTCACAAAAGGAGAATAAAAATATTTGGCTTTTATTTTGAATGTGGCCAGCTAGCAGACGAGTTGCCCGAACTCCCCCTCCCCTTTCCCCATCACTCAGTCACAGTCGTGGCTGCTGTCTGGTGCTTTGGGCCAATCATTGGAGCGAGCAGCGGTCGATGTCTGAAAGCCATCATAATCATCAATGTCATATGATTTTTGGGCTTAGTTCATTTTGTACTTAATTTCATTTTCTGTATTTTCTGCGGCTGTGATAACCAATGACCTGGAAACAATTTATACTCGTCTATTGTGCGAGTGTGTGTGTTGGTGTGTGTGTGTTGGTGTGTGTGTGTTGGTGTGTGTGTGTTGGTGTGTGTGTGTTGGTGTGTGGGTGCTTTGACAGGCTGTGCGACAAGGACATTTATTTCTTGCTGATTTCATTCGATTGCCACCCCCTCGGAAGCGCCTCCGTCGACTGTCCCCAATAAATGCGAAATAAACACTAAATGTGTAGTAGTTGCTTGCCTTCCCCGCCGCCCGCCGCCCGCCCGCCCCCTTTTCCGTGCGCATTTTCTTTTTTCTGCTGATTTGAAGCTTTTCCTGTTGGCAACACCTCTGAGAGTCGCCTGACTTTTGTCCTTGCCTTTGGCATGTTTGTCCTCTGGTCGCCCCCACCAGAGCAACCCCTCCGTTCGCCACCGGCTCATTCATTTGCCTCTGCCTCCACGACTTGGGCCCGAGCAATGAATTATCCTTGTGCGAGGGTTGCCAGTTGTCGATTTGTATCAAAACTTTTGTCATAATTTGAAAATTTCCTTTTTGCCAACTTTTAAAGTTACGTTAACTTCGGCTACAATCTTCAACTGTCTTACAGCATTTCGTGTTCGGTTTTATTTCCACAGTATACGCTTTTATTTATGTATGCATATTTAGTTTATAGTACGTCTGAAAAGTTTCTTGCCTTCCTTTCATAAACAGTTTATCTTGATTGCAATCTCGTTGCGCATAAAGAATACACAATCCCTAGGCTACGACTCATATTTCGCCAGTCAACCCAAAATATGGCTCACCTTTTTCATAGCTAATGCCTAATTTGATTCTCCAAATCGAAAAGCACGAGCCTCGTTCGATAATCGGTTATAAATTGTCAACTTTAATGCTTTCAGGATCTGGCTACAATATCTGTAAATACTTTAATATTTATCAATTGAAATAAAAAAAAAAACTATACAACAACGTGCACTTTTAAAATATAAAATATACAATTTATACAATATTTAAAGTTGGTTGAGAATAAAGTAAACTAAGGAAATCTAAAATTTGAAATATTGATCTTAATTATGCAATTGTGAAAGTTGCTGTAAATCTTTTGAATATAATTCTCTATAATGTTGCAAAAGTTTCTCTTAACTTAATAATTATTGCATGATAAATTCCAAGATTTTCTTCTTCACAATCTGAACAGTTGACTGATTAAACTTTTCAACATCAAAAGACAGCTAGCAAATACGAGAACAATGGAAAGTTCTTCGATAAGGGAAATCTTACAACTTATTGAGCTAGCAACCCTCGCAATATGCGGGCTTTCTATAAATATGTCAATTAGTCGAGTCGACGAGTGTCCTTTGAGCTCTGAGTTATGTGTTGTACCACAAAGGGAATCGAGTAAATTGATTCCAATTTGAGTCGATGGCGAAATTGTTCTATGTTCTCTATAAATTATTCATTCTGTCTTCGCACAAATTCGTTTTTAGTCAACGCTTTTTCCAACTCTCCGTCGACTCCCGCGACCAACTCGACCGACAGTGTCTAGTGTTGTATAATGACGAAGTGAAATTACATTGTCGGAATTATTATGACTTCAATACGGTTTCAATTTCCTCATTTTCGACGGCTGCCAGGTCAATGCACAGTTCCCAAATGGCGGAAAAGCGCCGAGCTCAGCAGAATGGGAAAAAGGCGAGCGATCCCCCAGAGTTAACTACAATTGTGTGCTAGTCTCGGGGGAAGCGGGGCGACTGCAAATCCCTCAACGAATGTCAGCGTTGTCTGTCTCCCTGCCTGTCTCCCTGTCTCCCTGTCAGTCAGTCAGTCATTCAGTCGGTGCGTCAATCTGGAGAGAATTTTTGCACAAAATCAAATTTATTTGCCAACCACACCGAAATTATGACGATAAAGCGGGAGAGAATGAGCGAACTGACGGAAGCAATGATGGCATGACGGCATGACGGCGAACGCATTGAGGAAATGAAGGAATGGAGCGAACACGACGAGGACAAGCGAAACGATTGGAAACACATGTGCGTTTTATTGCATTCGCAGAAATATGCGTTCCAATTGGATGGCATTACTCCTAGTACTATGTACAGTCGTGTCCCCCTCCCCCACTCTCTGCCTCTCCCCCGCTGCGCCACACCCATAACTATTAACGTTGTCAACGCCTTCCGAGAGGGCGAGAGAGTGAGAAAGGGCATTGTCTGCTGGGCGCTGCCTTTTGTACGTTCGAGTATTTTTATTCATTCTACTATTTCTAAGGTTTTTATTTTATTTATTTATTTCGCTCGCCCCTCGCTCAGCGCCGAAGCAAAGAGATTTTTATTTTATGCTCTCAGTATGTTGTAAATCTTGTCGCTGCTGCTGATGAAATGAAACGAAATTAAGAAATTTTTTCTATTTTTCTGCTGCTGCTGCTGCTGCTGTTGTATTTTTGCCTTCGCAATTTCTTGTAATGAAAGAAATGCCACCAAATACGAGTGTATTCCCCCACTTCGCCCTCCACCCGTCCCGCCGTCCTGCCGTCCTGCTGTCCTGACTTCCTCCCTGGGCCCTGCTGATAGACGGTTGTTCGGCAATAAATGTCTGCCTGACATTCATAATGAAATCATTTGGTATTTATTATTTCGTTTATGTGGTTCCCATTTGAGATATTGCCTTCATTTGCTCCAACGGTTGTTAGCGGCGACAGTTGCCGGGCCAAAAGCGCTCCAAAAGCGCCCAAAAATGCTAGCAACAAAACGCCGACTTCTCCTTAAAGTCCCAACTCAAGTTGTGCTTCAAGTATTTCGCTTGCTGCTCAATACCACGAAACGAAGTCAACTGTGCTCAACAAGTCGGTTCAAAATGACCTCGATTTAGCTAGCTTATTACTCCAATTATTTGGTATATTGTCAACACTATTTCGAGTTTCGCTTGAAGTCCCAGTTATGCAGAAAACTACTTAATCTCAGCTAGATTTTTAAGCGTATCTTGAAACACTTGTTACATTTCACCTTAAATTCAGGAAACGAGATTCGGTTTCCAATGCCTGATTTTGAATTTCAATGCCTTTCAAAATCCTGCATAATATTATTAACTACTGTGCCGAGTCTTTGTTTAGAAGTCTATGCATTCTTAGAAATTCATTGCAAATAGATTTGTGCTTTCCACTTGTGAGAAAAACGTCTTTAAAGTATGCTAAAAACTTTACTTCTACAAAAGGTCTGTTGTTCCCTCCACAAACAACTTTATATACCTGAGATGTAGTTAAATATACATACTTATTACTTATAATTAGTTTCATATATTCTATTTAAACTACATTGTTATCAAATAAGTTAATCACAGCTTGAATTTACTGTTTAGTGAATGAGTTGAAACTAACACTTTGATAAAACAGTTCCCGGAATTTATGCAACAAATTGCAAATACAAGTTACTTCTTCTAAATAATCTATAGTGTTTCCTTCGAAGTAGTCCCTATTGACTGCAATTCACTTATGCTAGCGCTTGATGCAATCCGTAAAACATTGTATATATTCGATATACACTTGCGTTATGGTCATCAGTGCTTCCTGCAATTGTTCATTACTTCCTCTCGTCAGCTAAAAAGCATTGCCCGTAATGATTTATTGATATATTCAACTTAAAGTAACAGATCGCCTGATAAATCCCCGGTCTGACACATAGATGGCGTCGCTAGTATTGAATGCATATTATTTTTATATAGTACTGACCTTCAAATGATTCGTGTCAAAATTTGACGTCTGTCAGTCAATCAGTTTGTGAGATAGAGAGTTAAATGTATTAGTCAAGCAATCGCAATAGCAAATCTACAAGATGCGTCTCTCTGAAAGAAAGAATATGTTATATACTTTTTTCTATATTTTTAGTTACATCAATAACAGTTAAGAGCGTGTGGCAGGGTATTTGCGAGTCACACACTTTTTTTCTATTTTCAGCTCTGCTTTAGTTTTGTTTCGACAGCAACGCTGATTTCGCTTTGAAATGCTTTGCTGGGCATATGAGTTATCTTGGTAATATACGCTGCTTACTCTTCTTATAACACTCTAAATCTTTCTTTTTCGCTTTGTATTCTTCCACCCTATGCTATGCTGTCTCTTTCGCACACTGCATTAACCCACATTTCGGTGGATTTAGCGAGCATTTCGCCCGCCCCCTGCTCCGCGCGAGCGCCTATCTCCGGATCAGTCTAAATGTTTTTATGTAAACACAAAATACCCTCGCTTCGCACTCGCTCTCGCTCTCTCCTCTGTCTTCCCACTCGCTCTGTCTCCCTCGCATTCACAGTGCGCTGTAATTGTGTGCGCCTTTGTTGGCGTTGCAGCTTTTGCACTTTACTTTTGCACTTCCTTTCTTGCGCTTTGTCTTTCAGCTGCGTCTCCGTCCGTGGAACCAGCTGAATAGCTGCCGACTGACTGAGTGACTGACTGAGTGACTGAGTGACTGACTGACAGTTGGTGCAAAGGGGCGACTTTTTGCTTAGATGTGGACTTGAAAGGCGGACAGCTTTGGCGAGTGCGAGTGTGTGTATGTGTGTGTGTGTTGTTGCCTTATACAATGACTTAAGCTGAAATGTCAATTGGATGTGCAAGGAGCAAAGGAGCACGAGGAGGCAACGGCACCAGGCGAAGCCCACGAAAAACGAAACGAAACGAAAATGATGAAAATACACCCCAGGGCAAATGGCGAAACGTAACGGCCCTCAGACCCCGCGCCACCCCCCCGCAGCCTTGGCACGCAGGTCCTTCGGCCCGGGGGCAGCTGAGCGGATCTGAAGCTAGAGCGGCAAACGGCAGCTGAAGGCATTGCCAAAGATACGGCCACGCTGCAAAAGTGCTTATGACAGCAAACGAACACACCCCCTCCCCCTGCTGCCGCCCCTCACCGCCTGCGTCTCGACGCACGGCCAAATCCTTTCTCCGGCTAATAGAATTCAAACGCATGAAGCCTCTGAATAGGTTCGTTGTCGAAGCAGTTCCCCCTCTCCCGCGCTCTGCTCTCCTGCCTCCAGAGCTGCCCCTGGCCCAGCCTACGCTACGGACTGAAAGCAGAAAAGTGAAAGTACGTGACATTACGCTGCATTGTGCGTTCCCAGCACGAGGGTTGCTCACCCGGTTCATCTGAAGTGCTCTCAAGTCGATCACATTTGCAGTTGCAGCGGATTCAACAGCACACGGAAACGTTGTGCAACATCATGCGTACGACGTATACTTAATATTAGTTTCATAGTTCACTTGTAGACTTCAGTAATAAAATAATGCTCAGTATAAAAAAAAAGTAATTTTAAGTTAATAAATTTACTTGAAGACTTCAGAATGTGACTGCACTGCAATAATGTATATAAAATAATGCAGACACAAATTGTCCTTAAAGTAATATTATTATTTTATTTATTTGAAGACTTAAGATTTTGAAGCACTGCAATAAAGTATCCTGCAAACAAAATATCGTTTACTTAATGTCATTTTAATATCTCACTTATTTGAAGACTTCAGTTAGCAATGTCAAATATTAACAAAACTAATGCCAGCAAAAGGGAACAAACACGATACTCGCATTCATATTTACTTTACTGTACAATAATATATTTATATATATATATATAATTAACAAATATTCCAGAAGAATATGTTGCCTTGGTAGAATACTTAATGTCATTATAATATTCAAGTAATTTCACCTCAGAATGTTGAGCAATAAATATAAATAAAATAAAATTTATTCAATGCTCGCATTCCTATTTACTTTAAAGTACAAAAATATATATTACTTATATCTAAAAAACAACTTGAAAAGTTAAGTAAGTAAGTATTCCCGAGGAGTATGTTGCATACGTTTCATATTTAATTTCATTTATATATTTAAATTGTTAAATGAACTCAATTGTCAACAATCAGATATTTTATTTTACTTGATTGACAAAATAATATATTAATTGACTGTCTGAGAACCAACTTGAAAAGTTAAATGAAAAGTTCAGTTTTTTGCAAGTAATATATATATTTATTCTCAGAAAATAATATTGCTATTAATTGAATTTGTAAATGTATAAGATGTGTTGTTTCTTAAATTTCGCAAATCAGAAATACAACAGTAAAACCCACAATTTATTTTAGTACGTCTTAGTAGACGTAAGACAAACTGAATTGAGCTGAACAATTAAAATACGTCTTAAAAGTCTAAAGTTTTATTAGCATTAAGTAAGTTATCATATAAAAAAATAACAGTTGGCAATTGCTGCAAATGTATAGAAAATTCTTATAATTTCGCTACTAGTTGGTTACTTAACTTTATGGAATTTAAGTAAATTGCATATCATAGAAAAATGACATCAAGAAAGTTACACTTATTTTATTTTTCTCTTTACCTTTCTATGTGGAATAGATTTCTTTGTAACTTTTCGAGGTTAGGAACGTGTTGGAATAGAACAGCTTAGTTGCAAGTATGCCTCAAGCGAACCTCGCGCTTGCCACGCAGTTCGAGTAGCTTTTGCCCGCACCGCGCGCCATTCAAGTCAGTGACGACTTTGACGTGCTCAGCGCACAGGTCGCTTGCCAGGACACGGCCCAGGACCAGGACCAAGAACAGGAGCTGGTGCTCATGCTGTGGCTGTCGCTGAAGTTGAATGCTGGATAGCCCGGCAACTTGGTAGCTGGACAGTTTGGGCAGTTGGCAGCTGGATAGCCGGGCAGTTGGGGCGCCGGAGTGCTGGGGAGGTCGTCTATGTCGGGAGCGGTGTAGTTTGTTTCGTAAGTTTTTGCAAAAACCATTAACGACGCACCGTGGCTACTTTTTGGGCCCAGTCAGTGGGGTTTTCTTCGCTCAAATTGAAAAGAAGAAAAAAGCAGCAGGCCGCAGAGAGGGGAGCGGGGATTGCTGGGAAAAAAGTGAAAAGCTGTAAACTTTTAAAAGTTTGAATCTTTGTTGCCGTTGCTGTTGCTGTTGCTGGTCCCGCCCCATCGGAAAGTTGGCCACTTTGGAGCTGAAGGCTGCCGCTCATTTGGTCAGCTTGCAAGGGCAGCTGGGGCAAACAGGCTGCGGGAGGGGAGCGGGGGCAGGTGCTTGCCTCGGCTTGGCTTGGCCACTTCTTGACGTGACACGGCCCAAGCAAGGAAATTCATTTTGTCGCTTCGTCTAATGGCTGCGTAAATGACAAAGTGAATTTTCAGTGGATGGCAGCACAAATTTCTTGTATTTTCATTTTGCTCTCCTCGCGCGCTCGCTCCGACTTTTTTAAGCTGCGCACTGCCGAGAGGTCGGAGAGGTCACTAATAGCATTATATAGCTCAGGCTCGGCGCGATTCGACTCGGGTCGGCGAGAATACAACATTAAATTTAAGCAACAGAATAAGAGGCCTTATTAGAGTCTGCTAACACACATTAGCTAAATGGAATTAAATGAATGGCAAGCTGATAACGATGCCGCTGTCCCAAACTCCTGCCAGCCCTCTTTCCCTCCCTCCTTTCCCACTTGCTTTCACTCTGTTTATACCCAGCAATCTATGCAAATAGTTGAGCCTATAGTCAGCCAGCTCCGCTCATTAAACTATTATTATTATGGCTTGGGCTTTGTTCATTCAAATACTTTAAACTATTATCAACTTACACAGAAGTTTAGTATACAAATGACTATGTTATATGTTAAATACTCTTCATTATTAAGAAACTAATACAAACCATGTGTGATTTCTTTTAGATAACATTATATTCAATAAGTACGTGGAGTGATATATAAAATACTAGAGTTTTCTTGGTATTTATACACTGTGCCATGAAAATGTAATAAGGGTTTATTAAGTTTGTGCGTATGTATGTAATAGAGAAGAAAACGTCGTAGACCATAAGTTGTTATAGCCAATATGCTTAAAATCGAATGCTAAATCGAGTACAACACATCCGTCAATCCGTCTGTTCGTCCGTCGCCCAGTCTTGGAGACATTAAAAGCTAGAATAACCAAAGTTGGTATCCAGATTCTTCTAGGTCTAAACAGAATATATGAATTTATTTTTGTTTCCCCCTGCTATAGATTTTTGCGCATAACTTGTATATTATTTAAACGATCTTTTTCAAACTTGGTAGAATAGTTTTCTATCTATGTTTCTGCCAAATCTTATCAGGATCGGTTACTTAGTTTTAAAGTGGTTGAGAAAACCCATTCGATATTGACCATTACCCAAAATCTGTTCATTTCAAACAAGTGATTGGAATGTTAATTTCCGAATTTAAACGTGGTTGTAACAGCACAAATGATGCAGGCCGTAGTGGACGCCCAAAAGGGGCTGTCATTTCAGAAAACATTAAAAATGCATAAAGTGGTAATGCACAATCGCTAAATTGAAGGTGCACGAGCTAGCTAACAATGCCAATATATCAGATGATTGTGTTTTTACCATTTTATATAACAAATTTGGCTCATCAGAAACAAAAACGTGTTGATGGTACAGAGAAGTTTTTGGCAATGTTATAAAGAAATAAAGCGGAATTTAAGCATCGATATGTTACAATGCATTAAAAATGGCTTCACCATTAAACATCAGAATCTAAAAGAGTCAAAGTCTTGGCGTGTGTGTTTTGGTATACGAAGCGAATAATACTTATATGTTAATATATAAAAAATGTGTTTGAATTGTGTGAATTTAAAATTTAAATTAAATGAAATCAGTGCCTTTTTCTTAAATTGATTTTAAAGATTTATACAGATTTTAAGTATTTGAACCAGTACAATCACTATAGTACCATAACAACACATTTCGGGAATATTTCATACTGATCAAACCTCAAGCATATATGTCGTAAGGACTCAGAATTTCTTTTAAAATTATATAACTTTTACACAATTCTGTTTTATTATTAATGGCACAGCTTTTTTTAGAACTGCGCTATTTTTGTCTTTCTAATTGATTGCTTAATGAAATAGCAATCATTTGTGTATAGTTACTACAATCAGCACTATTTGTTTGCTGTCATATTGCCATGCTCCTGTTGAGAGAAGGCAATTTGCGGGCGAAAGTGAAGTGAGGAACATTCTGTGGCATTGTCAGTGGCTGTCAAGCTAAAGAAATACAGAAGTACAAGCAGATATAATCAGCTACAAATGTCTGGTTGCAAGTTCCGTGGATAATTTGAGTTGTTTATAGCATTCAGCACGTCTAAATTATTAAGCAGTCTTCTGGGTGCAGTTGTACACATCTTAGAGAGAGAGAGAAGAGGGAGGGGGGAGAGCTGTCATATGGCCGTTTCTTTTGTTGACTTTTGCCAACTATAATTTTATTGTCATTTACTTTAGTTGCAATAATAAGCTGTGCTCAGTGACAGCTGTGGGAACTTTGACAAAGTGGGTTACGCACGTTGAAGGGGGCGTGGCGCCAGCGAGCCCAGCGAACCGCGTTGCCAACCAAACCAAACCAAACACAACACAACTGCGAACTGCGAACTGAGGTCTGAGGCAGGTGGGCGTTGCATTGCAATGCCGCAGCTTGGGAACTGGTTGGACACTTCGTTTCGTTGCATTATTCAGACCGCGTGCAGCATTATTAAATGGGCGTCACTCAAAAGTCGGTTCCTAGTCCTATTCTATTGCCACATTAATTTCATTTATTTTTTTTTTCTCTCTCTTTCTTCTCCTTTGACCATATCGATTGTGGGGCTTTTGCGATTGCGCCAATTGCAATTGTAATCGGACGAAATTGCGTCAGCCATTATCTGCAATTGACCAGAAATTATTGTAATAATGCCAACCAATCGCTGCTCGGCTCATTAAATCCATTTTAGAACTATTACAGCTGCACAATTGCTGGCTCAAATCAACGCTAAAGACTACAACGCTAAAGACTATCTCCAATTGTGATATTAAACCTATTCACCTATTTGTTTAGAATTCCTGAAAGCCATTACTGAAGCTATAGCAGAGAGAAATATGTGTATTTTTGAAATTTCATGGAATAACTAAACATAATAATACTAAACAATTTATTTTAAATCAATGAATCTGTGACTAAAAATAAAGAAATACAAATACAATTTGTCAATTTTTTCTTGATTACTTTATCATTGTATAACGATTTGTATATCATACGTTTTAAAGAAAATATTTAATTTAATTTATTTTATTATTGTACATTTTATAGTTATTCCAAAGTTTGGCTGACTTGCAGTTAAATATTTATAGCAATTTTTAAAATTAAATAAGTGAAATAAATTGCCAATATTGTAATGAAATTTAGTGTAAGTGTTTTATACATTTCAGGAAATTAAGAGAAAATAATAAATTCTTAACATTTTTCATAGTTTTTTTAATAAGTACAAACTCCTAAACCAGATTTGACAACTTTTTTTCTTGGTTATTTTTTCAATAACAACTTGTTTATCATAAGTTTTTAGGAAAAATATTAATTTACTTTTGCTTATTTTATTCTTTTCTATATTTTATTTATTAAATATTTATAGCAATTTTCACCATTAAATAAATTAAATAATTTGTCAGTTGCTTTCATTGATTATATATATTTTTATGCAATTGAGTCCAAAAGTGTTTTCTAAATTGCAGGGAAATCAATCAAAAATAAAGAATTTTTAAAATTTGTAGTAGTTTTTAAGTACAAATTTTATTCATTTCAATAATGATTTGATTATCATGCGTACTTAGGGTAAAAATGAATTTAGTGTTATTTATTTAATTATTGATATTATTTTATTTATTCGAAATTTGCCTTAATTTGCAGCCAAATATTTATAACGATTTGTACAATTAATCAAATGAAACAATTTATCAATTGCTCTAATACATTTTAAATATTTTAGTGCTATTGAGAGTAAAATGGGATGATACTTTATGTGAACATTTTTACATTACTTAATAAATATGAGTAATTTGTAGCTAAACTTTTAAAGAAATGTGTTCCTTTTACTATAAAAACCCAACTTCAATAATTTATTCATTTGAATTGAGATTGCAAATCTAAGTTTAATGAAGAGATGTCTTTAAATTTAGAAATTTTCAAAATATTTATGTTTAAGAATGTCTTGCGACACAAACTGAGATTATCATGCAGAGAAGAAGCCGCCTAAATTTGCGACTTTGGCGTATAATTTCGCGAGAAATTCTTATAATAGACACACATAACATAATTTAAATGCGGTTGGTGGGTTTTTTTTCTTGTTGTATTGTTTTGCTACTTGTTTTCGTTGGTGTGGCCAAATATTAAAATAAATTTGTAATTCAAAAGAGCGTGCAATAAATTTCGACACCGCGCCAGTGGTAAAAGGCGGCAAATATAAATAGGTTGACGCTGTGCGGTTTCGGCCTGGAACGGGGGGAAGGGTAAGCGAGGGGGGTGGGCTGGTAGATTCTGCTGATGTGTGCTTGTCGTTGGCATGGCAAAGTACTTGAAGAATTACACACAATGCATGCATTATTCATGCTTACTTCAGAATTTGCGTTACAAAGTAAAAAATGTTGTAAGGACACTTCTGCCTAGCAGCCAGAGACGTGTGTGTGTGTGAGTGTGTTTGGGTGTGTGTGAGTGTATTTTCGTGACAGCGAGAAACACGAATAAGTAAGTGTGAATGAAGGAGCGACTAAAGATGAAGCAGAGAAGTGCAGCACAGCCAAGAAACCCGCTGATAGATTCGAGTTTTTGGCTTGCTTTGCTTTCCTCTCACTCTCTCTCGCTCTCTCGCTCCCTCGCGCGTGTGGCATGCAAATTGGCGCACAACAAATGTACGTAATCATGTCAAATGTCAGTTTGGAGCGACGGTCACAACCTGTCCAGAGCGAGGCCGCAACTTGCCACCGACTGTGGCAGGCATTTCAATTGGCCGGGGGCCAACGGAAATGAAGCAAGTTCTGCGAGTGGGGAGCGGCATTGTGGTTAAATTGATGAGACCATCAAATATTGACAATTGCATATCTAATTCGGTCTGGAGCAGGCGAGACAAGTGCCTTCTGCTCTTGGCATAAATCAACAGCTAGCTGCTCAAGGACTTTGTCTTACCATCTATCCAACTATCCCCAGGGATCTGACATTTCCACGTCAGACATTTCCACTTATCGAGCCGGCGCTCTCCCTCTCTCTCTCTCTTTCTCTTCACATCCCGCTCTGGCCAATGGCAGCTTTAAGTAGCTGAAGCCGTTAAAGTCGCTTCTAATAAAAATAAATCTACACGATATTGATTGAGAAGCGTTATAAAATATCCACGCAAGTTGCGGTCTCGATAAGCAAAGCAATCCAGATATTGGCTAATTCGAGTAGATGGAAGTACTTCAGTATTGTGTAGTTTGAGAAGTGTTGTAAGGCAAACTCACAAAATGAAGCGCAATAATTAATATTAATAAGTATTTTATCAGCTTTTTCCTTGGTTACCTTTCCATGTTTTAATGCATTTCAACATCGATTTGTTTACCATAAGTATTTAGGAAATATGCATTTATTTTTATTTATTTTATTATTGATATTATTTTATTTATTAGAAATTTGCCATAACTTGCAGCTAAATATTTATAAGCGATTTTTGACATTTAAATATATGAAATTATTTATCAATTGCTCTTACAAGTTTTACATATTTTAATCTAAACATTTTTTCATTACTTTTTAAACATGAGTAATTTGTAGCTAAACTTTTAAAGAAATGTCCTCCTTTTATTATAAAAAAAAACCAACTTTAATAATTCATTCACTGTGTAGTTTCAAAAGTGTTGTAAGGCAAACTCGCAAAGTGAAGCGCAATAATTAATATTACTAAATATTTACAAGCATTTTCAAGCTATTCAACTTGAAGCGCAACTTTTATTTAAATAGCTGAATAACTTTAGAGAGCAAGAAGTTCTCTAAGATGACTAAATTAATCATGTTAATCATGTTACCAGAAAATATGGCTTATTAATAAAAATAAATATAAGTAATAATAAAGTAAACAGCAGTAGGTTAAAATTTCATTTAAAAATCATTGCTGTAAACAAGTAAATGCTGAAAGTGAAGTATTTTAAAATATAATAGTTTTTTATGGAAGGATACAGAATAAAATGAATAGAAAGCGAAATTCATATGTGAACAATAAACAATTTCAATTCAAATTTGAATTTCAAAAATAACATTATGCTTTTTAAGAAATGAACTACGACAGCATTAACAACAACTAAAACCAAAAGTTGTTATAGTTTTTAAGTGTAATACTTTAATGATACAAAAGAAAAAATAATAAAGTAGTTTTTTGAAGAAAGCCACTTCAACTCTTGTAGCAGCTGTTACCACTGTTTGTGTTGCAATAAGTTGACCAACACTGACGCATAGAGCAGACCTTGCGTATACGCGATTTAGTGCAGAGCTCGTCGAGAGCTTTAATTGCGTATACGCCTAGTTGGTGACTGCGAGACGAGCACGCTTCACATTTGCCCAGTTTTGCGTGGATGGTTTTTGAGTAACTTTAAGCAGAAGGCATTGCGAACGGAACCCTGCGAAATTGAACCGAATTCCCAAGTCTTATCAAACCACACACGCTCCCATCATCAACAGCGGCAACAACAAGAATAAGGACAACAACATTGTGGTCCTGTTTCCCATCCCAGCAGCGAAGGAGGAAGAAAAAACTTACTACATCATAAACTAGAAACATGTGGGAAATGGCCGGGTTTAGTGTGCAGTCGATGGGCTGGATGCGAATGTGTGGCTCGGGCTGTGGATGTAGCTGTGGATGTAGCTGTGGATGTGGCTGTGGGTTCGGTGGAAATTATGTTGATAACCTCACATGATCCTGACATTAGAGCTGCTGTTGGTGCTGCTGCCGCCGCTGCTGTTCCTCGCCTCGCTGCGCTGCGGTTGCCCGGCTGCCCATGAGATGGAAATGCGCACGTACTGACTTAAGTATATTTAAGCATATGGAGAGAATCAAGTGAAAATCAATAAAAACCAAACACGTCTACACAAATCACATGAAAATCGATGTGGGTGGGCAACCTCGAGCACCAGGCAGCGCGCAGGGGGGGCAGAGCGGGCAGGGGGGGGGGGGGTATAGCAACGATTCCGATGTAACCGAAACTTAAAGGATTGCGACTTGTACTGGCCCCTTGCCACCACTCGGCTCCCCAGTTGTTGTTGTTGTGCTTGTTGTTGTTTTATTGGTGAAACGTGCAACGCATTATAAAGCATCCAATGCGAAAATCCACTCAGCAACAGCACAACGCACCCCAAATACACTTTCCGCAAGTCGACAACAAATTGATATGTTGTAGAACTATGAATAATATAATAAGTTAGAAATGGTTTCTGGCTTTGAAAATTTATATTATTTGTGTAGCAACAACTTCTTATTAATTTTAGCAAATGAGTCATTACATTTTTCCTCTCATAAATCACAGGCCTTATCAGGCATGTTATCTATAAATTTTCGCAATATGCGCAGAAAAATGTAGTTTTTAATCTTACAAAATATGCATATAATATCTTAAAGTGGATCTGTATTTTTTTAAGAAACTTTTGCGAATCGATTGTAGCCTTAAGTTATACATACGAGCTATGAAGTTATATAGTTAACTAGTTGACTTCAACAATTTCAAGCCAAGTCAAAAATGTGAGCAGCAAAACAATTTCCTTGATTTTTTCATAAATTTTAATGAAATATTAGCTCTAATCGCTTCAATTATTAAGAGATTTTCGAAAGTTTTGTGATAAAACTCAATTTTAATGCAGCTTAAAATGTAAATAAAATCTTGAAACTTGTATGTCAATAATTAAATTTAATAATAATAATAATATAAAATATATAAATAATAGCAACAAGTGAAAAGTACAATAAATTATATAACTTCAAAAAAGAATAACTATTAAAGTCACAAACATTTTAAAGCGTTACTTTTATTCAACTATTTTAATCCAGTTTCCTTAGCAGCTTAAAATGTAAATAAAATCCTAGAACTTGTATGGCAATAATGCAATTTTCGATTAGATTCAACTAGTTAAAAAGTTATATTATATATAATAATTTTATTTATTGAATTTTATTAACAATTTCATTCAGAAATGTTCTATTTTCTATTGATAATTGTGCAATAAATCGTCATAAATTTACAGAACTCTTTTATAGTGCAATTTAATTTGCTAGTGACTTTATTTCAGAAAGTGATTCAAGCAGCAAATATATATTCGCCTTTTTGAACTATATAGCAAACATTTCTCAAGGCCCCAACTGGTCGCAAAGTGATTGCTGCACTCGTGATACCCTTTGTTAGGGCATATTAAAGCAGCAGCCGCGTTGGGGCACTTCACAAAGGCGCATTAAGTGGTCCATTCGCTGGGCTCGTTCAAACGTATCCTGCGCTCGCCGTTCAGCTTCTTCTCCATCTGCAAGTACAGCTACCTTCTCTCCATCTCTCTCTCTCTCTCTCTCGCTCGCTCGCACTGCATGTGAGTAGTTTCGAATTTTGATTTCTTTGCTGTTTTGCTGTTGCTGGGAAAGGATTGGGCCGATGGCTTAAGTGCCTTGGCCAAACAAACGCAGCTTTTAGCGGAATTTACTTTTTTGTGGCATTCGCCTTTGATGTACCCAACCCCCTCCCCCCAACTGACCCCCTTCGAAGTGCATTTGTGTGTATTTTAGGCGGCGAGTCGGAAACGTGCTCAAAATGCTATCCGCAACTTTTGCTTTCATAACTTCAGCACAAAGCAGCATCGAAAGTTCACAATAAGCAGCGTCTTTGCACCTCTAACACTCGTAATCCCCATCTCAATCCAGTGCCCCGTTTGCAACGTGCAACAACTTGCACCTCCGCTGAATTGCAAAATTGTTCACCACACTTCTTTAAAATCAAACATTTTACACCATTGAAAACTTCACGCTGGGTGCAAAAATCCCACAACTAACTTTGGATACATTTGGGAAACAATAATCTAAGAAATTTCTGTGGCTACTTGAGGCAGTAGCTTGAAATCTTGTGCACAATATTATGTTTAAACTCTGATTCGATAGTTGAAATTCTTAGGAAAGGAAATCAAAATTGTATAAAATATTAGTTGTATACATACAAAATTATATATATAATGAACATAGCATTATACAAAGTTTAAAAGCAGTATAAAAAGTTATTAATGATTGCAAATAGTTGAAATTCTTAGAAAAGGAAATAAAAGTATTAAACAAAATTTTAGAAAATATTAGCTTTTATTCATACACATAAAATTATATATGTAATGATTGCAAATAGCTGAAATCCTTAAAAAAGAAGTAAAAATATTACGCAAAATTTTATAAAATATATATACATAAAATTATATATATAATGAACCCAGCATTATAAAAAGTTATTAATGATTGCAACGAATATAAGTTTTCAATGTTTCAATGTTTTCTTTAAAATATATTAAAATACCGTATTCCTTATCGTAATCGTTACAATAATGTAAATAATTACTTAATCATTATTGATTTGAATGATATTCTTTATTACGAGTATTTATGATTCTTATATATCATTATTCTTCACTTAATTATTATTCATTACACTTCAATTACTTATAACTCATAAAAATTACTCAAAACTAATAAGAAACTAAAAATCATATAGGGAATGCAGAGTTCCTCGACAGAGAAATAAAATGTTTTATGTATGCAGTTTCTTGGAGATTGTTTTTTAATTGAGAGAGTAGCAACATTATTTATATTCCCTGTAATATATGGTATCTATAGCTGATAATATCAAATATATGCATAATAGCAAGATGAAAGTACAACAATTGATTAACATTACAAATGAATAAATATTTAAGTAAAATATGAAAAATAATATCAAATATATAAATAATAGCAACAAATGAAAAGTACAATAAATTATTAAATTTTAAAGAAGAATGACTATTTAAGTCACTTGCATTCAAAGTAATATTTAACTTCATAAGTAATATTTAAATGGCTGAAATTTTGTGCGAGTCGTAGTACCACTGGCGCCACCTGTTGTGCGGTAGTGCTCAAGCTGCCGCTTGAAGTCGCATTTGCATGTGTGCCCAGATACATGTCAATGCGAGTGTTTTTCATAAGTGTATATATTTTTACAGCATATGTGCTAGTCGTGCAGACTGTTTTTTTTTTTGCACTTCTCAAGCATTTTGCCGTCATTTAGCTGCCTGCCTTTTTCATTCACTGCGGCTTCCAATAGTTGACTACAACAGTTTTGCAGTGTGGCAGAGGGAAACAGGAATAGGGGAGGAGGGGGTAAAAAAAACGTAGATTAAAATGCTGCGCGGCTCGAGCTCAGGAGCTGTCACTGTTTTAACGATTCATCTTAATACACAAATAAAAAATGGCGCCAATGCCGTTGGCCAGTCATTGTAATCCCCCCCCCCCCCCCCGCTCCATCACTCCAACACTCCCTCACTTCCTCTCGCTGTCTCCTTTTCGCACGACTATTTGTCAGCGCTGCCAAGATGTTGAGTAGGGCAGCGGGGAGGGCAAGGCGGTGGATCAGCGCAAAGTTCTGCCGCAAAAACTTGTCGCTTTGCTGCTTCTTTTTTTTGCTTTCTACTTCTGCTTGTTCCGTGGGGAGTGTGGGTGGAAGAGGGATGGGGGGCTTACACATGTCAGTTAATGCTGAAAAAATGTTTACACAACACAATTGCCACGTTGACATGGCCAAAGGGGGCGGGGAGGCGGGAGGCAACACAGCGTGTGCCAAAAAGTTTTAAAGGGCAGCAAGAGCGTCGAACAGGAGCAGAAAAGTCGTGCAGCGTGCAATTAATCAAATGCATGATTTATATATCGGATTTAACCTCAATGCGACGGCCAGCTGACAACTTGACACAAATCGTTAGTCGCATTAAACATTGCCATTTGATAGTCTTATAAGCAAACGATCTTGTTAGCGACAACTTCCAACTTATTCCAATTCGATTTATGGTCAGCGCAGCTGATTAGAAAATTCAAGTCAATGAGCACTCTTCAATTATCACTCACACTCTGAGCTGCTCTTGAGTGGGTTGCACGCTCTTAGCGAGCTGCGCTCTTTAACGCTCTTCAATTTAAGAGCAATTGAGTGAAAGAGCGCAGCGGAGTGCGGCAGCACATCAGCTGATGTTGCGGCACGCAAACATATGTTTGCCACACACACAAAACACTCAAAGCCGCTCTCGCTCTCTTGCGCTCGCACTCGCTAGCTCGCTCACTCGCTCGCTCGCTCTGCCGGGACGCTGTCAATTCACGGCCAAGGGGAAAAGTCACTCAACTATTGTTGGCAGCGCAGCGACGCAGCAGCAAAGCAGCGCTGCCGTGCCGGAAAATTGCTATAAAAGCGGACGCGCACACCGCCGGCCGGATAGTAGCTTTGGAAAACTGCTCCGCCACACAGAAGTTGCCGCCCAAGCTCCTCTCAGCAGCAGCAACAACAACAACAGCAACACCGTCAGAGCCGTTTTGTTGTGTCGTCGTCCATCCTCCATCTTCGCTTTATTTTTTTGTAGTTGTTTGTCGCGCAAGCTTTTTTCAGCTGACAACAACAGACCGACAAAACGAAAGCAAAGAAGAAAAAAGCAACTCGCTCACTCACCCACACACGAAAACGCAGAGAGCGATATCGAAGCCCGGAGAGCGATAGCGAGAGCGAGAGAACAGCTGTGAGCAATTGACTTGAATTGCCTTGCCCAGAGTTGCCTTGAGTTGAGTTGGGTTGAGTTGAGTTGAGTTCAGTTCAGCGGAGGGCCTACCGTCAATTGTGGCCGATTTGCTGTCGTTCAGTCAAGCAGCGGCCGCCGCACGCAACACAGCAGCTCCACTCGAAACGCTCGGGGACGGAACGACGCTAGCAGCAGCATTAGCCATTACACACACACCCAGATATATAGACACACAATAGACCACATACCAACACATTTATGTAGAACTTTAATTAATTCGCAACAACAACAAAACTTTCAAGTGCTGTGCGTAATTTTAAAGAGCAACAGAAGAAAGGAAACGAGCGAGAGAGAGAGAGCAAACACGAAACGGGCGGCAGTTTCGGCTTTTTTTAGAATGTATTAAAACCAATTTAAATGTTTAACTAGAATAACAAATTTAGTTGTTGATACTTTTTGCAATTATTTGTTAAACGAGAGGAGAACACAACCAACAAACAACAAACAAGCAAAACAGGAGACACAGAGAGCGCCAGCAAAAGCGAGAGAGCAACAAGAGGAGGACAAAGCTTCAGTCAGAAAATTGTGTGCCGTAAAAACAAAAAAAAGACAACATAAAAACGTGAAATAATCAAATGCAAGCAAATCGCAAAGTAATAAATTAATAAATGAAACACAAACACACATAAACACACACACGAACACAAAAATCAAATCAAATTCTTGTGATTAAAGTGCATTTCTAATACATATATACATAGTTATATACACAACACACTCACACAACCACACACGCAACGAAAAATCAACAACAAAAACAACAGAAACAGCAACAACAAGAACCGTAAAGCAAAGCTAAGAAATCCCAATCAAAACCGCTGCACAAAACCGAAAGCAACCAATTTCCAATTGGAGACAAACCGAGTGAGATAATTCCAATTTGATTACTGCGCTCTCCGTCCGCGCTATGAAGATGGAAGTGCTCTCAGTACAAAATCATATTCAGGGACAATTTGGTGTCATTGGTACAACAAAAGTAAAAGGTGAGTCCAAATATCCCACATATCATACATTAAACTCTGTTCAAATTTCTCAAAGTCCATATTCATTATTGTGCTGTGATATTCTATAAATTTCTGAGTGCGTTCGAAATATCTTCATAGGGGGCAAAATATAGTGATGTTTTTCTACTTTTGATTAGTTTATTCACAAAATATATTCTTATTTTTCGAATCTCAGTTTTTAGTATAGAAAACGAGTGAATTCCTAAAAAACTTACGTGTGTTACAAAATTAGAAATCCAGTTTTACATTTCGATCCAAATTTAGCTTTACAAATTTGCAAGTTAGTCGAGCAAATAGATGTGTAAAACTTGTTAAGTATTGCAAATCTCAAATTTTATTCTTAGAAAAATTTTTATTTCTAAACTGAAAAAAAATCATTTAACTTAAATCAAAAATAAATCGGACAAAAATTATGAAAAAAAGAACTTAAAGTCATCAAAAAAATTGTTCGCTTTCGACAACTTCAAGATGTCTTTAAAGAAATCACTTATAATAACGCAACTTTTCCGCACCTTTTTCATCGTTAGATCTTCAACATACTTAATTTTTATTAACATTTCAATATCGTTCGCTGGGAAAATCCAGAACAGTATTACCTCTTAATCAGTGAACGTGACGTAAAAGCCTTGATTCTCTATTAAAATACCCATTCATTAAAAATTATAGATGTGTTCTTTTTATTGAGGCACATTTCGAAACATTTGCAGTACACATTTTTAATGTTTAATGTTCTTCGAAGATTCTTCACCCCAAAATTGTTTTTATTGCCGCTTTTTGATTCAATTAATTTTATGGCGTATGGTAACATTTTATTTGATGTTGCCAACAAATTTTTTCGACGTTCAAAATTTAGAAATTACCATAATGAAGCGTATAATCTACATAGGCTCGGTAATTATACCTCGCACTCGTTTCTATAGAGGTATGCTTATTGTTTTAATGGATTTTTTCGTATTAAAGAGTTTGCTAAATTTCTATAGTTTTCTATTTCGAGTGATTAAAGAGTTATAAAAAACTTTAAGGAAGACAAAAGTGAATGCGAAAAAAAGTATTAGAAAAAAATATGTTTAAAAATTATTTAAGTTCGAAAAGAAATAATATATTTTCTTATGGGTTTTTGGTTGATTGATTGAAAAAGAATTGCTTTCAATAACAAAATATATATTTAATGTCTTGGTGACATTACACATTTGCGAACAGATTAAAGCGTTCGCAGTTGATTGATTGTGATTGAAGAAATGAAAGCTTTGCAAGTCAAAGCAGTCGAAGTATGAAAGGAACAGGATATGACAGCATTTCGTGGGGTTGCACAGGATTCATTTCTCTTCTTTTGTTGCCACTTTTTTTGCTTTTTTGGGGCGGATTGAAGCACACGAAATTTGGTTTATGCATTTTTGTGCCTCCCTGGAAAGGCGAAGCAATGCAAGCATATCCTGTTGTCCTTGTTGTTGTGTGTCTGACTGTCGGATTATGCAACATCCTGTTAATCCCTGTCACTTTAAACTTGGCCAAGGCGCACAGTCGTGCAAATTAGACACGGACACGTACACCAAGCTCCCCCCCAAGGGGCGGGGGAAGGGCAGGCAACTGGGGACCATGTAAACCGACCGAAAATTCGAAATCACCTAAAGGCGAAAGGATGACGGGGAGGTAGAAGCGGCAGCAGCAACTTTACGTTGACGACGACGGCGGCGACGACGACATGCAACAACATGTCGTTGTGCACAGACACAGGCACAGACATGCATATGCATGCAAAAACATGCTCGTATGCACACCTTGCCGGCAGACCTCAAAAGCTCTCTCTCGCTCTCGCACTCGCACTCGCTGGCTGTGTCTGTCAGTCTTCTATTCCAGTAATGTGTGTATTTGCAGTCAATTTAATTTCATGACTGACTGAGCGCATGCAATTTTATTTTCGAAGGACACACACACGCATACATGCATATGTATGCATACACAGGCTGCATGTGTGTGTGTGTGTGTGTCTAGTCATGCATATTCATGTGGGCTATTCAAACTTGGGAATTTAGAGCCCGAATAATGTTGTTTAATAAATTACTTAATTTCCTGAGCGATATTTGCATATCAAATCAACTGTCAACAAGAAGAAGAAATAATTGTCTATTCAAATTGAAGCATTTCGATTTATCGAGATTTGAACTCTGACGCTTTCGATAAGCTGCGCTTTTTCATTTCAAGTTAAGAATCGATATACTACATATACACACATAGCGAGGTATTTTAATGTAAGCGATTATGGTCACTCTGATCTTCACTTCACGCAGTGTAAAAGCGCGTGTTGTGCCGAAGACGCACATATTTCTATCTAGTGCAGAATATGCATGTAATTTCGAGTGTGACGGAGCCTTCGATGAGGATTCACCGCGTGCTAAAAGAGTTCAATCCAAGGTACACATTAATCATATTCAAAAGCAAACCTTTGGTCCGTTCTTCGTGCTGTTTCGCTAATACAAACTCAAGGCCACAAATACACCTCCATATATGCAAACATTATGCAAAAGTATTCCCTTCCCGCTCGCACTCCCAAACGTGCCGGCAAGTACTGTTTGAAAGATGAATGCGACGGACAGTCTGCAATTACAACAAAGTGTACACAAACAAAGCTTTGACATAGGCAGCGGCCATAGCTGCAGTCTGAATAGCAACAACGCCACATGCATACGTGCATTTGCATGTGTGTATGCGTGATGCTGTTGCTAGGCTGTTTTTGTTATTGTTGTTATTGCCGAATGCATAAAACAGACAGCCGCAAATGTCGCGTGATGTGCTTGCCTGGCATGGTGCTGTGAAGAGGAAGAGGCAGGGGATATACTCTGCTCTCCGTGTGTGTGTGGCTCTCTAACAGAATCAAAAGTGCATGTATGTGTGTTTCTGTGTGTATGTAATTAAATGTGTGCGCGCCCGTTTGTCTGTTTCCTTTTCGCTTTCGCTTTTGACTTTACACAAACCCTTTTCATGCGGCACTTGACTAAATTCAATAGCCAGCACACACTCATACACACATACGCAACTAAGCACACGCAGCAAGAGAACGGGAAAGATAGAGAGAGAGAGAGAGAGCCGCAAACATGTGTCGTTAATTTCTTAATTACGCGGGTGTGCACAACGCCTAAAGTGCGAGCAAGAGGGACAGCGTAAAATATCCATTCAGCCAGTGTAATGGAATGGGCAGGTCGCCTCTGCATGTTTCCTTGTGTGTGTGCGTGTGTGCAAAGATGGGAAGCTTTATGGTTATGTGAGGAGTGCTTCAAGAGTTTCAGCGCTAATTACATGACATCGTCGAGTCAAGCCAAGTAGTTAATTTGTGCATGGGACAACAGTAAGAAATTTAACGTTTTTATGCTTTTTCTTTTTTTTGTTGCCTTTCATATTTACACACGCTACATACACCTTAAACAAACACACTCTCAACAGATGTTTGCGTCTTTATATCCATGCATATGTTTTATGTGTGTAAACACTGGGCAGCGCACGACAGTGGTTGCACATTGTAATAATATGCTGCAAATGTAGTCGACATCGCATGCATGTGCAGCATGTGTGTTGCATGTGCTCAGTACAGTCAATGCTAAATTGAAACAGTTGACAACGAAAAAATATATTAAATGAAATATTTGCATGCATTTAATGCATGCAATTGACCACTGTGCGGCTGCTGCGCTGAGCTTCAGTCTGCGCCTCCGTCTCCGTTTCATTCTCAGTCTGGGCTTTTGTATTTGTATGCTTGAGTATTAAAATAACAGCAAAAGAAATAAAAACGGTGCAGCCAAAGGCAAACGACAAAGAAGACACATAAAGCAAGAGATGGACTGTTGTTGGTTTGCCGGAGGGGGCATGCGGGGCGCGAGGGAGATGAGGGGCCGCAACGGCAAACTGCACAGCAAGGCAAATGAATGCTAAAGAAACTGCTGACTAACGAACGACTGAGCGGCCGAACGAAAGAGACGGCGCAATCGTCAGCTGGAAACGTTGAGGCCTCTGCCACATGAAGCGAAAAGAGCGAAGAGGTGGAGGCGGAGGAGGGTAGCAGAGTAGGGCAGGGGACGCAACACATTACCTAATGGCTGGTTGACTGCTTGCGACGAATGTACAGAGAGAAGGGGAACGTCTGCTTAAACGAACGGCTGATTTTCCAGCTGTTGTTGCCAGGTGATTTCGTGGTGCTCCGCTACCCCCCTGGAAGCCATTGAGCCTGCGCTTTTGTGCGCACAGCTACTGAGTGCAAATTCGAGCTTGCGCAAGCTCGCTCTCTGTCTCTCGCTCTCGTTCTCTCTCCGTGCAAGAGAGCTGGAGTACGAGTTGTGCCGGTGGCAGCGCAGACTATCAGCTGTTTTTTTTTACTCTGCGGTTTTTGTGGTTTCATTTCATCTGCTGCCGGTCGATGCTTTTTTTTTTTGTATTATTTTGTTTGCTGGTGACTTCAAAACTCATGCACTTTGGCTCTCCTCTTTGTACAATTGCAGACTGGACGAGTCCGCTGACTGCACCAGCACCGCTAACGGCTACAGCAACGGCTACGGCAACGGGCGTCGCAGTTACTGCGCCACCAACAGCAGCAGCTGCAGCAGCCGAGGTGAACGCGAACGTGGCTGACGTGGATATCGTGGACGTTGATGTTGTGGATGGGCATCCAGCCTCGGTGCTGCACATGCGTCAGCATCAACATCATCACGCACTCAACGCTCCGACGCGACCTCGCCTCTCTTCCTCGGCATCAACATCATCAACAACATCCTCGGCAGCAGCGGGCAGCGTCAAGCCCCCAGCATCCCCCATGACGGCAAGCTTTGACATGCTTAACGGTGGCAGCGGTGCGGCCGCCGCCTACATGTCGAATGTATTGCAGGCAGCGCCGCCGCCCGCAACGCCAACGCTGCCCGCCTCCCCGATGCAGTCGACGGCGGCATCGCGTTTCGGCGCCATTGACAATCTGGACGATGTGAATCCAGGCGCTGTGCAGGAGCTTTCGCAACGACTGCAGACTAAGCTGCGCGATGCGAAGAGTCGCCATCTCGCTTGCACTGAGGTGACGCTGCCCAACGATCTCACCCAACGCATTGCGGCCGAAATCATACGCATGTCGGAGCGAGAGCCGTGCGGAGAGCGAGCTTGCACAATTTTCATAGAATTCGAGAGCGAGCCCGACAATGCTAGGTGAGTACGTGACGTCGACGTCGACGCCAGCGCCGACGACTACGATCGCTAAGCAAAGCTTTTGCTAACTGTGCTTCTGTTCTCTCTTGTGGCTTTACAGGCGCATTGCCTCGTTCAAGGTTGATCCGGACACTGTGTCTATTTTCGAGCTTTATTTGACGCTGAAGCAGGACAAGAGCGGCTGGACCTCGCTACTGCCACAGTTTCTCAAGTGAGTAACAGAGACAGCTAGACAAGCACATGCATGAATTGAAAGCATGGAACTAATTGCAATATTTGCTTTCATTTTTATTACAGAAATCTTACACGCAGCAATACGATTATGATCAGTCCCGATTTCACCTTGACCAAGAACAAGCTTTACTCCTCCGAGTAGAATGCAAGAACAGCAAAACAACACAGAACATATGAGGCATGCAGATGGAAGGCGTGGACGTGGGGGCGTGTGAGCGCTGCTTTAACTCATTACACAATCCCTCCGAATAAGTAAAAATGATGAGAAGAACACTCACGATGAAGAATACAAATGAAGAGCAGCTGTAAACTTTTGGTGAGCTTTCACGTCGGCGTCTGCTACGAATTCACACACACAAAACAAAAAACAAACCACAACAAAAACAAACCCATAAAGAGGCAAACTTTGGACCACAATTCAACTACTCCAGCAAACAAAAAACAAATAACAAAACCCAAAAAAAAAAAAAAACAAAACAAAACAAACGACAACCAACAACAATTATGTATTTTGAGACCTAAAGAAAAAAGGGGAAAAACAAAACGAGAACAACAAACAAATCAACTGCAGTTGCAGGCAACTCAAAACTCTTATTGGACTGACTTTTTGGCTTATAAAAAAGGAACTTTTTGAAAAAAAAAACTAAAAACTAAAACAAATATTGAAAATATTATAAACAAAATTTCACTCAGTGAACGGTTGCCGGTTATCCGTGATTTTTTAAGCAAAACACAAAAAAGCAAAAGCAAAGAGCGTAAGAAAAGAAAATGAGAAAACCAGCGAGGAAAAGTAAGAGGAAAAAATAAGAGTATTAATCGAAATAAGCTATGTATGCGTATGTATGTGTATATCGAATGAAATACAAAATACAATTACGGAATACTGATATGGATAACGGATACGGATACAACAAATTCTATATAATGTGGTAGTTGATATGATGTGCATACATGTAAGTGTATGTATGTTTTTCTTCACGATCTTATTAGGCTATAAAAGCTCTTTATATATATATATATATACCTACATATAGTTATATATATATATACGAATATGAGGAATCAAACAATAAGCAAAGCAAGAGTAGAACAGAAAAGTTAAAGCAGAGTTGCAAAGAAGAAATCTATATATATAAAAAACAAAATAAATAAAAAACAAAGTTGATGTGATATTATATAATAATTATGAATATTAAAAGAACACACACATACACCACACACACATACACTCTTACACACACACACACACATACAAAAATACTTAAAAATTGATTTCGTATTACCCACATGTCTCAAAAATGCAAGCAAGGAGAGGAGAATTACCGTATAACTAAGTTCTGTTCCCATTTGATGATTTTCTATTTCTATATAATATTATCATAATCAATGTATTCTCTTTAATTTTTTGCCACCTCCTCCTCCGCTCCCCCCCAAAAGATTTCTTTCTTGTGCAGAGTTCCAAACTCTGCTTCTATATAGATATATACAATATATATATATGAAATATTTATAATAATTGATGTGTTTCTAGCTTAAGATTTTAATATTAAAAGAAAAACCACAAACAAAACAAACAAACAACAGAGAATTCAATGTGTGTAGCTGTGTATTTAACTGTAGTTTAAACAACAAATGAAAAACAAAAGAAGGAAACCTAACAATTGGCATACATTAATCAATAACAATATACATACATATATATATATATAATGTTTAATACAGTGGGGCAGCTAATTGTATTTTTGAGTAAAACAAAAGAAGAAGAATTGAAAGAATTGGGCAACTGTTTGGAAAAATCTATAAAGTCATCTGTGTTAATAAATTTTAAAATAATTTATAGCGTAGATTAAATAACAAAAACAAATTTAAAATTAAAAACAAAACAAAAACAAATTATTAATGAAGAAGCAAAAAAGAACCGTTGTACAATTTTGATAGCGCTGCAAAACATTTCAAGAATTCAATCGAAAGCTACAAGTATTTCTCACACACACATTTAAGCTAGACTTTAATTAATAATTTATACACACACACAAATACAGACACAAACAATCCCCCCTACAAAAAGATCTCGAAAAAAACAAAAAAAAAAATAAATAAATAAAGAGGCTTCGGCCAGCACGAAGTTGGAATACCCTTTGCAACGAAAATAAACATTTTAAGAATTACTAACAATTAAAGCAAGAGGGCGACAGCTGCCAAGGGTATTAATTAATCAATCTAAACACTCATTATATCATTAATAGAAACAACAAATTCAATTCTTAAGTTGCGTTTTCCTTACATAAACAAGAAATCAAGTAAAACACATGTATATAGAGCAGCAAAAGAACAACAACAGCAACAACAACTAAGCGTATTTAAAAAGAATATGAAAAATGTGAACATAAAAACAAGTGAAAAAATAGAACCATGAATGTGATCTATTTAATAATAAACAAACAAAACAAAACAAAACAAAAAAACAATACAAAAAAGAAAAACAAAACAAAAAGAAAAACATTTGAGAAATATTTGCGTTTTTCTTGTGTTTCTTCTTTTTCGTTAATCTTAAATGTAGCACTTTTTAATTTGTAGAACTTTAAATATAATTTGCCAAACAATCAATTCGTTTTTTCTTGTACGCCACGCCTCAAAAATACCACAAATATACCAACAATAAAAAGTAAAAAACACGAAAAAAATTAAACATTTTTCAATATCGTAGAAATTGCAACGCTTTAAATGTTGAACAATCTTTTCATTTATATTCTTGACACACTCAAGAAATAATCAGCTTCTTTTTGACGTTTTTTTTTTAAATTTAATTTGAAATTTATGAGAAATGTCCAGCGATGATGGTGACGCGAATTTTTGTTGTTTTTCCAATGGATGGGTGTAAAATGAATCTTAGACACGTCCAGTGCTCCTCAAAGTATTTGTAAACAATAATGATAAATGATAAAAAAAAAAAAGAAAAACAAAACGAAAAACTATCGATAAATTAGTTATTTATGATATATAATGTGCATGTGTATGTGTATGGTTAAATTGTAGAATTTTTACATAATCCTCGTACGATGATAATACCTAGAGCGTGTGCATGTATGGCTGCGTGTGTGTGTGTGAGTTGAACGGGAACCAATTAAAGCGAAACACTTTAAAAATTAATCAATCAATTAGAAGAACGCCTAAGCAAAATACCACAAACAAACAAACAAAATACTAGAAAATTCTATTAAATGCAAAACAGAAACAATAATAATAATAATAATAATACAAATAATATTAATAAATGTATGTACTATCGAAAATATTTAAAGCCGAGCACAACTTTACCTCCCAACTAATCCTCGCCCTTTGCCCCACTCCGCCGCCTCTCTCCCTCACTCTCACACACACGCATTCCACACTCACAAGCATTTTTGATATTGCTAAACGAAAATGAGAAGAAAATATGATAACAATTATTTAAGCGATTATCCCACCATGTGATTTATATGAAATCTATAATTTCAATTACTTAGAACAAAGAGAATTGTTTTTGTTTTTTGGGAAACAGCAAAGAAAATAATGTTTTGTTGTTATTAGCGATCAAACACTCTATCTTAAAAAAAAAAAACAAACAAACAAACTCTTATAAACAAAGAACAAACATTCTAAAATGTCGTAAGATTTATAAACAAACAAATAAATCACGTTCCGAGTTGCAATTTTGCGGCAAATTCGCGTGTGCCCAGAAAAGTAGGCTATGGCCGAGAAGTTGACGGAAAACTGCAATTGGGAACAGTTGAGATAGTAGATATGGGAATACTCTATGTTGTAAATCACGTAGCTACACTAAGTAAAAGTTTAACAATTTCCATAAACTATAAAAACACAACAACAACAAATACAAAGCAAAGGCAAACAACAAATATGATATATATATATATATATACATAATTATACATATATGTATGTAAAAACAACAACAAATTTAAACTTTAGTAGCGCTTAACAAATTCTAGCAATTTAACAAATTTTAATTAATCAAAATATGAAATATATATATTAAAAAAAAAACAAATTCAAAACAAAAACGAAAACAAAACAAAAAACAAATGCAACAAACTGCAATTTCATTTTTCTCTGTGTAAAAGTTGAGTAAACAAAACAAAAATAAATTTTTTAAATGTGAACCTGGCGTTTTTCTTTCCGCGGCAGCAAAACTTTCATGGCGGGTTCGTGTCTCGGCAAAAGCTTTCAGCATGTGCTCGCACCAACGAAAGCGCCACACAGCGTCGGCCAATGGCAACACAGCTTATATGCGCGCGCTCCCTCACTCACTCGTATGCCTAGGTGCTTGCATAGCGATCCTACCGTTGCTGATTTCAAGCCAATGAGCAGCCAGCAAACGCAGCGCTCGGCTTAAAGTTCGGCTTGGCGCGGGCAACGGCAGCCCAAGCTGTGTTATTCGTTCAACGTTGTTTCGCGCGAACGGACGTGTTTATGCGGTGCGCGCGCTACCGCAGTTTGAATTTGTCGCTGGCGTTCGCGTTTGCGTTTTCTAACACTACGCTTGCAGATAATGCTAGTTCTATGATTGGTAGGTGAAATCAGGCTGCATAACGCGCTCTCTTTCTCTCGCCCAGCTGTGTGTGATGTGCATATCAGATAAGGCAAACTGCATGCCCTTCAAATTGTCATCGTTATCGGCATAGATATCTGTTCTTTTGTTGCCACAACTCCTTGCGGCGTCGCGCAAAGGAATTTCCTCAGTGCCAAGCCTAATGAGTGTGTGTGTGTGTGCGACAGTTAAAGTAATTCATATGAATAACAATAAATGACTAAAAATACTCGCATGCAGATCTTCGATCGCTACTTCAACTGGCAACCAGTTCGAGTAGTTGGCAACTCTGGGTGCGCCTCAGCAGGTAAATTAGCTAATCGTTGTCTGGCAATCGGCTTTGTCTGCCCGAGGACGAAACTAAACTAAGCGCACTACGTTTGCAGGTCCAATTAGTCAACTCGATATAAATGACAATGCCGCCCACTCGACAAACTCCTCTGCTTCTCCCCATAACAACGAAGACTTAAGAAATTGTAGAAGTAGATGAAAGATTAATCATTTCCTAAACGCAGCAGAATTTTTTGAGGTACTATGAAGCTTCTTAAATCAGAAAAGAGAAAGATTTTATTATGAATAATATAATGCAATTGATGTAACTGAATCAGTTGTATATATAAATGCACTTAAAGTTAATAGATAATTAATAGTTGCTAATTTATAAAGAAATCTTAATATAATCAAACTTATCTGAACTAAGAAATTTAACAATTCGGATAAAATGACTGGAAATTTTTTTCCCTTAAGATTGTCTGCTAATAAACTTTTATTCTATAAAATAAAAAGATTTGAAGTTTTGTTCTTACGAAACTAAAAGTCTTCTGCAAAACTACAACTTTGCTTTAAGTTCCACTCCAAATACTTCAAAGTTCCACCAGTTATTTCATAGTTAAGAATTCTATTCATAATATTTATGCAATCTTCAGTTTTATTTGAATCATATGCAAAACAATTCTCGAGAATCGTTCGCCAGCAGAAAAGAAACGAAACGTAACGAACGAAGTGCACTTTTGGTGGCCATTCAATTGGTAGATGCAGTGCAGCGATATCTGTTCTTCGACTTCTATTCTTCCACCTTTTCTTCTGATTCTTCTCGCTCTTATTCCTCTTTTTGCAGTGTTTTTGACTGCGAGTGTAGAATTGAGTGCATTTGAGCTAGCTTCCAGTCTTCTTTCAACTTGAAATGCATTCTTTATTGTTTCTCAATTCACTTTAAGTCTTATCTCTTCTATCTCTTAACTAACTATTTCAACTGCGTGAACTTCAGGAAAGAAAAGAAAGTCGCCTTCTTATTAGTAAAACATAGTAGGATAGAAATAATATATTTCACCGAATTTAAATGAATCGAAATAGTTTTAGTTAATACTCTATTAAAGTAAGTCTGATAGGTCATCTTCAATTACCTACTTATATATTATTCGAATATTATTTTCTTTGTGAAGCTGTACTCTAAAACATAGTAAGATAAAAGTAATATATTTTTCGAAATCTAAATGAATCGCAATAGTTTTAGTTAGTACTCTATAAAAGTATCTGATAGGTGATCTTCCATAATCAACTTACATGTTATTCGAATAACATTTTTAAGCACTTGAACTAAAGTTCTATATAAACCTATTCAATTTACTATAGAGTTATGTGAACGCAGTCATGAAGATGTTGAAATTAGAAAGACGTGGTTTTTATAAAACATATGTCGGAATCAATTGGTCAGAATATCGGGTTTATGCAATTTTCCTGGCGCCGTAATCGAATCAATCGCTTACCTAGAAATGCGACTGTTAACCTTTTTGGTTTCCAAAGTTTCTTTTTTTTTATGCTGACTGGCGCCTGTGAGGCGCTCAATAAACATTGCCCTCGGGGGCTCTGGGTGATTCACTGATATTGGGGTTTTGGTAGAAACAAAAAGAAAATGAAAAGTTACTGACAATTTTCAATTTCAATTGTCAATTGCATTCCCAAGGTATCAATTTGCAATTAAAAATCGGCACTTTTCCCGCTCTGCTTCTTCTCGCCACTGCAGCTGAAACTCTGCCAGCACGTGCCCTGTAACTGTAGACAGTCTGCGGGGAATTGGAGGGGGAAATGGAGCACAGTCATGAGGCAGCGGATGTGGACGCCAGTCCCAGCAGCGAGGCGGGCGAATCTTCCGCCCAGCCCACACAGATCACCTCCATCGACGGGTTCTTCAATCGCAAGCGTGGCAGGCCGCCAAAGAATCGCTTCGTTGAGGTCTACAAAAGCGTAAGTAAACACGGCAACTCTAAGAGAATGCAAAAAAAACATAAATTTTCGACATACAGTCAATAAATTCAATGACCAGGAAATCGACAGCTATTCCCTTTCTTCCTAACATTCTTCTTTCCTTCACACTATTTCTTCCCATATATTAACACTTTTTCATCTTACGATCGAATGTTTTCCTTCTGAAACATAGTTTAATGATTTAAATCAAAATTTAATGAATGTCCCTAATTGAAGTTTACAATTGTTTAACCTCCAACATATCCTACATATTATTTATTTTTAAATTACTATTTAAGATATCCTGATATTTGTTTTCCATTTAACTCCTTTGTTGATAGTAACAACTAAAACGCAGTCCGGGTATTCAAAAGTGGATTATTCTTTTTTTAAATTCGGTACTCGAGCTAATGAATGGGTTGAAAATATCTTCACTCAACAGTTTGTAGGTCTGCAGTTCAGTTCCCTGCGCTCTCTTCAACAGTCTGAAGCTACGCCCGACTTTAGTTTATTTCCAAAAACAGAGGAAAAGAAAAGAGCGAGAGAGAGAGAAAGAGAGAAACAACACAGAATACCGCAAATGGCAATGGACAAAATATTTATTCAAATTATTCGATTCACACACACACACGCACGCACACACATACGCACATTCAATTGTATGTACTTGGCCAACACCTGTCGCCCTCGCCCCTCTCCCAGCAGCAGCAACAACAGTGTTGACGCGTGGGCTGGGTAATCATAAACACACACACACACACACGCACAGAGACATTTACACATATGCACGCACACAGACAGATAAACTGGGCTCAAAAATGTAGAAATTATGAAAATGACAGTTAAAAGCACAAAACGCACAATGTACGGGACGGAGAGAGAGAGAGAGATGGGAATGAGGTTGTGGGTGAGGCAGGGGGAGGGGAGCGAAGTTATCGCCATTCGACGGCGCGCAAGTGAAATAAAATGCGGAAACACTCGTTGTCAATATTAATATGACGAATATGGCAAAAACCAAATCCGAAAACTCAATTCAACACACGCCACATAAAATGCCACATTAGGCCCCAGCGACGCGTCAGTACCGCCTGCACACCTCACCACCCCCCCACCAAACAACCGCTCAGAAAGTCCCTCAGCAAATAGGCGCAAATTCCTAATTGCAAAGAGAGCGTTTGCATGTGTAAGTGCGAGTGAGTGCGCGAGCATGTGTGTGTGTGACTTAGTATGCAATGGCCTTAGTAAGGCGTAGGGCGCGTCGTGCGTTAGACTAATCAAAGAGTGTAAGCGAGAGAGGGACAAACAGATCGTTTGCGAGTGTGCAGGAAAGGCACAACGAAGAATGCAGAAAAATTTAGTGCATGCAAAGCGTTTGTGACCCAATTTATTTCATAATTTTTTGACTAAATTAAATAAAGTTCTAGAACATTATTTAAATATACTTTGTATATAAACAAGCAAAATACTCAGTTTTATTGAAGAAAAGAAAAATATCAACAACTGAAATTAAAAAGATTAGAGAAAGATTTGCGTGAAAGTTTAAGCCGATCTCCAAACTGGTTGCTTTTAAAGCAATAGCCGGAAAATTGTTTGGAAATAAGCAAAGCACACTTTTGTTTTTGTCTTTATCTAAAGCTCAAGCAATGTGCGTATAATTTTCAGGAAAAAATAAAAAACATAATTATTTTTTAATATCTTTATCGGCAGCTTAAGCAATGCGCATTTAATTATGCGCTCGTTCAGATGGGAGGCTTATATAGTTTATAGCATATTAAAGAGCTAAAGCGTTCATGTGCAATGTAGGACATCTGCCCTGCAAATACATATTGAATTGGATTACTTTCGTGGCGACCCTCTGTGACCGCCCTCGATCATCGATTCGAATATGACGATTAAAAGGAACGACACAACTACAATAACTTCTATATATTGTCTTTAATCATATAAGGTGTGTGTACTTATATGAATGACTGTGTGTGCGTGTGTGCAACTTATCAGGTAAATCCAAACACGTTTCATTGTCTTTTCAATCTTTTGGAGTAATTATTTTTATAGACCCAGGCCATGTCAACACTTCGACTTATTTATACCCTCCTAGGCCTAATTTTAGATGCAACAAATAGCAGTCAAATTCGCTTGCACATCTTTATGGAATTCCACCTTTAAAATTCAATTTTAACTAACGTTTTTTCGCAGCTCGCAAAGTGCTTAAGGTGCCGCTTTTGGTTAGGGTATCCATAAGTTGGCATTCCAAAAACCGTTTCCGAAGTATTTTTGTGGTTTCTCTTTTTTGTTGTATTTGGTTTTTATTTAGCTTATTCTCCTTTTTTTGTTTTTGCTTTTTTTTATTATTATTATGATTATTGATTTTGATGCGTGAACAAAATTTAAATAGTGACATTTTGGGCCAACAATAAACATTAACAGTAATTTCGGAAATAATAAACTGGTTACGACTGTTTGTCATATCATTCCGAAAACTATGACAAGCAACCACAATGACGACAACAACAACAACAACAACAACAACAGCAACAGCAACAATGTCAAGTACAATAATGCCAAAGAAATTCATTGAAACGGCGCTCACAACTTTCAAGGGGGCAACAGGGGCAAATTGGTTCCACATAATCCCCCCAAAAAGGCCAAGTGAGAGAGGAAATACCATGTACAGTAGCACTCCCCTACATGTGTGTCTAATTAAAAAGCTATAAGTATTTGCGTAAATTATCGCATTTGATCTAAGACACAACACACTGAGCCCTTTTCCTAAATACTCTTTCGTCGAAAACTTTCTTATTTTCCTATAATCTGTGCTGAAAGTTTCAGAATAGTTAGCTTCGTATCTATAAAACAATAAGAACTATTGTAATTTTGTCTTGCAGGCTCAACACTCACCCCAGGCCATATTCACCAGCTTTAAGCTGGAGAAAAGCGATCAGAGTAATATTTCCGGTTTGGTAACACCCGCTGACAATGCGGAGCCTCCTCACACTACACTCAGACTTGGAGCAGTCGCCACACAAACGAGCACACAAACCCACCCACTGATCGCCGCAGATCTCACACCTAGTCGGACCCGGAAAAGAGGTCGCGTTTGGACCGTGGAACCGCAAAGAGACTTACCAAACAATGAAAGGACGAGACACCAAACCACAAAAGTGGAAGCAAGTGAACGACGATCGCCAGGGCAAGTAAGTTTGCAAACAATTACAAGATTTAGAACTGTTCTTCAGTAAGTTCTAGTCTACTATAAAGTAAAAAGCTGGAATTGTTTACGATCGGAGTTTTTAAGTAAGATGTTAACAAATTAATCTTTTCATAGATACGTTTTATACAGCAAAATCAGTCTTTGAACATACATTTATGATGTTTAGGTGTTATGATGTTTACGTACATTTATGATGTTTAGGCATGTAAATTATTGCTGCAAAGTTTTTCTAATGCTGCACTCTAGAAAAACAATATGAATTTTCGACACAATTACCTAATGCACAATGCAATTAACCTCATGTTATTTTCGCAATATAATCTTTGAGACTTTGAATACGCACTTAAGTAAAAAATAATTAACTTTTAAATTAAGTGTCGTCTCTTGGACCTATTATCGCTATACGGAGTGCAGATTTGTGCATCCAGGTACTGTAGAATCATGCGTTAAGGACTGCCCGTAGTACGTCAGAGGATCCACATTACCTCGGGATCTAAATCTACACACTGTGAAGGGTGATAAGGCACCGAAGCAGACTTGCTAGGAGGCTCCCACCGAGGCGTTTAAAGCATCTAGGTCTAGGCCAAAACGTTTACTCAAGCGTAAATTAAAATTGATAAGTCCTTATGACTTGTTTGTTTAAGGTTTGATCGGTATAAGATTGTTGTTATGGTACTATATTGCTGGTTCTGGTTAAAAAAATAACTGGTACTAAAAAAAGCAAATAATACACTCAATACTAGTGTAGATTTTATAGTAAAAACAAACTTATCTTAACCAATTTTCAATATCTGCTCTTATTAACTTTCAGCTGATGTTCAGCCCACCAGATGTGGAGTCTCCTGTAAGCAGCAAGTGCTTGGAGCGCGTTTCAGGTGAGTGCAACCTTGATAATCAATCTCACAATTGTAATAACTAAGAAAACTCTTTCTGCCCAAAGTTGTGCGTGCAGCGGGCACTTTTTATCCGGAGAACGCCAGCACAGTGGAGGCCATAGAGAGCAGCAGGAGTCGCTATAGTCCAACGCTGCAGCGGGACAATGGCAGCCTGGAGCAGCCAGAGGATCTGAGCATGCGCGGCAGCCAAGCCAAGCAGTCGACGCCAGTGCGCGGCGAGCAGGAGACGCAGGGACTGAAGCTGCTGCTCGATCTGTATCAGCGCCAGTGGCTGCTGCCCAGTTTCCTGGCCGCCGCCAGTCAACCAGCGCCACTGGACATGCGTCTGCTGCTGGAGAATGCGGTGCAGCAGAAGATGCTGCTGCTCAATGCGGCTGCGGCGGGCGCTGTGGCAGCTGCTGCCGCAGCAGCGACAGCCACCAGCACAGCGGAGGAGTCGACGCCACCAAGCATCGAGCTGTCGACGGCAACAGCAGCGTCCTTGAGTGGCCGCAGCAAGCGAGCACGGGAACAGGACATTCCCACGGGCTACCTGAAGTTTCGCTTCAACGAGGACTGCGGCTTTGAGCGCTGCGGCTATCGCAATCATCAGTCGCACTTCCACTGCAATCGACGCGACTGCCACTACAGCTTCTGCGACAAGACGCGCTTCGTGCAGCACACGGCGCGCCACGAGCGCATGGACACTCTGATGGGCGACGACTTTCAGCAGTTCCGCGCCAACATGCGTTGCGGTGTGATCGACTGTTGTTACGCCACAACGACGCATGTCAACACGCGCTCAGGTAGGTGGGCAAAGGTTCCATAAAGCAGGGACAAATGTTTATTCGAATGTCAGTTAATTGAAAAAGCGCTCAAATCCTTTTTGGGCAGTCCTTGCGTAGACGTTATGATTTAAAGAGTGTTGAGTTCTAAGTTTCTTTAAGCTGATTTGTTAGTTTGAAGTATTTTTATAAAAGTCCTGCCATACTCGTTATATTTGAGCACATCATTTAAATGTGGAGTAAATTATAGCTTTGCAATTAAATTTTGGCAAACACAACTATTATTTAGTTATAAAAATTGGACTCTATTTCGAATTAAGACTTTGTGTTTGATAAATACTTGTCTTCTGCCTTGGATTCATAGGCTTCACCTCTACTAAAATTATACTCTTTTTGTTGCTCAAATATAACGAGCAAGTCATGCTTCTATAAAACCACTTAAAATGAATCAATTTGCGTTTAGAAAATCGTAATACGCATCATACAAATTTACGTTTCCTAATATACCTTATAACGATTACGGTCCCTGCTTTAAAGTGTTCAAGTGTCCCGCTCTAATTCCATCTAATTGCATTGCAGACGACATGCTCGCAGCTCCAAAGAAATCGTCGCATTTCCACTGCCGCAAATGCGACTACGTCTGCACCGACTCCAATAAGGTGGTCGCCCATCGCCGCCTGCACATGCGCCTGGAGTATGTGCGCTCGGCGGGCTTCCGCAAGATCGCCAGCAACGAGTCCTGCGCGACGCCGTCCTGCTCCTATGCGTTGCGGCACACGCATTACCATTGCACCACCTGTGACTGCAGCGTGCTGTCGCGCGCTCAGCTTGCGTCGCACAGGCACAGGATAGGTCCGAGCTCGAAGCAGATTGCGGAGAGTCTGCCTGCTGTCAATGTGGATGACGATTTGCAGGCATATTCTTAAGCTTAGTTCGTTAATTGCAATAAAAAGCCATATCAGCATAATCAATTGCGCGAAATAATTGCGGGTTCTGTGTGCAGGGCTGCAAAGCGTGAAACGATCATTAGCAGGTCACACTTGGTAATCGATTTCTACATGATTTCGATAGGCAGCGCGAAAACTGCGCGGAATTTGTTTAATTTTAAATCTTGTTTAAGCAACATGGGTAAAATAATTAATATAATAATAATATAATATGTTATTTATTGATGCTGCAAATAAGCCGGTAGCAAGTGTCAGCTTGAAATCGATTTTTATTCAAATTGGCTACCAGCAGGAACAGGATAAGTGATATTTTATAGCATAATGTGAGCTGGTCCCACTTTTGCAAAATGCAATTTTAATTAGGATTTAAATGCAAAACATGCACACGATTGCGACGTCTCATCGACCACAAGTGAATGTACTCTAATAAATAGCGAAGAAATAGAAAATAAAACAACTCAGAAATGAAGACGACGCTAAAGCCAACCATTAGACTCATAATGCCGCCAGTTAAAGCTGCAATAAATGAATCAAGTCAAATACAAATACAATTGGAAGACAATTGGCCGCACTCACACATGTATTCGGTGAGTCCAGTGTACGAGGACTTGACATTGCTGCGAAAAAAGTTGTCGTTGTGATAGAAATTCACCACGGCCAAATTGTTACGAATATATTCCGTGGAAAACTGCTTGAGAATGTGATTGGTGACCCGAATGCCCTGCTGATTGAAGGGTATAGAGAAGGGATCAGGAAAGTAGGACACATCATGGCAGCTGGCCAAACACAGCTCCTTGCACGCGGCACCCTCGGTGTCCACAATTTGCAGCTCCGCCCGAATCAAGCAATCAAAGTGCAGCACATGACAAACACTGGCATTCCGATAAACCAAGGGCAGATGATATGGAATGCACTCGCAGCGTCTATAGAAGTACTGAGCATCACATTCCGCCTCACAGTTGCGACGCGTGTAATATCTGTAGAAGAGCAGCTCCTGCTCGTCGGTGAAGATGCACTGCCGCTTCTTAGGATCGATGCTACGCAAATTGGGCTTGGCCTCAAAGCTGCTGGGCATCAGGCGAAAGTTCGTCTCGTGGCCCAGCATGACGGGTAGACCCGACTCCTTCAGTCTTGGCTGATCAATGGAATTATACAGCAGCACCTAAGACAACAGGAAATATAAGTAACTAGAATCAGTAAAAGGTATAAGCTTCGAACTAATGGATATATGAACAACACTCATTATTTTTGAACTTGAATTTAAACATATGATTGATACGCACCTTAAAACCCTGTCCATTGGTGGAGGAACAATAATAATCGTCTATGTGACCATTTAGTATAATCTGCAGACCATTGTCGACGCCCGTGCCCACACCACGACGTGGGTAGTAGCCAGCGGGCAGTTTCTTTGGGTAACCATTGATGGGGTTCCAATCCACAGCGATGTCCGTCAGCCCCTTGGACGACGTGTAGTCCCGTATATAGGGAGCACTTTAAACACACATCAATAGTGATTTAATTACTGACTGAAACTATTACCTGTATTTGTAGAGGTAATAGGGATGCAGGAAGTTGAAGACACAGCAGAGACCCTCGTCGACGAAGAACTCGCGAAAGATGTCCGTGCAGGGCACGTACTTCTGCTCGAACTTGCAGGACACAATCATGTCCTCGCACTTGTGGCTGACGGCGACAATGAAATTGGCGAATGTGTCGTTCTTGGAGCGTGGCTTTAACGCGCGATACTGCGTGAAATTCATATCCTGAAAGCATGCCTTCTGCAGCATAGCATACTCCAAGGATCCGCTGCAAAATTCCCCACGAAAATGAATGAACTTCCAGTTGCTTTTAGCCGCGTAACTCACACTTTAAAAGCGGCCACCTTGGAGTACTTGGCCTTGTTCATATCACAGACCGTTATGGCCGGAAAGGGGATTTCCTGTATTGCGGTCATCTTGGAGCTGTAGCCAATGATGACGGGCGTGCTCTGCCAGCGATTGAACACATTCACGGCCAGATTGATGGCCACGTAGACGGCGACCAGGAAAATCTTGCCGAAATAGAACTGCACCCAACCGGGCAGGCTGTTGTTCCAAATGTACTTCATGCCCTGCAGCGAAGTGCTGCTCAGGAATTCCTTTGCCTTCACCTCAAAACGCTGGCCGAGCTTCTTCAGCAGCTCCTTGCGTGATGTCATTGCGCAGCTCTTGAGTGCTCAATGAGGAATGATTACATTACTTAATTGATACATGTACCTAACCTAATTGCTCAACAATTACTTTTACTCGGCATCATTAGTAAAATAGATAATTAGTTTAGTCGTCCAAGAATTGAACTCTGTAATCAGCATAGAGTAGTAGGATCAAAATGATATAGTAAGCGGAGCAGCACAAGTCTAGCATGCTAACTGTGTAGTGCAACAATACAAGTTTGATTAAGATACTCGTATCTAAAGTTGATTGTCAACTCAATTATTTGCCTTGTTCTAGTATAAAATAGAAGAACTGCAACGTTATAGCACAGTAATGCAAAGATAAATATAATTGCAAACCCACTTCGATAAATAATAGAAAATAACGCATACGATCCGCAAGCCAGTGAAATAAGTTCAAATACTTGTTGACAAGTTGTTAAAATTGCATTTATTTTAGAGCTACATAGTTATATGTAAGCATATATATAAATGGTATGTTTACGAGCAGTATCTGACCGTCCGTCCGTCTGTCTGTCCTCGGTATCTTGTGTGTTTTTGGAGTGTTTCGTGTGTTTGCCTCTGGTTCGCGTATTGCCACTCTGCCGAAATCGAAATCAACTTACATAACTAATAAAAAACGGAATGCGGAATACAAGGGGGTCTGACTAATGGCTCGCGGGGCTGATAAACTTCTACAACTACATGTACATAAAATGGTTATCTTTCTTGCGACAGACAGATAAAAAAGCAAACAAAAAATATAGTACTGGGTCAGTTAAGTATGGTTTGGAACGACGCCATTCAGCGACCATTCCAGTAGCCCACGCGACCGTTCTCAAAGGCCAGATTGAGACGTGGATATGGCAATGGTCGCGTCGGCTGCAGCGGCTCGAGCAGCTGTGCCGGCGTCGCTGGGTCGTCCTCGAAGTAGAGGCATTGCCGCACAAACTCGAGGAAGAGCGCCTGCATCTGCTGGGCGCTGGCTGGCAGCTGCTCCAGGTTGGCATCGCGACTGAGCTGCTGCACCAGCTGCTCGCAGATGCGCGTGTTCGTGTCCACGTCGAACAGCGGCACACCAAAGTTCACCTCCAGCAGCGTCCAGTCCTCGGTGCCGGCATCCGGCAGCTCCAAGCTGTCCGCCGCGGGCAGCTCGCTCAGCGGCAGCTCCACGGAGTTCTGCGAGACGAGCTCGCCGCGCGGACTGGCGCAATTGGCCAGCTCGCTGGCCAGCAGCTGGCTGCAGTCGGCCGAGGTGTACTCGTTGGCCGGCCCGTGCTCCGGCGTGGCCGCGAAATGATTCTCGTCGGGACTCTTCAGCTGATAGCTGGTCAGCTGCTCCGTGTTTGGCACATGCGATTTTGCGTTGGGCAGCGAGGCACGCGCCTTGCGCTGCGGCTGCTTGAGGCGCACCTGCAGCTCGTAGTCCTCGCAGCCCAGGTCGGGCACGCCCGTGTTGAGGAATGTGATGTAGCCGCACTGCTGGCGCAGGTCCAGCTGGCTGGCCAGCTGCTGCACGGCGCGGTGCGACGCCCACTTGGCCTGGCGGGCGTCCGTGGGCTGGAATGGAAAGGATTCGTAGTGCAGCTGGCCCACGCTGCGTATGCCGTAGCCCTGGAGCAGCACACAGCCGTTCTTCAGCTGCTCGTTCAGATTGCGAAAGTTCTCCGAGTTGAGCACGTACGAGTCCGAGTGCAGGATGTTCACCAGCAGCTTGCCGTAGCCGAGGAAGAGCCGTGGCAGCGACTTCAGCACGGTGCCGCGGCAGAGCAGCAAACTGGGCGGACCGTAGCCTGGAAAGCAAAAAGCGCTTCGTTAGGCAAAAGCTTACAGAGTGTGCTCGACTTTAATAACTTGCTAATTAGCTTGAACAACTAGTTTTAATATTATTCTTTTGAAGTGACTGCCTAATGAAATTCCATTATTAATACTGTTTTAATGCAACAAAAGAGGCGTAAATATTAAGGTGGAACTGTACAGAGAAAACACTGATCAAGTATATTAATTTAGATTCTTTCAAAGTGATTGCCTCATGAAATTCCATTGCTTCAATGCAATAAAATAGTCATAAACATTTATATGTTTTTAATTAATTGAAGAGCAATTGATGCAGATCGAAGAAAGTGTATTCAAAACTGCTATTTTAAATCAGTGTAGCAGCAGTTTCCTGACTATTGGACTCATTGTTTCCTTAGATTATTTAACATGTTCTATGCACGCTTTGTAAATATTTTTTCCATAATAATACTTAAATGGGTTGCAAACTTGTCAGCACAGAAGTCTTTGTAATATGCTTTAAATGTTAAATGAAACAATCGACTGCTTGAAATATGAACTTGATTCATAAATCCTATTACTCATACTGCTTAAATATAACACTCATTTCCTTACAAATAGTACTTAACAGGTTTCTGCTTATTTGCGAAATAAAGAAGTATTCATCTTGTCTACTGTAACTTCAACGATTATCAACTGATCATAACGAAATTCTGAGAAACCATATCAAACGTGCTAATTATTAGAAGTTTCAACCGAGACTTTAAATAATGCTGCCAATTTCGTTATTTATGATTTACAGAAAGATTATCTATTATCTTGTGGGCAACTCACCTGTGATGTGGTTGTAGAACAGCTTGCTCCACATGGGCGTGGCGTCGGAGCTACGCATGAATTGGCCAAAGAACGGAATGCTGAACATGTGACTCAGCGTCGCCGTCAACGGCGTCGCGGACACAATGAACTTGTACTTCTTCTCGAGCACGCGATCGCGCGTCTGCCAATCGAGGCCCTCCAGACACTCCAGCCGCAGCAGGTCCAGGCCACCAGGCAGCAGGGGGCGCAGCGAGCAGATGGTGGAGCGCAGTATAACGGCGTGCGCAAAGTAGCGAGAGACGTCGCCCTCGCCCTCAGCGTCCAGCAGCGAGACTTGCTCCAGCTCGGCCAGAAAGCTGTCCAGACTCTCCTCGCACAGCTTGCCCACCTCGAACATGGTCACGGCGTGGTTCTTCAGGCCCGGCGACAGATTGCCCATCATCAGGAATGCGGTCAGCGTGGAGTCGAAGAGGAAGCCGACGCGCTTGCCGCTCTTCGGAGCAGGCGTCGCTTTGGTGGTCGTCGTGCGTTCGCTGACGTCCTCCAGCTCCGAGCTGAGCTCCTGCTCATCGCTGTGACTCGTGTTGTTGGTGTTGTTGTAGTTGCCCGTCGTGTTTGTGCTCGCCTTGGGCGTGCTCAGGTTGGCAAAGCTGAAGTCGCTCGTGTTGCCATCGGAGGAGAGATAACCAATCGAGCTGCTGTTGTCCTTGTCCTTCTCCTTGTTGTCCTGGGGCTTGGGTGTCTTGGGACTGGCGTCCAAGTCGAAGCTGTTGTAGTTGAGCGGCGTTATCTGCGGCGTCTGCGGCAACTGCGCCACGCTGCAATCCAGCCAGCTGGCATGCTGCTGCCCCGCCTCGTGCTCCGTTTGCTTGCGCTGAGCGAAGCCCAGGCGACAAATGAAGCTCACCGCCTGCTTGACGCTGTCCAGCTCGAGCTGCAGCATCTGCGCCAGCTCCGCCATGGTCATGTGCTCGTCGGCGCTCACAAAGATCTTGTACAGCAGGTTCTCAAAGTAGTCGCCGCTGACGCGATTCATGACAAAGTTGCGCAGCGGCGGAATGCTGATGCGGTCCTCGCCGCTGATCGGCACATCCAAGTAGATCAGTCCCTTGCGATACAGACTCTGCACGACGTGGTAATCACATTTGCCCGCCGGCTGAGCGCCAAAGTCGATGAGATCATCGAGCAGACTGCGCTCCGCCGGCGTCACCAGACGTATGTCCGTCTCCAGCACATAGCCAATGTCCAGGCGCCACCACGGCTCCATGTGCACGCGCACCGGCAGCCGCGGTAAGAAGTCCAAGGGATTCGGTTTGACGCTGAACAACAGCGATCTCGGTGTATGCGTCTTCAGCTCGCTAATCAGCGCGAGGTACTCGTTGCGTCCAATGCCGAGCACACGCAAGCAGTCCGCCGCCGTGAAGTTGGGCAACGTGTCGTAGCTTTTGTCGCTGCGCAACAGCTGACTGAGCACATCCAGATAGTAGTTGAAGGGCGTCACTCGCAGCCCCTTGGTGACGATGTCGGCCAGATGATAAGGAAAGACGCCCAGTCCGTTGATGTTCTTCTGTATGAGCAGCTCGTAGTAGCGTTGCTCCTGCCGGAACACCTTCGACGCCAGATTGCCGCGAAAGCGCAGCTGATTCTTCAAGCTGTAGTTGAAGACATACTTCTCGTAGTCGCGCTGGTTGTCGTGCAGCACGGAGCGCAGATGCACCGGCAACTCGGGCCAGGGTACGTTACCACGCACGCACAGCTGCAGTTGCAGTTGACAGTTGCCACTCTCCCCAGTTGCCGTGGGAGGCGCAGTTGCTGTTGGTGTCGCAGTCGACGTCATCGTGGCTCCTCCAGTTGCTTTGTTTGTTTACCTCTCAGTTGACGTTCAGTTGTTGTTGTTGTTGATCGCTTTTACTGCTGGTTGGCCATCGCATCGTTTGTCTTTGACTGCAGCGTAAACACTTTTTCCTGTCTGCTGTCGTGTTTACTTTCTTTTTTCGTTTTACTGAGCGCTGCACTTTTCGTCGATCTTATTCTATTTTGGCTAGCAGCAGTCAGGTAGGCAGGCTGAAAAAATGAGACACAGCTGATAAAAACAGTCGACCGCGTGCGTTTACCAACACTAAACCGATTACATTTGTACACTGAGAGAAATTGTGGCATTCATATTTGAAATGGCCACTCATTACAAAATGCACTCAATATTATGTAAAATTATTTAGCACATTAGTTATTCACATTGCACGTATTGAAACCAACATGCACTCTGTAATATAGTAGACTTCAGCTTACTGTAAATATTACCATCGCACTGCAATTCATTTTTTTGTCGTTATTTTAAATTATTTACTAAATTGCGATTAGTTCAAACAATAAATTCGAATAGTTAAGTGATATTAAAAGTCGGACCAAAAGGAGGCGCCTTTTTAAATAAATGTTATCGAAATACCAGCATTCAGTGTGACCAATCTACTATTATATTATTTTTACCGAAATAGGACATTTGGCCTTCCAAAGCTGCGGCCACATTGCGCTCTGTTGATGATTTTCAATATAAAGAGGCTCTTCGCGTTGTCTGTGTACTGCATGGTTTGCGTTTTTCAAAACACGAACTGCAAAGTAACGAAACAAAACGAGTAAAATATATTGATAATGCAGAGTCATTCAACTGCAAGCTGTGTGTAAATTGTGCGTGACACACCAAGTGCAAAGAGTATTGATCATTAAACGTAAGAAGAGCAAAAGAGCAGCGGCAACCAAAAGAAAAAAAAGGGACATCGACATCGATTTTTTTACACCCTTTTTTGTGCATATTTTGCGCTGCAAATTAGCACACAAAGAAAGCGACAAGTGTCGCCCACCACCCCCGTCAAAGGAAGCAGCACACGCAACGGCAGTTGAGTTGAATTATTATAATTACTATTAACATTATTATTACTGCTGAAACGCAGTCGCCACAACGGGTCGCGAGGGGGACGCTCAAATGAGCGGCGGCGGCGGCGAGGAACACGAGGCGCGGCAAACAGCAGCAACAACAACATTGCCGATGCCGTTGCCAGGCGTCTCAAGGTGAGAGAGCGTGCCAGCATTTGAATTATGTGCATTTGATTTAATTGCCTTTTTTGCAGCGCATCGACTTCGTCAGCGGCGGCGGGGGCGGCGACAACTGCCGGCGGAGGACGCGCCACGCCAGAGATGAAACGCTCGACGGTGCGTAGCCTCATCCAGCGCTATTTCCATCAGCTACAGTCGGGCTGCGGCAATGCGCAGTGCACCAATGCCAACTGTGCGTCCAGCGGCAAAGTGGCGCCCATGACGCCCAACGAGGTCGCCGCTCGTGCTCTGCAGCTCTTAGCACAGGAGGCGCAATTGTGCGAGAACGCAACGTCCACGCAGCCAACGACGGCCATAGCCAGCAGGTGAGTTAAAGAGCGCAAGCATGTAATACAGTGCTTTGTTAATGCACCGAGTTTCCTACAGTCCGCAACAGGATGTGGACATGCTGTCGCCCAATGACAGCAGCAGCAGCAGTAGCAGCTCCACCAGCACCATTACCTCCGCCAGCACCACGACCACGACGAGCACACAGTCGCAGTCGCAATCGCAAACACAGTCGCAGGAGCCGAGCAAGCGACCTGCGCTGCTCATCGAGCTGCCACCTGCAATAACAGCCGCAACAACAGCAGCTGAGCCGGCAGCGAGCAGCGCAGCAGATACACAAGAAAGCACAGAGGCAACAGCTGCTACGGCTGATGATTGGGAGGCCAGCACGCCAACGTTGCCACGTATAGAGTTCCTGGACGCCGAAACGCTGAAGCAACTCTACGAGCAATGTTGCGCTACAAAGAACTATGCGCGTCTGCATCAGGCTATTGAAGTCTTTAGCAGCGTGGAGCGTCTGAGCAAGAGCTTTGTGTGCACGCCCGGCCAGGAGTTGAAGCATCTGCCGCCCAAAGAGACGAATGCACTGAACAAGGAGCAGCTGCGTCAGTTGGAGGGCGACGACAAGGACGAGGACTGCACCCAACGGCAGGAGGAGCCAGCCCAGGAAACTAGCGCGCCAAGTGAAGCCAATGACGACGCTGGCGTTGCAAACGGCGAGCAGCGCAACGACAACGACGATGAGGACGAGGATGAGCCCATGGGAGCGTCGCGAAACGCCGAGGATTGTGAGGAGTTCCTACACAAGGGCACCAGAGTGGACTTTCAGGGTTTGAGGCACGTGAAGCGGCTGCTGTTCAGTCCGCCGTGCCAATCGCTTGCCGAGAAGGTCACAAGCAGTGTCATCCAACTGGCCGATTACATACGCTTTCTGCGCTTCTATCGCCAGGATATGTGGGAGCAGGTGCTGCACTGTCTCGTCATCTGCTTCGACATGGTCACCAACAGTGAGTGACCACAATCTCTTGTTACTGCCTTTATTTTGCATTGAATATGTTTTTGTTTTCAGCGACCGCCAACAACAGCGTGACGGACATGGAGTATGTGGACCGTGTGCTGCCCAAACTGTGCCATGCTGCTGCGGCGATGCCAGTGCGAGCCCAGGCGCGTCTGGCGCAGATCTGGGGCGAATACTGCCCGGATCAGCTGCAGGCGTTGTTGTCCTCCTGCCAACAGCAGATTACGCTGCAGGTGCTGCTCGACGAGGAGTCGGTGCGCGAGAACGACAAAATCATTAGCGTTACCAAAGTGCTGAAGGTTAGCATAGATTCGTATTCCTCACAATAAGTTCTTTAAGCACGCTTTGCTTTTCGCTTGTAGATCGTTTACTATGCCAACATCCTGGCCAGCGTGCTGGAACGTCCCTCGTGCCGTCAGCCGCTGCAGGAACAGGAGGAGCAGGACGGCGCAGCGGCTGTGCCCGAGGAGAGCGAGGATCTCTTTGTCTACAGCACGGTTTCGCAGCCGCATATGCCCAAGTTTGCCGAAGATCTGCTTGAGAAATGCCTGGAAGTGTCCGTCATCGATTGCCGAAATCCCCTTGTGCAGCTCGAGGAGTTTTACAACGAAGCGCTCAGCGAGCACATACAAATGCATCAGGATTATCTATCCTACAAGACTCTGGCCATGGAAAGCGAGCTAGGCTCCAGTCAAAACAACTATTTCTGCTTTATGCTCTACGCTTTCATCCTGACGCCGGCGACCAAAGTGGATGCTTTGTACTACGACTGCAGGATGCGTATGTACAGCGAACGTTATTCCTCGCTCTACTCGATACTCAATAACTTTGGCCAGGATGGTCAGGAGGGTGCTAGACCCGACCTGAAGCTAACCGTGCGTCGCGATCAACTCATCAATGATGCGCTCATCGGGGTAAGTTGGGAAACTGTTGTTCTGTTGTTAATTTTAATAATCGATGGCAAAGATTAGTTGGATTTTTGTGAGAATTCTCTGCACTTTGTCATAATGAAAGATGCAATATACTTTTAATAGAGAACCACTAACTAATCCCTTTGATTTTCAGCTGGAGCTGGTAGCCATGAGCAATCCAAAGGATCTGAAGAAGCAGCTGGTCGTGGAGTTTGTGGGGGAGCAGGGCATTGACGAGGGCGGCGTATCCAAAGAGTTCTTTCAACTGATTGTTGAGGAAATATTCAATCCCGCCTTTGGCATGTTTGTGCAGCAGGAGGAAACCAACAATATGTGGTAAGTTTAGGCAAATTCCCCCCCATTTCCACAAGCCACCCTAATTCTTGTTATGCTATTTGTCAGGTTCAATGCCACGCCCTTTGAGAATGGCGCACAATTCACGCTGATTGGCATTATTATTGGACTGGCCATCTACAACAACGTCATTTTGGCGGTCAACTTTCCCATGGTCGTCTATCGCAAGCTAATGGGCTACCGAGGGACCTTCTACGATCTGAGTGATTGGAGCCCAGCGCTGTTCAAGAGCTTGCAGGACATGCTAGATTATCAGGGCATGGACATGGAGGAGGTGTTCGAGCAGACGTTCAAGATTAGCTACAGCAATGTGTTTGGCGAGCTGGTGGAGCATGAACTCGTGCCACACGGCAGCGAAGTGCTCGTGGGACAGCACAACAAGCGCCACTTTGTGAATCTGTACGCGGATTTCTTGCTCAACGTGAACATACAGCAACAGTTCAAGGCGTTTCGCAAGGGCTTCGAAATGGTCACCGATGAGTCGCCACTGAAGCTGCTCTTTCGTCCCGAGGAGATTGAGAAACTCGTCTGCGGCAGTCGCGTAAGTTTTGGCAGTTTATTGTGAATTAAACTTTGAATTAAATTTTGTATTTTCGCTGTGCAGGAGTTTGACTTTGTGGAGCTGGAGCACTCGACTGAGTACGAGGGCGGCTACACGGAGGAAACGCAAATTGTGCAGGACTTCTGGAGCATTGTGCACGCCATGCCACACGAGTCGAAGCGCAAGTTGCTCGAGTTCACCACGGGATCGGCTCGGGTGCCGGTGGGTGGCTTGAAGTGCCTGCGGTTGCTGATCACACGCCATGGCCCCGACAGTGATCGATTGCCAACGTCGCATACGTGCTTCAATGTCCTGTTGTTGCCGGAATACAGCAGCAAGAAGAAGCTGGAGGAGCGACTTCTCAAGGCAATCAACTACTCGAAAGGCTTTGGCATGCTGTAGTCGTGTCTCTCACATATACCTATAATATAATACATACACACACACACACTCAAAAGGACTGTCTAAGTTGTGTTGATACACATACCTCCAGCATCGCAACTGATACCACCTCCGATAACTTACGAAGATGAAGGGATAAATTTGATTTGATAAGTTAATAAGTTGAAGAGTTTTTGTTTTTTGAGTTTTGTCATTTATTTTTGATACAATTTGTTCAAATCAGACAATATATATACATACATATATATATCTATATATATATATTTATGTGTACAATGCTCAAGACGGCGCAATTACAAGCTATACAAAAAACTCGATTTCGATTTCTGCTAACCAATTTACTTATATTTATATAACTTATATATATATTTAACTGTATATATATGCCATGTATTACGCCGCTCAGTTAACTGTATATATCATAAATGACACTAATACCCATACCCCCATGTAATTACATATATATGTATGTACTTTGTAGCACACATAAAATTTTGCTGAATAAATTTTAAGTTGTGCGCCAATAGCAGTAATTTCTATCGTAAGATATCGATAACAGAGCGAATAATGCAGAACTACTAGTATTCTGCTATATTCAGTATAAAAATACCAAATTTCATTTATCGCTTAATTCTCGATTTGTTTGCCAAATAAAAACCGATTACAAACAAATCGGTACCAGCTCTAATACGCATCACACTCTGCTCGCGAATTCATTCATGTTTTGTGCGTTGTTGTGCTCGGCTGTGCAGCGGAAAAACCGTGTGAAGTGCAGTGGATTTAAACCAAAGCGCTGTTCGGCGGAATATGCAACAATTATCATAGCATAGAACAATTCAAATTTGTGCAAGTGCCAGTGTGAAAGAGTGAAAATCATGCAGCTGCAGCTACACAAACAAAGCGCGTTGTTTTTGCGCTCACCAGCGATGCTGTTATTGTTTTTGGCGTCGCTCTTGTTATTCTTGCAAGGAGCTCACACCAAAAAAGCAGATGACGACGCGGATGGCGTTCTAGCTGCCCCCGAAGTAGATGCAACGCAGTCCAATTTGAATGGTATGTTCCTAGTTTTTGTAGCACAATGAGTTCATCACTGGAATTAGCCAGGCGAAAGCACTAAAAATTTTAAATTGCATGCATTTAACGTAGCGTCCTATACACACGCATATACACCCACACACATGCACTCGCATGCTGTTCGCGAGAGTGTGCTTGTTGTATCTTTTTGATTGCGGTTTTTGTTTACATTCCATTGCCCTCTTCCTCCCTTTACGCCATCTAGCGGTCGTTTACATTCAATGCGCTCGAAAGATATGTAATAGATGCTGCTCTGAGTTCTGTTTAATTGTGATTCTCGGAATTTCCTGAATAAACTTTTCATATGCACCAAGTGCAACAGAGAGTTTTTATCTATTTGCCTGCATTTCCCCAGCCAACTCCTGTGTCCCTGACACAAAAATTAGGTTAGCGATATGTACGCTCCTGCTCCTGCGTTCTGATTGGGGCAAAGGACAAAGGGAGAAATGATTTGCAATCAAATGTTTGTACCTTATTGTTATACATGCACTACTTTTTAATCTTGATTTTTCTAATGTTGCTCTAGGCAACAAGCAGCTCTGATTAATTATAGCTCTGAATAATTACAATTTTGATTAGTTAGACTGATTATCTGCACTGTATACTGGAAATAGTTTGTATGGGGTACAATAACTTTTAAAACAAGTGTAGGACATTTTTTAAAATATGTATATTGGTAAAGGGAGAGGAACATCTTACTTAAATAAAATAGTTTGAAGTTTATGAATATGTTAACAATTTTGATCCATAATTGTTACTTATTAAAAGTTACTAATAATAAATTACTGATGCTTAAGTATCTCTCAGTGGTTTAAAGGGTATTCAGCGAACATAGCAACCTCTAGTGTTGCAATTTATGTATTCAATTAACACACATCTCTCTTTTCTTCTGATCCAACAGATAAAATCAAGGTCTTCACGGTGGCCAGTGAACCAACTGATGGATATCGCCGTTACATACGTTCCTCACACGTCTACGATATTGAGGTGAGCTCTTTAAATAAATGCATCAAATAAATCATCTAATTAAATTAACAATATTTGCACAATGGGTTCACACAAAAACCGCTAAGGTTTGCAGATTTCTTTAGAATTCTTCTATTGTCTTTTTGTGTGGTTGCCAAAAATGTGGTATGCAAATTGTGTTCCAGAGATGTTAAGTTTGCGGTCCAAATTTGGATCAAATTTTGGCTTGCAAATCCATGTGCCATTAAGAACGACATTAAAGTATCAAATGATTTTTATATGTATGTGAAATCATTAAACGGGCAACAACATATCAATTTCTACTCCCTGAAAGAGTTGCACAATTATAATTTGACAAATATTCATGATCAAACTGTGTTCTTTCCATATAGTCCTTTTGCTAAACTTTAAAGATATACAAACGTTGTGAGGGTTGTTATTATAATTTACGAATTGACATATTACGAGTGTTTTACAGTTAAATTGCATTCGCAAGCTTCGTAAATAATATGTCGTTTATATGGTCAATTAATTTCATAACAATTTGCATATGGAACACATCGTGATACAGGTTCGTCTGGGTAGAATATAACATTACGGGCGATTTACTGTTAGGCTGCGAAGAATCGTCAGCACATTCGTTTGAATGGAATTGTATTGTTTTTATTGAAATGAATTTGAAATTTGATTAAGTGTCGTCTGTGTTTCCAATCTGTATGTGTGTGTGTAAAACAAAACTCTTGACATCATATGTACGAGTACACATATCTCGCCCGCTCTGCGGCACACTTTTATTACTTTGTAGTTGTGCTGGCGGCTGTGAGCGCCTCTGTCTATGTGTGTCCAAGCATCCGGCGCTGCCATCCAGATGACGCTCCAGCTCTGATGTGTCTCACACAGATTGGCTGCGGCATTATGGGGCACCATAGAGTGCACACATGTGGACAGTCCGTTTTCTCGATGTTTACTTTGCAGTATTTCGTCTTTTAATCACGTAGTCGCCCACCAAATGTGGGCGCGGGAGCGAGACGGGGAGCAGGGCGTCGGGAACTGGGGGTAATTAGCACAATTCAGTTGCCGACTAGTCTATTGATAGCTTAGAACTTTCCATTTATGTATAAGAAGACTTCTGTGCTTATCACTGCCACATTGTGCCCGGTTTCCTTATGTCAACTGATCTTTCACAATATACTTACATATACATATGTGTGTGTGTGACGACAATATTTTGGTTTGGAGTACACAAAATACTTGCTGATAAGCCGGTTAACCCGGCTTTTGTTCTGGAAGCATTACTTGAATTTCACATTTCTCTTGTATTGCGAGAAATGTGTGAACTTGCGGCATTTGATGAGCTGCATTTTTGAATTTAACCAACGTTTTCAAGTGTTACAAATATTACCAAATGTTATTAACACGCTGTGCTGCTAATAATTTGCACTACAAATAAATAATAATGTTAATATGAAGCATAATTTAGTTGGAAAATATTTCAATAATTATAGACTCATTAAAGCATTTTAATTCATTCATTCAAAGAACTGGTTAAATTACAAACTAATTATGCATATCTTTTCAGAACTGCGTATATTTCATGTTGATTTCAATACTTATAAAATTCAGTCTATTTTTAAAAACTTTAAATAGTTTAAAAGTAAGGGCTTGTGACTGAAACTAGCCACTGAAAATGTTCAAATAATAATTTGTATTGATTTAGAAGAATTGGGGGAAAGCCAGTGAGTTTTCCATTTCTTCACTCTTACAATTATGGATTCATTCAAACATTTTAAGTAAAATATCAAAGAACTGGTTACATGACAAAATAATTACGCATAACTTTTCTGAACTCCACATCATTAATTGACGTGAATTTCAATACTTATAATAGTCTATTTTTTAAAATTTCAAACAATTTAAAGTTTAGGGCTTGTGACCGAAGTCACTGAAAATCTTCAAAGAATCATTTGTATTTAGTTATAATAGTGAGAGGAGAAAAGCTGCGAGTTTCCCATTTCTTCAATCTTACAATTATGGACAAATTCAAAGAACTCGTTAAATCACAAAATAATTACGCATAAATTTTCTGATATTTGATATATTTGATGTGGATTTCAATACTTATAATATTGAGCCTCTTTTTAAAAATATTAAACAGTTGCTATTTTAAAGTTAGGGAGTTATGACTGAAACGAGCTAAAGAAAATCCTCAAAGAATAATTTGTATTTATTTAAAATAATGAGGGGGAAAGTCCGCGAGTTTCCCATTTCTTCACTCTTAGACTATTATGTTACTTGATCTATTGATATTTTTACATTAACGAGCAATCATGGTATAGACATATAATAATATAATACATTACTTTCGCAGGTGACCACTCTGGGCATGGGCGAGGAGTGGACGGGCGGCGACATGAAGAAAGCAGGCGGCGGAGTGAAGATCAATCTGCTGCGCAAAGCCATTGAGCCGCTGAAGGATGCGCAGGACACACTCATATTGTTCACCGACAGGTAAGCAACGTGGATGACAATGTAGACTGAAACAACTTAATGTCAAATTGCTTTTCATGGCCAGCTACGACGTCATCATCACTGCGGGGCTGGACGAGATACTGGAGAAGTTCAAGGAGTCGGGTGCCAAGCTGTTGTTCTCCGCGGAGAAGTTCTGCTGGCCCGACAAGAGTCTGGCCAACAAGTATCCCGAGGTGGAGGGCAAGGCGTCGCGCTACTTGAACTCCGGCGCCTTCATTGGCTATGCACCACAAGTCTACGCGCTGCTCGAGCAGCCTATCGAGGACACGGGCGACGATCAATTGTACTACACGCAGGTCTTTCTCGACGAGACGAAGCGCGCCAAGCTGGGCATGAAGCTGGACACGCAGTCGCGTCTCTTCCAGAATCTGCACGGCGCCAAGAACGATGTGAAGCTGAAGGTGGACCTGGACTCGAATCAGGGCACGCTGCAGAACATTGACTTCATGACCACGCCCGCCATCATACACGGCAACGGACTGAGCAAGGTGGACTTGAATGCCTACGGCAACTATCTGGCCAAGACCTTCAGCGGCATCTGCACCGTGTGCCAGGAATACGTTTTGGAACTGAATGTGAGTAGAAGAGTTCGCGTGGCTCGATCGACAACTTGTTTCACATAATAATTCTTGTCTGTGGCGCAGGAGAAGGAGCTGCCTGTGGTTACGCTGGCCATCATTGTGCCGCAAGCGGTGCCCTTCTTCGACATGTTTCTGCAGGGCATCGAGAAGATCAACTATCCCAAGGATCGCCTGCATCTCTACATGTACACGAGTGTGCCGCTGCACGACGCGCTCATCGAGGCCTATGCCACGAACCAGGGCAAGCAGTACGCGAGCGCCAAGTTTGTGCTCTCCACGGACGAGCTGGACGAACGCTCTGCCCGCCAGCTAGCGCTGTGAGTAAGCTCTGCTTGTCCCCCCGCAGCTCAACACTAATTGCTCTCGTTTCTTCCGCGCAGCGACAAGGCGCAGCTGCAACACAGCGACTACATATTCTTCGTCGACGGCGACGCGCACATCGACGACGGCGAAGTGCTGCGCGAGCTGCTCAAGCTGAACAAGTGAGTGCTGTGCAGTGTTTCTCTGAGTCCGCAGTGTTATTGTTTTCCCCCTTCCGCAGGCAGTTTGTGGCGCCGCTGTTCAACAAGTACTACGAGCTGTGGAGCAACTTCTGGGGCGCGCTCTCCGATGCCGGATACTATGCACGCTCCCACGACTACGTGGACATTGTGAAGCGCGATCTGGTGTAAGCGAAACAGAACAACTACTTTCTAGGGCTCAACTTTATTGCTTACAAACTATGTGTGCTCTGCACGAGCGATCGAACGCACGCTCTCTAATCGAAGGCAATGGAGAAATCGGTCTTGAAACTGCGCCTGTCTATGGAGTACATGTTGTCCGCGGTGCACTCGTAAAGTCCGGCATCCATCTGTGTGGCCGGATCGATTTCGATCTTCGACTTGACGCGATCGTCCCCGATGCGCCACTCGTGCACATGCATGTACAGATGCTGGTAGATCTCGGCGCCGTCCTTGTACCAGGTGATGTGTGGCCGGGGATTGCCCTTGGCCACGCACAGAAAGGCGATCTTGTGGCCCAGCACGTACTCGAGATCAAAGTGCGAGGCCTGCAAGATTTTGGCACCCTGCGTGAAGAGCGCTCGTCAGTTAGCAGTTGATGCAAATCACAGTTAGAGGCGTACTCACATTATTGTTGTTGTAGTACTGATCCGATTCGGGATCACGGTACTTGCCCGTGATGGGCAAACCGATTTGGACACGCGACTTGGTGCGTCCTCGACCGCGACCACGGCGCGCCTCGCAGACCGGTGTGGTCAGCATGAGCAGGCCCAGGCTCAGAGCCAGCCAGATGAGCAGACACCTCGATTGCATTGTGAACTGTCGATCTCCCCCCCAAACAGAAAAACGAATAAGCAGAAACGTTGCTGTGCGACTCTCGTCTGCGGTGCGACTGAATCAGCGGCAGAGGCAGAGCATCATTAGCAGCAGCAACGCAGCGGCGACGACGGCGATGGCGACAGCATCATCAGCAACCCGCTCCGGCTGCGGCTCATCTAATTTGCCACAATTGGCGTCTCTTCCATTTCCATTTAATCCGCACTGTGGCTCGCACAGTTGGTTGCCATTCTCCAGATCCAGATCGCTTTCGGTGCTGTCGAGCTTCGCATGTTTGGCCACATTTCACTCAATTTCATTTGATTTGATTTGCCCGCAACACTCGCCCATCCTCTCTATGCTATATCTGTAACTGTTGGTCAAAGGCCACCTCTTTCGGTAGTTTCGGATAAGTGCGACATATTCCATATTCCCCATATTTGGCATTGGGCACAGTGGTCCCAACTTGCTACAACAATTCGTTCAATCTCAAACTAATTCAAAACTCGCTCTGTTTACAGCGGTCTTTAATACCTGTTAGTATAGAAATAGTTACAGTTGTGAAACATTTTTCGTAGAATTATTTGAGACTGTTTTCACAGCTTTTGATTAAGTCGTTTATGGAAAAATCCCACATATATTATTTGGCAATTCTTATTCTTGTTTGCGAAACTAATTCTAAGTTGGGCCAGTTTCTAGCATCCTTTAACATCTATTGGTGTAACTCGCTCTGATAATTCAGTGAAATAGTTACTCAAGTACACATATTTATGTTGTGTATAAATTGTATAATTATTTAAGTTTTTAGTGCTTTATATTTAAATTTCAGAAGCAGAAATGTTCTTGAGACTAATTCTAAAGTCGGTCAGTTTACAACAGGCTTTAACAACTGTTGGTGTCATATTTCTGTTGTGAATGATTTGTAGAATTTCATAGTTTTTAGAGCTTTTTATTTAGGCGTTTAGCGAAAAAGTCAAACATGAAATTTCTAAAGCACAACTAACTCTAAAGTCGGTCAGTTTCTGCTATGAATAGTTCTTAGAATTATACAAGACTAGCAATAGTTTTTAAAGCTTTTTAATTAGTCTTTTACGCTCATGAAAAGTTTCTATAAATTTGAGAAGCTTACGTGTTTGCGACCCACTGTGCCACAGATATAGCTGTGGATTAGCGACAATACATAACTGAACTGTTTTGCATATGGAACTGGCACAGTTGATTTACTTTTGCTTGCACACATTTTAATAAAATAAATGCAAAAAAATTGTTTCAATCAGTTAATTGAGACAATTTGTCCGCAACGCACACACAGTTAGAAAGGGACGAAGAAGAGCGCATGATAATCGAGTGAGAAAGTAGACAGAGGAAAGGTCGAGAATAAAAGTAACACAAACAAATAGTGCAATTGAAGTGCACCAACAAGAGCGCAATAAAAGAAACGAACTTGAAGTTTAAAAGTCACATCCATATATATCGTATAATAAGTGTACATAAACTTGAGTATAGAGGAGTTCAGGAAAGTGCTTAAAAGTTAACCATGGCGTAGTCAGTTCGAAAGCCTCGGCGATCAATCGCGTAGATATTGTCGGCCTGGCATTCGTAGTAACCTGAAAAGAGTATTTTTAATGAGATTAATGTTTAGTTAATAATTTGTATTGAGATCATTGAGAGATCTCACCACTTACCAGCATCCATTTGTGTTGTGGGATCTATTTCCATTTTAGACTTGATAATGTCAGGTTCTGGATGAGACTCGTGCACCTAGGGAAAACGATTTCTTAGATCAACACTCAAAGAACTACAGTCAAACTCTCTCACCTGAAAGAAGCGATGCTGATACAGTTCCGCGCCGTCTTTGAACCAGGTTATAGTGGGTCGTGGATTGCCTACAAGCAGAGTAACTATAGCAACTATATAGAGGGGATTTGAGTTCAATACGCACCCTGTGCCATGCAGAAGAATGTGATCTTGCGGCCCAGCGTATAGTCCAGCTCAAAGTGCGAAGACTTGATGATCTTGGCGCCCTGGCAAAATCAGATAGTACTTCAATATCTCTATCTAATCTAATCCAAGTGGGATATCAACTTACGTTCTCGTGATCGTAGTAGCTGACAGCGTCCTGCGATCTGTGCTGAATGACGACGGGCTTCTTGCCCGTGTAATTACGACGGAGCACATTGCGACCCCCGGTGCTACCTATAGAAGAGATGCCTTCAGTATGGGAATCTAGTTTGTAGGCTGTCTACTTACGCTGAGACTGCACCTGGCAGAGATCGCTCAAGAGCAGCAGATAGAGCAGAGCAAATGTTTTGATTTTGCACTGGATGAACCAGGGATAGAGCATTTTGTGCGATCCGTCGATCCTCGTATCTGAGTGTTGAATGCGCTTGGCTCGGCCCCCGTACAGCATTGCTGCTTGTTTGTGATTCTGATTGAATTAAATTGCGAACCGAGTCGCCCTCGCTCTCTCTCTCTCTCTGTCCGTCTGTTGCTCTCTGTGCCCGTTTTGCTCTCTCTTTCGCTCTGACTACTTTCCATTTCCACAACATTGTTGCAGATCGACGTCACTCGGCTAATACAAATATCATTTATCACCTATCTTTTACTCCGCATCCCCTATCTCACTGTCTCTCTGTCTCGTTCTCTCATTCCAGCGGCATTTTCAACGTGCCACATGTCACGAGCATCTACCTGATCAAGCACAGCGCCTTCGATGTCATCAAGTACGAGCACGAAGAGTTCGATCCCGACATGGCCATGTGCGAATCCCTTCGCAATGCGGTAAGCAAGCAATTTGTTTTACTATGCGAGTTAAGCTAAAAATGCTTGGATTGAACATCTTTCAAAGTTTTGCATTTGCTTTGAACTCTTCTATCAAGCAACTATATATTGATAAAGGGCATCTTAAGGAGCGACTTATAGATTTGCAATTCGTTAAGGATTTCTCATACTCCAAGCTTAGCAATTACTATTTTCAAATGGTCTAATTTAATTCCCATCCTCGCTGCAGGGCATCTTCATGTACATCAGCAACCAGCGTAATCTAGGCCATCTGGTCAACGTGGACAACTTCAACAGCAGCGTTGTGCGCCCCGATTTCTACACGCTGTTGAGCAATCGCTACGATTGGACCAAGAAGTACATTCATCCCAACTATGCGAACTTCCTGAACGAGAGCATTCCCGTGCCGCAGCCCTGTCCGGACGTCTACTGGTTCCAAGTGGTCACCGAGGACTTCTGCGATGACCTGGTCGCCATCATGGAGGGACACGGCAAGTGGTCCGACGGCAGCAACAACGACAAGCGCTTGGAGGGCGGATACGAGGCGGTTCCCACGCGGGACATCCACATGCGTCAGGTCGGACTCGACACGCTCTACCTGAAGTTCCTCAACATATTTGTGCGTCCGCTGCAGGAGCGCGTCTTTACGGGCTATTATCACAACGTAAGTGCCCGCCGGGCAGACACTTAATTGCATAATTAATTGCCACTCACTTGCCATTTACAGCCGGTGCGTTCGCTGATGAACTTCATGGTGCGCTATCGTCCCGACGAGCAACCCTCGCTGCGACCTCATCACGATTCCTCCACGTACACCATTAACATTGCCATGAATAACGCTGGCCAAGATTACGAGGGCGGCGGCTGTCGCTTTTTGCGGTACAACTGCTCCGTGACGGAGACGAAGAAGGGCTGGATGCTGATGCATCCAGGTCGCTTGACCCACTTCCATGAGGGCCTGCTGGTGACCAAGGGCACGCGCTATATTATGATATCGTTTATCGATCCATAGACGTGACCGTGACCGCTTCCCAAAACGCAAATACTGCCATAAGGGTCACTCCAAAGATTTTATCCTTAGTATATTCTAAATGTTGGAGCATTTCAGCAAACTTGCAACTCGAATCTAGTTTACTTTTTGGATTGTGGTCTATTGCCTTAGTTGCCAAAGTTTCAGATCAAAATACACATCCATAATTTGCCTCGAAACTCCAGGGTCTGACATGAAACTATTTACTCATTAAGTTTATTAAGTAAGGTTTTTGAAAAGTGTTCAATTCAATAAATAAACTAAGCAAAGTAGCATATTTGCTTTCATTTTTAAGTGTAATCTATTGTTAATTGGTTCGCATACCACTGTGCAGTGAAGCAACATAATAAACCGCTAACAGTGCGCCGGTATAACGTTTACAGCTGCTGTTAGAACTGGCAGCTGTTATTAACATGGTGTTAACAGAATAAGCGCTTCGCAACGAAAAGCACTCGCTGGTACACAAACAGTAGCTGACTGCTATATCACTTCTAGCTGATATTTCACCTCAAAGGCCGTTGCCGGCTGGAGCCCTTAATTCAAGAACTACAGAACGAAACTATATTTAAAGGCATACACTAATTATAGACATGCACTTAAATTACATACGTGTACATGCAGCTATACAACATTATTCCACTTAGCAAGAAACCATTCAAAAAGGCTTAACATAACTGTTGACTTACAGCTGGCGCACACTGTAAATGGATATCAAGCGCTGGTCGCGCAGCGGTTTCTTGTTTCCGTTGCGTTGCGTTTCGTTTCGTTTAGTACGCTTTGCTGTTCAGTCGCAATTGGAATAACAGTACGTGCGGGTGTTGTTTCTCTCGCTGCCGTTGCCGCAGCTGCCTTCGCTGTCGCTTCAAATCTTCACACATTTAGTTCTTGCCTGGCACTTGGCGCGCCTGGATAACGACAACGCAAATTGCGTTTGGAAGTGCTGCAAAGTGTTGTTGCCTTAAAAATAGTCGCGAACGGGGAAGAAGAGCAGCAACTCGCAATCGTTTGAAGTGCGCGTGGGTGTAATTAATATATTTAAATGTGTCTATAGTAAGCGTATGTAATCGAGTAGACTGAACTGTTTAAAACGCCGCATCCTGTGCAAAGTGAAACAAACAAAACAGCAAAAGGGCAAGGCAAAAGTTTTGTTATTGCCAGCAAGCTTTTGTCGCTCGCTCTCTCGCTCTCGCACGTTCTCTCTGTCTGCCAGCCTTACGGCTCATTCGATTTTCATTCTTCCTTTTTCCGCGTGTCGTGTGCGTTGCTGTTGTTGCTGCTGCTGCTGCTGCCACTTTTTCCTGTTTCGTTTCCCTACATTTTTTTTGTGCTGTTTTACTATTCTATTTACACTTTTCGGCTGTGTGTGTTGGTGGCAGTAACGGTTAACACTCGGAGAGGGGGTCACTGCCTATGCTCGCACCTGCCGTTGTTGTTGTTGCTGCTGCTGCTCCTGTTTGCCCTGGAGTTGCTCTGGCAACAACAACAGCAAAAATAACAACAACAGCAACAACAAGAGCAAACACAAGCATGAGCACGCAAAACTGGCGCTTATTTGATTTCTATTTCTATGTATTTATCTTTTCTCGTGCAAATACAGAACGTGTTATAAATAAAATATAAAAGTGCAGCAGAGCAAAAAGTTACAAGTGTATGTAATTATTAGATGAAGAAGAACAACAACTGCAGCTGCCGCCAAACCGGCGAATGATCAGCCGAAATAAAATCGAAAGTTTCGCCCTAATGAGCATGGCACAGACGACGGAGGAGGGCAGCCAAATTGTCGCCGTTCACTCTCGTTCGTGTTCCGCCCAAAACAAACTCTAGGTGAGTACTCCCCTACATATGCATGCGTGCGTGTGTGTGTGTGTGTGTGAATGTTTGCTAGTGTTGGTGTTAGAGCATTCTATTAGCACCGTTCTGTTGTGTTCTGTTGTGCTGTGTTCTCAGGCAAACGCCTTGAAATTAGCTAAGCAGCTGCTAATTGGAGCGGCGGGTCGTGAAAAATGAAGTGCTAAAGCAGCAGCTGAAGAGGGGCACAAGGAGAGGCAGGGGCCTCAAATTGGTCGAGGGATTTGACTTGGAACTTTCGTGCTACTTATAGAACTGTCTCCAGCATATGCTTGTGCAAGATGCAGCATCTCAGAGGAGATTATTCCATTAGTTTCCACTACAGCCGAACGTCGACTTAGCAAACTTCGTAATTTGTGTGCGAGAATGAACAGTTTGTGTACTTTATTTCTACGGTACTTTCAGTTTTGCGTTCAGTTTAAGCTCATTCATTCTAGTTTTCGCAGTATCTCGGCTAAATATTGACTATACAGATGAATGAAAGTACAAATGAATGGAAAAAAGACACCTCTAATCTTTATTAAACGCAATTGTTCCAGGAACTATTACTAATGTAATTCAAATACAATAAAATAGGAATTTATGCAGATTAGAATCTTTATTACAATTATTCTACACTGATTGTGGTTTTCGTGCACAGCCTTTAAATAGAACATAGAATCGGGATAGATAACTTGTAGTTCATATAATATTCCAAGCAGATTGTGAATTTTTAATCGGCGTGTCAAGAGTCCTTCCCAGTCAGGAAATAGGAAGCCAAGAAGATTGGAGCTCAGGTAGTAGGGCTGTCATAGACCCACATAATACAGTCGGGAGTATGCAAATGCGTGTGGGTGGGGATGAACCGTTCCTTGACACATGTGCGTGCGTGCGAAATCTGCGAGCACAAAAATTATGAACAAAAGGTTCGCTGCTTCCTTCCGCGCCTTGCCTCCGCACACACGCACACTCGCACACTCATCAATTGGGGAGTTGCATGCGCGTAGACAACATGCGGGAGGCGTTTCGGCGCCCTTAACCCCTCGGGACAGACGCAGTGCGGCAGCAGCGGCCCTGGCCCCTCCAAGTCTCGGCAACTGTTAATGGAACTTGTATACGACACTGTGAACGAGTGTGTGTATCTGTAGGTGTGCGAGTGTACGAGTGTGCGGGCCCCGAGGAGTCGAGTAATTTGTGTCACGTTTTAATTTTTCACGCCGCAAAGGGCGCCACGGCAGGGAGGGGCAACTCAAATTCACATACTCGCACATGCCACACATAAGTGCGCCCTATACACATTCGTCGTGTCTGTATGTTTAAGACCTCCCCTCGCTGTGATTATGACAATTAAGATTGCGCACAACTCTTGTTTCTAGTTTATTCCTTTTCATTTTCATTTCTGTTTTGGTTTTGTTCTGGAAATTTGAAAAGAGTTTATTGTGTAGTTGTTTCATGCTTGTTACATGTTTCCCCGCAATTACTTTTGTGCTTTTCTAGCACAGCTTTAAGCGCTACAGTTTGTGATTCCTCTTTATGTCGCGTCCGTAAACGTTGTCGCATTTACTGCGAATTGGGCACGGCACTGCTTGCTGTTTATAAAGTACGTGCGATTATTAAAGATTGCTTTAACATGTTCATCGCAAATTTCAATTATTTATTTAAGGAAATGCGAGATTTTGCAAACGTCAAACTTAAAGCTAATGGATAATCAGTTGCTGTCCGCTGCTGTCTCCTCACATTGCCTGTTGCAAAGTTTTGCAGGACTTGACTGCGTTGTTTTAGTTGAAAGGATAAAGTTATAGACGAAAGCTCTGGTAGACATCAGGCCCCGGTCCAGTAGCGTCTTGTTGAAATGACAGAAATCACTTCGGTGGCAAGTTGTTTGCCTGCTTTTGGCCACAAAAGATGACAAAATATGTCACAGCGGCATCTGCGAGCCATTTGAAATGCTTTTCAAACTGTGCTCACATCGCAAACATGGTCGAAAAACCTTTAGACAGTCAGAATTCTGTCAGCTGCCAGCTGAAACTGTCCATGAGCAAAGCTGCAGCAGAACAGACAAAAGCATCCGCAGGCAACTTGAGTTTGCTTCACTTTGTCAGTTGGACAAAGTCTGTCTGGCTGCAGCTCAAGTGATGTTCAATGAAAGGAAAGGAAAACATTACAAAAATTAGTACAAGCTGACTTGAGAAAAAAACAAAACAAAAAGCACTACAAGACAAGTTTTCGAGATGCCAAAGGAAGGACGCCAATACAGGACTGCGCACAACTTGTCTAGGAAATGCAATATCTAATTCAAAGAATGGGTTGTTTAAAATGAAACAAAGGTAAATATAAAGTGAATTAGCACTACTTTGGAGCAATGCAAAATGCAATTCAAAAAATGGGTTGATTAGATGGAAATAGCAGTAAATATAAAGATTTGAATTAGAATTACTTTGTAGCAAGGTAAAAAGCAATTCGAAAAATGGGTTGATTAGAAGGTTATAAAAGTATGTCTAGACAATTGAATTAGAATTATTTTGAAGCAATCTAAAAAGCAATTAAAAAAATGGGTTGATCAGAATGTAATAAAAGTAAGTTCAAAGAATCGAATTAGAATTATTTTGAATAAATAATACTTTTTTAATAAAAGTAAGTCTAAAGAATCGAATTAGAATTATTTTGAAGCAATGTCAAATGCAATAAAAAAAAAGGGTTGATTAGAATGTAATAAAAGTAAGTCTAAAGAATTGAATTGGAATTATTTTGAAGCGATGCAAAATGCAATTCAATTCAAGTAAATCTACAGAATTGAATTAGAATTATTTTGAAGCAATGCAAAATAAACGCTTGACACTTTTTAAAAATGTATGCGCTTATTTTAAAATTTGATGTATTTTGCAAACATTTTTAGCAAATTTTGTGCTAGAAATTCTTGGGATCCAAACATTAAAGTTTGCGAAATTCCCCGTAGAGATAGATATGCATGAGTTTCGGTAGTGCCCCGAATAAAAGGTATTGAGCGAGTAGTTGGCATTCATTTAAGGCTGGATAATGTGTATATTTCATCACAAGAATTTTCCGACTGAGCGCTTTGAGAGCCCGACGTGGTGTGGGTCGTGAAGTGGCTGGGTTAGTCGGGCTGGGCACGCAAGTCATTTGATGGACTCTCTTTGGGGCATCGCATACCATACCATGCCATGCCATACCATACCATGCTGCGACTCCTGGCTGGCTGTGGCAAGTGAGTGGCAGCTGCGTGAGACGAAGTGAGTGGAATAGATTGGGACAGGACATGAACATCAACAAGAGGAGCAACGAGCAGGAAAAAGACTTCACTCAATTTGACAAACATGACACAGAAACCCCCGGAGCTGACTTGCATTTTGCCCACCCCCTCCGCCTCCTCCTTAATGGACAGATCTACCCGCAGCTGGACGACGACGCTACTCGTCTTCGTCCACGTCGAGGTCCTCGCCTTGCTCGAGTTGTGCGTTGCCAATTAAATTTTTAAAATGCCATTTCGCAACCTATTTCGAGCGCCTGGGCAAATGAAAAATGCCAACTGCGTGCGTGTGCGGAGTGCAGGACTCGCAGCCAGGACAGGACACAGGACAAGAGCAATATTTTCACAAAGTGAACCCAAATTGAATTTGTGCACAGGAGTTTTGTCGGCTAGACAAGCTGCCCAAAATGTGCCTGCAAGTGTTTAGAAAATATATTAGATAGAGTTCATAGTTCATAGAAGGCAGCTGGTTACAGGGTATGCTGCAGTCGAGCAGCTATCTTTTATTGTGTTATGCAATTAATGTTTAATTTCTCGCTATTTCAGAGGATCTTTATAGCGCAGTGCACTCGAAACTAGCATTTGGAGACTGAAAAACTATTTGGCTGACAAATTTATTTGCTAGCCAAGCACAAGAGCCAGTAAAAATAATTTGATTACAGTTTTATTGCTTGCACGGTATTGAAGAGACTATCAGCTATCAAGAAACGATGTCGCGACTTTAATCTTTGTCTAGAAAGCACTTCAAGCAGGGTACTTAGGGGTCGAGCAGCGGCAGCACAAACACGAATCTGTAATACATCTTGGAAGAGCCCTTGAAAAGCTGCAGCAAAACGAACAAAGCCTTAATCGGGTGTTTAGGTTAGCTGCATACCCTGCAATTGTGCGCTACTGATTTGCTATCGATTGATAGCGAATTAATATGTCTCCACTTGCCAGAAACAATGTGAGTTGTGAGTGATATGGGAAATAAGTATGAATGTCCATGGGCGACTCGCAACTTCCGTTGCAAGCTACACTGAATATACTTCGCGTATATGTTCGTACATATGTGAATAGGCGGGAATACAATGCTTAACATATATAACCCACTATTTATGCTGTTCATGCAGAACAAGAACAAAACTGCGCCGAGCGACAACAGTAGCAAGAGCGACACAACAAATGGTTCGAAAGCGAAACCCTCGCAGACCGCACGATATATTTATGGTTATCAGAGAGAGAACAATACCCCTCGACTGCCGATGGGTTAAACGTACTTTCCAAACTACAGGCGCACATGTATAAAATATATATAGAGTTCTATCTGCATATGGAAACACAATGAGCACACACACATACTACACGAGTTTCTATAAGTTTATATGTCTGGGTATATAGGGTTTTATCATCAAGCCGCTTAAGGCGCGTCGCCTTTTTGTGCGTATTCGCTGTCGTAGTAGATATGAAAAATTCTTAATTTCTATAGTATATTGTGTACACAACAATATATGGTGTGAGCATATAAATATATATCATTGACGAATTTAGTGGCACACAAACTTATCTGCACGAGGACAATTTACAGTCTCAGACAACCGCACATAGTTTGAGCTCTTTCTTATTTGCGAAGACTTTTTGAACTAGAATGTTATTTGGAAAATGCAAACCTATAGAATCGCATGCAGTGCTGTTATGTAATGAACTAATACGAATATAAACAACCACATGCAAATTGCTTAACATTTAAATTCGTGTTTTGTATTTCCGGCTCTGCACGTTCCTAGAATCTGTAGCTGCTACTTACATATTATTATTACTCAAGTCAACCGGATGAACTTCACACAAAATACAATTAAAAAAACATGTGTCTGCTATCCTAAAGAGTGCTTTATTGACTATTACAATAAGTGCTTTTAGTCTCTTTCACTTTTCATTTTATTTAAACATGTAAACAATACATTGATCAGTTAGTTTTAATGTCTACTTGCTGTTCTCTGCATCTCTGCTACTTTTTTTAATGCACTTCCGGGGTTCTTAACTTCAGGTTCTGCCAAGATTAGCCCAAGTTGATGTCATTCCCAACTGCAAGCACATCCTCCTCATCTATTCTTAATCGGTCTTTCAATACACCTCTCGAATGCACATTGTCTTTGAATGTAAATTATGAATCACAATCACAATATACCTTTTCAAGCATTGTTTAATTGCAGTTTTTATCATTTTCAAAGATCTTTATCGCAAGATCCGCCAAGTGCAAGCATGTGTAAAAAGTTATTCAATCCATTAATTGAATTGCAGGTGTTCTGGCCTTGCAATCAAAAGAAGCGCTTCAAGCGGCAATATAGATTGCTAGATTGATCGCCAAGTGGAATAGGGCAGATAAATAGATTGTGGTCTTATCGTAAAATGGAAGCTTACGTGTTATTTGATCATTAATACGGAAGGCAAACACTAGATCTATCTAGAGTTAGACGAAACATCATTTTTATGGGCATGCAACAAAGTTTACGGCCCCCACTAAAAACTGGCGCACATAAGTGGTGGTCATCAAATAGATAAGGCGCCTAGTCAAGCGACTAGACGAGCAGGTGAATCCAACCCATTAGGGTATGACTCAATGTTGGACTGACAGCTGGCGAGAGTGATAAACAGTTTCATTGCAATTTTTATTACTTGTAATATAGATATTAATATTATCATTGTCGTGATTTACGGCTACTTGTATACTTTATTTAGTAAGCACCTCTGATGTGAACGAGGCCAGCCACCTTATTAGCTAATTAATGACGCTTTGATGCATTAAAATTCATTTATGGACTGCCTTGGGGCCCGTCGAGAACCCAACCCTAATCAACTGTTGCACTCTTCAAACGAATGTGTGTGCTGAAAGGTGGCGCAACAGTTGCCACATTTGAAAGGGACGAGCCCAACGTATGCGTGCCTGCGATTGATGATGTCCTTCTTAGGTTGTCCTTTGTGCTCCACGAAATCCTTTCGCACCCATGCTGAACTGTGGCACCAAACGCTCGTAATTAAATACGCATTCCGTTCGATTTCAATCTTTTGCATTTCGATGTCGTCACAATATTAATTGGTCCCACTGTGGCCGACTGACATTAGGCTAATGGCCCCGCAGGCCCGTCGATAAGCCTTCGCCCTGCCTCACTAATTTGTGCTCATCAGTTTTATGGACTTTGCTTCCTTTGATTTTTGCCACTTAAGCATTTAACTGTGAAAATAGTTTGTGTCGCGCAACCGTCAAGATATGTCAAAGGCTATAACTGGTTAATATTTTTAGTTTATTATTGATGGTTTGCTTTTAACCCGAGACCATGCACCATCAAGATATGTTGCTCTGTGTACGTCATGGAAATTTATTAAATTGTATTTATATCTTATCGAAATTCGTTTATTATTTACTTCGGTGTTACACTCAAATTTATACATATCATACCAAATACTAACTGCAATGACGCACTGGGGAATTGGTTCTTAATGATAAAATTGAATGGCTGACAGGTCCCAGGGAATGCTGAGTAATTGCGTATGAAACGAAAGTTCCTTAGATTAATATTGCGATGTGCAGTATGGAGCAGTCGAGCACGCTCGAATTGCGCTTCCTTTTTGTGCTTTCCCGTTACACGCTGATTACGTAGCGTTACATAAAACACGAGTGCAACTAGCACGTTCCGAAGTTTCTTGTAATGGATGATATATGATATGCTTTTTGATACACTATAACTCACATGGTCGCATGAAGACATTTACAAGATGGAATTTCTCGGCGCTAATCCATTAAATTTGAAATATGATTTTCGCCAGCGACTTTGCAAACGTGGCTCTGAATTTCGTTTACACTTCTCCCCCTTCCCCTCCCTCTCTTTGTCACTATTTTTCTCTCTTTTTGACAAATGCAATAAGTTGGGGACTGGGGGCCACAAATCAAGCAAGAGTTGGCTTCTTCGTGTGAGTCAGTTTCACTTTTGCTCTTGCATTCAACTGCTGACTGCTGACTGCTTACAGTTTGAGCACGTGCATCGCTCCTATATCCATATATGTAACTATGAACAGATATTACGCAATTGTTGATTCCGCCCACATGTGAGGGGCACTTTATGGGGCCGCCATGGCGTCGGGATTATGAGTAAAGTGAATTGAAATAGAGCTGCGACGACACTCGAAAGGACTATTCCTGTTGTCCTTACAGCAAAATTTAAGAGCTGCCTCTCGCACAGTGAGTGCGAGCAGTATAGCGCCAGAGTCGTAATAAAGGCTGCAAAGTGGGAAGTCGTTTTCGAGTCAAGTTGCTCGAGCTAAGGAAGCATTAGAAAGCCACTGATGACAGCTCGAAATGAGAAAATAAATGTAATGAATGCGCTATGACATTGCTATAAATATGATTTGCAGCAATGTTAAATTTACACAAATTTAACTTTTTTTTAAGTTTTCTTGGAATTCTGCAAATTTAGCTGTTAATGGCGTTAGAAAATATTTATTATGCTCAGTATGGTTTGGAATCCCCAGAAGGATACGGATACAAGGCATTTCTTTGTGGCAGCGGCAATCTTATAATATTTTGTTCAAGGACATTGCCAGGTCGCCACTTGAAAGAGCCCCCCGGTAAGTGCGGGCGCTCAAGTGCAACATTTCGTGGCATCCACTTGTTTCTCAGCGATTTCCGCCTTGCTTTCCAAAAATGTTGCCCCACTCTTTGAACTTCCCTGCAGTTTGCACCCACTTGCTGGTATTTTGTTATATACGCCGTACAATGCTGACACACCCATACAGCTGCATATTGTTGTTGTTTATGTGTCTGGCCCCTGAATGTTGTGAGAGGAAGAGAGAGAGATCGTTGGCGTCGTTGTCGTTGTGCAGAGGGCGGCTGGAATAGTCATGCAAATGGGTTAAGTTCTGGCACTAAATTGTTTTTACAGAGACTTTTGCCCAGTTCTTGGCTTTATTGTTTCGACATTTTGTTAAATGAATTTCCATTTAAGGCACTTCCTGGCCAAGCACAGACAGCTGGCAATTGAATGCCAGGCAAGGGTCAGCATTAATTGAAATGTGTTGCCTCCGGCCTCGCACGAGACGAGATCGACAATGTTTGATATTGAAAATGTAATTTATTCCGCAAATATTTGCGCGACACAAAGCAAACTTGTTAAACAAATTCAATTCAGTTGTCACAATATTAGCTGAAATCATCGGCACACAAACAACAGTTATGAGTAAGTTTGCATCCCAACTATTTGAAATTTATCACTGGTCACTTGAGCTGCTCCCTTGATTAAACCGTGCACCTCGAAGCACCCTTTGACGGTCCACTTAGACGCAGCTTGAGATAGAACTGTGAAGGAGGCAAGCCCAAGTGCAAATTGCGTACCGAGGCGGCGCCCAAAGTTTGCCAGCAACATGCAAAGCGAGGCAAAAGCGAAGGTAACAGCAACAATTTTAAATTGGCCATTGAACTTTAATATCGGCGACTGGGCGAAATGCTTTTTAAAATGCTTAAACACGCGAACCGAACAAGCAACCGCCACGCCCCTCTATAGCTCGCGAGAGTATGCGAAAGAACAACAACAGTGACGAAGAACTTGTGAGAACGCCAACGTTTAGACACCCTCGAAAATACGCTAAAGTTGAAGTACAGGTAAATTGAACTACATTACTTCATCTAGATATATGAGCAGCTTGTTCGAATGCAACTGGGGATCCACTTATTCCAACGATCCTTAGTTGATCGCATATAGACTTTGTTAAAGTGCACGACGAAGTGTTACTCTCTAGTGACTACTTTGTGCGAAGTGTACGCTAACCTAAAACAAGCACTACTTCCGCTTCTTTCCGCTGCCAGCTCCTACTCGCTGCTATAGTTTGTAATGGCCAAGTTAACAAGAGCCTTTCCGCAAATGGCCGCAGGGAAGTGCAATCAAAGCGATTAAGAGCTCTAAGTGCAAGTGATTAAAGTTAAGTTTAATAATAGAGTTTTAAATGAGTGCAAGAGTTGCAAATGCAACTCCAATTAAACAGTCACATATTGACGCTGTGCAAGTAATTAAGGGACATTATCTTATCGTATGCAATCTGCTATCGTTATCGCTATCAAACTTGCAGTAATTGCATAATTATCAAAGTGTGCGACGTTTGATCAATTGTTTCTTAACACCCACTTCAAATTACAAAAATGCATTTGCCTGAAAGCCGCGAGTGACAACAAAGTTGTGTTTTAAATGTGGGCGTCTGTGAATTTTGTGTATCTGCTGCTCGTCTATCTATCAGCTGCTTGCTGTTCGATGATGAAGCGCTTTTTAATTCAATTTTTTTTGGCAACAATTTGCAGCAGCCATCAATCAAATTGCTTGCGTTATTTGCAATTTCAACGAATAGCATTTCTTTTTGTTGGACTTCAGACTAAATATTCTCTTTCCTTGCAGGTGCCAAGTGCTTGTGAGAGCTTTGTGTGGACAAGTATGTGAGAACATGCCATAAACGTAAGTCAAACGCTTTGGTAAACTTCCCTCAATTTTGTTCTTTCGATTTCGAATTTTATTTGATAATTTCGATTATTTTGCAATTTTTCTACATCTACAGTTTTTTAGCAAACATTTTTGTTTTATTTTTTTTTAATTTAATAAAAATTGTTTGAAATGTTTTTATTTCGTTGCGTAGCCGGCACGTGGTACGACCGCCCCGCCCAGAAAAGCCGCCCACGTCGTGTAACAATCAGATGAGCGAGTTGTAGACAACAAAACAACAAATCAAATGAAAATAATGCATGCGATGCGAATGAAAAGCGAACTGCAAACAAACGTCAACTAAGATACAGAGTAATAAAATAAATAAAGTGAAAGAATTGCAATCAAAATCAAACGAATGAAATCAAAATACCAAAGAAGAGTTACAAGACCAACACGTAAGAAACAAAAGGCGCAACTGCAACACGACAACCACAGCAACAACAACAACAAGAACTACAACTACAACTGCAACAACAACAGCGAGAAGAAGTAGCAATGTTGCTGCCACAGGCCAAAGAAGTTAAACTGACTGGAAGCGCCAGCAACAACAAAATGGCGCTGGGCAAATCCATTAAAATGTACCTGACCATATTCGTAGCCACGACCTGTGTCTACATGGTGCTCTATCAATATCACATGTCCCGTCAGCCGCTCGCCACCAACGAGGTCATTAAGGTGAGTGCGACACTCGTTAAGTACTCCCAGTCACTCACCCACTTACTCGATAGATAATGAAGTGTGCTTCTTGATAATTTCATGCATAGTTGGCACGGTTCGTTCTGTGGTTGCATAGACAGCACCTATTGATAAGACCGTCCAAGATCGTGTAGCTTGCACAAATTGATTACCTCTTGTCACTCGCCTTGACCTTGACAATCCCCCAAGTTCAGGCAGCCATCTAGATTAAGTTGTACGACACTCGCTCTAAACTATACTATGATATTTGCATATTGTAATCGTAACTTGGCTAGAGAAAATACGCAGCTAATTAAGGTCAGGTTAAGGCCAATTTTGGTATATATAGAAGAGCATTCAGTCAGTATATAAAAAGCAGCTTTACAGTTTACACTTTATTGCATAAATAATAAATATGAGCTCTTCTTTAGCTCGAACTATAAAGAAAGTTTCCTGAAATATTCCTGCTCAAAACTTCTATTTCTAGTCTATCTTAAATGTTGTAAATCAAGAAATTAAATCCTTTACAACTGTTTGACTCAAGTAGTAGATTAGTTGAAACTTCTCTTAATTCTTCTATCTGTCTGCAGTGTCTGTCAATGTTCTAAGTCTTGGAATTGTATTAAAAATAATAGCAAATGAAAATTGCCTCATTAGCTGCTTCTTCCTCATCTGCTTTTAACTATTCCTAAGAAATGTTAATTACCTGTTTAGGGTAGTATGTGAACAGTGTGTATTTACGTGTTGTAGGAAGTTAAGTATTAATGTTAAGTAGTTTTTAGATTTATCTCTGTGTATTTAATCATTTGGCATCGAATTTCATATTGTAATTTGATCTTTGTTCTTGTTCTTGTTCTTGCTCTATTCCATTCTAACTGGGGCCCATTGCATCTACAATACAATACATGATAAACACAATTAAACTATATAGCATACCGATAAATCATCATCACCCGCGTCCTCCTCATTCATCGCATCCTATTTGTGGTCGCCCACGGGCAGCGCCAACACAACCACAACCGCACTGGGGCGGGGACGGGGGCGGGGGCAGGGTCAATTACATGCGACGAATGCAACGGACTTGGCCGCCTCGTCCTCGGCGATAGCTGCGCCTGCCACGTCCTTCTTATCGACGGTTTCATTGCCTTTGACATTCTCATCTTCATCGTCCTCGTCGTCGTCATCATCGCCATCGTCATCGTCACCATCAGATGCAATCAGCAACGGCAGCAACAACAACAACAAGTCCATTCTCACCACAACAACAGCAAGAACAACAGCGCCTGCTGTGACATCCACAACAACGACAGCAGCGACAACAACAACAACAACAACAACGTCGACGACCACAACCAGAACTCCTCAGAAACGATTAGTGCGAAGCGGCCACGCCCACAAGTCAATGGGAACAGCCGTCGGGGGCGTCGCTCATAAAACTCGCTCAACATTTATTGCCGTTTCCGAACCCGTAAATATTCTTTCAACTAATGCACACCTCAACACACACACACACAACAAACTCAACTAACTAACTATGTTAATTAGCGAACCAATTTATTTGCATTCGTATGTAATTTGTTTAAAGTCGCTTCGCCTGCTTGCTATCTGCATATTTGCTTTGCCTTGCGCCACATAATTTACACAAATAAGCATTATTTTTTTATACATTTACTATATAACATTAACGAGTATCTATGTCTAGTCACACTATAGTCGTAGTTGGGTATAGATACTATAGTTGCTTGTAACTTTTTTGTCGCAATTTCCTGCTGTTTGCGTTGCACCATTTCGCTTTATTGCTTTGTGTATCGTTCGTTCTTTCTTTTTCCAATTCTCCTAATTGGTTTTTTAAGTTCTCTGAAAGTCACAATTACATTGAAGTGTTGAAGGGGAAAGGGACAAGTGTGGCGGATGTGTTTGAGGTTGCAGTAACCTCAGTTGTGCTTCACTTTCGAGATACGCACTACAACTGCAAATAAAGAAGACGAATTTGAAGTTTCCACAAATCTTAGGCAATTTTAAAGTCGGAAGAAAAAAGATTGGAAATAGTTAAGGGCGTTGCACTTTTGACTATTTGTGAAGTCTAGATATTGGAATGAAGTTTCTCATCTACTATGCATTTAAATAGTTATTTGTTGCACTAATGCGTTGCTAATTGCAAACAAATGAAAGAATTTAGGTTTGAAAATGTATATTATGATTTCCTTGCTTTTGGAAATCGGTTTGAAAAGTGCGCAATTAGTGGAACCAATACTGCAGTCTGGCCCGCAATAGACGACGATAACTGTGACTGGCTATTGATATGGCACTTATATGAAATGTCGCGGTAATCGGGCATTATCGGGACTCGGTCTATGATTGATGACAGGGCTTTGTGCGGAAACCCACCGATTAGGGCCAAAGCACGCCGCAGTACTTGGAATTATCTATAGAAATCCATCTAGCAATTTGTTATGCATGCCATGCAATTATGGCCATAACCGACGTGACAAAGGCGGCTGCACTTTGTCCAACGAGGCGTTACCACTGCAAACGAATTGCTTTATTTGTTTGACCAAGTTTCGCAGGCGCGCAAACCACCAACCAAATTAGTTTCTGGGTTAATCAGTCGCAATGCAACGCGCTCCTACACTAAATGACATGCCCCAAACCCACGCGCCCCGTTTCCCCGCCAATTATAAATAATGCGCAAACAAAAAGATTTTCTATTTGCCATTTGCTATTTGCATGAGCCTAATTTGAAAATTGCTCATCGCGCATTGAAACCTATAAACCGAAACCGCACACAACAACAACAACACGAACGAGAACAACTAACGCCATTGAATAGCGCCAAATTGGAAGGCTGTTCCAATTGCCGCTCGCAGACAGACGCAGCTCCTCGGATAGCACTATGAATGGGTGCCACTTCGGGTGATCCGGATTCTCTGAATGCAAGCCAATTGAGCAAGATGCGCGTCGTCATGTTGCAAGCAGACTCTGAGCTAGTTGCACACATTAAGTCACTGCGGATGCATTGCAGTCAATGTCAAAGGCTGCTGCTGCCACTGAGGGAGCACTATATATAAATAGATTTACTCGAAAGTGTAACGAAAGAATATTGCTATTCACAATGTCAGTTGGGTACAGTTAGAGTTCTAGCTGACCCGGGGAACTCTGTTGGAATTAGAAAATACTAAGATCAAAATTAAGTAGATTGTGCAGATTATGGAATTCAGTTGGAATTAGAGAATACAAATGAAATTACATTAATCATTTATGCAGATTTTGGAATTCATTAGGTTAACGTTTAATACAAAATACAAATAACAAATACTTTATTCATGCAGGTTTTGGAATTTATTAGTTCAACTTGTTAATTGGAAAATTCAGTTGGACTTAGAAAATACAAATAACAAAATTAAGTACATTAATCATTTATGCAGATTTTGGAATTCGTTAGGTTAACTTGTTAAATGCAACATACAAACAACAAAATAAATACTTTAATCATTCATTAATGCTCCCATGTCCGTCTACTGACTCTAAGCTAGCTCTCTAACAATTTTCCAACAAATCAGTACAGCGGTTCCTTGAGCTACAAATAGTAACGTAGTAACGCGATTTTCTTTAATATATATAGATTTTAATAATAAAGTGCAAATAAATAAAAAGTAAATTTTTGACATACTATAACTTGATCAAAGTAGCGACAAAGCATTTAGTTGTAGATTTCGCGTGCATTTTATTTAATAAGATAATAGCGGCTTTCGCAAAAACAACGACCTATAAAAGGGTTATAATTGTTGTAAATTGGAGAGCACATAAATTGGGCAAATGCGATGTTGGCAGGACATGAATTTGGTCAGTTGCGAGCGATGTGCTAGTTTTTTTGTTAGCGTTTATTAATTTGCATGTCAGTGCAGCGTTAACATACCCTGCAAATTAAATTCAACTAATGGGCACTTCTGGCTAGCAATAAAATTTAGTTTATTGCCATAAATACTTTCTTTTGGCTTTCGTATTTTAGTTTGTTTAAGATTGATTTTGTAGCATAGATGTATTTGATAAGTTGGGTGCTTGTGGGATAACTGCTAGTCGTTGTAAGTTGCTGCGATTAGGTTTTCGCTGTGGCTCAGTGCACTTTATTTATTTGAATTTGTTTGTTTGCTCTACGAACGAGAAAAAAAACGAATGCTAAAGCAGAGTATAAAATAAATTTGAATGCATTTATGTGTGTCAACAATGAACAATTTGCAGCAGCAGCAACAGCAGCAAATGCGCGCCAAGCGTGTGTGTGTGAAGGGGTGTGTGTGTGTGCTAGTTGAGTGGCCTGCTTAGAGTGTAGCCCGAGCAACCCGACGGGACGGAGACACGCAGCCAAACCCGGTCAACTAGTCAACTAGTGGATTAATTTGCATAATTGCTCATAAAACGGAGCACACGCCGCGCGTTACGCATGTAGCTGGCTCCACACCCCCCACACCCCCACACACACACACAACCAACCCACCCACACCTTTAGCTTAGATAATAATAGAGTAGGGACGTCGAGCTAATAGCACATCTCCTCCATCTGCATGCCCAGCCGCCGCTGTACATCATCACGCCCACTTATCGACGACCCGAGCAGCTGGCGGAGCTGACGCGACTCGGCTACACGCTGAAGCATGTGCTCAACCTGCTCTGGCTGGTGGTTGAGGATGCGAACAGCACGAACCCATTGGTGGCGCACACCCTGGATCGCATTGGCGTGCCCTACGAGTACCTAGTGGGTGCGTATTCTCACTTCAGCCCCTCGCCCTCGTCCGCGCCCTCACACATTTCCTCTACTTCCGCTCTTCTGCAGCGCCCATGCCCGAGCAGTACAAGCTGACGAAGCGTGCCAAGCCCCGCGGTGTCTCGAATCGGAATCGAGGGCTCGACTATCTGCGCGCCAATGCCACTGAGGGTGTACTCTACTTCGCCGACGACGATAACACCTATGACATTAACATATTTGAGCAGGTGAGTAATGCCAGCAACGTTCGCGACAACCTCTCGATTCCTCAAAACTAATCATTTATCATTATTTGCTTCAATTTTAAAAACATTACGAGTTACTTTAGATTTAGTTTTGCATTTATTTCGCAGACTTTTGTTTACGAATGCCAATATTTTTCATGACTCATGCTTGCAACATGTGCAGCATAGAATCACAGTAACATACAGTAATTGAGGCCGTTAAGTGAGATTTTTTACTTTTAGTAAAACGTTAATTGTAATTTGCAGTTTTCTAGATCTTTTTTTTGACACTACATAAACCAATCTTTGTTCTCACTCAACAGATGCGCTACACCAAGAAGGTGTCCATGTGGCCGGTGGGCCTGGTCACCAAGACGGGAGTCAGCAGCCCCATCATACGCGAGGGCAAGCTGGAGGGCTACTACGACGGCTGGATCGGGGGCCGCAAGTACCCCGTGGACATGGCGGGCTTCGCGGTGAGCGTGAAGTTTCTGCGCGAGCGACCGAATGCCAAGATGCCCTTCAAGCCCGGCTACGAGGAGGACGGCTTTCTGCGCAGCCTGGCGCCGTTGGAGAACGCCGAGATCGAGCTGCTCGCCGACGAATGCAGAGAGGTGAGTACTTGACTTGCTTGTTGCACCCCAAGAGCTAGCCACTGAAACAGTTTCCTTGTCTCTCCTCTAGATACTCACCTGGCACACGCAGACGAAGAAGAATTCGGCGGCACTGCCGCTGAACATAACGCGATATGGACACACGAATCTGGCGTTTATCGACAAGCTGCTGGTGCGGCCATAAGGCGCCGAATGGGGGCTGCTGGTTTTGGTCCAAACTCTAGTTAGTTTTAGTTAGGCATTAACGATGGCGTTTACCCAAATGCGATCGTGTATGGCAGATGAGTGAGCTCACAAAGTGTCCGAGACTTTGACCAAGTTGTACAGGTACAATTCGGAGTTGAAGTCGTTTCAATGTACCGACTATCATTAGTGCGAGTAATCACAGCTACAGTTAGTTAGGCTCTAAGCGCACACGTTTATACGAGATCCAAGTATTATGATAATTGTAAACACGACGACGACGGATGCGCACTGTTTGACCCCAGGCCGGCATCATCATCTCGATCATTAGCATCAGTCATATCATCGCTGACAGTCGCACAGTGTATACCTTTAGGTATTGTATATTACAAACATGATATTGTCCTGAATATACATACACACACACACACATATATACATATATATATATTTTGTACATATTTGCAATACATTTAAACTAAGCCAAGACTTAATTTAAGATGGTTTATTTTTGAAGAAGACGACAAGTATTTAAGTGCATTACTTTATGAAAGACAACAGCCTAATGCTAATTGTAAATTGTAACTCTAATTTAGTTTATTAGTCCCTAAGTTGAATCGTTAATTCAGTTCTGTGCTGGCAAACTCATGCATACACCACTCAAAACAATACACAACTATGGTTTCTGTTCCTAAGATCTAAGTTGGTTTCATTTTCAACTCAAACTCATTCGCAATTCAATACATGTCTATGACTCCGATATTAATCATGTTTTTCGCTAAATCAGTTTGGGCTCTCCAGTTGTAAATTGTCTCGGTTGCAAGCCAAACAACGTAAAGATGTCAAGAGTTCAAGGCCGCGACTGGCAAACATTCGAGTATTGGGTGGGCGTGTCCAGAGTTGAGCAACTGCAAGTATTTATTTATACTGCGAGTGCTACGAAGACGCCATCCGAAATGCAAACAAACAGCAGCTAAAATGTGGGCCGCAACCATTTCAATAATGCATGTTGGCACACTTGTCTATCAAGGCGTTACTTCGGGCCCTCACTCACCCCCGCCCTAACCCTCGGCGGCCCTACGCCGACAGACGGACGGACAGCGGGACAGATAAAGCAGAGGCCAATGATTTAGTCACATGGGCTGGGCTGGGCCCTCGTGGGACTCGAATCGCGTGCCAACCGATAGCGAGGGTAATGGGTAATGGCAATTGAAAGGGGGAAAATAACAAAAATACATATAAATAAAAATAAAGAGAAGCAGTTGGAGAAATTACCGAAAAGCCAAACAACATATTTGAGATAATGGTCTTACTGATGGAATTCAATTATACAAAGTGGTATAAAGAAACGACTCGAAATTCCAATCGAAGTTCAGTTGAAACACATTTAAGAACTTTAACGCATGTAAATAACACAATATGTACGACAGATATGTGCGGATAAACCAAACTGGTATTAACAAATATTTCTACAATTTATACATAATTCAATATTAAATATTTATGTATGGGTATTAATAACGTTAGTTAGGAATTTACTAAATCTTTAAAAAAAAGTAATAATAATAAACTAACCAATCTCAAGGGTACATCTTTCGTGAATAACATCAAATATTCTTAGAAATTCTATAAACTCTAATATTACAATGATATTCTCAATTTCAAGTATTTCAATATTAAGCAACAATTACAAACCAATCTACCATTACGAGTAAACTCTTCTCTTATTCAAAGAAATACTACACAAAGATACAGAATACAACGTAAACGTAAATAAAACAAAACTCTCTTTAGAAACCGGCTAAACAAGGAACTTCAATCATTTTTGTGCAATGAAAACACAACAAAAACCAACCAAAAAAAAAAACAACTTTAATAAATATCATACAAATTTATTAATAAATATTTTTTTAAATAAATCGCTTTCGTTATTTGTCGGGTGGTTATAATTCTATACTACTTTAATGGAGATATATAATGATAATTTTTTCAGCAGACTTAAAATTTGTTGGAACCTTAACCGAATCAACAGCAATAACTTCTTAAGATGGCCTAACAATAAAACAATAGTAAAGCTTTTCGATATTATCTTGAACATTTATTTCTAAATATTTCTTAACAATTTTCGTATTTCATGTGCGTTCAAGTGTAGTTGTTAGTGCAATGCATAGTTTAAGAGTCTAATTTGATCGTCTAGTGGCTCCAGGCGGCAACCTCAACTGGTTGAGTTCCTGTAGTCGCTCTTGATGGATTGAGAGAGGCCTCGGTAAAATAATTTCCGCAATATTTTACGTGTATTTACCATCGCTGTTTTGGAATTTGCAAATTCGTGTATCTTTTTAAAATACCATTTGGACTTTTCATTGGAACAGAACTCAGAGACAGCAATTGTTGGAAGTCAACTAAGTGATTAATAAGAAATTGTGCAGGGTTTTCAGTTGTCAACTAGAAAGCATACAATCAATTGCACTAGACAGCTATATTAGTTAAAACTAGTTAAGGGATCAATTATCTTTTAATGGGAGGAATATCGCTAAGTATTATTTAAAGTTTAGAACTCTATCACAACTATTAGTTTAATATTAAAAACTACATAACAACCAAAAATATGAAATAGTTAATATTTACGAGGAACATACGGGAATTGTATTATAAAAAGGTTTAATAGACTAGCTTGTGGTGCCATCAACTGTGGAACTGTAGGAGTAGACAACTTACTTGGCTGGAATTGGTGTAGGGTATTGGTCATTCGCCAAGAAAGTCGATTTATATCATAGATCAAGAGACAACATAACAAGCTTACATGCTGGCAATGCAAGTTGTGAGGAGGGGGAGAGAAAGTTAGGAGGAACTACGCTAAAGGCAAGGTTGGAGAGTTAGCTAACTTCTTTAGGGGGAGGGAGGGAGAGCAGAGTTTGTTTTGTTTAGGGGGAGGAGCTGGTCTCGTACTACTGTGTGGTACTAAAAAGATAACTCAACATCGATGGCTGCACGTGAAAGCTTATAGTTGCCTCTTCCCACTTGGTATGAATCAAACGCTGCAATGGCGTGTTGAGCGTTGACTCCTCCTTGGCGACCACATCGTTGCCAGCGCCAGCACCACTAGCACCGCCGCCGCCGCTAGTGCCAGCACCGCCGACGGCAGCAGCACCACCACCGCCACCGCCTGGCGAGAGCGCCTCTTCCTTGGCCGACTTGCCCGACAACGAGGTGCTCTCCGGCGTTATTGGCTGTCGCTCCAACATGACCAATGCCTGCTCGTTGTACGTCCGATTGTCGATGGTCATCAGTATCTGGTGTCCCGAGCAGCTGTAGTAGTTGACGTCGAAGCGCGACTCGGCGTGATAGTTGCGCAACAGATCCGGATTCCGATTGAAGATCACACCGTAATGACCCGTGCAGCTCGTTATCCAAATGGGGTAGTTGGGCGTCTTCAGCCGCGATCCCGGTTGCCGCGACTGGTTCACGGCAGCCTAGAAAGTGAACAGGCAAACAAAGGAATTTCCCGATAGTCCCCATTCTAATAATTGTAATTATTAATAAGCCAAAGAAAAGGTTTTCAACATGTAAATTAAGCATGCAATTCCTTCGAAAGAAAGAAAGATATTTCTAAAACAAACTTTAACTTTGGTCCTGCACATTTGTGTGTCGTTCTAAAGGATAATACTACTCACGCTGGCCGACTCAATATCCCAGAGCAGCAAGCCGATCATGCAACGCTTCAGCACGCCGTACTGCGGCACAGCCTGCAACGGAACGGGATGCCCAATTAAGATCACAGATCTCCTGAATAGTGGCTGCAACTAGTTACATAGCTATTCTCATCGCCCACGTTGATGACGCCGTTGTGTATGTAGGGCGTGGCACGTCCAGTCAGCAGCAGCGTGACGATCATCAAAGATCCCTCCTCGTGGTTGCTCATGGTCAACGGTGAGCCCTTCGTCGAGTCCAAATCCGTGCGCACTCTACAGCGTGTTGGGGGGAAAAGGGTTATAAAGATTGTGAAGCCGATTAGTCTCTCAACTTCAAGAATCCAAAGACTATCTATATCTAGACTATCTAGGGTGATTGCCGAATTTTGAATCGCACTCGCTACAGCTGAAATCTTACTTTCCCAACGAGCGTGTGAGGACGGCGCTATAGAGAAACAGCAACGTGCCCGGGGTCTCCTCTTCTGTGAACTTTTGAAAGCGAATTAAATACATGACTTTTATGGAATACATTCAAAGTTGGAGCTGCAGAAGTGAGATCAGCTCTGCAACTTCAGTTCTTACGTATTTGAAATTGCGTTTCATGAAGTGCTCCAGCTCATCGTTGGGGGAGAGGGTGAAGGTATAGAGCTATAGATACAAGAAAAACGCATTTCATTTATCTAACAGTAGATTAAAGTAACTTAATTGAAGTTCGAACACAAATGGAAAAGTTCGTTCAATATTAGAATGTAATTGAGTTGGAAGCAATAAAAATGGCTTTAGGAATTTTCAATTTGAAATAAAATTAAATAAGCAGTCAATTTGCAGAAGATAATAAAATATATGGAAATAAATAAGTAAAGAGAAATATGGCACCACTTTTGAACTAATTCTAACTTTTAAAACTTAAAATGTGATAAGTGCTGAGTGATTATAAAAAATGTGGTAATTTCTAAGACAATGAGTTTTGTAAAATAGTAATTGAATTTTAAAATATTCTTATTTTTGTACTTAGGAAATTTAAAAATTGTTTTTTTGCAAAGAAAACTATTTTACGAATCTATACAATGTTGTCTAGAAAGCAAGACATAGTAATTTTTATTTAAATTCTCTATTGTTGGCTGTTGCAGAAAGTAATAAGTAAAATCAATAAGTAATGTGTTATGCAATCGTTGGGCTCACCTTCTCCGTGACAGTGTCATGGAAGTAGCTGGCACTGTGATCCACAAATACCTCATCCTCCGAGGGCAGCACCATGGTGACCTTGCCCTTGTCCGAGATGGTCCTCAGTATCTCAATCAGCGCGTTGAAGAGTGCATCCCTCTGCATGTCAGCAGTGGCCAGCAGAGGACTGCAAGAGAGCACACAGAATCACAACTTAACGTTTGCTGGGAATGCGTCCAAAGGATGTGCTTGACGCACTCAGTGCAATTGTTGCGCGTGCTCTTGCGGGAGAAGAGCAAATACTTGAGAATGAATCCCTGCACCACGGATAGCAGGCCACGCGTGGCATTCCGTGGACAGCGCAGACCGTAGGCCAGCTCCTCCTTGGGCGGAGCGCCGAAGACAAAGGCCGTCTGCAGCCACTCGGCGCGCATGGGGATCGCTGCGGTGCCAAAGACGAGCTTGCGCAGCTCCTGCAAGGACAACAACAGAGTTTCCAGTTTCCAGTGATTGGGTGTGCCCGCTTGGGAGGATCGTTTACCGTCGCTAGTTCGCTGGTGATGGGCGTGCCGCCCTGCAGAATGAACTCCTTATTCATGGCTAATTGGTATCGTTGATAATCGCTGTTTTTTCCGCTCGGCTAATCTGCAATTTCCGCTCGAGACCTTTGCTACGTTCCGCGACTTGTCTGCAAATGCTTGCTCCAGCTGCCTGCAGAGCTGCTTCTAAGCCTTCGTCGAGTCCTTTGCCTGACTGCCGCCAGACAGCCAGACAGTCAGACGGCCGACATTTCAGGCGTTTCACACTTTAGCGTTGATTTTTAATTTCATATTTAGTCCTGGCCCCAAACAGCAATAGCAGCAACAACAACAAGGGCAACAAACAGTGGCGCAATCGTGTTTAAAAGCAAGGCAAATCTAGTGTTGAACTTTTAGTTTTTTGAAGATATCCCAATAAGATTCAGGATATCCCAATGTAATTTGAGAATAATTTCCATGTTGATAGCTGAGAGTTATTATCATTGTTACTTGTCATTTGTACTTGATACCCTCGTTATGATTTAGTGTACATTCATTTATTACTACCCACATTTACCAAAAATATTATGAATCTTGTCCACAGTACGGCTCGACCTAGGCTTAGAGGACTTGACTCGCTTGTCTGTCAGTCAGCGAAAGTTACTTTAAATGAAATTGAATTGAATTTAGTTCTGTGTGCACCACACGATACTCCATATACTCGATGGTGCACTTTATGTGAAAGTGTTATAAAGGCGTCCGGGAGGCGCCTCATACACAACTTGCTCATATCGTGCCTCTAGTATATATGCAAGTATATTGGGCGCCAAGATTTTTGGCATGTTGATGCCTGCCATGGCGCCCCACACAACCGGAAATATGTAGTTGTTGACGCCCATTTGTGCCTATTTCGGGGCAGAACTATGTGTGCTCCTCACAAGTCGACAATGCTAGCTGGTTAATTAGATACCCTGTACTCTTTGATGAAAAACAATAATGACATGGTAGACAGAAAGGTAAATAATTAAATACTCTTCGCCAGCAAACAACCCGTCGTATAGCCGTGTTCGGTGTGCCACTTTTACAGGGTATACACCACAGTAGTTGCACAGAACGAATTTGGAAAGTTTGCGCTAATCCAAAAACTCTATTGATTCGTTGTGCTTGGAACTCCTAAGTGGCAGTGAATGTTGGTTAGCAATAACTGTTTTGAATGAATCAACCTTGGATAGCAGAGCTGCAATTTAATTGTGACCTTTAGACTGCTAAACGGGTTGCCTACGTCCATCCAAATGACAAGTTCGAAATGTAAAAATTACATTTTAATAATCTTTTTGTTTTGGTTAGAAAACTACTGTTCCTTGTCCTGTTCCACCACGTCACGCATCAGAGTTTTGGCAGATTCTGGAGCACGCCCCACCAGGTACAAGAAATTAAAGTAATAGTTTGCGAGTCGCAGCCGCATCGATGCAGCCCACAGACAGTACTCGAAGTAAATGCGGCGACACATCAAGCGCATGGACTGCAGTGGGGATCTTCGGTCACTCTGGTAGAGACATTTCTGGGCATAAAGCGCCATGACCCGCGGGCGATTCACCACATTGCCATGCATGTCGCCAATGGAACGCACGATGTTTAAATTGCGACTAGAATAACGAAAATTTTACTACCCATTAAACATCAATACAGTTTATGAATGGGGGACTCACATGACGAACAGCATGCTGCGCGGCATCTCTCTGAGCGTATTCATAATCAGACCAAAATTCTCCTTGGCCACCTTGCGTATGCGGTCTAAATCCTCCTGCGAAAGCTTGCTGCGAATCGGCCCGCTACTCACTCGTATGGGTTGCTGAAATAATACTTCCGCAAATTTGATGTATTCAACCACATTAATTTTGAGAGCAGCTGCCTTCATTTTAGCGTCGTCTCGCAGCACGGTTGCCTCCCAGAACTCACAGAGCGGACCACGTACATTCGCCGGCAACTCCTCGTAGAGGCCATGATCCAACAGCACAATTTCCGCACGGCCATTCTTGGAATTCTTACGCACAAAAACTGCAAAGTAAATGTTAAGTTGTTTCTTGAACGCGCTCTCATTCCATATGGTGATTACCTACTGTTGCCGGGGTGAGGATCAGCGTGCACAAATCCGTTGTTAAAGATTTGCTCTGCAAACATTTCGTAAAGCTTCACGTCGACATCAGCTAGACTAAGGTTTTGCTTCTTAATAGCATTCAGATCACTTAGCTTGCAGCCATCCATCCATTCCATGGTCAGCACGCGCTGCAATACAAAATATTTAAATACGTAAATATATAGGCATATAATTTAGCAATATGGAAAACTTACTCTTTTCGTGTGTTGCCAATGAATCTTGGGCACAGCCACATATTTGAGCTTCTTTAGATCATTCGCACAGCGTTCGGCATTTTGTCCTTCCTGCACAAAATTAAGTTCTTGTACCAGATTCTTGCGCAGATCGTTCATGATCCAACCGAAATTGTAGTCTTTAAAGACAAGCTCTATAACGTCCTGCAGAAAGATTATGGTTGCCACATCGCTAACGAATCGCTTCTGCAGATCGCTGTACTGCACTTTGACGGCTACCTTCTCGCCGTTATGTAATCGCGCCTTGAACACCTGAGCCAAGCTGGCGGCCGCAACGGGATTATAATCAAATTCTTTGTATATCTCCTCGGGCAACTGACCAAAATCTTTTCGAAATACCTTCTGTATATCCTTCTTAGATGTCGGCAGGCATTCATTTTGCAGTTTAGATAGCGTTTTCGTGTATTCTATGGGCAGTATGTGATTGATGGCCGCGAATCCTTGGCCCACTTTAATGTAAAGGCCACCGTTAAGCAGACAGGTTTGCAGCAGCCGATCGGCACTCTTCTGGTGCAATGTTTTAATCTTTGTCTTGTACTCGGCATCATTTTCATCGAGTCCCAAATAATCAATTGCTATTAATACCGCTGTTTTCACAGAGCGCACAAAACGCACCGACGCCCCCGAGTAAGTGAAATCATTGACAAAGCCATCATAAGCAAAGACTCCGGCACAAATTGCTGCAAGTCCCAACCGTACAAATGGTAACTTCCTCCAGCTGCGACTTTGATTGCATTTATGCGCAGTAAAACGTCGGCTATGAAATTGCCTGAAATTGCGGCTTGCTGGTCGATAAATAAGGGCAGTCGCCTGCAACACAATTATTAGAAATTAATTGAAAAATACATATAACATTTTCTACTTACAGCGGTTCGCAGCATTCTTGCGTATTTTATTTCTTATCAATAGAACTGCAAACAGCTGTTCGCTTTACCGTTGTATCAGTCGTAAAAACGTATACATAATTGGCCCGTCGGCTGAAAAGCTGGTTTACTAATTTATAACATCCCTTAATAATACTAATTACTGTTACAATTTTGTTAAACGAATTAAAAGTTGTATACTTTTTTCTGAATAAAAAAGCAACAGGTAATTAACAATTTCAACATTTGTCGTCGCTTTTGCCACACTCTGGCAACCGCAGCCATGTTATCGATTGCTTCGAACTATCGAAATGAGCATCGATACCTGCATAGATATTTAGAGTTGACCGCACTTGAATAATATTGAATTAACTTTTTGGTGCACAAATTTAAATTGTAATAAAATTAAAAATTGTTAACTAGAATTTTTTAATTTGTTTGCAGTTTAGCTGGACGCAATTGTGGATTATCCGCTCAATATGACCAATCAATTATTGCATGTCTTCCAAATGCCGCTGTCACGCAACAATAAATTTCTTAATTTCAGCCGTTGGCAGCAGAGCTCATTGGCGTGCTTCAGGTGGATATTGCGAATGTGTTCTCGTCGGACTTGAGTGACCACCCAAGGATCGGCAGCTGACCATTGAGGTTTGCCTATCGCAACAACGAGGATGGCCCTGCGACAATGCATCTTCTATGTCACGCTGCTCGATATGGAAAACGCCGTTGGGCGCAAAGGTGGCCATGAATTTCTTTGTGATCGCCGGTGCCTAAGTAGCAGTGAACTTCCTTTCACTCTGCTACATACTGTGCCATACATGTCACAGGCACGTTGTTTTCACTACAAGGGTTAGTTTTCCTGCATATAGTAACCTACAAATTCCTATAGGATTATAAGTCTGAGTTGGCGATTGCTGTAGACAATTGTTTTTATTTACGTATAGTATTCGTATCGTGTATAAAGAAAACAAATCAAACAAAAATGCAGGGCTACGAACCTGAAGCCACCATGGATGAGCCGGAATATGGGTGCTTCTTTTGTGTCATGGGCATCACCTCGTCCATTGTCTTCACCACCATGGGCGCAGCTTACGGAACAGCCAAGTCAGGTGTGGGCATAACATCAATGGCTATCAAGCATCCCGAATTGATCATGAAGTCCATCATACCCGTTGTCATGGCCGGAATCATTGCCATCTATGGCCTCGTTGTTGCTGTTCTCCTTGCTGGCACACTGACCGAATTATACTCTACTTTCCACGCTTTTCTCAATCTGGGTGCCGGCCTTGCTGTGGGTGTTTCGGGCTTGGCCTCTGGATTTGCCATTGGTATCGTGGGAGACGCTGGAGTCCGGGGCTCAGCATTGCAGCCTAAGCTCTTTGTGGGCATCGTTTTGATACTGATCTTTGCTGAAGTGCTGGGTCTCTATGGCCTGATTGTGGCCATCTATCTGTTCACCAAGTAATCAGCGACTTATATATGATTCCAAGATTGACGTAATAAAGACTTTGGATTTTATACGAAATATTATAAGAGTAAGGAAGGATATGAAAAGATTTTTATTAATTCATATCCTTATGCAAAGATCACAAAACAATTTTCTTGTTATTGGAATTTGCAGTAGTTTCATCCATTGTGAATAAGCGGATTCATAATCAGACGAAAATTCGCCCTGGTCACCTTGCGTGTGTGGGCTAGATTCTTCTACGAAAGCTACGAATCGGCCAGCTGCGCATTCGCAGGGACTGTTGAAATAATACTTCCGTCAATTTTACGTATTCGACTACACTAATCTTGGGAGCATTTGGCCTCATCTCGTAGCAACTTACTAACAAACCGCGCCGACGCCCCTGACTGGGTGAAATTATTGACAATGCCATCATAAACAAGGACTCGGGCACCAATTACAGCTAATCCCAAACGTACGACTTTGATTGCTTTGATGCACAGTGAGCTGTCGGCTATGAAATTGCCCATTTCGGCTTGCTCGCCCAAGTCAACAACAATATACACTCTTATAGCGGTTAGCAGCATTCTTAAGTTGTTTACTTCTTATCAAAGAACTTCGCTTTACCATTGCATCATTGCCTGTCTGCTTTAAAGCCGGTATTCTCATTTTGAACGTTCCTTAAAATTGTTTAATATTGCCAAAAATGTTGTTCAAAAAAATCAAATGTGTGTTTTTTGTTTTCTTTTGCAATAAGCTTTTGCCACAACCCGGGAACTGCGACATGTTATCGATTGGCGGCAACCTATCGAAATCAGCATCGATACCTCAACAGATATTTTAGAGTTGCCTGAACTTGAATAATTTTGAATCACCTTAAGATTTTTGGTGCAAAAATTTGCAAAGTAATACAATAAACAATATAATTTTTAACTAGATTATCATTGGTTTGTTTAGTGTTTGTTAAACGACCAATGCGAGCAACAGCTGTTTGCCTTGCCGTCTGCACATTAGGCGGCAGCCCTAACATTCTGTATACGAACGCCGCCGCTTTGTTTGTTTCGCCGCCGATAGCCGACGAAGACGGCGCATAAGATTGAGAGTTCTTTTTATAGCGCCTGCCAGCAAACGCAAATACAAATTGTTTACATTAAAGTGAGATATCGAAAGTAGAGGACACGCCTCACCTTGCGCATGAATACGAAAAAAAACGTAGTAACAGTGATTGCCGCACCTTAGCCTTAGAAAATGTCTGGCACAATTCTGGAGAATTTGAGCGGCCGTAAGCTGTCCATATTGGTGAGCAGTCTGCTGCTTTGTCAAGTGGCCTGTTTCCTGCTGGGTGGCCTCTATGCTCCCCTGCCAGCCGGCCATCAAACTGTACTGGGCACAAAATGTCGCGACGATCCCAGTCGCCAAAACGACAGCAGCTTCTTTCTGTATTCACGCGGCGCCGGAGCCTGCAACCCAGTGCAGCTGGACGAAATTGAGGATGATCCATTAAAGATGGCCAATCAATTGGTGTATGTCTTCCAAATGCCGCTGCCACGCAACAATCGCGTGCTTGATTACAGCCGTTGGCAGCAGAATCTCATTGGCGTGCTGCAGGTGGACATTGCGTATGTATCCTCTTCAGAGCTGAGTGAACCACCAAAGGATCTGCAGCTGACCATTGAGGCGCGACTCGCCTATCGCAACAACGAGGATGGCGACAAGGACTGGAAGTTGTATGCGAACAGCGTGGAACATCGCTATCTCGACTGTCATCCGTCGCATGTGCATGCCAAGGAAACACTATACTCCTGCGACATCATTCCACTGTTTGAGCTGGGCGCACTGCATCACAACTTTTACCTGCTCAATCTCCGGTTCCCTATGGACTCGCCCAGGCAGATAAACATGCAGGTGGGTCACATGCATGATCTCACCTTGACAGCCATCTATCAGAATGGTGGCTTCACGCAAGTGTGGCTGTTGCTCAAGGCGCTGCTGTTTCCCTTCGTCGTGGGCATTATGATCTGGTTCTGGCGTCGCGTTCACATCCTGCAGCGATCCCCCGCGCTACTGGAATATATGCTGCTATATCTGGGCGGCGCCTTGAGCTTCCTCAATCTGCCACTCGAGTATCTGACGTTGGGTGTGGAAATGCCATACATGCTGCTTCTGAGCGACGTGCGCCAGGGCATCTTTTATGCCATGCTGCTCTCCTTCTGGCTGGTCTTTGCCGGCGAACACATGCTAATCCAGGATTCGCCCAACAAGTCAACCATACGCTCGCGCTACTGGAAGCATCTGTCGGCTGTTGTTGTCGGATGCATTTCGCTGTTTGTCTTCGACATCTGTGAACGTGGCGTGCAGCTGCGTAATCCCTTCTACTCGATCTGGACAACGCCGCTGGGCGCTAAGGTGGCCATGAGTTTCATTGTGCTCGCCGGTGCTTCGGCTGCCGTATACTTCCTCTTCCTCTGCTTCATGGTGTGGAAGGTGTTCAAGGACATTGGCGACAAGCGCACCTCGTTGCCATCCATGTCGCAGGCGCGACGTCTGCACTACGAGGGTGAGTATTCCAGCTCATAGTAACCCATAATTGATTTGCCCTATCGTATTTATTTACGTATTATTTTTGGGCCCCGTTTTGATACTGGTCTTGGCTGAAGTCCTGGATCTATTCAAAACTCCATATAGTGGAAGTATGATACGTTTTTTATTATTTCATATCCTTATTGAAAGATTACAAAACAACTTTTTTATAGGAATTTGCACTTGAGTTTCATTCATTGTGAATTTTATTGATTGGTTTTATAAATGTCATTAGAATTAACGTTTCTATTTTTCATTTGTAGGTCTCATTTATCGCTTCAAATTTCTGATGTTGGCCACTTTACTGTGCGCTGGTTTGACCGTCGCCGGCTTCATCATGGGCCAAATGGCCGAGGGCCACTGGCAATGGAATGAAGAGATTGAAATTCAACTAACGTCCGCTTTTCTCACCGGCGTCTATGGCATGTGGAACGTCTACATCTTTGCTCTTCTCATCTTGTATGCGCCCAGTCACAAACAATGGCCAACAATGCATCAGCGGGACGAGACCACGCAGTCAAATGAGAATATTGTTGCCTCTGCTGCTAGTGAAGAGATCGAATTCAGTCATCTGCCATCGGACTCCAATCCTAGCGAGATATCATCACTTACCTCTTTTGCACGCAAGGTGGCCTTTGATTAAAAATGCCAATCAAGAGAGAATCAATGATCACAGGAGATAACACGGCCCGTCTTATATTATTTATATGTGTGTGTGCCAAACTAATTCTAAGATTAGCTCTTGGCGGTCCAGATAGAGAGGGAAGAGCACGCTCAAAGCTATAAGTGCTTAGGCGTACTTTTGCATAAGTATTACCAATTAACAGAGAAACATTTCTTGCCTAATTTTTGCATCTACATACATTTTTATACTTAGTAAATAGATTCTATTCGTAGCTCTTTAGCATCATGCATATGTGTGTTTCTTTTATAGTATTTTTTTCTCATGTCCATGTTTTTAACTGATATTTTATAGTGAATGAGTGTACTTAATCGCCCCACCAGTATTATACTATATATGTATGTGTGGAATCTTTTAATCTAGCCTTTAAGAATCTCTATATGATCGAACATTTTATCGGGTGCAACAATTGAATACCGTAAGACATAATTACATATATAGTATACAACCGATCTTTACTTTTATAACTGACAAAACGTAGAGCAATTTATCACTCCCGTAGCAATGCAATGAATAAACAAAAGCAATATTCAATCAAGTTAACGATGTCTTTTATAATGTGAACGAGGAATGTGATTCACCATATTATTCGCTGCGGAGTGCGATAGTTTTGCCAATAGAACTCTTTGGTAAAGTAAACATAGAAGGTAACCACATTCAGCAAGAGATGCACGCCCAGCTCCAGCCACTCAGCGAATCCTTTACGACCGGGTCGCGTATTCAGTCGGAAGAGTATATACGGCACCAGGAAGTAGCGCAGCTCAAGCAGCCGCTGGAAGCACAAGACCAGTAGCAGGGACACTGGAAACATCAGCTTGAAGCTGTCCGGCATATGCCGCAAGCCGCAGAATATGAGCGCCAGTGCCAAGACATATAGCGGCGTCATCGCATAGCGGAACCACCAGAATCTGCCGTATAAACGTGTCCACACATAGAAGGTGTAGTGACGATTGTCAGCCAACAGATATGGATGCACCACGGTATTCATGTGAATCACCACTGCGATAAGCACCAAAGCTAGTATTGTGAGCAATCGGTGGCGTTGCAATAGCGCCAAAGCCGGACGCAGTTGACGCAGCGTGTTGGAGATGCCAAAGCCGGCGGCAAAGATTACAAAATACAAGAGCTGTGGCAGATGCAACGACGCTTCGTGTGCGCTCTTATCCCCCACCACAATGGAGCCATTAATGAAGATGAAGCCAATAAATGGCAGAATTATCGAGGCGTAGAAACAGCATTTGGCCAGAATACTCAAGATGCAATTGCAAAGCAGCTGTGGACTGCTCAGCAGTTGCAGCCAGAGCTGCAAGATAATTGTAGTTAGAATATGAAGCTAATACTTGCATATAATTACCTCAGAGCCAAAAAGACTCAAGTTCTTGTCGCCGTCAGGACGCGTCTTTGCGCTTTGCTGGATGAATGTGTCCAGGATAGTGATGCCACAACACATGCACACCCATACAATGTTTGTCTGTCGCATGAGCACACTGGCTGCACCGCAGACAGCCGCCGGTAGATGTGCCTCTTGCTGCCAGTAGTTGTAGAATAACAGCACCATGGTCAACGACAACGTATCCGTGTAGTACAGATGACTGAAGAAATACAACGGTGGCAGCACCGACAGCGTTATCGCCTCGTGTGCCGCATATGCGTTGCCCCCAGTGCCTGCCAGCGTACGTCGTCGTATCTTGTACAGCAGCAGTATGTTGATGCCAGCCCCAGCTAAGCTCAGCAGACGCAATCCTGTGACCGTACAAGCATTGAATGGTTGCAGTACCAGGGCGAGCAGATACAAGCCTGGGAAGGTTGTGATTTTCGAGTCCCACTGTAAGAATAAAGCAACAGCTGCCTTTGTCAAAACCTTCTGGCGGCTAGCGACGCCTTACCACATCGAATTGCTTGCGACAAAAGGCCAATCCCTGTGGGATATGAAACTCCTCATCGATGACATAGTCTGAGGTGCTGTTGACCCGCAGAAACAAGGGCAGCGAGTACAGCACAAACCCTACGGGCAGTACCAGTTTCCACGATCCTTGCATCCTTTTTTATGCTTCCATGGAACCTTTTTTTTCAGCTATACTTTTTGTTTATTTTCGGATACCGACATACCGGCACTTGCTATTGAAAACTATCGATATATCGGGGTTTAGTATTTTGTATTCGTGTGCAAAGCAATTGAAAAGTGTAATGTGGTCACACTTCGAATGCGACGGCCGGGAAAGAAATAAACAAGTGAAAAACAATGGCTAAAGCAGTGTTTACAAATCAAATTACTGATTACATTATTGAAAGCGTTGAGGCCGCCGAGTTCATGTGGAACCATTCGAGTCCATTATATAAATTGAAAAGTATGAAGAGTGATTTTTGGATGAAGCTAACGAAGGAAATTAACGCGAGATTTCATCCAACCGTTCAGCTAAGTCAAGGTTTATAAATTGCAATTAATTAATGCATCATTAGCGTTTGCATTTTTTAGTGAATTTTCATTTGCTTTCAACAGGTGATATATCAAGAAAATGGAACAACCTTAAATCATACTATACATTTGAAAGTCAAAAAGTCATGAAAGCCAAGCAATGCGAGTTTGCACCTGAAACATTAGAAGTTGATTGGAAAAACAAGTCTAAAATGGATTTTCTAGCGAAAACCTTAACGCCACCAATTGCGCCGACCAAACGAATGAGAAGTGTATGTATCTACCAATTTTTATTCTGAATAATGAAGTTGTAAAAAATTACATTGTTTTCATTATGACGACATTAATTTAAACATTGTCATCATCATTAATTTCATCTCATCGTTAGTGTGAAAGAGACCAGCATATACTGCAAATTAATAATCGATAAAGTTGAAAAATAGGGATGCTAATCCATCGAGCCATTATCGATGCTACTGTTTCGTTGAAATATCGATGTATGTATCAGTATCGATGTTTTTTATGGCTATTAAGAAAATTTTCTTAGCTGCCTCAATACTTAGCTGCACCAATCGTGTTATTTGTTTATCTGCGGTTTGATTTAACGCGTAATATTGCAGAAGATGAGTAGGGCTCTGCACGTAAATGGTTTAACAATTCAACAAAAGCTGCAAATTATTACAGCTGTAAATAACAATGTCGACAAAAATATTCTGTGCACCCAATACGGCTGTGACAAATCTACAATTTACCGCATTATTAAAAGACAAGCTCAAATTGAAAAATACTCGGAAGTAGCTGAGTTAAAACGAAAACGACATCGAAAAGGTGTTCACGACTTAGTAGAAGAAGAGCTTTATAAATGGTTCAAGCATCAAGAATCGAACAACTTAGATCAGCGTACACTTCTAGCTAAGGCAAAAGAGTTTTGTGTTAAGTTCAATGATGACTATGAACCCAACGTTAACTGGCTTTGGCGTTGGCGTAAGCGCCACAACATTAAATGTAGGAAAAATCGTCGTGCAATTGAATCCGTAACGACAGATGAATGTGACCCTTTAGCAGGTCCAACATGGGTAAATAAATAAAATAAAAAATACTCCGGTTCCTTAGTTAAGTTAGGTGAATCTGAAGAGTCAACACTCGAGTCAGCTAAGCAACTTTGCTGACCTCCAAGCGAAATCCCGTAAATACTCCGAAATCATAACAATATGAAAAATTTTTATATTTTACAGGAAAGTACTATTAAGCCTGGTGCTACGGATGAGGAATTCTTCAATCATAGCAATTTTGAGTCACAAGATGAGTCTTGGTCAGGCGATACTGGAACCCAGTCGTCATTTCAAGTGCCAGAACTTGCAATTGATGCAGATGAAGAAAAATATAGCGAAACATTAAGAGTAAAGCCATTTTAGTTTGTAAATTATTTTCAATTTTTATATTCCTGAAACTTACAGAGAACAGAAAGTACTCAGAAAACTGATGATCGGCATACAACGAATCTAAGCAATGTACGTTCTTCAAATCATCTTCCAATTTCAACATCCGATGAGGAGGAACAAGCATCGAGTATTAATACCTACGTATGTTATTAAATTACTTTAATTTGTTGTGGATATTTATTAGTGACCGTTCTTTAGAAACGACCTCGGGAAACAACAGATCGATTAGCAGCGATGGTGGCAAATCTTATAGAACATCAAAATACTTTATTCGCACAGCCTCAAATGCAACAATCGTCACTGCAACATCCAGAAATGTACGCATTCTGGGATAGCATAATTAAGGATATACCTTCAGAAGCACTACCGGAAATAAAGTTCGAAGTTACGGCAGTATTGCATTCTATTTATAAGAAATATAAAAACTAATCCCAACGTAGATAAAAAAAAGTGTATGATATATGTGATTAAGTTGAAATAATTAGATGAAAATAAAATAAGTAACCTGTTGCATATAATTTTAATGAACTTTGAGTCTGCTATTTTACAAGCTCTCATTATATTTCAAGTAAGTTAGCGAATTAATACACATAATTAATAAGGATTGAAACGTTTCACATAGTTAATGCAATTTTTATGTTCCTAAAATTTCCAAGATTACATTTTTAAGTATTTAATTCTGTTCTTGGATAGTCCAAAAAATCGATTCTAAAGTTTAAAAACAGTTGCTTAGAAAAGTGAAAACATTGCACATCGTAAAAATACTAAATCAAAATATGTGCTTATTGGAATTGTATTTTTGGTATTAAAATAAAACGCAAAATTTCACACAGTCAGCTGTTTTTTGTTTATGTTTGTTCGGCGTGAATTGTAGTTTTTTTTTTGGTCGTGAACAAATATAATTTAAATAATTGTAGTAAATTTTAATTTCAGTATGAATATATTAGATTTGGATGATGATTGCCTTAGTTGTTTATTGCAACATTTGCCTATTGAAGATCACATGAATTTTGCCCAAGTTTGTCAACGGTTCCATCAGGTTTGGGAGTCTTACAAAGCTTGGACTTATAAACGAGTGGAAATTGGAAGTACCCAAGCTGAGAGTTTTCAACAGGAGTTGCTCTTGCTGAACCAAATAGTGGATCATGTGAAGAATTTAATTGTGAATCTCAACAGAAGTTTTGAGTGGGACCAAACTTCCACCATTAAATTCGTCCAAGCGCTAAACAGAATGGATGCTCTAGAGCGGCTAACACTATGGTTGAAAGACGAAGAGCCTTATGAGGTACTCGAGACAATAATTCGAATAGTTGAGCAGCTGCCTAACATAAAGTGCATTGCAACCTATCAAGACAGTAAGTCATGTCTGTCTTATAATCAGTAATATAGATAATAAAGAATTTGTATTATTTTCTTGCAGATGAAGTTGTGGATATATTGTATCAATTTGACGATTTTGATGATTTTCTCAAGGAATCCAAAATGAGTCGAAATCCACTAATTGAACCAATCTATTCACATACAAAGATACGTCTTTTGGTAATAGACAACGCCTCCATCCAAGAGACTCTTTCTGATCTTGCCCAGCACTCAAAATGCATTAAAGAACTCAGTTTTCGTATGACGCAGAAGGCCGAGGAATATACTCCACTTGCTGAGCTGCCCAATTTACGTGTGCTACAGATCTTTGGACACTATAGCGATGAGGAGCCGCACTTACTGCCTCTCATTAGGGCTCTGTCCACAAAGCTACTAAACCAACTTACTTCATTGACCATTCATGTGCCAGGCCTAGGATATGAGGAGACTGCTGAAATTATACGCATAGAGGGATTACAACGACTGGACTGCCATTTTAGCGATATTCGCTGTTTGGAGTTATTAATACATCTCAAGGTGATAACATATCTTTTTATTAAAGTAACTCATGCGGAAAATATAGACAATCTGGTCTTGGGTATCATTGAAAATTGTCAAACGCTGCTCGTTCTACAAATTGATTCACCCAATGTAAGTCGCAGCATTATTCCAAGGGCATTGGCAGTGCTACGAGAGCTGCGGAACTCGAAGGATCAAAGCCCCTTGAGACTTATGTTTGGAAAAACGCCTGTTCAACTCGATGCGGTAAATAATGTCGATTGTAAACATTGATTGCTTTTGCTAACTAACTAATCTCATTGCAGGAAACTAGAAAATATCTAAGAGTTTTCTGGTAAACACACTCCAATAGACTTTTTACGAAAGCTGTGAATAATCAAATTCTATGTTTATTGAATAAAGTGTGTATATATTTTTTAAGATTTTTTTTAAAAATATAGGTTAATAATTTGCATGAAATGAAGTTTGTTTTTTTTTCAATTTTAACATAAACGAAAATACATTTTTTACAACAGAATGAAACATCAAGTAAACAATTCGTTAAATAACTTTTTTTATGTTTTTGCTTTATTCAGCATAATAATTGAATTTACATTTTCGATCATTAACATACACATAGAGTATTTATTATAAATTTTAACAAACAATACAACTTAATGACTACCAAGAATCCAATTGGAACTGGTCAAGCAAGACTAGAAGTCCTTCAATATTGTGAATCCTTTACCAGTTCCAGCTAATCAGGCATAAAGGAGCAGCAACTTTAGCTCTAGCTCTAATGCTAAACGCTAAGATAAGTATTATAGATAAAATATATAGATTGTTATTATAGATATTTATCGATTTTTTTGTTTCTGTTTTATTATAGTTTTTTTCTGGAAAATGTGTCCGCTTTTGTTTATGGATGGATCGATCATAAGAGAAAGTCCACCTTTCGCTGTCGTTGCTACTTGTTGACGCTCCGATAGATCATGGGAGCTGAGCGATCGTTGGTCTTTGTGTGTCGCAACTTGATTGTGGCAAATTGTGAGGCGCTGCAATATAATGTTTGACTTGTCGAGTTTAAGTCGAGAGCAGTTTACATGTAACCTGCAGGTTATTACTGAAACAGAGCGCTTACAACGGGATATTACATACGATCTATTTTTTGTCTTTTCTTTTGGAGTCATACGTGGAAATTACGCTTTCAATAGCCTATGGAATAAATGCGATAAATACCACGCTTGCTGCAAATACAAAACGTATACGTAATATACTCATTTCTCGTATATGCGTGAGTGTCTGTGCAGTTGTATGTGTGTGTGTGTGAGTGCGTGAGTGTCTTAGGACTAAAGCAAAAAAACGACGTAAAGTAAAGAATAGGCATGTATGTATAATTTGTATATGGTATGTTTTGTGCTTAAACTAGAACTGTGCGTTGGGCAAGGCACCAAAAGTGGAAGCAACTCGGCATGTCTTGAAAACGTGAGCAAAGTTTGCAGTTTCCCTCCGACGGAGATAACGATAAATATTGTAAACAAAGTATAGAAAAGAGACGATGCTGTCTGAAGAATGTCTCTATTCCAAATTTGGCACACTTTAGCAGGCTAAAGTCTAAGTCATTTCGACTTAGAACACTTGATTTTAAAAACATTTGCAGGGGATATCGGTTGTATTGCTTACATGTAACAGAAATTCTACACATTAAGGCTTACAATCGACATTAGGTAATGTTCATGTATATAAAAAATGCATCGACATAAAAGACATTCTACTAAATTTAATTGCGTCCAATGTTCTAGTCTGTTTTTTTGAATGTTAGTCAATGTCGGTTTAAAGCTCTGACTGTCAGAACAATGTGTTGTCAGCTCGGTCAGTCAGTCGGGACATATTTTAAACGATTGCATTAACACCGATATTTACATATGCTGTTGAAATAGCTCTGTCAGCTTCACACGCACCCCCTGCTTTTCCCCTCTCGCTCGCCGCCTCGCTCGGCGCATTTTCTTCTCTGGTAAGAAAACGGCGAAACCACATTGCTCACAACCCAGCACTCTTCGCCCCGTTGCTGCCTCACTTCAGCTTCGCACTGGCGTTCTTCTGACCCGCCATGCCGTGCTGCTCCTGATCCCAGAAGTCGTACCAAGGCCCATAGCTCTTGTTGCCCACATGCGCCTTCAGGTTGCGCTCCAGCGTGGCGCTGCTGTTGTTGTTGTTGCTGCTGCTGTTGTTGTTGGCTGACGACTTGAGCAGTCGTGTGCGTGGCAGGATGGTGGCTGTGGGTGCTCCAGAATTGCCGGTCGAATTGCGAGTGAGCGTGTTCTCCTGCTCCTTGGCATTCGACTTCTTCAGCGTATTCGTGGCCGTCGTCGATGTGGACGAGCGGAACGTATGAAACTCCATTTGCTGATGCTGCTGCTGGTGGTGCTGACGTCGCAGCTTGTCGTCTTTGCGCACGAGGTGATCGTTGATCACAATGCAATCGTAGGGATCGGAGCTGGTCGACTTCAGCTCGGCCTCGGACTCATCCTCGCTGGTGTAATACTGCTTGAGTATGTCCTTGCGCTTGAGCGTCTTCATCACCAGGTGACCACCGTGATTGCTGCCATTCGCGTTGTTACCATCGTGCTGCATGTCGTCGAAGAAGTTGTTCACATCGCTCAGCTTCAAGGTGCCGTGCTCATCGCTCTCGCCCTCGTCCGTGGAGTGTGGAAACTGCTGCTGTTGCTGCTGTTGTTGCTGCTGCTGCTGATGCTGCGATTGCTTCGATCTGCTGAGCGTCTGGGATTTGTGCTGCGGCGTAGACGAAGCCATCGATGCAGAGCCAGAGCCCTGCTTGTCCAGCTTGCGATGCACGTACTCCGACTGCTGATGCTGATGCTGCTGCGTCTGTTGGCTGCGTCGCAGCGTGCTCAGACGCTCGTTCTCCGACGGCTCCTCGATGTCAATCTCAATGGTCTTCATGATCTTCATGCGCGACTTGGGCGTGTAGCCGCTGCTGCGCTGTTGCTGCTGCTGCTGCTGTTGTTGCTGCTGCTGCTGGGGCGGCATTGCTGGACTGATGCCGTAGATATTCTCATCGTCGTCGCCATAGATCTCTGTGCTGGTGATGCTGTCCTTGCGCCCACGTCCCTGTTTCTCCTGCGACGAGCTGGAGTTGTTCGACTTGGTCAAAGTGCCGTTGCCGTTGCCATTGCTGTTCCCATTACTGTTGCGCTCGCGATCTTCGTCGGAGCGGGGCTCGTCACGCATCTCGTCTAGATTGGGCGCAGCGACCAGGTCGCGATGCTGCCAGAGTGACATGCCCGCCAGAATATCCTCGCTGCGTCCGCCGCCGAACTTCCAAAAGGACTTGGTGCGCTTCAAGCCCGAGCTGGAGGCCTGCAGTATCTCGTCATCGGAGGCAATCAAATCGTAGCGCATCTTGCCGCCCATGCCGCCGCTCTGGCGGCTCAGGCGGTGCAGACTCTTGTCATCGATCTGGCTGTCGACGCTGTTGCGGAAATTGCGGCTCAGCGTCCACGATGCCACGTCGCGTGGCACGGTGTGTGTGTTCGTATCAGCGCGTCGTCTTTCGTTGGGTTTCGATTGGGTTTTTGGTGCGTGGTTTGGTTGATTGGTTGGTGTTTGGGTGGTGTTGTTTGTGGTGCGGTGAGCGGTGGTTAGCACAAGGTATGCAACGATGATGGAGGGCAACAAAGAGCGTATATATATATATATATATGGGCAGATATATATAGTGATGGCAAACATGAAATCATAAGAACAATAAGAAAGAACGCAAAACGCAAATAAATCAAACAATTGTTCAATCAAAAAATGTTCAAGCTGGGCGATTGCAATTGCAAATGGGATTAAAATGGTTCGCTGATGGTGGTCGCGCATTAGTGACAATTCAAAGCGATGCGAAATCGAGGTGCAAATTGGTCATTAGCTATAGCTATCATGCTGCTGCTGTTGTTGTTGCGAGTAGTTCATTTATGGAGTGCGCTGCAAATACATATCTACTGCACATTATTTGTACTAAAAGGTCTTCACTACACAATAAGAAACCGTATTTAATTAAAAGTCATACTTTAAATTTAAATTTCGAGCTTTGTTTCTTCTAAAGGCTCTGCGAAGTTTTCATAGAGGTAACAAAAAATATGAAACCAAAGACAAATGCTCAAATTATATAGAAGCCCTGTAGATTTGTCTTTTCTAAATTTAACTTTGTTTCTTCTTACTTGCTATAGTACTGTTAAGTTTATATATTTTGTTTCTTCTAAAGGCTCTGCGAAGGTAACAAAAAATATGAAATTAAAGACAAATGCTCAAATTATATAGATGTGCTGTAGATTTGTCTTTTCTAAATTCAATCTTGTTTGTTCTAGCTTGCAATAATATTGTTGAGTTTATATATATATTAAAAATAAAAAAGTAATGCATACAGTAGAGTAAGTAGACAACATTCAACTACAACAAGAAACTAACAAACTAAGTCGGGTAACTAAAAGTGTTTTGTACTCCACAACAGCTACTACAACAACAACAGCAAGGACAGTAGACAACTTTGGGCACACTTACCGTATGGGCACACGTTGAGTGGCGGGCTCCTCGTCGGAGTAGTCGACCTCCGGCTGTGGCGGCGGCTCGTTGGCGAAACCGCTGTCGTTGCTGCTGTGCAGCGATGTCTTGGCCGCGGCCGCCGACTTGCCGGACGACTGCGTGGTCATGGAGCTCTGCAAGAGTGGGGTGGAGTCAAACGGTGTGTTCAGTGGGGGGAAATCAGAGCTAAGCTCACCTGTGCGCCATTGAGCAGCTTCTGCTTGCGTCGCTCGACGGCAGCGGGCACGCCGTTGGTGGCACAGAAGCTCTGCGAGCTGTTCAGCATGCGCGCACTCTGGCTCTGCTGGCTCTGGCTCTGGCTCTGGCCGTTGGGCACGGGGGCGGGCAGCGTGGGCGGCGGGCCGGGACGCGGATTGGCTGCGGAGCCGGAGCGATATTTCTTCTGCTGCTTGATGGTGTCGCCGAACATGCGAGTCGGCGATGACTCCTCGGCGCTGTGGTTGCGACGTCGCCGATACGTGGCGTCGCTGTCCATCAGCTCCAGCTGCGCCTCGTATTGCTGCTGCTGCTGCTGTTGGTCGTGATAGCTGCGCAAGCCGCCAGCTGCAGCGCCGCCGTTGCGGTCGTAGCTGATGTGCATGTTCTCGTAGCGACGAGCACTAGATGGCGCCAGCTCCAGGCTCTCGGCATTGGTGTAGGCCACCGGGAACCAGCCAAAGTGCTGGGTGCGCAGGTTCTCGCCGAACTGCCAGCCCTTGGCCTTGGCGCCCACCAGCGCAATGCGATCGCCCTCCTCGAACGACAGCTGGTTCTCCCCCGAGGGCATGTAGGCGTACAGCGCCTTCACCAGCGGTCGCTGGTCGCCGCGCTCCAGTTCGCCAAGCGGCAGCTGCTCCTCAATGATCTTGTGTTTATTGCCTGCCAAGAACGTTGCACATTAGCGAGTTTTTGTGAGCTGTTGCAAAGTCAACTCACTTGTCAGCGGTGTGGCGCCAACCAGCGCCAAGTTGAAGTCGGACTTGGCGCGTGGCAGCGAGTTCTGTGCATAGTGCGTCGATCCAGAGCCGCCTGTGCCCCCCAGACTCTCGCGCTCGTGGAGTGTGCGCATGTCGCCGTAGGGCGCGTCGATGCTGCGCGACTTCTTCAACTGGGCGCCGTGGCCGTGAGCGCTCTGCTGCAGCTGCTCGTCGTCAGCGTCCTTGATGCGCTCCTGGAAAGTAGCGATTGAAAAGGATTAGAAAGCAACAAGAACAATCGAATAACAAGAAGAGCAACTGATTTTCTACAACAAAAATTACTCCCTAAACTTTCTCCCTTCCAAAATGTTGTCTTGAAATCTACCCAATAATTTGTATGAAATTTGTAGACCAGCTAATTACGAAGTGTACATAGCATAAATCAAATAGTAATAAGAAAAGAGAAGCGAATTTTGTCGCCTCTATTGAAAAGAAAAACTCCCGCTATTAATTAAATTGTTCATGAACTAACTTTAGCTGTAAAGTACTTGAAAACGCAATGAATTGGGTAATCTATCTAGCAATTATAATAGTTCTCGCAGAGTTTTAGTGCCGAGAATTCGCGTGCAAGACTCGCGTCACTAGAACATCGATACTCCCGTTTGTTGGTTCTTTCCCACAATTATAATTCCCATCTTCGAACCACTTCTTAAAATTCGATCTTAGTCGAGTTTAAGGAACTTTTTGGGTACTCTGTTCTTGTTTTGGCCCGAGCTCAGGCTACAGTTAAAAGAGTTGTTAGAGTTCGTAGCATCTCTGTAGTTTTTGGGGCGGGTAGAAGGCGGCATAACTCACCAGGCGACGTGTGTTGCTGTTGCTGCTGCTGTAGCCGCTTTCGTATGCGGCCGGCGGTATAATCTCACGAGAAGCGGCAATTTCTTGCCAATTTTCGAAATTATTATCAATTACTGTTTTGCCGGTGCTATGGTAGGCCATCCAGTGCTTGGCGATCGAACATTGGCGCTCCAGCACGAAACCATAACGACGTCGCTCCTGTGTCATGGCCTGTGAATCGCGGGAAATACCGGAAATTTGGTAAACTCTTAGTTCGCAGTTCTCAGAAGTACACGCGAAACGAAAGACTTAGGCAACGAACTTACGTTCTTATAGCTTTGATCACAGAACACATCGAGCTTTTTCTTCTGATCCTCCAGCAGTTGCAAGCTCTGCAACGATTATGCGATTATTCGCGTATTCATATGATTTATATTAATATCTTGATTGGACGCATGAACTTACTCGCAGCTCCTTTTCGGTGTTCTCGGGCGTGGCCTTTTTCTTGCGCTGCTTCTTCATTGTGGAGACGGCCTTCTGGTAGCTCTCCATGCGCACTTTGTGCTGCTGCATGAATTTTTTCTGCTCGTGCTGCACCACTTTTGTGTCCTTCTCCAAGTTCGTCTCCAATGGCACCAACAGATCCACATAAAAAGCTTTCAGCTGGTTGTAAAAAATGCATCATTTAATCAACTGTATTCTCTTTTATGTTTACTATTAAAATAAGTATTCAAAGTTTATTTTTACTATGGCACAAGATAATAATAGTCACATTTGCAACTCTTTTCTTTAAGCTTTTAATATTACTCACAATATTCATCTGTTGCTCCTGTATCTCCTTGTTCACATTGACAACGCTCATTAAAGCTGAACCTGCAGAGAAATAGAATTCAATAGTCGATCTTGTCTTTTTTCTCCTCTCTTTCGCTGCTGTCTTACCAATATCGCCCGTTCCGCTTTGTTGCGCGTTCATTGCAATCTTGGCCAATGCTTCATTGAATAGACGCGAGGCAGTTGCGGCACCTGTTGCATGAAATGGCATAAAAGCATTACAAATTAGTTAACTGTAAGCTCAGTTAAGCATAGTGCAGTAAACTACGATGATAATATATATGATGCTTACCATGCAATGCCTTTAGGTAACTTTTGCCCGCCGCAATTAGCTGTCTCGCACCTGGATTGAATCTATCGAGTATGTTCTGCAATTGAATCAAAGAATTGCATTATTATTACAATTATTTATAGTATGGCAATTAGCCATAATTTATGAGCTGGCCAGCGACAGACCATTTAGCTCGTTAATATTCATTTTTTCCGTCTGCAATTTCATTAAAATGCCGTCTGTCTGTTGTAATGCCTTTTTCACGATTTGCTGCAGGTTGTAAAAGTTTTGTTGTGCAAGTCAAAGCTAAAGCCGAAGCATGTTGTGCTCAACAAACATCAGCGACATCAACATTAACATCAGCATCGACATCAACGTCGACATCATTAGTTCCGCGTAAGACGCCCATTAGAGATCTACAGAGAGACGGCTTACAACAGATCGCAATGCTAACTGCATCTGTACATTTCCCCGGGGCCTCGAGTGGTGAATGGAATACTTAAGCTACTCCTATGCAGATCACAGCAGCCAGGCATCTTAACGAGCCCCAGCTGATAATCCCATAAAGAAAGTGAGAGTAGGGGCGTGTTTGATAATCCCCATAAGACGGCGGATTACAATCAGATTATAGAATTACCACAAGTAACGAAGCTGTAACACTTCCCAAATTATGTATAGAAAGCAAGCGGATTTCAATTAACAGTGACAATAGCAATAAACTTCAAAACATTGTTAATAAAAGTTATTATTTAAACGTAGTTAGCAAATAGTTAAGCAGTCTGATAGCCTTGGAAGTCCATTTACCCATAAAAATTAAAGAGGTATTTAAAAACTTCTCTTAATAAAATAATGAACTATTAACTCATGCCTGCTCATCGTCAAAATAACTCAAATAGCTCTCAGGAAATGCTTAATTTCATAATTAACTTGAAAGTGGAACTTTAAGTATCAAGTAAAATTGGAAGATTGCAAAATATTATTCAATTATTGATGAGTTCCTATCATACCATATTAAATTTATATGAGTTTAATTAATAGTTTGCCCACTGACTTCATGCTAAGAGTATTTACGAATTCATTGTTTATTACTCAACAGCTTTTTTTAAAAACAATTCAATGATGACTCTTCATCCGCCTGGCAAATGTGCAAAGAATTCAAGCATAAATAATTTCCAGGAAGTTATTGTAAGCGAAATAAAATAATAATTACCATATGTGTATTTAAAAGAATTTATCTAGCAGTTAATGAAACCTTAAGTAGCATATTATGCAGATGGAAAAATACTATACAATTGAATGCTTATAATAATAGTTTGTAAACTGACATCACACTTGCAGCATTATTCATTAGCAACTTCGCTTGCTAAGCGATTAATCTTGGCATGAATCATAGGATCAATTGACAGAGACCTTAAAAATGTTAAATAAGATGCAAATGCAATTAATAAGCACTTTAATGATAATGTACTTAACATGTCATAGGACACTACACTGCTAAATTCATGAGATACACGAAGTGCATTTGAATACAATGATAGGTGAGCCGCTCTGGGGCTATGAACGCGATGACGATGGCTATGACATCAACCGGGGCTAAATGCGCTTAGGCATGGTACCCAAAAACAACAATAAATAAATAAACTAAATGGACACACACACGCGCACATTTAGTGGATCCTGGGCGTGGTCGAGGTCTGTCCACAAAGAGACAATGCCGACGAAGTACTGGAGAGTTGTAAATGACTCACAATGCATGCGATTGTGTTGGACCAGTGCTAGGCCAAGTGTGTGTCTTAGACCTGTTCGAGCATAATTAATTACAATGCGCTTGATTATTGAACAAATACCTTTGGCTTGAAATCATTTCCGCCAAGTTGCGTCGAGCACTTGGCACAAAAGCGCAGCACTCATAACTTTGAATACAATCAGCAACGGGCCCAAAACAAACAACAATTAGCAACAAACTGTCAAAAATTTAGCAGCAATAACAAACGACAATTTATGTCCAAAAGCAACTTCAGTTGCTGTGCACCATGGCTGCGAGTACAATGGATAATTCTTGGGGCGTCAACTGGCATTTGGAGACAAGCTTGGGGACTGTTTTGTTTCGCAACACAACTATTTTGGTGGGGCATAGTACATTTTGAAGAAGGTGTATATAACAATAAACAATAAATATTACTATAAACTGACCAAACTTGAATTGTCATTGCTTGTCGTACAAATGCTGCTGGCTTTGCTGTGGCATCATCTGCTGTAGTCTGACATCTTTGCTAGCAAATTAAACTATGAAAGTCGTTCGACTATATCACATAAAAAAGTCAGTTAAACAAGCAAATATATGCAAAAGCGTGTTGAATATTCGGCAACTTGTTTGTTCTTGCCAGTATTTTAATTTGCCTAACAGTTTTATTGGCTGCAAATGCGGCAAGTCGGCGTCGAAGCGTGGGAATGAATGCACTCGCAATTCACTCGATTGAAATACAAAAAAAAAAATGAATAAAGCAAACAGAAAACACACTTCGCCAAGGTCACAAGTCGTGCTATCCGATGCCCCATCGCGCTATGCGTCGAGCTCAGCTGAGTGTTTGCTTTAATGATTTATTTTAAGAGCCGTCTTATCGCTAGGTTGGGCTCAGACATTAAAATGTTGAATTTACGTTCAACTCTGATTGTTTAATTAGTTCGGATGTGTGAGTGCGAGAGTGAGTGCAATTGCGAGTGCATGACAAGTGCACCAGCCCTGACATACGCTTAAACCATAAGCCATAAGTTGATCGTATCTCAGAGATACATTTGCGCACCTTCAAGTCGGCTCACGAAATTCGTTAGGCGATCAATGTTACAAGTGCTCCGTGGTGAGTGCCATTTGTGGTTTATGGTAATTGGCTGTGATCGGTTAGCCCACTGGGCTAACCTTGTTCAGGCTCAGTTCAAGGCACTTGAATCACACGATAACCTTGCCAAATGAAAATATTTACAACTGTACAATAAATAATTGATAACTAAGCTAGTAAATTTGGAATATATAATAGTAAGTTATATTTACTATAACTTGTTATATAAATGCGGATAACTTGGCTGTTACATCTGTAATATATAATAATATGTTATATTTACTATAAACTTAACTGCATTTCGTGCTTAACTCGTTTACTTCATTTGTTTGTCAGATGAAACTATTTACAACTGTGCAATAAATAATTGACAGCTTAGATAGTACATCTTGAAATTATTTATATAATTTATTTCTCAAATGTATAATATATTGAATATAAGCTCAACTGCTTAACACATTTACTTCATTTGTTTGTCAGATGAAAATATTTGCAATTGTAAATTTGAAATATATAATAATAAGTTATATTTGCTATAAACTCAACTGCGGCTAGTAAATCTAGAATATATAAAAACTGCGTTTCGTGCTTAACAATTGTAGTTCGTTTGTTTGTTAGATGAAAACATTTACAATAAATACCAGCAGAAAATATTTACAACTGTAACTTATCTAGTAAAGGTATTTGATTTTAAAGATATTTTGATTAACTTCGCAAATTTATAATATATTCACTCTACTGCTGTATGTGCCTAATACTACTACTTCATTCGTGTTTCAGTATTAGTGAGCTTTCTGCTCGCCAATAGCATTTGTTTGTGCTGAGCTTTTCGCGCTCAAAGCTTTCGTGTGTGTGTGTACTGTAGGTGACAACAAGTGATTATATTTCCGACAACTACTCTAGTTGGCTAGCCAGCTAATTAGTTAATCTAATTTGCGGCGCATTTCCCACTTACACACAACTAATAGACCCTAACCTACCTCAGTTGTCGACTGACGCAACATTTATCACAGCTGTGCAATCTCTTTTTGTGCGGCTCAACGTAGTGTTTAAGCCAAAATAAATTGAGGCAGTCGCCACTAATCGCCGCTTAACATAAATCGCCAAGTGAGCTCAGCATATGCAATTTTTTTAATTAAAAACTAAAGCGAAAACTAAGAGGAAAAAAAAGGTCGCAACGCGGGCCAACAATTTTTGTTAACTGTTTTCCCTCCGCGCCAGCAGCGGGCAGCAGGTGGCGTCACATGTCTCCTAGTGTCTATGTGTGTGTGAGTATGTGTGTGTGTGTGTGTGTGGGCCTGGCCATAACTCGACGACGGCCACACCTCAGGCGAGGCATGCGAGAATGCAATCTAACAACAACAGCAAACTCAACCGCAATTATGCCAATTAGAAAATGAAACTTACAAAAAAATAAACGATAAAGAGAAGAAAACAAACACGCAACAGGTAACAAACACAACAACAACAATAACAATGGCAAAGCAAATGTTGACAAAACTTAAGCAGAGGCGTCAAGGCGCAACCAGCCCCGCACCACGCCCCCACCGCCTGTGCAGCGTGCGTGAAAAATGCTGGAAAACTACGTGACTTCCCCAGTTGAAAAGTTTGAGCCACTTTGTAGGGCTTCCTGCGCGTCGCCTGCCCCCCTCCCATGCTCGGACGTTGACCCACTTCCATTGAGCCTCTTGCCCATATGACATGATTCTCTCTCTAGCCCCTCATTCCTTTCCCCCCTTCTCCGTCTAATGCAGCAGCCTTAGAAATGCCAGCGCCTTTGGCTCGCAATCCGTCACAGTTGCAGTTGCATTCCCAGCTCCCGCCTTGGGGCCGCACTCTGGGCATTAGCAGCGAGCGTCTCCAGCGAGCGGCTGCAATTTTCATTTATTTCAATTGCTTCTCTTGCCATTCGCTGTTGTCTCGTCCCACTTACCCAGCCTGCTCTTGAGTGGCTTCGCCGGCAGCCCCAAGATTCCATTCCATTCCTAGTGCCCACCTTGCAGACATACATAAATATGTATGTGTATATATGGCAGCCATCTGGACAGCATGCGAATTGCCGCTTGGCTTCAGTTGCCAGTGGAATGCGCCAGTAAATACCAAAGGGTGACCATACTTTGTCAATCTCTAGCAAATTGCTGCCACCTGCCCCTGAATGAATCTATTGAGATTCATTGAGTTAACTTTTGCTTAAATCTGTGTATTAAATGAAGTCAATCTGTCATTTAAAGTGAAATTATAAATTCTTATTGTAATAAAGCACATTTAAGCTCTCTAATAATCTAATATTGTTAACTTTGGCTAACTGTGCTTCAGAATTTACGAAACCTTTCTAAAAGATTTAGCTTAAATTGTGCATACATTGGTTTCGTAACTCTTCGGTCTTCATTTATCAATCGCATTCCATCATTGAGCCAGACAAAGCTCAGTTGGAAATTGAGCTGTTGGAGTTTATTAGCAAACTGCGCCGCAAATAATGAAATTGCTAATATATCGCACTTTGACAATCTAAAAGTCATTCACAACAGTAGACTTAACTGCTAACTGTTATTGCCAGCGTGCTTCGATCTTATGTGCCAAGTTTACAGTTAAAGCAGTCGCTAAGCAATTTTAGAAAGGCCAAAAGCCAAAATAGAAGCAGCAAAAAAAAAAGTTAAAACATGCCGGTAAAAACTAGAAAAGCAGTTCGAGAATCCACAAATCAATTAATTAATTTAAAGTATAACAATGTTGGATAAATATCATAATAGATCCATAAACCAGTTAGAGCTGACAGCCACAGACGGTATCTGACATAAGATCGAGTTGAGAGTAAATAAATCATTCGGCATTAAATATAATCATGAAGAAAATACGTACGTAAATGAGGAAGTGATTTGATTAATGCACAGCAATTCATATCATCATCATCATCATAACCACTATTATCATCATCGTCACTGGCCAGTGTAGATGTGTTGCAGACTCCGAAACACGTTCGTTTCCTGAGTCTTTTCACGAATTTGTCACAATAATTAAATAATCTTTTCTTTTGCATTTTGCTGTGACAACAAAAAGGAAGAAAACAAAAGCAAAATGCAAATGGTGTTTGAGTCAAGAAAATGCAACCATGTGCAACATGAAAAGCTGTGGAAGCAGCCCAAAATGCATCAGCAACGAGTACAACAAAAACACACACAAAAATTTCCGCAATTTTCAAAGCTGAAAAACCGCAAGCAGAAAAAAAAACTGACTAACGAACAACAAAAGCAACAACAGCTGCTGGCTGCAAGTTGTGAAAACTAAAAGTTGCATAATGAAATAGATGCGCGAAATGTGCAACGCCCGGGCAACAAACCCCTCCCCCTCCCCCCTCCTGGTCACCCCACCCTCGTTCCCGTGGCAGATGCCACAGCCCAGAGACTTGCCAAACTCTCAAGACTTTTTCGTTGTTTTTTTTTTGTTTCGCGAGCTGTGTTGTTGCAACCTGCAACCTGACTGTGCCGCAGCACTGTGTGGCAGCAACGCAATTGAACTTGTTTGTGCGGTTTCTCATATTATATGACCATTAAAACAAAAACAACACGAAATCTATACAAAGAAAAAAAAGTGTTTAAAACAATAAACAACAAGCAATATATTTTAAAGCCTCAGCGCGTTGTGACCAAATTTGGTTTTCGCAGCCACTGAAATTCACTTTGAAAGTTTCTTCGGAACGGGAAATGTGAACCACTCCAAAATCTATAAATACATATATTTAATCTATAACGATTTGGCACCTATTTATGGACATCGCGTGTGCTGAGCAAACAGAGAAAAGAAAAGTGATTTCGATTGAAGCCTAAACGGCTAAAATAGTTTCCATAAAACTGTCGTAAACACTTTCAGTTTTTAAAGCAATTAAGATTATAGCACACAGCTGATCTTTTAATTCTAATTTTGTTTCATAGCAGCTCTTAATTATATATATTTTAAGCCGACAGAACAACTGACCGAGTTCACAAAGGGAGGTACCCTAAAAAGTCAAACCAAGTGGTTTTTTAAAAACTTGCTGCTTGAAATATGAAAGCTCAACGTCACATTTATTGTCGTAAATTGTTTGTGTCTCGTTAGGATCATTATGAGCGCTGCGAGTGTTCCAAAAATATGAAATTAGTGGAAAGACTTGGCTTAATAGAAATGGCCTTCACGCGATTCGCCGCCATGTTTCGAGTGTGTTTTGGGCCAACTGGGCTGACTCGTGTGTGTGAGGTTGGCTGGTTACACAACTCAAATATGAAACTAGCGGGCATACTCGCATTGTGCAATCCCTCTAACTGAATTACTTATTTACTGGCTGTGCTTAGATTAAGTTTAGATTAAGCCGAATGTAATTGGTTGGGCTGCAACCTTGACCGCATTATGGGTCGTATTCTTATGCCAGAGACAAATCAATTAACTGCTGTGATTGCCATTTAATCGCTCACATAATTAAAGCCTGAAGTGATTAATCGCTAATGAGCCCTCAAAGCACAGAAGCTGTCGATTTCATTATAATGTTATAATCAGAACGAATATTGATTTGAAAATGCATAAATACTATACATTAAACATTTCAATTTCAATTTACTGACTATTTCCTCTTTCCACCCATAGTTACTGAAAGTATACATCAAAACTTCTATAAGTTATGCAAGTAGTTATCTAAATTTACTGCCAGAATAATCATGCCAGTCAAATAGAAATGTAAATTTCTTTTATTTACGTTTTTTGTCAGTCAAAACTAATTGTTTTTTTTCTGCCTTCCTCAACTCGTTGTTCACTTACGGCAGGGCAATAAAAAGCTCATTTGAATTTCTTTATTACCTCTTAAACTACTTAAAACTAGCGCACAAGGGACCGACAGACAGACAGACGACAGCCAGACAGACGGGGAGAAATGAAGAGAGCAAAAGTACTGCGATATAGACAAACTTACCCTATAAACGCCATCGACGAGTTTTGTAATTTCTTCGGCCTCCATTGTTGTAGACTTTTGTCGGATCGCCTGATCGGATCGGCTTTATTGATCAACGGGTAGAACGGGCCTGAAGCTGTTGCAGGTAGCCGCTGTCTTCAGCTACTGGATGATACAATTGGAGTCCAACAAGTAGATTCACTTTCAGCTGCAGCGCCCAGGGGCCGACTGCGTCTCGAATTGGAGCTGCACTCGATTTTCACTTTCTAAAGTGGCACAAGCACACGGACACACACATAGGCGCACACACACTAGTAAACAAATGCACACAAACGCGCAGAGCAAGTTGAAAGACGTTGAACCGGGCCAAAATGTAAACTTGTAACTTTGACTTTCGGCGCAGAATCTTGGAAATCTTGTTTCTCGCGTTTCGAGCCCGCTATGGATAATGTCGTGACTTTCTTTTCGGCGGCCACACGAAATCTCCAAACCACGTAACCCAACAAAATTAAATGCCAACCAACAAAAAAAACACGCTAAACAAGCCAACTGTTTGTCGACTCTTCGGCTTCTCGATGGCGCTTTTTTTTCTTTTCCACCTCTTTTCGAACTTTTGTACTATAACTTTTATTTGGCGGCTTCTACCGAGTTACACGAAATTCAGTTTACAATACGTGAACGGCAGCTGATTGAGTTATTATCGCAGGCACTGTAACGAGAAGAGTTTGAAGAAATGTTAGCGAGAGATATGCATAAATAAAGCAATAAGATAAATAAAGAAAAAAGCAAAGGAGCAAATAACTTTATTAATGCATAGCAAAAAAAGATTTCAAATTGAATTATATTTTCTTAGCTTGAGAAATAAAATAGCTGCTAATTTTAAAATATATTAAAAGTACTAATTGTATTCTTTGAATGAAATTTCTATTCTATTCTTTCTTTATAAAATTAATGAGATAAATACTGAAATACTGAAATTATAAAATAAATACTAAAAACTCAAAAAGAATTAACTACTTTAAATAATACCAACATACTGGATATACTGAAATAAATTCAGTTTATTGCACCATGGAAACCAAACGTTGACATACTTTGTTTGTTGGATCAATATCGCAAATTTGGAAATTGGGAATCTAGTAAAATGAGCAAATTGGACGATTTGTTGGCCAAAAAGAAGACTGTGGTGCCCGTGCTGGACCTGAGTCGCAGCAACATCCAGTCGACGGAGGAGTTTAAGCGCCTGATGGAAAAAGTGCCCGACTATAAGATGCGACCGATCAAAGTGCGGGCCGAGGAAATCAAAATACGCGAAAAGGACTACGCCTTCAAAATGCCCAAGAAGGAAATGCGCAAGTTGCTGAAGAGCAACGGCGAAAGGGAACTGCTCTACACGTACGCAGATCCCGTGCCCGGGGAGATGAAGGATGTGGTACTGATGGAACTCTGCGCGGTGCCCATTGACTGGAAGATGCTGACCACACTGCGACCAAAGTCGAAGCAGGAAGAGGAGTACTTCAGTCGCATGGTCGAGATGGGCAAGCTGGAGCTCAAAACTGAGGCCAAGGATCGCAGGGAGTTTGCGCTGAACAACTGCATCAAGAAGATCAAAAACAAGTCGGGCATCGTTGAGACGCGCCTCGTGACCTGCGAGTCCTGTGGCGAGGAAATGTGTTGGGGTATAGACGATCAAATTATTATAATTCACAGCCTCATTGTGTTTGATTCTTTGCAGGAAAATCGTGCGGCGACTTCAACTACGATCTATATATACGCGTGGAGACCAAAGTGCTGAAGCCAAAACCGTTGGCGTTGTCCTCGAATAAAACTAAGCTAAATGGACGCAAGAAATCAACCATAGGTGGCGCCAAAATCAAAACGAAGAAATCGACAAATGCAAAATAGTTTTTAAGCGCAATTCAGATTCACTTTCATCGAAGTTAAGCAGCATACGAGTATAATCAATCATAGGGGACGCCGCGCTTAAGGTCAGGAAAACTGCCATGGCAAATGATCTTAATAGCCCCAAGATAACTTGAGTTGTCGTGGACAATGCCTTATATTTTTACGACTTTAACAATTTGTCATAATCACTTCAGTTACATAAATGTTAATAGTGTTTGTTAGTCGTGATTTGAAAATTACAACCTTGCTGTAAACTAAATTACTAACTCTCTCATCTGTCATTACGTTATTCGACAACCATTGTATTCACATATTATGACACTGTTGACTTTGGATCACAAATCGATTCTAGTTGCTTCAAGTTAAGCGACTTGTTTGGCTAAATATATTGAAAATACAAAACTATTTATGTTTTATTGTCAATTAAATTGAAACGCAAAAAAAAACAAAGCACGATACAAAAATTCCGAAAATGCAAATGCAAAACAGTAGAAATTTTTCAGATATTTTCTATGGTCATTAAAAGGCGAAACACACAACTTTTGGCGGCTCGAAAACAAGAAATCAATAACAAGTTGGCTGACAACGAAGTTGGAATGCTCTTTTGCATTGTTCAAAATCTGTAAATTATTTTCAGACATGCAAAAAATGCTGTCATTTGATCTGCTGATGTTTGGCGATTTTATGTTTTTTTAGACAATGCTTGAACATATTATTATTTAAAATTTGGAAAGCTGAAATTAGGTGAGTCAACATTTCATTCAACTCTCTTTTAATGAATAAGTATTGAATATATATGTAAAATAATAACGTATTATTTTCGCTCATTTATCAATTAAACTTTGAAAATTTTCTGCCAACTTCTCTCAGTTCAAGCCACAAAATGTAACGAACTGTTTTTGTATTCCACTGTTTACATCTTTCGAATCTAAACAAGGAAAGTGACAGACATCAAGCAGTTCCATTTTGAGGGTATTTGAAAGAGTCCGAAATGAAATGGGTAAAATATTTAAATGGCCACTAAACAACGGAGGCAAATAGCCATTAAGGTAAAATAAACAAGCCAAGTCAAGTCGCTGTGTCGCTGTGGCTGCCACATCGCCAACTGCAGCGGCGACTGCGTTGGCGACAACATTCCCAGCGCCGGGCACCTTGCCTTGCCCTGCCTTGCCTTACCTTAGCTGCTCTTACATTAAACGTATGCTACCTTACATTGACAGCCCACATGGGACGCCAGCGCGATGCTTGTGCAACAATTTCAGCGGTACCTTTCTCACTCTCTCTCTGTAAGACTGTGGCATGCCCATCTCTGTCTGGCAAAAAGAATTCAATGGTTGCACAGCTTTTGATTACTAATGAGTTGACTGGAGTTGAGTTGAGTTCGTTTTGGTTTGGTTTCAGTTTCGGCCGATAGCTCTGATTTATGTAGTTTATTTATGGAAATATCTATTCGCGCTGGAATTGAAAATTTACTTTGAATAACAAATTGATGGCACCACATGCGATGGGCGCAGCAGGATTTTAATTTGTTCCCAACAAATGTGGAAGACTTTTCAATCTAAACTCTAGAAGTAAACTGCAATTAGTTGGGAAATGAAGATATATCTTTACGAAACACCTAGACTGTAATAAACTGCAGCGAACTTTCGTCAAATCTACACGTCAACACTCGGCCTAAGCCACTTTCAGATGCTTTGGGACGTGCCAGCGATTACGTAGGCACATGTCTCACTTAGACACAAACAAACGACGCCACAGACGAAACGAAATGAAAATGGAGCGAAAAAGAAAATAAACAACAATAAGAAATGATAATAATAAAAGCACGAGCACGTTGAGACGGAATTCGAATTCGAATTCGGAAATCCTATGAAATCGTCGCGAGTTGTCGTCGTCTTTTTGTTTCATATTTAAAGATGCAAGATAAACAAGCTGGAGATAAGCACAAGTGAGAGTGACGACACATCTCGGAAATAGGAAAGAAAGTTGCTTATTGTTGTGTGTTATGTTTTGTGCGCACAAGTATTGTCGCTGGCCACGCCCCACTGCGCTTCAGTTAGAATCTCCAATGCAAAGTTGGCTAGACAAAACAAAAGACTTAGGCAACGAACTGGCGAGGCTTACCGCATTCCTCGCAACACAACGCAGTCGCAAGGTTGCACCTTGCTGCGGTCAACACTGTCAGCCGATACGCTGAGAAGTCGTTGCGCTTCACGTAGCGAGCGAGTATCTTGCAGATGCACAGATACGACAACTCAAACTCGACGTTTTACTCGCTCTAGCTGCAGTTGCTGTACTTGCACTTGCTGCAATTTATGAGCCTGTTGCCGCGCGCCCCCCGGCGCCGCCCGCTGCGCTCAGCGTTTAATTACGAGTTGGACTATGCAAAAAAGCAGTGTTTGCCTATTAAGAACAAGGCTAACTTGACACAAACTAGCCAACTCAATAGACACATAGACAGCGGCGGCGAGAAAACTTGCCCCATCGATTGGCCATGATAACAGCACACAGAGGGCACTGCTAATAACTAACAGAGCTATCTAAATTCAAGTCGCATAAAGTGTTTATATGTTCATACGCTGAAAAGAATTCTTGAAGTCAGGTGTAAATACTTCAAATATCAATAATAAAATGTTGGTGCCAGGTTTGTGTTTTATCATTCTATTCAAAGTCAAGCTTGTCAATGGAGCACAGATATCAATTGTCGATCAGTGTTAAGCTATTGATGGATCACTTCCCTTGGCAGCATCTGCAACTTTCGCCAAAAATAAAAACTACAAATCGAAAGAAATCAACAACACATTTTCCACACAACAAATAGACAGACAAGTTGAAGAGCGGCTGTCGGACAGACAACTAGACAACCAGACAGACAGGCAGAAGATGCATTAAAAGAGCTGAGGCTGAAGTTACAGCTGTGGCTGCTATTATCAAATGCTCATCATTAACATTTCGCTATAACACCAAACAACGAACAGATCTCGGCGTGACGATCAAATTGCAGCACATGTGAACACGTGTGACGCCGACCAAGTGTTCAGTTGTACGAGTATTGTGGAAAAATGAAATTAAACTAAAGACTGCAGACTCAACGCTGTAGCCAGACAATGCTTAGACATGCACTGCCTAGTGAGGATGGTGGCTGGAGGGCCCAAATTGCCGTCAGATACGTTTGCAAATGAGTCGAAGACATAACAGGCAACACAATAACAATCACATGGTACAGCCATGCGAATTGAGTTCCAAAGAGGCTGCGGCCCCTATTGAGCCATTGCCCTCCCTACTCCGGCCCGTACGCAAATTATTGACAGTGAAAGTAAAAGTTAAACTTATTTTCTTTTGGGCTGTCGAACCGAACTGCGCTCATAACCAGCGGGCAGCGGGGGCAAGAAACGAGGCGCTGAGCTCTAATGAAATTTACATCTCTTGCATTCGTTTGTCTTAACTCTTTTCTCATCTCGTCGTTTGCTCGTTTTGTTTTTGTTATTTTGTTTTCTTGGCATGTGCGCAGCTATTTCAAGGCAGTGTTAACTCAACCAATTGGCTGCAATTGCCATATTTTATGCATAATGCATAAACAACAGACAACAATCAGATAAGCTGCAAATATTTATGGTATGCCAACAATTTGATGTCTACTAAATATTCTGAAAATTGCACAATGATCGTCGCATCAATTAAATCCGAAACGATCACAGTTGCAGCTATTTTGTTATTCTTTCATTTTAGTACTGAACAACACTCAAATGGCCGCTCGAGCGACTGCAATCAAAGTAAACAACTTGCTTGCAGTCGTAGCTGCTTAAAGGGTATCTGGCAGTGGCATTCCTGCCCGTTAGTGCCCCCAAGAGGCGTCGTTCTATTAACCCACTAGTGGAAGCTGGAGCTGCTGCAGTTGCAGCTGTGGTGGTGCTCTCGCAATTGGCCACACCTAAGTAGCAACACCTTTCCTTGGGCCACGTTGGACGCGGACTCGATCGTGACTTCATTTGGCCGCGTTGCGCACGTAGCTGCCGCATTTCTGGAATCTCTCAGTGCTGTTGTCTTCTTGTTGTTTTTGCTGTTTGCCGAGAGTGAAGCCGTCATAAATTAGGTGTAGATGGCATCTCAAAGTGCCGTCCCGACTCCTATGCAATTTAATGGCGACACAAAGCCGCCTCAAACAACAGCTGGGTGGGTGTGCCGCTGCTCCAGTTGCCCCCCGCTTCCCCCACAGTGCTCGCATTCCCTACACTGCTGTGCTGTGTCCTCGGGCTAAGGCTAAATCGGCATTGACATGGCAAAAAAATAAACACATGGCTTAAATTAGCTGGCGCATCTAAATTGTTTAGGAAAACGTTACACTTCCCATGGCTAAGCAGCCACATTTGATGCCAGAACAATTAACAACATGCGAGCGGCGTTAAGAACACATTCTTAACAGCAATTTTCATAAATATTTATGCCTGGCAGAAAATCACAACTAAGCGATAACTGAAATGTGTGTAAAAGCCAGCAAAGCACAACTAGTAGACAAGTTTCTAAATTTGAGAATAGCACATTTGCAGCTCTTGGAAAGTTGCAGGACTCTGCAAGTGAGTAGTGAATATATCAAACTTAATATCCTCAAGAACAGCGGAAAGCTCGCTTTACACACATTCGGTGCGCTGAGCTTTCAAAGCTCGCCACTTTGTACTAATACACCACGCACCAACACAAGCAAAAAGCCAAATTACAACTCAAATAAGCAAATCTCACTTAACTTGATGGGGTTTTTTTGTAATTAGAGGCTCAGCGAATGCGGAACCTTGTTTACTTCAACCGCACTTGAATATGGCAAACAGAAGCCCAGTTGGCGTCCACAAAAAAAATGGGCAAATGTTCAAAGCAATTGTGAAGTCGAATAAATGTATATCACATAAATCCAAGCGGAGAACAATCCACATAAGAAAAGAATTATTGAATGACTGCGTCAGCGGCTAAGGAATGCGACCTTGAGCTGTCGTCGTTGTTGTGCTGGTGGTTGTCGGTGTCTGTTCAGATGTCGTGACTGGCGCGAATCCAAGCCTCAATCGCAGTCGCTGTCGCAGTGGCTCTGTCCCGATCCCGGCCGCAGCCGCAGCCGGTGTTGGGGCGAATAACGACAACAAGTAGAAACAAATGGTGGTAAGGGTACGCGCAATAAATAAACTAAATCGAGAGAGTGAGCAGCAAGAAATCTGAAAGCGAGAGATCGAGAAAAATAGCTCAAGTCGCTCAATACAATAAAACACGTTTGACGAACGCTTTGAACGATGAAGATGAAGATTGAATATCTGTCAGATACGTGTACTCGCAATAGCAGCAAATGTGGCAACTAACCACAACAACTACAGCCGCAGCAACAACAACAACGACAACGTTCACTTTTATTTTCAGCATTGCAACCGCAAGAAGCAGAAGAAGAAGTAGAGGCAGAGGCACAAAGCGAAAACAACAACGACTGCAACGAGGCAAATGGCACAACGCGCCAAATAACAAAGATCAAACGCTGCACTCGCTGTTTCAAGCTGCAGTTCAAAGCAGAACAAAGCAATGGCAACAACTAAGACTACATCGGCAATGCTAACAATAAACTTAATAGCAACAACAATGCAGACACACAAATTTGTTGTACTAATTTCAGCTCTATAGGCAAGTCTGTTCTACACCCAATAAACATCTATTCTGCAACTCTGTAAGCCAAGTATTTCAAGTGTTTTTTTCATGTATCTCTGAATAATCTCTCAGCATAGTAAATATAAAATAATTTATCACATAAATATATTAAGTTAAACTCGGTTGTTTACGATTGAGTTATGCTTCAATGCGCAAGCGAACGCAGTAACAACTTTTTGAGTTATTATCCTATAAAAAAAACAATAAGTAATATCAATTGCTACTACGTAATAATTCCTAGGGATCCAGACTGTAGAGAAATGAATGATATAAACTCGAATTTTGTAGCAAACCAGCTTATAAACTTTTCTTCTAACTCTTCTATATTTTATAGAGTAGTTCGTGCCAATTAGCCATCAAATTGCGCAATGTTTGACTTTTATTTAGTGCAATTGAGTAATGTTGTTAGCAAATACTACGTAAACAATCTCCGTCTGGCACTGACACCTACTCCCAGCTGCAATGCCAAGCTGGTCGAGAAGGTTGTTAACGAAATCGTTTTGACTATATAAAATACATATTCTCTGTTAATAAAATCCAAACAAATCATCTAATTAGTTATCAAAATAAGTGGATTTGAAGACGCGTAATGAATACTAAATTTGGCATGCTAATGAGTATTTTTATAAGGAATTGAAATCATGATTTATTATTACTGTTAATTGCGTGATATTTAAGAATTTAAATACATTTTACATTGCTTTCAGATAATGCTGAAAGATTTTCATCAGAGAGAGATAAATTGCCTGTCACTGATCTGTCGTAGAATTTGGTTGAGGCAACAACATTGGCAATATGTCAATTTTGATGTGATAATGTTATTAATAATTGCCGGTCTCTAATTTATTTATTTATTCTTTTATATCTGCCCAGTTCGCAGTTGGCAGCTGTAGATAAGAGACCAAAACAAGTCAATGAACCATACAAACAGGTTGAAACTCATTTATGCAAACAGAGACCCAATTACATATAGTTAACTAACGTAAAGAACTTTTCGTTAAGAAAAAACTAGACTAAGATTGTTATTTGTGGCTTGATTGGAACAAATCGGTGGCTTGTGTAATGCTTGCAACCGATAACTATGAAAAATTTAGCACAATTCGAATTAGGAACCAGTTTGGCAAACTCCGTCTAACCAATTTCAATCGATTGAGATTCGGAACGTTTGTGAGTCAGACAAACCCGTTTAGGAATCTGTTGTTTAGTATTTGTAATACGCGAAATTCCCCGTAGAGAGTTCATATGTTAATAATTTCTTTATTGTTGTTGTCAATTAATCAGTTCTCCGAAATTTCTACTTATGTTCCACACTGAACGGGTTTCAAAGAATTTCTGTAGAAATTTCAATAAGATCGGGCATCAAAATTAATAGATGGCACAATTTTGGATCTTTATGCTATGGAATAGTCAGCAATTATTTGCCGAATTTAACGCACAATTAAAGTGAAGTCATTAATTTAAGCAGATAAACAAGCGCTAAAACAAAAGACTTAGGCAACAAACTCGACGCGTAATTACAACTACGTGCGCGTGTTGGAGAGCGGGAGAGGGGGAGAAATCATACGCCAGGTTGGGCATCGCTCAATAAGCCAGCGGAAATGTGGCGCGATGTGGGCAGTTTGCAGGCAGAACGAAAAGAGGCGAAACAAAAGACTTAGGCAGCGAACGCGCTAAGCCAAATTTCATAATTAGCAGGCGAGCGAGAGAAAACTTCACTTATTCGTTACTTCTTGTTTTTGGTTTGAGTTTTTTCTTTTTTTTTTTTTTGTTGAGCTGTGCTCAAGTTATCCGTGCATTTAATTAGCCATTTTCACACATTTCACTTTCAACGAGCTGCCAAATTGTCCGAAATATCTAAGCTCAGCCGCCGATTTCTTCAATGAAACGCAAAAAAGCCATTAACGGTCAAGCGCATGCGCAAGCGTAGGTTGAGGTTGACAAGCCTCACTTCACTTCGGCCGAACAGCCAAAGAGCCGAGCTCTTTGCTCTCCCGTATCTATATCTTTATCTTTCGGCTGTCGCATCTGCCGCTTCCTCTGTTCAACTCTTGACTCTGCCGCAGCCAGCGGCGACAACGTCGACGACATCAGCATCAACAACAACAACAACAGCGGCGACTCACTTTCAAGTGGCCAAGGCAATTTCTAATTTTTTACTGTTTACCATTTCTGTTTTTTTTCTGTTTTTTTTTGTTGTCTGTTGAAAATTGCCAGCTAATTGAAAATTTCCCATTGCATTGAACTTGAAAGCGCTGCCCAATTTTCCACATCGGCCATAACTCGAGCCTGGCAATGGGCAGAAACTCAAGTTTCCACTCGAATTTCAATTTATTGCCATGACTCGCCCACTAATGGATTTTTTGCTCGCCGCCTCAGCGAACTTTCTGCACAACTCATTTGATTAATGCCACCATTTTTTCTTGTTTTTCAGTTTAATTCGATTTTGGGCATTTGGCAAACAAAGAAGCAACAACAACGAAACCCTCATATCATGCTGTAAATAACAGAGTATAAATAGAAAACACTTAAAGTACGAGCACCTTGATGAGCTGTGCCTAATGATGAGCTCACTTTTGATTTGATTTGCTTATTGACTCCATTCGCTTACTGTGGCTGTGGCCGCAGCAATTAGTAATTCTGCCACATACCTGTGGGGCGAAAAAGAAAGAGACAGAATTATTAGTTAAATCATTGAATATAATTAAATACATGTTGCAAGAAAACGTTTAAACTTAAAAAAAAAGGTTATGATTATGTCTCAGCTCCGTTTTAAATGCTTGCGCCAATCAAGAAGAATGGTTAATTTAATAGAGTTACAAACTGCCAAGTCGCAGAATATAGGAAATATTTGACTATTCGATTCATTTACGAATCTTTTCCCATTGTGCTTGTCTTCAGTTACAAGTCGCTGCATTTGCTAGATCAATATACATAACTCGCACACACATTCGGGAATCCAATTACAGTTTTCGCTGGTCGCTTGTGAAAGTTTTCCCAGCCGTGGACAACATGAAACTGTCAAATCTGTTGGCATCTTAAGGGGTCCACAAAAATTCTAAAAACAATGGCATTACTCTTCATTTCTTTCTTTTTTTGCACACACATAAACCTGATTAGCAAAAGTTACGGGCCGCAAAACTTTTACTTTTCTTTTTATTATTTAAAGTGAATGCTGACCAACAGCGTTGACTCAAAAGGCGAGCAATAGATTGTGCATACTACTACTATTTATGCATATGAATATGGGTATTAACATCAAGTTTCCCTGCTATAAACAGAGGCAACGACCCAAACTGTGGCTGACGCTCAGTCAATTGCAACGAATGCAATGCAAATGGGCCATAATCGGCATTAGCGTCTCGTCAATGTGTGTGCAGCTAAACGATACGTCAGGTTATCAACCACTTAATAAACCAAATCCCCATTAAACCAAATCACTGATTTACAATGCGCAACCGAAGCTAGTTGTGCTTGTAAACACTTGTAGAGCAACCAGATCTCTAGTTTACGTACCACATGCAGTTTGTCTTCAGTAATTTGCGTAATTAATTTCAGTTCGATTACGATAACTAAAAATAGCTAGTCGATTTGTATAACACTTCATATTCTCCAAATTCAAATGACACGGAGACATTGTTAGTTTACAATGCGTCACTTTCTTGTTATTACAATTTGCTTTAGGCTCAAGCAGCTTTTTATGCGAAGTTCTTTCACTTGGCGCATTTAATTGAAAAATAAACAATAAAAACTACAATTGAGGCAATTGTTAGTGCGGCACAACAATGTGGTTATTGTTGCTGTCTGCAGTAGAAAACTAGTTTTATGATTGCCTTAAGAAATTGACTAGCTGTTTACAATATGCCTTAGATCGATCTAGCAGCTGCTGCTGCTCTGATTCCAATTGAATTTTTGTTTTGAAATCGAAAGTTTTGGCTCCATAGAAATCCAAGCTCGAACCCGTTCGTACTCGTACTCGTACTCGTACTCGTAGAATGTGCCAATCTTTGCCAGCAGCCATACAAATTTACCAATCATTTCGAGGCGTGTCGCACTTGCTGTTGTTACTTTTGATGTTGTGTTGGCTCATTGTTGGCACTGCGGACGCTTTAATTATATTATTTCCATAGAAAATCAATCAAAATCTTTGGCTACGCTCAGTACTCGACACTCGACACTCGTCGCTCGCAACGCTTCATTAAAAAATGCCAAAATTGCGCATACGCCACGTGGCAGGCGCGCTGCCTGATTGAGAAATGTTTTCAGTTTCCTAGGAAAATATTAAATATACCTCAGCGAGTTTTCGTTGCAAATTGAACTGCTTTACAATATTCGCGAATTATAATTTACTTTAAAAGGCTTATTCCATATCAGTTGCGGTTTCAATTCATATCTCTGCGCCCAGTTTGACTTATCACGCACATGGCAAACGCACGTCGACCCACATTTGAGTTTCTATCTGAGTTTCGCCTTGAGATTTATTCACAATTTTGCCAAGTGAACCAAGTGACCCAAAAATAAATTAAAAAAGTGAACAACAAGAGAAATATTGTAAACGAGAGTTCACACCTAAAAGGCTTTGCTGTGCAAAAGTTAACTGATTTTCGCAAATGATTTATTTGGGGCGAGCAAAGCGAGCGCTGACCGTGCAGCCGAGACCCCAGACGCAACAAAAACAAAAACAAAACCCAAAAACCCAGCCCACTACTGAGCGCACTTTGTGCCAAATTCAATGCAAATCGCATTAAGGAAAATGTGGCAGGCCAACAATAAACGGCAACGATGAAAACAAGACCATTTGCATGCCACAGATAATTTGTGGCTCGTAAACGTTTAAATAAATGCCAAAAAGTAAAGCGGAAACTTAAATTAAATATGTGCGATGCAGATAGCCTTTAGGGGCGTGGCTCAACTATTTTCGTTTGTTCTACTTCTACTCAACAAAAATCTACAAATAAATTTCTCAGTTGTTCAATTAGTTGAAGCTGTAATCTTGAGCATTTGTTGAGCGTCTATAATGTCAAATCAGGAATTCGTTATTTTTTGTCCTACAGTGTAATAGAACACAACACAGCCTTTAGAATTAGTTTCGACAAATGGGCGTCGCATAATTATAAAATCTATTTTCGTTTGATCAACTTTGTAACTTGTGAACTACAAATTAATTTCCCATCTGTTCAATTAGCTGGAATCTTATGCGTCTATAATGCCAAATAGTTAATTCTTGTCATGCAGTGTAGTAGAATACAACTCGGCCTTTAGAATTAGTTTCGACAAAAGGGCGTGGCACTATTATAGCAACTATTATCGTATAACCAAGTTTGTAACTTATGAATTTGCAGATAAATTTCCAATCAGTTCAATTAGTTGAAGCTGGAATCTTGTGCGTCTATAAAGCCAAATTAGGAGCTAGTTAATTCTTGTCATGCAGTGTACTAGAACACAACTCGGCCTTTAGAATTAGTTTCGACAAAAGGGCGTGGCACAATTATAGAAACTATTTTCATTCAAAAAAATTTGTAAATTATGAATCTACAGATAAATTTCCAATTAGTTGAAGCTGGAATCTTGTGCGTCTATAATGCCACATCAGGAATTAGTTAATTCTTATCATGTAATTTAGTAGAACACAACTGGGCCTTTAGAATTAGTTTCGACAAAGGGGCGTGGCACAATTATAGCAACTATTATCGTACGACCAACTTTGTAACTTATGAATTTGCAGATAAATTTCCAATCAGTTCAATTAGTTGAAGCTGGAATCTTGTGCGTCTATAATGCCAAATCGGGAGTTAGTTAATTCTTGTCATGCAGTGTAGTAGAACACAACTCGGCGTCTGTTCGATTTTCGTTTTCAATTGCCTGCGAACGAGCAAGTTGAACGCTCGAACAACTTTCAATGCAAATGGAGGCGACTGAAGACTGGTTACCGTTAGTCAGTTAAGGCGACCAACGTGAGCTGACATATCATTCAGTTCGACGCTGAGCAATGGCAAAAAATGTGGTTAATGCGGTGTCGCTTAAGGTAACTTATGCACTTGTGCATTTTCCTAATTAAGTCAAAGGCGTATCGACTGTTCGTTGTAATATATGTTCCCATTTGTTTATGCATTTATGCTGAGCAAGTGAATGGCGGCGCTCAGCTATGTTACCTTGAAATTGCTTTGAGCGCAGCCAGAGAGCCCAAGCAAATAAACATTGTGATTGTGAACTCCAAGAACTTTATGTACTTATCTTATTAAAACCCATAATAGAATTCAGTAAGACTTCGATTTCTTTTCAACTCAAGCGACGAATAAAGTATTGTGGTTTATGCCAATGGAGCGTGTCAGTTAATAACATACTATTAGTATCAGCTGGGAGGCACTTTAGCAGCCTGCTCTAATCGAAGGAAAAGCGTTTGTTGGCAGCGAATGACAGCGAGTGTATTTGAATAGCATTCGAGGAAAACACTCGACAAAACGCAACGTGCTCCAAGTGCCGGCTCTGGCCATTTCCAATTACATTTCCATTGCCATCAACATCAGCCACAAACCCGTCAAGTGGCAGTTTGTTTTGGCCAAGCTCTAGCTCTGGCTGAGGCTGTATGCGAACCTGGCCAAAATGCTGATGAACTTGTTTGCAGCGCCTACAGCGGCCAACACGAAAAGTGAATGGGCAGCCGGAGCAAGCGGGGGGTGCGAGCGGGGTTTATCGCTTTAACAATTTGGTTAAAGTTTAATAAACTTTATGAAATGTTGTCTTGAGTGGGAAATGCAGTCGAGCCACGGCAACGACGACGACGACGGCAACGGCGACTTCATGGCAACGACTTCAATTTTAGTGACAATGACGACCACTGGGACGCAGGGGGGGAAGAAGCTGGTAGAAGGACTGCGGCTGCAAACTTGCTGGCTGCTTTAAGGAAATTTCATTGCATTTACAATGATGCAGGAAGCCCATCGCACGCATTAGAAAGTTTACGCGTAAAATGGACAAAAAGCATCAACCACAAATGCATTACAATGCACATTAATGAAGTACATTCATGCGACAAGTTTTCGGGATTTTCAAATTCAAATAACAATAAAATAAAAAAATTCCAATTGCTGATCAAAAAGCAATTTGAATGTTTAAATCGCGGAAGTCCTTTTAAGTTTTTAGCTGCAAGTAAAATTCGAAAACTGCAGCATCATATTCAAACTTCCTGAACTTAAAGAGATATTTATCATTTCCAAATATTAAACTTCAGTAAACTTGTAGACACAAATGTGTTGCGGATAATTAACAATGTAATGGAATCAATTACAAATATAAGCAATTATTTGATCTAATCTATTTCCCGAATATTTCGTCTTGCTTTTATAAAATCTGCAAATACCAGACAACTTTAGAAAACTGTCGCAAAATTTACAAATTTATAATAAATTTCAATGCTCTTCCTAAACTCAAAGAGATATTTAGAATTTGCAGATATTAAAGTAATAAAAATTACAAATAATTACAGAACTATTATTTGATTATAATCAATGCCCTAAATATTGTGACTTGCTTTTACACAATCTGCAGATTATTCCAGTACCAGAAATACTTGCTTTCGAGTACTTAGCTAGCAATATAATATAGAAAACTGTAGCACAATTTTCAAATTATTAATCATTTTGATGTTATTCCTAAGCTTAAAGAGATATTCATAATTTGCAGATATTAGAGTAGTAAAATCAATTACAAAACAATTATCTGTAATAATCAATTTCCTAAATATTCTGTCGTACTTTTGTAAAAATGTTCAGTACCAGATAATTTTTCTATCGAATAATGACCCACAACTCGTCTTGAATTTCATAAAACACTTTCGCGATTCTGCGGCTTTTTGTATAATGCTCTTGCAATTCCAGTTCGCAAATATGCAAAAGGAAATTATGAAAAGTGCAATGATTGTGGGAGTGTCTGCGAAACTCGCGCGGAACAGCAAACAACGCCAAGAAAGCCACAGCTAGCGAAATGGACAAGGAGCTCAAGGTGGAGAAAGTGGGCAAAGTTAGGTGCGCTGTGGAGGATAATGGATTGCCCGACAGGCTTATCATTATGAACACATATGCAAAAAGTTGTACGCACACGAACAGAAGCAGAGCAATAATTACACGTTGCTCTGCGGCAACGCGCAATTGTATCTAATGGATGCGATGCAGTATTCTGATTCGGATTCTGATTAATCGAGGCGCATCGCGGTGCAATCGAGGTGAGTGTAATTGCCAGCTGCCGCACGAGCTGCTGTCCAGCTTCACAAGCTAGTAATGAACTGATAAGCGCATAATTAACTGGCCGCAGTAGCTGCAGGAGAACCAGTCTCATAGATAGTTTGCAATTGGTATTCCACCCGGTGAGAAGTTGTGGTCGGTCTGGCCAAAACGCTGCCTGTTCGTTGAGTTATTTTTGAGGCGTGTTTTTTGCTTGTTCGCCGGATTTCAATAGATTTTTGTCTTTAATGACTTTTTGGCCATTTGCTATGGCCGAAAAGTCTTGGCCAAGCTAATGGCTTCGCCAGCCTTTTGTTCTGCCAAAGAAGTGGCTGTAAACTCGCGTCGTTTTTATTTCTTTGTATTCTTTGTTGGTAAATGGCAAAATCACCGCTAGTCTTGCCACATAATAATGAACTACAGCTAGCCGGCGCAGCAATCATAGAAGACATATGGCAATATTTCGCTGGGCTCTATGCTAAATCCCAAACACCTGTTCAATAACCCAAAATGGGTCAACTGGCAACACACGCCAAGCGTGCTTAACAGCCGCATTAATTAGCCTCATTTTCACCGAGCCGAGGAAAAGTCTTTAAGCGCAGAACCCCTTGATACATCCTCAGATGGCCACCAGCTATTGGAAATCTCTATTGCTTTTTAATAACGAAAAATTCCAGTAAGATTTTAATCTACTCAGGATTGCAGTACGATTAATCTATGATCAAATTTGGAATTTCCAATTGCAAGTGGGGAAAGTAATATGAACATTCATTAAGAGTGCAATCCTTTTAAAAATGAAGCTATAATTATATATACTTTTAAGGTACTTCTTAAGAATTAAACTCATATCCTAAATTTACAAAACTTGCTAACGTTTCTGCTTTAATAATGTACAAATAACACTTTGAGATTTAAATGAAAAATTTCTTGACAACTTTTGTATTGCACTATCTGCACTAAACACATCTATCTTAAAAATCAGAACCTATATAACTGCAATTTGACTTCCTTTTAAACAAGCGATTTTATAATCGATAGGTCCCCACAAATTCCTGTTATTTATTTGGAACATGTGCGAAAGGAATTTAAACAACGATCATAAGGTATTTCAAATAAAAAATTGCACTTCATTCATGATAAATTCACAACAATTGCTGAAGCGCATTTCACGAAAATACAAAAATAAAAACATGGAACTGGGGAACAACTCATTAAATAAACGCTTCGAAAACGAGAACAAGACAACAAAGAAGTACAACACAACAATAACAACAACAAAAAAAAAACAATCAGAAACAACAACATTGAGATGATGAAGAAGAAGCAGAAGAACGACAATAATAATACTCATGTATGGTTACCTCAAGAAGTTGAGCGGCAAAAACACACCTTTCTGATGATAAAATAAAAAAAGAGAGGGGAAAAAATAAAATAAAAAGTTCAATGCACGCAAATCGGATTAAGCAAAGAAATTAAGTAATACAGCATGTAGACAGATACCAACTCGTAGACATGGACGGATAGATAGAAGAACCTGTCAACGGAGAAATGTGAAATGAAAACGGAAAACGGAAAACCTAAAATCAAATCGAACGAATCAAATCGAAGTGTGGAACCCTGACAATCTGCGAAACGAACCGCAATGGGCGTTAGGAATGTCAAAGCAAAAGGAAGTGCAGGCAGGAAGCAGACAACAAGAGTAGAGGGAGCGAGAGAGAAAGAAGAGCAGGTGGCGCAGCAAACGTAGAATTAAGTAAATTAGTTAGGGAAGAGAAATGTGTGAAAGACTTGGCTTTGAGAGTTGCCAACTGTCTTACATGTCGTGCCATGCATTTGTAGCTGCAGCTTAGCGTTGCCAACTCTTGCACTTATATGTACGTATCACTCAAGCTCACCTTTCAGTTTTCGTTTTGCATTTATTTGCTTTGCTTTTCCTTTGCTCCAATTTGCGTAAATCCAATTGCGAGTTGAGATTTTGTAACAGTCGCGGCACACTTGACACTTTTACACCAGCTGGATTATTGTATATTTAACAATTGAACTGTATTTGTTAAATTTGTCACACCATTTGAGAGTGTTAACCGTTCAAAACACGCGCAGGCGTTACGAGTTCAATACCGGACCAATTGCAGAGCAGCTTGCCCAAGCGATTGCCAACCGAACGCATCGAAGTACAAAACTCAACTGACTCGGCGGCGTTCGCACACACACGACGCGGCGCAACGCGCCACGCTCAAAAGCTCCCCCCGCGCTGGTGCGAGCGAGAAAGCTCGCAGAGCATAATTTGCATGCCACGCTCAAAAGCTTTTGGCTGCCAGCAAACTCAAAAGCTTTGCTCGACCGTACTTGCTCCCCCTTAGAAGAGTGTGGTGGGTGTGAGTGTAGTTTGTGCTTTCTGTAGTAGTTGTATTTTATTCATAAGTTTTGCTCTATTGCTTTGATATTTTGAACGAATGTAAAAACTCTTTAATGAAATTTCAACGAAAAAATTGCGTGTGTGTTAATTTGAACGCGATAAACAATTGCACTGGACATCAGATTTGGTTTGTAAATTTTAGGCTTGTTCTCTTCAAGGGCAAACAAAAGGGATTTTTGTGGTGAGTTTTGTGTGGTTGTTCTTTGTTTACAATATCAATATATATATATATATATGTATGTATATAAGAAACAATATCTATGCAGTAATACCAATAATATCAGTTATGATCAGACGTTCTAGACGTTAAGTAAAATGCTTCATCTGCTCTTTAACTTTTTGCTTAGTTATTTGAGTAATTTTGTTAAGTTTAAATTTCTTTTGTTTTTCTCGATTTCTTAATCTGTGTTTTGTTTTAGGATTTGCTGCATCTTAATTAGCGTTTTGTTGCTTGTCTTTAGTATGGCGCTGTTACACTAAATAATTGAATGGAGTGGAGCCTTCAGACCTGACCCATATCATCCACAGCCACGGCACAGAGCACGTACATCATTCCAGCGCTGAGCAATGCGGTCACAGGCACCGTGACGATCCAGGCATACGCGATGTTCCGGAACAAATGCCAGTCCACACTGCCATCTTCCATGGCTTGTCCAGCTGGCGCAGCCGCTGGTTGCTGTTGTTCCCCCAGCTGCTCTCCCTGCTGCTCGTGCTGCTTCTTGCGTCCTGCTGCACTCACGTGCCCCACAAAGACCACCGAGCCGACCTTGCAGTGTGTCGTCGAAATGGGCAAACCAATCTTGCTGGCCAGCAGTACGGTAATGGCAGCGCCTATTTCAATGGTAAAGCCACTGAAAAAACAGAAACCACAATCAGTCCACTGTGCAACACACACAGATCGAGTCGAAGACTACTCACGTCGATGAGGTGATCTTGGTGAGATCGTTGCCAATGGTCTCAATGACGCGCCGTCCCCACAGCCACAAACCCACGGAGATGCCGATGCCGCCGTAGATCAAAATATAAATGGGACTCTCCGCCTGCTGCATGACCGAGCCCTCGCGATAGATCATATAGAGAGCGATGAGGGGGCCGATGGCGTTGCTCACATCGTTGCCGCCGTGCGCAAAGCTGCCGAAGGTCGCGGTCAGTATCTGCAGGAAGGAGAAGAGCATGGAGACCTCTTCGGTTTCCTCAGCGCTGCTGGCACGTCGTCCAGCCGCCCGCTTGAACTCCTCCTCCTGCTCGTTGAGCGCATCCTTGCTCTCAATCAGCGGCACCTTGCTCGAGTTGGGCGACAACGTGGAGCTGATCATGAGGTCCAGACTGCCGCCACTCTCCACCACCTGCAGATTGTTGTTGCCAGCCGCTGCAGTTGCTGCCCCTGCGCCTGCGCCTGTTGCTGTCGTTGGCGTTCCGGCGCCGGCTCCGCTGGCCAGCTGCGACTGCGTCTGCTTGTGCTCCTCCTTGGGCGACTGGATGCGCTTGAAGCACTCCTGCAGCTTGCGACTGTTTTGCTGCTGCTGCAGCTGCTGCTGCTCGTCGATGTAGTTCAAGCTGGTGACGGTCAGATCGGTGTTGTCCAAGCTGGCCTTGCCCAGCAGATCCTCCGCCTTGCGTATGAGCTCCGGATTGATTTTGTAGTCCTCGACGGGCGCATTGTTATTCTTGGCCGCAAGTCCGAAAGGCGCCAGTTTGAAGGTCTTTGGCGAGTTGTCGCTGAGCGAGACGAGCTCGGTGATCTCGGCAATGGCAGGCAATGGTTTTCCCTCGCTGACCAGCGAAAGTGGACGGCGTTGCTTCTTGGGGCTGCCGGAAGGCGATGACTCTGCGCAGAAATGGAATCAGTAACTGCAGCTCGACAGCGCAAACATTGCTCGCACTTACCCACAGAGTCCTCGAAGTTGAACTTGACCGGATTTTGGGCCCTGAGCTGCTTGGCAATGGAACGACGTTGCAGTGGCACCACCACCAGCTGCGTCAACAGCGCCACCACCAGAGACAAACCCAGGCTGGCCGTCAACGCTATCCAAGTGGGTATGTTGTCCATGTAGAGCACTGTGTAAGGTAGAAATAGCTGCATTAATGTGGTTTAATTGGTCTTGGTAGCTGCCACTTACGCTTGGGTCCGTCCAGCACCACGCTAATCACGTTGATGAAGAACGTGACGCCATAGAAGATGGGCAGCGATCGGAAGCCAGCCTTGAGCGGCTCCTTGGCGCGCAGAATGAAGCGTCGTATGGCCAGAAAGAGGAGAATGCTCACCACGCCGCTCATCACCGGCGATATGAACCACGAGCCGACGATGGTGCCCAGCGTCGACCACTTGAGACCCTGCACACCACGCGCTACCAGCGAGAAGCCAATGGTGGAGCCCACAATGCTGTGCGTGCCCGATATGGGCAGCTTGAGGAACGTGGCCACCAGCAACCAGACGGCGCTGCTCGCCAGCGCCGACACACAGCCTAGCATGAGCACCTCCTCGGCGCCCTCGTAGAGACTCACCTCGAGGATTCCTTTGCGCATCGTGTCCGACACCTTGTAGCCTGCGGGAAGAAGCATTCAGTGAGTGGCTTTCGAGACGATTAATCCAACAAATGGTCAGCTTAAGCTGAAGCTTTGCATTTGTCTTTTATCTAGCTCTAAAGTGAACTTCCCGCTTTTATTTAATATTTAAAGTTAAAGTTAACTTTCAGCTTTTATTTAGTATTTAGTTTAGCTATATATTTCTATAATTTGGCTTTCAAATAAGGATGATGTATTTTCAGCTTAAATGCATTTAAAGATCAGCTTTAAGCTTTAATCAGCTTTAGAAAACTTTAAACTTGAAAGCTCTATCTATAATACGCGTAATGTCAACAAATTTTGTTTCTCTAGCTTTAACCGAAAAATAAAAAATAACACAAAAATAGTGTAGAATTAAGCTAAGCTCAAAAAATGTATATATAGTAGGGTCGCAAAAGGTTATACTATATACATTAAAGGGAAATTATAATGGATGAAATAGTTAATAAAAAAGTTTAAATAATATAAAAATGATGGAATTTGTACTATATAAATTAAAAACCTTTTAAGTATAATGAATAAAAAGTTAATAAAAAGATTGAAATAATATAAAAATGATGGTATTTGCTTTCGTACTATATACATTAAAGGCGTTTTTTAGAATGAATAAAATAATTGATAGCAAAACAGAATACAATAAATTAAAAATTTGTTATATGAAATTATTGTTATAACAATATTAGTTAAGAGCCCCATTCATAGTCAAATAGTGTCAGCTAAGAGATAATTCACTGTATAGTTTTTGTCTGTAGTTACCTATTAGAACGGCGCCCGAAATCTCGCAGACGGTGGCCAGAACACATGCCTGTCGTATGGTTAGAACGCCGGAGCCCACGCTCGTGCCGAAAGAGTTGGCGACGTCGTTGGCGCCGATGCCGAAGGCCAACACGAAGGCAATGAGGAAGCCGATGACGACCATCCAAAGCAAATCTGGCGAGAAGCTCTCCATGGTTCTTCTTGCTACTTGTTCTTTATGCAAATTACAGTTGTTCTTGTTGTTGTTGTTGTTGTTAAGAACTCTAAGTACTCTTATATCAAAAAAGCAAACGAAAAAACACCCTCACTACTCTTTTGCACTTTGCTACGTTAAACTGCCTGAACTGAAGTCGAAACTATCTGATACACAAACTTGTTGGGATTTGTTTACTCGTTTTGTTTTTGTGTGAAAAATAAATACTGTAATTTGTGTTTTGTGCAGGAAAGAAACGTGTTTGGGATAAATTATAAAATAGAATACACTACAATAAGAAATGATATACGAAAAATAAGCTTAATGTTAATAATTGAAAAATTCTTTTCAAATATTCTCTAAACAGCCATATTTGCGCTTAGACTTCATTGTTGTTATTTTCATCATGAAAATCGAAGTACACTCGCGTTGTGGGAGGACTCACAAACACACGGACAGACGTGATTTGTTTTCGAATTCGAATTCGATTTCGATTTGGGTGAGCTTAGGTTTCTAGCTGCGAACAAAGTCTCAGCTGCCTGCCTAAAAGTATGCAAATAAATTAAATACGAGTAACACAAAACTTAGTGTGGCAACACTGGACACTGGACACCGATAATAAATAGAATAAAAAGCTTCTCTCGCTCTCTCCCGCTCTAACTTCGTTAACGAAAAAACTTCTGATTGGACGAACGTTAACTCCGACTAAAGCTTAACCCCTCGCTGGCCAACCAATGCTACAATTTGTGTTGTTTTTGTTGTGCTCGTTCGCTATTGTAGCTCGCCGACGACTGGATGTTGTTGCTGTTACTGTTGTTGTTGTAGTTGATTAAGTGGAGTTTAGTGTTGTTGCATAGAAGTTTCTTGTTATGTTGAATAGGAGCCGATTTTAGCCGAGTTGGTAAACTGCAGAAAAAAAAACAAATATATATATATTCTTGATCAGTTAAAAGCAGCGTTGCACTTACCTGACGTTTAGGACAGCATAATTGTTTCCACGTCAGAGAGATATTCACCATGTCTGCAAGGCGAACATTAATAGTTTAGATTGTATATTCTATTACTATAATCAAAAAGATATAGTTTTAAATGCGATTTCATCGAACTGATGCTGATTTCATTCGTTACACAGCTTCGAGCATCTGCCTCAAACCAGTTTCGATATTTGCTTGTTGTGCGCTTTTCAATTGCAAAATGAAATGGAAAATTGTCTAAATTGCTGCAATTTCTTTTGTACATTTTCAGGTCGCAACCCACTGAGCACGTGCTCCAAGTTTATTTGAATAGCTAATTTGGTGGCGGCAATTGAGAACATGCCCCTAATTGCTCGCCCCAACCCATTGTCATTGTTAACTTTCCTTCAGCAACCACCTCCCCCATCCCCCACGTCCACGACGAGGATCGATAGACGGTTAAATTGCTAGATCGCATGCACATCTATCAAAAACACACACACGGAAAAAATGTCGATCTTGCTGACTACATACGAAATATTTACGAAATTCAGGAAATCATTTAAAAACTACAATACTTAACATTATTATATAGTAATATACACACTTGTTAAATTATTAGCTAAAATCAAAGTGATGTCTTGATAAAGTAAAGCATTGCTAAAGCAATTGAATACGCTCCACAAAATATACATGGCTAATGTGACTTAATCTCTTTAGCCATGCAAATGCAACGCTAATCATCGACATCGTCGTATATAAGTTATAATACGCTTCATTCTACATTCATTTATTTTCAATATGAAGCTTAGTTTGGTACTTGCGCTGATCTTGTTGGCAGGACAACAAATAACTGCACTTCAATATCCAAATCGGGTCATGATGCCAGGACAACGAGTAACTGTAGTTGATTATCCAAATCGGGGTAGGTCTGCAACCATTATATTTTCTTTCCTTTCTCCATGATTTACATTTTTTTAAGGAAATCCAAGTCCGTGGTGCAAACTCAATGGAGGCCCAGCCTATGGTGGCAAGATATGCTAAGACAAAGATATACCCATCGAAATAAATTCTTGTAGAACAGCAACTGTCAACATACTGAAAATCAAAGGTTATCAAAGCGCATTCCAGGATAACAGCACAAACAGCAGCAAGGACGGGGTACAATAGCAGTTGCCTGCCAAGGTTACACTGCATTCGCACAAGTTCGCAAATTTTCCAATAATTGTGTCTTCTTCCGCCCCTACCCCCCCTCCCACGCAAAATCACAGCGCCAAATAATCATGGCGCAATTGATGGCATCTTTTGAGTCGCGCTACTAAAAATAAACGCGACAACACGCAACGTTGACAGGTTCGAGCAGCACTGCAGTGCCTCTCAAACTGCCTCAACTGCGCCATTTCACAAGGCATGCCAAACCGCAATAAGCCAATCGTAATTCGACCTCTCGAAGATTCCCTGCATTTGAGTAAAATGGCGTTAATTGAATAACAAAATTTTTGCGTTGAATACGATTTTGCTTGATAACGTATTAAAAACAAGCAATTTGTTCTGCTTTGTTAAGTTGTACTTTAATTGCAGCATGCCGCGTTTAAAGTACTTACAGGGTATAAAATTAAACGTGTTGCAGTAAGTGAAAGAGGGGTATAAGTAAATAACGGCATTCCAGCGAAACATAAATAGTGCTTTTGTATTTGATGTACTCGTATTAGGCACAGTGGCTCAAAGGCTATTGAAATGTAAGACAACAAAGTTAAATTCAGCTGCACATCTAAATCCTTTAAAAAAATTCTTTCAATAATAATCCAAAAATGAATAATAAAAAAAAAATAAAAATAAAAAGATTTAAATAATAATAAAAAATAAAATAATAAAAAAAATAAAATAGTGAATAATTAATAATAAAAATAATAATAATAACTAATAAATAAAATGTTTTTTTTGTAATTAAGCCGTGTTTAATTTTAAATCTGTACATAAAGATTTTTTGGTTTTCATTGGATATAAAATTCTCAGAAATGATAAAACGACAGATAGAATTAAAAATATGTACAGTTACTTGCGACTGTTTGTTATTTTTGCGTTGCTGCAGAATTACAATCACCTCCTTTCACAGCTATGACATATGGCAAATACACACGGCAATTAAAAATAGGCTCTTGCATGTGCGCCATGTTGAGGGAGGGGCAAGGAAAGGAGTCGGGGCAGTTGCGGTTACCGTCGGCGGCAACCTTGACATTGGCAACTGGCAATTGCACTTAATTCGCGTTTATTGATTTAATTTGCCGCAAAACGGGCAAGGACAAATCTCCGACCCGGAGTTGGAGGGGGTGGGGGGTGAATCCAAGAACCGGTTCAAGAACCCACCACAAGCGTAGTGCAACATATTCAGTTTATTCTGCAGATTTCGACTTTATCGAGGGTGGCTTCCATTGCGACTCTTTGGTGGTTGCAAGTGGCAAGTTCAAGGTCAAGTGGGCGTGCTTGCGAAACCTTTTTAATCACAACAGGTTAAGCTGGCACGCCCAGTGGCTGTCCAACTGTCGCGGCTGCTCAAACTGTGGGCAGTGAAGCGTCGCTTGGATTCCATTCAAATTGAAATCCAAATCAATAACATTGGCTGCGAGGGATTGGAAATGCTTTCATCTACGAGTGCCCACAACAAAGTAATTAACAAACACGTGCAACATACACAGCAACAACAACACAAACAGAGAGTGAATCAATTAAGCGGAAATTTACCAGCGAGCATCGTGTAAAAGTTCAAAGTGAATAAATAATATCGCTCTACACAGACATTTATTGGCCAATTCGTGTCTAGGGGACTATGGAAAATGGCAACTCGCCTGTCTCACGCCACGTTTTATTGACTTGAATAAACTGCATGTCAAGCAATCAAGAAAAGCCTCCTTCAGAAGTATTATCTATTTTCACATTTCGTAGTTTAAATTACTTAATTTGTTTAAACACGAGTCGAATTATAAATCAAACGAGCCATATAAAGTTTAAAACTAAATGCAAGAATATTAAGGTTAACAAAAGTAACCGAAAAACTGCAGATTTGTCTAATTCTACTGCATATAAATATGTATAACCATTTAAAGTTTTATTAATATTATTTCAAAATGAAAACACATTGTGAAGGAATACTTAATCGAACCAAATGAATTATTCTTCGAGGATTCGAACTATTTAATGCAATATTGCTCTGTAATCCGTAATATAATTGCAATGCTTCTCAACAAAAGTGATCTGATTTCTGTTGAAATATAATCGTTCTCTTTGAACTCATCGCCTTGAAAAGTAAACAAACTATCCAATAACTACAGTTAACATGATACTTCACTTATAGTGCTACTTTTTCAACTCCAATAATCCATTAGTCTCCAATGTGAAATTGAAATTCTTCAAAAATCTATTGCGATCATTGAATATTCAAGAAATAGATGATGAAACATGCAGCATACGAGACCACTTAAGTCTGATAGCTTTCGAGCAAAGGAAGTCCAAACAATACCCTATTTGACACAATGAGCGAACAATAGAAAACCAGCAAAGGAGACCCTAAGGACAAAGGCGCGTCCCAGGATAATGCCCGTAACTGGGACAATGGCAGTTGGCCGTCAAGGTTGCGCTGCACTGACATATGCGCGCAAACTTTCCATAAACTGTGTATTCTTCTCCGTGTGTCTCGGTTCGAAATAATCGTATTGCAATTTATGCCACTTTTCAAATCGTCCAACTAAAAATAATTACGAGAGCCACGCAACGCTCGCAGGTTGGAGAAGCATTGCAGTGTGCGTCTAAAACTGTCTCAGCTGCGCCGCTTCACATGGCATCCTAAACCGTTCACACCGGGTGGGCACGTGTATGACGTCACATGCATAATATATGAGCTTCGAGATACCCTGCATGTAATTGAAATAGCCAAGGCATAGAAAAGACGTTCTAATACATAAAAAGAAGGACTGACTATGTCAAAGTGATGTGTTATTATATTTGGGACATCACTGTCAGCATGTAGTAATTAAAATAGCCAAGGTATGGAAAGGGCGTTCAATACGCAAAAAGAGTGACTATTTCAAAGAGAAATGTTATTGTATTTGTGACGCCACTGTCAGCACATCCAATAAGAAATGTATTTTCCTAAACTTGAGGCTATTAACTAGCTAACACAGCTTTGTGATTTGGAGTTTGCTGTACTTCTGTTAGTATCAAAAGTCCGAAACTCTGCAGCCTCAACTTCTAATTGGACATTTGGCAACACACACACGCATACTTAGCTTATCTGCAAGCGAAGAAAGAGAGGAAGGGGAAACGAGACAGGCAGCGAACTGGCAACAGCTAAAGCGAAGGCGGTACCAAAAGAAGCAGCGAAATGAGTGTTACGCATTTCCATGGACGAACCAGCAATATCCAGATAGATCCAAGGCATTATCCGCCGCTGGCAAAACAAACAAAAATATAAAGAGTTGTTCAGAGGGGGGAGCGAAGCGAATTGAAGACTGTACTTTCTGCACAGTTTGAGCTGCAATGGAGACGTAGCATTCGTGACCTTCTGCTTGTTCCTCTGCCCCACCTAGCCGCTTCCTTCTGTATCTCGCCTCTCCTTTTGCTGCTATTGGCAATCGCTTTGTTTATTCTCTCTCATGATATCATAAGTACGTGCAGAAATTATTGCTCAGAACAAATACACACACCGATTTTCTATTTGACGTAAGCGCAAGGAAATAAATTTAAATTATGTATGTAAATTCGCCTGCACGTGTTTGCTCGTATGTGTGTGTGTGTGTGTGTGTGATATTCCAGAAACTAGCCGATACAGTTTTACGAGCATTGCGCATCAGCATCCCGCAAACAGTTTGACTGCGATTGCCTCACGCCTCAGCTATTTTAAATACACATGTATGTATGTATATATGTATGTACATACTTATTTCACTTCTTTTCTCTTCTTTTCGTGTAGCTTTTTCGCGTGCTTTTTATAGTACTCACAAAATGCCGCTAAAGTTGCTGCGCTGCCAATCGATTTGCAAGCGTAAAATTCCAATTAGCAAATTTCACTATTCGATGTGAAAATCTCGCGAGACTGAAAGGCGCTCATGAATCATGCTGTCCAAGGGGGAGGGCGCCTCCTCGGGATGAGCAAACACTAATGCGTCTACATGGGCAAACTAGAAAGAGCTAGCAAGAACTAGAGCAGGACGGAGCCTGGCTGCCGTGTTGTTGTTTTTGCGCGGCAGCAGCTGCGACGCAACAATGAAGCCACAACAACAACAGCAACGGACCTCAAAACAGCTGCACATGCACAGCAGCGCGTGCAAAACTGTAAGTCCTTTTGTACCGTTTTTCGCACAGAAAGGACTTTACTTATTCATAACTGTACCAGCGGCTATTTTGCTTCGATTTCACCATTTGATTGAAAGTGTTCAATCCAAAAGCTTAAGATACATGCTTGCTTTGGACATAGCTATAAATTATTGATTTTTCTAGGCAAACAATGTGCTTTAAAAACGGTTTACAACAATTCGGACGCCTTGGAAAATATTGGCAAAAGTGTATATAAAACACACACACGCACACGCAGACTCCAACAGACACTTGCACACACACAGACACAGACGGGCACACGCGGGCTGGCAAAGAAAAAACACGCGGCGCCAGCAGGACTACGCAAGGATACATAGAAGTGTATGCACACACACATTCACCCACCTACACAACACATACACGCACACTCGACACTGATTTGTTGACTGATTGTTCAATCTCCCAATATTTGCAATTTTTATATGGCAAGTAAATAGTTGTTTACCGTTTCGAGTACTCACTTGAATAGCAGCACTTTTTTCAAATCACTATTTATTTGTTGCAAAATTGAAGCGTAACGAACGCGCGCGCACACCACGACCACCGGCTTGCTTGGAAATACGATCAGCGTGACCGCATGTTTCAATTGTAAATATACTACTTTACCTGGAAATATACCAAATATATGCTGGCTACGCAGGGGCATGAGTTAATATATAAGGTGGGTGGGTGTATGTAAAAGAAATTTATCAGATTATGCGATTCTGTTAAAGGAGCCGAGATATCGGTAAGAGCCGCTGCTACAATTATCGCTGTTAAATGACACTCTGTTCTATTTATGATCAATTTTTCCGAAAAAACTATATTTTTAACAAATTTCTTATTAGAGATACCCTAATTGGAAATTAAAAGACAAATATAACAAACTTCTTAAAATTTCGCGCCCTTTAACACGACGAATATACGAAAAGTTAAACGTAGAGTGACCAGTTCATAATGATTAGGTTGTCTGTATTTTGACATATTTGAGTGGCGTGAGAACGGTCACACACCGACACAGCTGTTAAATAAAACAGCCTAATAGAAAGCTTTTTTAAAGAATTAATATATAAAGAATAATTAACAAGGAACTCGAATATATTTTTTGGAAGTACAAAAAATTCTAAATTTGCCATAAAAAGTCTCTGTTTAAAAAAACATCGTTGCAACGATAGTATCACCCCTAATTCTATTTCACTTTGTTTTCACAACAAAAACAATCGTGACAGAACAAAAAACGATCCGAAAACTTCAATCAAATTTTTGTCGTTGTCGCTACAGTTGCAATGTTCCACTTTAGTGGCTTCAACATGATGTTCCCAGACGCAGGTCGCAGCTTCCAAGCAACCTACAAATGTTTTTCAGTATCAATGCTGCCTGGCAACGAACGCTCCGATGTGGAAAAAGGCGGAAAAAGTAAGTAGACCAAATACGAAAACAACGGCTCAGTCGTGTGTGCGCGAATGCAAGATATACGCTGCAACGACACAAGCAACGACGCGAATTGTGAAGTGCAAAGCAATGTTGCTTTCAATGAAAATAAAGGGCTAAACTCTCTTGGCCGGACACGCCTATTCCCCCTGTAGACAATTTCCACTGTATTAATATTTGAATTTACCTTTTGCTCTTGCAGTCATCATGCCGCCCTCAGCGCTGGACACGCTTACTCGTCTAAACGTCGAGTATCCGATGCTTTTCAAGCTGACCAATCGCAAGAAATCTAGGTCGTCGCACGCCGGCGTTTTGGAGTTTGTGGCGGATGAGGGCAAGTGCTATTTACCCTACTGGATGATGGACAATCTACTGCTCGAAGAGGGCGACATACTGAACCTCGAAAGCGTCTCACTTCAGGTGGCCACGTTCTCCAAGTTTCAGCCACATTCCACCGACTTTCTGGACATCACCAATCCCAAGGCAGTGCTGGAGAATGCGCTGCGCAACTTTGCCTGTCTGACCAAGGGCGACGTCATTGCCATCAAGTACAACAAAAAGGTCTACGAACTATGCGTGTTGGAGACACGTCCTGGCAACGCGGTCAGCATTATCGAGTGCGACATGAATGTGGAGTTCGAGGCGCCCGTTGGCTACAAGGAGCACACTGTGCAAAAGCCAGCGAATCAGTCCGGCAGCCAGGCAGCTGGCGGCAGCAGCAGCGAACCCGCTGATGGTGGCACTGTGCTCGAAGAGGTCGTGGAGACGTTCCAGGGTTCCGGAGTGCGTCTCGATGGCAAAAAGAAGAAAGAAAGTCAACTGGAGACGCCGGTGCTGAAGAAAGTTCTACCTCGCGGTGTCCCCGACTACGAATTCCAGTTTGGTCTGTTACGTTTCGATCGCAGTATTCGACCCATCAGTGATCGCGGCCAGGACGATAGCGAGGCCACTGGAGAGTCGGCGGTTGGTGGTGAAGCAGATAGCTTCCATGGCACAGGCTTCTCCATGAAGAAGTCGCGCAAATAGATCGTAAATCTCTAGTTTTTTAATGCTTGGCACATGGCTCATAGAAATAAACCGATGATTTGAACAAATGACAATAAGGAAGTGTGCTCTACGGCGAATTACCATTCAAGTTTATAATTCAATTCTTAACACAGTTCAGTTCTTGGATTCCACATAACTTGCGTTGCTTTTCATTTGAGGGGCTGTTAGTTTGACAAATTCAATTTATAATTCAACTACCAATAATAAAATTACCAAATTTGATGGTCTCTCGCAGATGTAAGTTGTTATGCAGATAGATTGCGAAATTTTCTCGGGCATTGATGTTTACTAAGTAAATATTCAATTAATGACTTTGGAGTTATAATTGTTCTAATACAAATTGAACTGACTTAAGATATTTAGCAAAGAAAACTACAGGGAAAGATGCCTTCAAACTTATATGAACTTAAATATGCACCATATATTTGCCGATTGACTTATTGAAAAACACCTTGCTCTTAGAAACATTCACATTGAAATTTACAAGTTTAGCGTCATGCGAATCTCCTGCTCCTTGGGCGCTGCAGGCGGTGCTATCGTTGTCATGGGCGGTAAGCGGCGTATCTTGCGTCCATGCTTGCCCTCCTTGCGCTTCCACAACCCAGAACGCGGCCGGTTGCCCAACTCACGCATGCGCTGCGCGCTCCCCACGTGCTCCTTGTTGTGCTCGATGTTGGAGAGACGTCCAACAGTCGCCATGCAGGTGCGATCGAAGGCAAACTCCCGCTTCGAGGGCAACTGCACCACCACTTTGTCATCAAATTTGCGCAGTATGGTGCCAAAGGTGCCAGCCGCATGGATCAGATGGCAGGGCTGGCCGGGATTCTTCTCCAGGCAGTGGATGCGTGTGCCCGCTGGCAGAGCTCCTAGCGGGTAAGCGTCGCCCTCATTTGGGCGCACTGAAATGCGAAGCATTTAGTAAGTAACTATTTAAGATGGCAGGTGGATCGCTCACCTGGTATGCGTGGAATAAAGCGTGACGTCTTCAGTATATCGCCCTCGCGCATGTTCTCCGTGGCCAGTATGTACTTGAGCTCATCGCCGACGGCGACCAGCGCCACTTTGGCGGTGCGACAGCCGTCGCGCAGCAGCTCGACGACACGCTCTTCTTGCGGTGCTCCTTCACTGGGACCATCGCGCACCCATTTGATCCAGCGATATTGCTGCTTGATTCCGCCACCAATGCCCTTGGCCACCATGCGGCCGCTGACGGGATCGCGGCCTGCGAGATGTGTGATTTTCAAGGGTTGCACCGTATACTGGTCGGGAAAATGAACGATACGCCGGAATTGTTGTCCGGCTCCCGGTTTCGGTTTCTCCACGTACTTCGTCTTGGTGCGCAATTGTTGCTGTAGTAAAGCCACTGCGCCCCGTTGGTGCAGGGGCTGCAGCGTCAATGTGCAATTGGCTAGAAGACGTGTTAAGTTTAGCATTTTCACAGAAAACTAGTTGAAATTGCTCGAAATTAAATTATAGTCGCAGAACTCATGCGAACTTGTTACAAAACCCCTCGATTAACAGACACTGTTAGCACCAGCTGTTTTCGATAGTGTGGCCATTCTTGGGATGTTATTAAAGCGGCACCAGGGCTACAATGCATAGACTTTTTGTGCCCTCTAAAAACAACGATAAGTGAATTTTTGGTATATTTTAGCTACTTTATCTGAACTCATGAAAAAATGTCGTTACTCCTTTTTGCAAAACTGCAGTTTTGTAAAAATTATAATTTTTAATAAACTTCTCATCAGTGTGATATGGAAGTGAATGAACCAAAATGTAGTAAAAAATTGATATTTGAAAGCGATTAAAAAGTTGAAACTTTTCGAAAACATACTCACATACTCCATTAAGTGTAACCAGCTAATAATGAATGTCAACACTTTGGTATATATTGCGACTTTAAATAGCGGATATTTGTAATCTAACTTTCGGTCACCCTGGTCCCACATGGGCAGCTGCTGCGGAGCGCGCTGCAAGCAAAAAAGAATTGAAAAAACCGCATTAAAATTGTGAAAAGTGCACAAATTACATATAAAGTGAGCTAAATTGACAGTGTACAGTAATTTGTATTAGGAAATCAAACATAACTCATAATAAAACCACACGCAGCATCAAAAAAAAAGGTACGAAAAAATAATAATAAACAAGGCGAACGAGCCGATAGAAAGAAAAATAATATACATACGCAAACATGATGTTGATACACACACACACGAACACATACACGTATGCACACACCATACACAGACATTCGCGCAGTGGCGAACGACGAACTGCACGAAAAACGTGTTGTGTGCTAAATTTTCTGTGCAAAAAATAGAAAACGCAAAAGCAAAAAGAAAAAACAAAAAAACCTAACCAAAGCGAAATAATAATAAAAAGCGAAAAACAAAAACAATTCTGTTTGATAATCGAGCACAATACACCAAATGTAATAACAAAAACGGTAGTATGTATGTATTAATATAAATAATAAAATAGCAGAGAAGTAAAAGTTTGCAGCTAGCAACGAAATATAAATATTTTGTTATTTTGGAACATGGTTTCAAGTGAATGATGTATGTGTTGTACATGCGTACATATTTGGATGAGTGTTGTGTGTGTGAGTGTGTACTCTTAACTGTGTGTACATATTTTAGTGTTAGGTGGAAAAAAAGCGGGCGGCAAGTTTACGCAATCGCTAACCAACAACGAGCGACACAATGTACATACACATGTATGATGTACGCTGTGAAAAGTGTGCTTTTTGTATGTTTACGCTTTCCGTCTGTCCTTTTTGTCCGCAGTCGCAGTCACCGCAATAAGCGAGAGACAAACAAGAAATACATACAAACACACATGTATGGGTGTACATGCAAGCAGGTGGAGTCGCGCCGACGTCGTTTGTTTTTGATTTTTTCGTATTTTGTTTTTTCTTTTGGCTCCGTTGCTAGCTGAAAAATCAACGAGCGGCATTTTTACGCATTTTCAATATATGTATATCTAAATATGTGCATGCAAGTGTGTGTGTGTCTTGTTTTTATACGTACATACATGCGCGCGCGCGCTTCTCCGTGTGAGTGTGTATTTTGGTGTTTTTATTTATTTATTGTGTTTCTGTTTTGCTGATGCGGAGCAGCAGCGTAGCAGTGACCTAACAGCACACGAGTATGAGTTCGAGTGTGTGTGCGTGTGCGTGATACGTTCAGCTTGCAATGGTGTGAGTGTAGGCTTTTTGTTGTATTTATTTTTATAGCATTTTATTTACGTTGTTTTCGTTAATTTTATTTTGGTTTCATTTTGCATGTTGGCGCATGCAAGCTCGCTAGATCGATTTTGAATGGGGAGCCATGTGGGGACTACGCTCTCCACTATGTCATATCTATTGTATGTATGTATTTATTTTTGTATGTACCGATGTACGCGCGTACATCGGACAGTCTGATTGTCTTTCTTGTGCGAGCCAAAAGCAAATACAAAATCCAACTGAACACGCTACAGTGTGCCAGTGTTGCCATAAGCTTATTGGCAAAAATGTGGTGCTGCTAGAGTTGTCCATACGACAATTGGAATATTGAGGTACAATTCATTTTCAAATTCGATAATCAAATGTAAACAACACAATCTCAGATTGATTTTTGATGGAAATGAACTTATTTAAAAAATGGTTTAAGGATTGATAACTAAATATTGCCAAATTAAATAGAAAACATTTTTCTAGTTATATTGTGGTAGATGCAATTCATAAATAAAAAAGCTTAGTTCCAAGAAAAGATTAAAAACAATTGCAAACAGCTCGTTTGCTATTATTAAGCGTATTGCATTACAATAGCAACGAGTCCAAACACACAATAAATAAACAAAATGCCAAATTGTAAACAACAGCCTTTTGTGATAAGCTCATTTGTTGAGTGTAAAATCAGTTGTTTAAATCATGGTTTTTATTTGTGTTGCACATTTGGCAACACTGGCGTCGCCACAAAAGTACGAACTGCGAAGTACCAGAAGTAGGAGATGAAGAATGAAGATGTAATGAATGCGCGCTGCTCGCACGTTGCACAATAAGCATACAAAAAAACATATAAATTGTCCAGTGGCTTTGGGCCGGCAGCTGCTCCAACCGAGAACCTAGTTGGGGTCTCTTTTGCTCTCTCTCTCTCTCTCTCTCTGCCCGGGCAAAAGTGATGCCGCATTGCAAGAGAGCGCACGCGCGCGCAAAGACTCTCCCAACGCATTGTGTTTTGCCAGGCGTGTGCGAGTGTGCTCCTGTTGTGTGTATGCGTTCGTTTACTCACGTAGTGCCGCCGCAACGTAATAGTAGTAGTGTTATTATTGTTTTTATTGTTGTTGTGTCGGCTGTTTTTGTTTTTGCTTGTTGCCGAGTGCGCGTAAGAGTTGATATGCATTCGTGTGTGTGTGCGTGTATGGTAGCAAAACATAAGCAAAGCAAAAACGGAAAAAATAAATGAAATGTAAGTACATGTGTTTTTATACACACATACATTCATATATATGGATGTGTATGTTGCGCTCTCTGCAAAGTGGGAGACGGAGACAAACGGCCTGCAAAGTGTGTGTATGTATATATTTGGAAAAATAAGTATGTTTTATGTGTGTGTGTGTGTGCGTGTTTCATTTTTGGCTGTTGACTGACGAAAAACCTTGAGCATAAAAAGCCCAAAACACGCGTGAAAAGCTGCACAAATAAATTAATTAACTTAATTTTTGTGTGTTTCATTTGGCTGGTGAGCAACACGCGCTTTGTTAATGCTATTTGCGATAAATTTTAGCGCGCCGCATACACAAAAAGTCGAGCAAGAGAAAACGAAAGAGCAATAAAGAAAACAGAATAAACAAAAACAAATGCTGCCCCTGTACGTGTGTGTGTGTGTGTGCACACAAGTGTTTATTTATTTATTTATTAAAAAGGAAAAAAGAATTAAATTGGGAACTAACAAATTGGCAAAAATATACAGAACTTTCAAAAGCATGAAATTGTAATTGGGAGAAAATATGCTTATGAAAGTAAACAAATAAAAAAAAAAAGTGTGATGTTTACAATGCAAACAAAACAAAAAAACTTATATTTACGAAATATTAAGTTATAATAATTAAGTTAAGCTTCAATTATAAGTGGAAAATAAGAAGTATAAAGAAAATGTCAAATCGAATAAGCAAATAAAAGAAAAAACCATATCAAGTTATAAAACAAGAATTATAATGAATTTGATCATTTGCAGTTTACAACAAGCAGTGGGCAAGCTGACACCTTTCAATGGCCGCCACTACAACAACAACCACAACATTAGCAACCACCACCAACATCAGCAACAACAACCACAGCAGCAGCAGCAGTAACAACACCAACTCCAACAACAGCAACAACAATCATATTGTGACGGTGCACACCGTTCTAAACACACCCACCTCCGCTGCCGCAGACGCGGCAACTGTTGCCATAGCCAAGGACATGCTGCAGCTGCATCATGGTGCCGCCGCAGCCTTAAACAATAACAACAGCAGTAGCAGCAACAACAACAATAACAACAACAATAATAACAATAGCAATAGCAGCGCCGAATTGGCAAACAATCAAAATAATAGTAACAACAACAACCACTCAGCAAACCACCCACCTGCCCATGTAGTTGCCGCCAGCTCCTCGAGCTCCAGTACGCCGCCAGCGAACGCATTTGGTGTGCTGCGCTTCAACGAGGACCTGCTGCACATTACCGACGAGGTGACCGTCATCGGTCGCAACTCGTCCACGTCTCTGGTGCACTTTAATGTCGCCGAGAACAATCTGGTCTCGCGCAAACATTTCCAGGTGGTCTACGATGCCGAGCGTCGCGCCTTCTTTGTGCAGTGCCTCAGCAAGAATGGCATATTCGTTGAAGATTTCCTGCAGCGACGCCACGTGGATCCACTGCGATTGCCCCAACGGTAACAGCCACGGCACAAGCACAGTCCTGGTCAGCATTCAACATTAATCGTTCCAATTATCTCGTCCACATTCTTGCAGTTGTTTCTTTCGTTTCCCGAGCACCGAGATACGCATCGAATTCGAGAGCTTTGTGACATCACCGACGGACATCGCGCCCGATGCCGCAGCATTAGCGCCGGCATCGGTATTAAGCAGTCCGGCCGCAGCGGCGGGTGCGACTGGTGGTGCTCATGTCATTATAACGCCACCGCCAAGGGATGAGCTGCATTCGATACAGGCGACGCATCATCACAGCCAGCAGCAGCAACCGCAGCAGCAGCAGCCAGCGCATCACATGCAGCAGCAGCAACAAGCGTTGCCGTCGCATCATCCACTCCCACATGCACCACACCACCCGCTTCACCACACATCGCTGCATCAGCAGCAGCAGCAACAACAGCAGCAGCAGCAGCAACAACAACAACAGCAGCAGCAGCAACAACAGCGTCTGCCAGGAGCGCCAGCAACAGCAGCGTCTCATTTGTTGCCTGCAGGCGGCGATGGAGCTGCCATTTATTCACCGCTCAAGATTTCAATACCCAAAAAGGAGCAGAAGAGCCCCTATCTGTCACCAACGGGCAAGTGGAATTTATTTATCCATAAACGCAATTCTAATTGGCCGCATATGTTACTTCCAATTGGAGCAGTCGAACGCCTTTACTCGCTTCCGACTCAAATTCGACGATAGTTCCAAATTCCTTTGCACATCGCTGCAAAACAAAAATGTTTATTTGCTGAGTGATCCAAATACAGTAAACTGAAGCTATCACAAAATATTTATTTGTGCGCGAAAGGCGTACGCAGTAGCCGGAAAACTATGCAGATCGTTTGATGATTGAAATTCGAGTTAAGCATAAGCTAAGGGACTTTAAATCTGCGAAGGAATATCAACTGAAATATAGGAGCAAGTAATTTGAAATTGGGGCGAAAGTTTGTATTGGGAGCTGTGGGGAAAGTAGTTAGTTCTTAGATAAAGTTGTAAATTGTAAATTGTTTTTCATCTAAATGTGGGTTAATCGGTTCCTTTTATTTGCAGGTACAATAAGCGCTGCCAACAGTTGTCCGGCTAGTCCCCGTCAGGGTTTCCATCAGAATCAGACCAATAGCTACAACAACTACAGCAATAACAATACGGTATGATGGTGAAAACAATTCTGCATTGTATTCTAACTAATTCGGAGTGTTGTCATTTTGCAGCAGGATCTATTCCAAACACCATCGACAGCCAGCTATAACCACAATGAGAAGCCGCCGTATAGCTACGCCCAGCTGATTGTTCAGGCCATTTCTGCCGCGCCGGACAAGCAGCTGACACTCTCGGGCATTTATTCATTCATTGTCAAGCATTATCCGTACTACCGCAAGGAGACAAATAAGGGCTGGCAGAATTCCATACGTCATAATCTCAGTTTGAATAGGTGCGACTATTGTCTTTGCTGGCTATTGTTATGTTTCTTAATCGCCTGGTTTATTTCGCTGGCTACAGGTATTTCATCAAGGTGGCACGGTCGCAGGATGAACCCGGCAAGGGATCCTTCTGGCGCATCGATCCCGATAGCGGCGCCAAGCTGATCGATCACAGCTACAAGAAGCGTCGTCAACGCAGCAGCCAGGGCTTCCGTCCGCCCTACGGCATGCCACGCTCGGCTCCTGTGTCGCCCAGTCATATGGGTAAGTCAATCACAGCTGAGTTGATCGAGTTCAATCGTTTATCAATGAGATTCCCAACACCTTACAGATAACTCTCGAGAGAGCTCACCACTGCAGGATATTGTGTTGCAATCAGCACCTGGTTCACCCGGCATGTCCCTGGAGCAGCGTGCCGCCGATGCTGGTAAGCATGAGACATTACAAGTGTAATAGAAAGTCACACATCATCGAACTGTGTTAAATATATTCGCAGAAATCATCTATAACTCTCAGAATGCGCACCAGCAACAGCAGCAGCAGCAACAACAACAGCCGCCGCAGACGCTGCCCAATAATTCCAATCAATACAAGTGAGTGATCAATTCAAAATAGACATAATATGCATTGATTACATTCAAATATTTGCAGCAGCGGCAGTCCGTACTATGTGAGCAATCAAGGTGCTGGCGTTGCCGTGCAGCAGGCGCACATAGATGGCGGAGGTGGAAGTGTTGGAGCTTTAATTGCGCTCAAAAGGAATCATGTAATGGCCGTGTCGCATCCGGCACCGCCAACGCTACACCAGCAGCCGCAACAACAACAGCAGCAGCAGCCGCATTCTGAGATTATATACGATGAGCTGCCAACGGATTATAGTGGTCACATGGAGGCCGTGGAGGAGGAATGCGGCTCCACTGATGCCGCAGCGGCCAAACGACCCAAATATGTGTCTGAGGTGCTCTGATGCGTGCGCATTCAGAAGCAGAAACTCAACAAAGGCAAATAATAGTAGGCACGCAACTGGACAATTTATAACAGTGCCGGCGGCGGCGGCTGTAGTACCAGCAGCAATAGTAGTACGAGTAGGATCAGGAGTACAAGCATGAGCAAGATCAAGAGCAGCTGCGTCGTCGGCGGCAACTAGAACTCAGAAAACGTTGAAAAAAAACCAAGCGAAATGCAAAATATGCAAAACACAGCCCACTTGAAGGACATTTCTAGAAAGCTAAACACAAAATTAAGTATCTCCATCTAGTATATTGAATTTGCCAATCCCAATTGAGAAACCTCCTCCTCCTCCTCTAAGCAGACTTAAAAAACGAAAGCAAGTTAGACAACAAAGCTGATATTGAGCGATTGTTTATAGACTACATATACAAAGAAATTGTGAGATTGTGCTTATGTGTTGACCGTGCAACGGATCGACTTCCATTCCCACTCCCTCTTCATCCCGTATACAACTCCTATCATATTTACGATAAAACCCTTAGCTCTGACGAATTCAATATGCTCGATGACGCTACTCTCTAAGTACATAAACTAAATCATAAGATAAAATTCGAAGTAATGCAAACAACACAAAAAAAAAAGATGATATATATACCATATATATGAGAGTATATATACTATTGATTATTGTAATGATGTTTAAGATGTTATAGCTATGTGACCGAATGCGCGAGAAATGAGAGAAAATTAGGGGTAAAACCAAGCAAACAACACAACACAACAAACAGGCGAATGAATATTATTACCTATCTACATACCTTTACCTATATCGATTTAAATATAATTAAATATATATATATATATCTATATATATATATATATATAGACATGCATATATATACATATATAAAGTATATACAAAATATTAAAAACTAAAACATAAACATAACTACAAATTTACGGATACAAAACCATTATAATAATGCAAAAACAAAAAAAAAAACAAATCGAAAAATAATTGCACTTTATTTCTTAATAATGAAGGAAATCCCATTTAAGTGTTTGGACAAATTGTGTATTAAAACAAAAAGCAAATATCGAATTTTGGTTTTATTTCAATCCGAATGTTGCGTTACTGTAACATTTTTTGGAAAACACATCTATGCTTATTGCCTGTCTCACCTTATTTCGTCTACGGCCATCTTGTTAAACTAGCATGGTTAAGGAGATCTTCCAAATACATGTCAATCCCGTATTAATTTTCATATATTCACTGATATGGTTTAAATATAATGGTAAATCATTTCTTGGTTAAAAAACTATGGAATATCTTAGAAATACAAGCTAACGAAGACATTTTTGAAACTGGATGTGACGTCATGTCCTTCAATTTAATACTTGCCGATAACTTAAATTCACTTAAAAACAAAGCCGGAAGCACTTCTGGCATTTAAATTCTTCGAAGTTTACGATTATTGCCAAAAAATTTACTAGCTCTAAAAAAACGATTGAATTCCATGTTGAGTGCATGGGTTTCACACAAATACTTTTGAGCTCACGGGATGCAAATTGAATTATTGAATCGATGTTGTTATCGATAGTTTGATAACAACCAGTCTTTATATCAAACGTAGTGTTGGTTAAGTAAAAAACAAAATTCTGCTGGTAACTTGAGGCAGCAAACTATTATATATTAATATAGTAAATAGCCAGATATCTAAGCAGCAGTTTGATCATAAAAAATTATTATATTCTTTCATTTCATTCAAACTAAACAGTATTTTATATAAATTATTTTCTTGCATATCGTCTGAACATTCTATTTCTTCTAACGTATTTTTTTATGCCCTCTCGCAAATCTTGTAGCTATTTCTTTAATATTTTGTATCTACCGTATTTACTTATTTAATTTTGTTACTCGAATAGAACGTCTCTCTGAAATTTTCGGCAAACGATCAAATATGTCACCCTGTGGCCGCCATAAAGCTAAGTACACACGATGCAGCAAGTTGATTGCTGCAATCAAATTTGCACGTGTAAACACGTTGCAACCATTTTGCTGCAAACAACAAAATTGAAAAAATTGTTTTGCAGCAATATTTGTTGCTTGTCGTGTGTATACATTACTTTACAGTTATCTTGGTTGCGTCAGTTGCTTGCTTGTTTGCATATGCTGTTTGCTTTCAGTTGCAATATTGCAGCAAGCAGAGAAATATGTGGGATCGCGGGGAAACGATACTATTAATTGAATATTATGAGAATCATTCGGTTTTATGGGATGTCTTGTCAGCAGATTATAAAAATAAGATTAAAAAGCAAAATGCTTATTGCGAAATTGCTAAAAGATTAGAAAAAAGTGAATATGAAATAAAAACAAAAATTCATCATTTGCGCACTCAATTTTTACAAGAGGTGCGCAGAGTAAAGCAAAAAAATAGTGGCCAGGGTACGTCGGACAACTGCACCAGCAAATGGGAGTTTTTTGATGCACTTAAATTTATTAAAAATGATAAAATACCAAGTACATCCAAAGCAAAAAAAAGAAATCACGACGAAATTGAATTTAAGGACGAAGATCTGCTTATTAAAAAGGCAAGCGCTTTACTCGATAAGCCAGCGGATGACCATCAGGTGTTCGGTGATTTCGTTGCATCTGAGCTCAGATTGTTGAAATCACACCAAAATAGACTTCTGCTTCGCAGAAAAATTCAAAGAGCTATTTTGAAAGTATCGGAAATTGATAGCAAAGACACTTTTACTTGATCCATACCTAATGTCGACTACACTCGTCTACCAATTGTCCAGTTTTTGCCTTTTCAGATGGTAAAATAGAAAATGAATATATAATTTACATACATATGTGTTAAAGATATTCCCTTTTCAGACCTACAGCTTGACAAACTTCGGCTTGCAACCGTACTTACAGGAATGCGAAAAAGAAACATCAGAGAATGATATGAATCACGTGTAAAAAATGTAAATACATCAATAAACATATTAATTAAAACTTCATAAAAATGTTAATTCAAATTAATACATACCCGTGGATAAAAAACGCAATGTCAGGGCTAATCGCTCATTTGGTGGAATCGCAGGACGCATTACAGTGTCTTGTTTATTTATGTAGTTTTTTACTTTTTTCTAATAAAAAATTGGAATCACTGACTGATATGTGAACAAAATTGTAATAGTTTGTTTCATCGCCATTTTGTAGCTCTTTTAAAAAGTTCTGATGCACTCCTTTTTCATCTCTTTTGGAAATCCACTCTTTCACCCAACACTTTCTTTTTTTGCACACTCTAATCTCACTTTTTTGTGTTTAAGATTGCTAATATAGCAATAGCAGCAACTCTCGATTTTTGGGCCGACATAATACGATTATAAACACGTGTTACACCACTTATGTTATTGTTTTGGATATTTGTCACTTGCAAGCACTGCAAACAAAAAATGAAAACACGTGTAGACATTAACGCAATATATTGCACGAAATAGCCATGCAAAAATTTGCATGAGTTTAAATATTTGTGCAAACTTTTGCTGCAAATTATTTTCAACTTGCTGCAAATTGTTTGCATCGTGTGTACCTAGCTGGAGAATTTCATCGTACTTTTGATCTACTTCAAAAGTAAAGATGAAGCGAGATCTACACACATTTGTTCTACAAATTTACTGAGAATGGGTTCGTTGACGTGATCTACGATATATGATGCTACAGAGAAAATAATAGAGAATTTTCGTTTTATTCATATGAATTTTACATTTACAGCACATCAGCAGTTGATAATTTCATTTTTCATTTCAATCAAACTAAACAGCGTTATACTGTAATTATCTTCTTTCATATTGTGCAAATTTCTTATTGCTACGTCAATTTCTTCCAAAGTCAATTTTTTAAAACCGACATGAGTCAAAAGCTCATTGAAATTCTTACTCATCTCTTGTCCATTTCGTTCATTTTTTGGTACTTGTTTTGTTTTATAGCTCATGTATTCAAAAATCCATCGATATCGCTTGACTAAAGGGGACAGCGGCTGTACGATGGTTAGCCATTTTTTGAAAATCTCGAAATCAAATAGTAAAACCCTATCAGGGACTTTAGAATTCGGACACAATAACGAAATTTGCCCAACTGTAGCTTGGATTAGGGTTTCATTGTCATACTTGTCACCCAATTCAAAAACTTCCAAAAACATATCGGTTGTTTTCAATTTAGCGGGCAATTTCTTCTCACATAGGCTTATTATGGATGGTGCCTGATACATATGAGCGCATTTGAACAGACTGATCAGGTCTGCAAATTCTAATGGATCGAGAACTTGCTGATCGTACGTATACATGAATTTTCGAAATATTCTAAATATACGTGGCGTCACATCTTGCAATGCAATCTTTCCGGACGACTCCTTAAAGTCGCTTAAGAACATACACTTGAAAAACTTTGATCCAATTGATAGGATCAATTTGTGGCATTTGAATTCTTCGGACCCTACCGTTATTAAGCAGTCCGCAAAATCGACGTCTTCACATATTTGTTTTAGGAATTCAGTCGAACTATAAAAATGTTGTGAACAATATTACAAATCCATTATTATTAAACAACGGAATTCATCTTTGGGACCTTACGTTGAGCACATAGTTTTCGCCGACATAATTTTGACAATATATAAGCAAAATACCAGAACGAAATAATTTTAGTTAAAAATGGTTTATACAAATTGTTGTTAACCTTATGGGATGAAAATGGAAATGAAAGTGTCGATAAAAACCAGCTTTCACATATATATATAGGGTGACAGTTGGCTAAATTAGAAAGGCCAGGGACTAGCAGGCGTCTAAATTATAATCACATTTTGATTTCGATTTTTAAATAGCACATCAAGATTTAATTCGAAATGATCTTAATTAACGTCATCAGTAATGGCATTGCACGGAATATGGAAAAAATGTAGAAACTGATCGTTCACTCAGTAAACTGCGCTTTAAGCTTTAAGTCCTTTATATTATAGAGGTCGAAAATACCGCTTCATTTGCCAGATTTTCAAGACAATTGATTATAAAATAAACTAATTTGGCCAAGCGCTAGTTAAGTATATGCCTGGATAAACATAGTATGAGAAGTAATATAAAAGTCAACCATTATATTATACAATAATAATCATTTTAAACAAATTCGTTTATTGGTAATCTGTAAATGTGAATAAAATGCAAGAATTATACCTATAAGGCCTTAGTTTCTTTTTGAAGCCAGTTTAGAGTGAATGCATCGTCCGCCAAGAGAGGAGAAAGTGTCTCCCAAACTAGCTGATGATAGTCATTGAGCAAATTGATCTCCTGTTCGGAAAGCAGCTCTTTGATCACCATTTTAGTTTGTTTCGGGCACATGGTGATCGTCTTGAACGTGAGTGCACCACGATTAGCGAAATTATGCTTGACCTGAGCGGGCACAATTTGAACAATGTCTTCGATGCGAATGCCAAACTCGCCATCCTTGTAGAAACCGGGTTCGTTCGATATAAACATGTTTTGCTGAAGGCCTGGATCGTCGGGCATTAGCCGAAAGCCGACACCCATTGGTCCCTCATGGACATTGAGGAAATGACCAACGCCATGTCCGGTTCCATGGCCATAATCCAAGCCAACGTCCCATAGAGATTTTCGGGCCAGCACATCCAACACTTGACCCTTAATCTTAGTGGGAAATACCGTTGAGCCGAGCGTCAATTGACCCTTCAATACACGAGTATATGTCTCCTTCTGAAAGTCCGTCGGCTGGCCAAAGTGAAAGGTTCTGGTCACATCGGTTGTGCCATCCATATATTGAGCGCCTGAATCGCATAGATAAACCTCCTTATCGTTGATTGGGCGATTGGTCTCTTTTGCCGGATGATAGTGAATCACCGAACCATTCGGGCCTGATGAGCTGATCGTGGTGAAACTCAGACCCATGTAATGATCCTTGGTCTTGCGAAACGATTCCAATTTGTCGGCACCCGACATCTCGTCCACGCTTTCCCCTTTCTGTACGGCATCCTCCAGCCAGGCAAAGTACTGGCACAATGCAACGCCATCGCGTATATGGCTATTTATGAAGCCTTCGATTTCCTTCTCATTTTTAATTGCCTTGAGCAGTGCAATTGGTGTAATATCCTGATGTCGCCATGTCTTCGGCACTAGCGAATTCAAATACAAACTGCTTGTGGGTGATATCCATATTTTACCCTTGGTATTGCTGCTAATTTTGCGCACCGCATCGCCAATTGCCTCATAAGGCTGCACGGTGATCTGCACATTGTTTTCACTTAGATGCTCTTTGATGTTGTCGGGCAACTTGGTGGAATCAGTGAATAGCACAATATCCTCATGGGTTACGATCAAAAAGGCGAAAAATACGGGATTATAATCGATGTCCGAGCCACGCAAATTCAAGAACCAAGCGATCTCATCTAGAGCACTAACGACAAGTGCACTTGCGCTTTGAACCGTCATCTGCTCACGCACTTGTCCCCATTTCTGGGCAATCGTTGTACCAGCAAAGCACGATGGGAGCGCTATTATTTTGTTTGAGGTGCGCGCAGGTTGATCGTCGCCCCAGACATCGTCAATTAAATTGCGCTCAATGCCCACCAATTGACATTCGCATGTATTCAGTTCCTTCTCAATGGTTTTGCCCAAACGGAAAGAGTAGAGACGCGGGTCTACGCCAACTGCGCTACCTTTGGCCAGATGTTTGCCCAGCCAGGCGCCAATTGATGGCGTTGTGGCCAGTCCATCTCGCATCAGTGTCCAATTCGCATCGAGCTCCTTCTCAGCCTGCTGATAATAACGTCCATCTGTCCACAGCAGCGCCTTGTCGTTCGTAATAACCGCCGTACCAGCCGATCCCGTGAAGCCACTTATGAAGGCGCGTCGCTCATCGTGGGCACACTGATACTCGCTCTGGTGAGCGTCGTCAGATGGTACCACGTAGGCGCAAATTGCCGATGCTTCCGGTGCCGTAGATGCATGCTGCATCAGCTCGCGCAATTTCGACAATTTTTGCGTTGTGGCAGCGTTCGTCGTCATGATGCGTTTTAACGATGTACTAAATTTGTGCGCCACTTTTGTCCACTTATCTAAATACGCGGTCCTTCAACAAAAATAATGCGATAAGCAATCTCTCCAGATAAGTCGAAGTAATCGCACGAAATAATTTATGTATTTATTACCAAACCGGCACACTCACAAAATAAATTCTGATACAGCAATTTTTGATCAGCTGACTTTTCCTTCTGTTTTTATACACATTAAGAGTGTTGGAAAATACAAAGAGAAAGATATTCGATAAAGATATGGATATCGCGTATTGGTGGAATTATTCATGAACAATTTCAGTATTAGTTCTAATTATTTTGAAATTTTATTTATTAGTTAGTGGTTTTATCGACTTTTTTTAATTACCGGCGATATTCTCAACAATTGCTACAAGTAAAAAATTATTGAAGCAGCCTAAGTACTCTAGGTATTTAATCGATATATTGTATGAAGTGTAATTAGGTATTTATTATTGGGTTTTATATTTTGGCGTAAAAATGTACATTGAGGAATGTTGGCTTACTATCACATTGCATTCCCGAGACGACCCATTGTTCGATCGCAAAGCTCTACAGGCTATTCGATTTATTGTTAAATTGTGATTTTACTTGTCAGTAATTTGTAGAAAGTCAAAAATGGTGGTCAAAGCTGTTTGCGTTATCAACGGTGATGCCAAGGGCACCGTTTTCTTCGAACAGGAGGTAAGCCCATCTTAATTTAAAAAAACACTTGCAAGTCGAGCTGAAAAAAATATGGCAGACGGCGAACACTAAGGTCAAAGAGCCGGTGTCCACACCGCACCACACTGCCCGCTACAATCATGCACTCGTATCCGTGTATACATGTATGTATGTGTGTCTTGCGCTGCTACTTGAATTTCAATTGGCTACTTGGGTAGTTTGTGCTGTGTCATTTAATAAATGCAGAATTATATAATCAAAACAACAATGCGCATTTGTTGCCGTTACACACATACACGCAAGCACACACATACACATGTAAATTAGGGTCCGCTCTATTTAATAGTCATGATTATACGGTGTTTTGCTTATCAATGTGTCGACTGCTTTATCATTGTTTCACGCTTATGTCTCGTTCTTTCTGTGTCTCTGGTCTCTGATCTACAACAATTAGTCGGCTGCTGCACCCGTTAAAGTGTCGGGAGAAGTGACTGGTCTTGCGGCAGGCCTTCATGGATTCCATGTGCACGAGTTTGGCGATAACACCAACGGTTGCATGTCATCTGGACCCCATTTCAATCCTCACAAGAAGGAGCATGGCGCCCCCACCGACGGCGAGCGTCACTTGGGTGACTTGGGCAACATTACGGCCACCGGCGACGGCCCCACAGCGGTCAACATCTCCGACGGTCAGATAACGCTCTTCGGCGAGAACAGCATTATTGGACGCACTGTTGTGGTGCATGCCGACCCCGATGATTTGGGCCAGGGTGGCCACGAGTTGAGCAAAACTACTGGCAATGCTGGTGCACGCATTGGTTGCGGTGTCATTGGCATCGCTAAAATCTAAAGGAATAACCATTTGGATGGTTATAACCTCACATTTAACTTTATGGACTAACTGTATGAATGGAATTTAGCTTACGAATAGCACATCATTAATTGTATTGAGTTACGATATTTCCCCTTGGTTTGTTATCTATTTAAAAACAACCTTTAAGGTTCAATAAATGGTGTTTTGAAATCGGATATGTTGTCTTAATATTTTAGAGCGATCAGTTGTTAATAAACAATACCACACATTAAATAAATTTCAAGGTTTTACTTAGTGATTTAAAATATGTTTACTAAATAATTAGTAAACAATAGTTCATATATAAATTAATATTATTTACAATAGTACAGGTTACAGAAAAAACCAATTAGTTCAACAGAGCTATGGTTTGACTATCAAAAACAATATCAACGCGTTGGAGAGAAAACATGAATTCTAGATCAATTTGTATATAAATATGTGGGTGGTGCCTTTGGTGCGAATTTGATTTAATGGCTTCAATTATGTCTTATTGAAATACGACTGGTAGACGATGCCCAGCGACGACGTAGCGAAGAGGGTAAAGTAGCTCCACCAAGTGGCAAAGCCCAGAAATCCCTTGTACACTTCCGTAGAGAACACCTAAAAATATGGTAAACAAATTAGATAGTAATAGCATTACCTTTAAACAAAGTATCTTACATTCTTTAGACTAGCAAACGAAGCCTGCAGCGATTGTGCAGACTCCAAAATATTGAATTCCTGCTGGGCATTGGCATCGACGACATCATTTGGCAACGCAGCCACTTCCGAGTCGGCAGCGCATTCATGCTGCAAGACAACAGTCTCTTTGAAGATGCCGGCCCAACTGAATCCGCCGAGACTCTTGTACATGAGTGTCAAATAGAGACATAAAATGAGGGGAGCAGCAAACTGCAAGGTCACCACACAGAGGTAGTAAAAAATTGAGGATATCTGAAAGTAAAGAGCCAAATTAGCAGTGCGACTTTATGGAGTTCCTAAAGCACATGCCTTCTTTTGAAACTCGACATTGGTGATGCGGCCAGCTTCTTTCCGCAAATCGAGTATCTTGTCATAGGCTAAATTCAGATAGGACTGCAGATAGATGGGCATTAACGCGAATCGTACAATCACCACAAACACAACAAGCAGCAGACGCAATGTTTCGAAGACATGAGGTTTCAATCTGTTGGGAGGACGAAAACATGAATCCTGACTTTCTGCTCAATTTTGTAGGTATCAATTTCTAATGCTGATATGATATGCATGTACATAGGGGATGGGATTTGATGTTATCTTATTTGCAGTACTCACAGTGGTTGTTGCATGCCTTCGAAGACGCGCACCGTTAGATAGTCACGGCTAATGGGTCGTATCCACAGTATGACTAAGATGAAGGGCAGCACAAAACTAATATTCAGTAGGACTTGCAGCAGGCGATTGCCGCGACAGTATTTGAGCGAATCCCAATGCATTTTGGCCATGCGCAGACCGGGAAACGTAAAGAGCGAACCCAGTAGACCGCAGCTTAAAGCCAAAAAGAATTTGACCACAATTTTGGAGGCCGGTCCACTGCAAAAGAAAGGGTTTGGATTCAACTCAAACAATTCATTTAATAAATAAAGATACTCACGATGAGGGCAGACCCTGCTCGGTGAGGAACTTAGAGGCGCTCGCATTGAAGCTAGTATAGGCATCTTCCAGGCCCGTTTCCAAAATGCGTTCATCAATGATGAGCACAATCATGGCAATTAACAGGTACACAAGACAAGCGACTATCACCATTGAACGCTCGCCAATGGATTCCTCACTTTGAAAGTACAGCACGGTCAGCGAGGAGAGCAGTTTCAATGCAAAGAATATAACCAGCAGACACCAGACCATGCTTAGATTAATCTCTTGCTTCAGAGGATAGAAATAATGAAAGATCTCCGAGCACATATAAACGATGCCCGCGTATACGCTAAAATCCACAAGCCATTGGTATTCGGTGAAGTATCGCAGATGGATCACATCACGTTCTAGCACAGGCGACGTCTCCAGCTCCACTTCTATGCTCCGGGGCACATGGAATTGCTGCGATCCAGCGCCATTGCCGATGTTGCCATTTTGTTGCTTATGCTTGCTCTTGGCGGGTCGGTCTTTCGGTACGCCCCCCTTGGTGCGCAGCTCGTCATCCGTGGGATGCAGGTAGCGAACAAGTCCGGTGCGGCATAATATCCACTTGGCGAAGGAATAATGGGGACTTAGCTTCTGTATGACACTGACCATCACCAGCGTGATAACCAATTGGGCTCCCAAGACAGCCTATGAAACGGGCACACAAAGAGACACACATTAACATTTATTAGCATGCCAACAACGTGCGATTCTTGTTCATATATAACCATTTTTGGGTCAAATCTATTTTTGGTCCAATTATTATGCACATTCCATTTTTCCGGGCACACCATTCAGACGATTAATTTTCTGAGGGTTTCGCGGCGTCACTTACCATTGTTTGATGCCGCAATGTATTCTATGATAAACACTGGCTGAATTTTGTTACAATTTGTGCTAATTAATGGGTTAATTAATTCATGTTTCCTGTTTAAAAAGATTTGTATGTAAATCTTGACCAATTGTACCAATTGTTGGCACAGTGTGACCGCTGGAGGAGAAGAAATATCGAAGGCACAATCGATACATCGATGATTTTAAAAGTGGCTGCAGTACCATTGTGTTGATGTATCCCTGATTGAAGCACGTTTTTAAATGCCGGGTCAAAACAAAAACGAAAATTGATTGTACATAATGTTTATGAATGCCAATTTGTTTGAGCCGGGAAAATCGAAATCCGAGCGTGCCTTCGTGCAAAGTGCAGCAAAGCAGGGCACGCGTTTCGATGGTCGTAAAACCAGCGAATTTCGGGATGTGAAACTAAACTTCGGTGCCGATTGGGGCACTGTCACGGTGTCCATGGGTGAAACAACGGTGTTGGCGCAAGTCAGCTGTGATATTGGCACACCGTCAAGTGCGCGAGCCAACGAAGGCACGCTCCACTTGAATGTGGACATCCGGGGCGTGGCATTTCTGGACGAAGTGCAGGCCACCTACGATCAACGCTCTTTGACACTCAATTCGCTGTTGGAGCGAACATTTCGCAGTTCTCGCTGCCTGGACTTGGAGTCTTTGTGCATTGCCGTCGAGCAGCATGTGTGGTGTGTGCGCGTGGACATCAATGTGCTCAATCATGACGGCAATCTGTATGGTGAGTTAATACTTGTGTGTGATATTGCAGAGCATTCCTTGAAATCTGTTTCGATCCTTTGCAGATGCCAGCACCATTGCAACGCTGGCTGCGCTTATGCACTTTCGACGGCCCGAGGTCTCGTACGTTGACAATGAGATCCAAACGTACAGCGAAAGGGAGCGCGAACTGATGCCGCTACTCTTTTTGCACTATCCCGTCAGCGTCACCTACTGCGTGTACAAAAGTACGCCACAGCCTCTGGTCGATCCCACGCTTTTGGAAGAGAATTCTGCGGATTCCATCATCGTCTTGAGCTTTAACTCCTATCAAGAGCTGTGCACCCTCAATGCCGGCGGCACAGCGCCCACTAATGTACGCACCATTATGCAGTGCGCACATAGCGCAGCTCGAAGATCAAAGGATCTGGTGCAGTTTATACGCAAAGCATTGCAGCTGGATATGGAGAGTCGTCAGCAGCCCAAGCATGTGGCCGGTTTAATCGATCTGCTAAGCGGCTCGTCCAACAAATTAAGCTTCAAGCGGCTGATGCGGGAAGACCAGCCGATGGAAGTGGCTGCAGTGCCCTCCCGCCAGGCCCTTAAGACAGAACCTGATGAGAAGCCCGAGGAAATTGCAATGGAAGAGCACTCGCAAGTCGTGCAGCGGCCAGCAGTTAAGGACGACAGCAGCTGGCTGCCAGAGGCAGATGAATCCTCGCAGAATCAGCCGGATAATGCAGCGAAAAGTGGCAAAGCGGGTAAATCGAAGTCAAATCGGAACAAGTCCAAGGCGGGCAAGAAACAACAAGCGTTGGCCAAAAAGCAAAGTATGCCGAACGTTATTTGCAATGGACAAAATTATTAATTTGAAATTTCGTTACAGATCAAAGCGATTCAGAGGAGGAAGCCACACACATCATTTAAAAAGTCATTACTGCCCGGAAATTGTAAATGTAGCTTAAGCAAAAAATTAAATTAGTAGTTATAAAAGAGTGTAGAAGATACACATCAGTTGAGCAGATCAGAAAATGTCTCGTTAACTACTTAAAAATTAAATTAGTAGTTATAAAAGAGTGTAGAAGATACTCATCAGTTGAGCAGATCAGAAAGTGTCTCGTTAACTACTTAAGAATAGTGTTTTAAGAATAAAATGAAAACTTTTAATTGTAGCTGAAATGTATGGCATCCAAATATATTACTACTTTTGAAAAAAGAGAAGGCTAATTTCAGCAAAATTTGTACTTTATTTCTTTAGCAGTATTTCGATGTTAAAATTGCGACAAGTGTTTAGGAATAACATTTCCAGATGCCAAAGAAAGATTTGCACCTGCGATTTCTGATTGGAATTGACAAGTTGCACCAGTTGTTACCCCTCCAGCAGAGTTTTAATTTCAGCGGAGCCTTGGTGGTGGTTGTTGATGCTGGCGTTGTTGTTGAGTATGAGGAGGATGATGATGAATCCTCTGCAATTGCCAGCGTCACAATGATGGCAAAGATTACGACGATGAACGCTGCAGAGTACTTCATGATGTTATTGTTGCTAAGCTGAGACAGTTGCACTATATACTTCAAGTCGAAACACCCCGGTTTTATAGTGATTTAGTGTTCGACTTGGTATTTGCTTATCGACAAGTGTTCGGAACAGAAAGAAACCCCAGTCAAGGCGCGACAAAGTTTGTTGTTTGCTCCCAGCCAAATAATTTCGATGTAATAACAGTTGGCTGTCCGAACAAATAGAACACACACCGGTTCCGCATACAATGTCTATTTGAATAAATATGTTTTTGTAAATCACTTTTCATAGTTCATTTTCATTTTTACTCATTTTTAAGCTAGCTGACAACAAGTGAAGTTTTCTCAAATTCTCGTTAGTAAATTCCAAAATATATAAAATGCACAAGCAAGGTCAATGCCCGTCGTCGAAGATCTTGGATCTGGGTAAATGGGATACCAATGCTATCAGACATTACAGCACCTTGCCACGCATACAGAAACAGTTGCGCAAGGGCAACTGGTCGTACTTGAGCGATCATCCAGAGGTAAGCCAGACAGAGAGCCAAGACTTGCTTTAACTGGAATGCATAATGCACACTCTAAGCAACTACTTTCGAGGAGAACGAATTGCTGCAATTGAGAATCGATTAACACGTTCATAAGATCAGTAATTGCCATTAAAACCTATACAATTTAGTGCGAGATTTGGGTACATAAAATCGATTTTATTTTTCGCCAACCAAAAAATCTTGTGCTCGCCACATTAACGCCGTTTATTTGCCATTTAATGCTCATTTCAGATTCGGGCTATTATACGCGTTATAATGCACCAGGTGATGAATGCGAAGCCCGACAACGTTCGACAGTTCATTGCCAATTTCTTCAATTGTTGCCGCACGCCTCTGCTGGTGCCCATGGTAGGTTTGAAATAGTGTCCGCCACAAATTGTTTACACATTCACAATGCATTCGAATTAGATCAACACCCAACTGATGTACGTGAAGGAGCAGCTGAAACGCGGACGTTGGAGCAAGTTTGATGGCGAAATGTTATTTATGGAAAGTCCATCGACGCATTCGCTGCTCTCCACGGCATCGGCTGAGGCCAACGTTCATCCCGTGCTCACCTATGCCCTTGTCTTCAAGAAACCCGACGAATGTGGCCTGGACCGACCACCATACTAATTCAATTGCGGCACTTCTTCCATGTACAATAAAATTATAAATGAAACCGAGAACAGTTTGTTGGACCGTAGTTTAGCGTTGGTACTTGCAGCGAAAATGGTACATTTTATTGCGGCACTAAGTGCACAACGCCTCAAGGCTGCGTATGTGTGTCTAGCCTAATTACGTTAACAGTGTGCTGTTAACAGTGCACTCGCTGTTATGTTATGCTGCTGCTTATGCAGCGCATTGAATTATTTGGGCAGTTTTATTGTGACGCTCGTGAGGATCGCATGTTCGAGACATATTGCCAATAAGGTCGATTGAATGATTCGATGAGTGCTATAGTTTCTACTTTTGGCAACGTGATAATATATATCAGACGCTGTGGAGCTGCAAAGAGAGAAAACACTCGAATTCCTGCGAATTTTGACATTCGTTCTGTTGTTCTTAATCATATCCCTGTATCTCTATCGTTTCGCCTTCTAAACGCATAGGGATTGCGGGTGCGCGAGGGGGAGCGGCGGCGGAAGGGGGTGGGGGAGTGAAAGAGTAGAGAGTTGTGGGTAAGTGTCGATGTGAGACTGTTGTTGTGTAACCAGCCAAACAAGATAACATTGATTTACATCTCATTTTTCGGCAATTTCACTCGAAAACTTGTTCGGACCTTGACATCGCTTTCGTTCATTGTGTTTGTGTGCTCTAATTAAAGGCACACAGCGAGAATATGCCCAAATTACCAGCAGTTGGCATTGATCTTGGTACAACATATTCGTGTGTCGGGGTCTTTCAGCATGGCAAAGTTGAGATCATTGCCAACGATCAGGGCAATCGGACCACGCCCAGCTATGTCGCCTTTACGGAGTCAGAGCGTCTCATTGGCGATGCGGCCAAGAATCAAGTGGCCATGAATCCGAATAACACAATTTTCGGTGAGTTTACAATACCCCCCCCCCCCACGCTCACCACCTTGCAACCAACCAATTTACTTGCCACACGTTCATGAATGAAAAAACCGCGCACAGTTCGCATTTGTATCTTTCTCTTTTTTTTACCGATTTATTTTTGGGATCCGCATAATGTACGTACTCGTAGTATAGCTAGTTCTGCTATTCGGGCCGCTAAAAGTAGTTGCCTAAAAGTATTTCATTTCCCCAATCGCCCCCCGATGCCGCGCACTTGGCGGCTGCTGCTGCTTGCCGCTGCATCGCCCGTGGCGCGTCTGAGACTCTTCTGCATCTGTTTATTAGCATAATTTGTGTCAGCTCGCTTCTGTGTCGATTTTTGCGCGCTGGCACCCAAAATGAGTGAGCTACACAGAAATATTTACAAATAGCATATTTACATGTTATTTTATTTGCACTCGCCAATTCCGCACTCAACTGAGTCAGTACCTTGAGCGCCATCTGCCGTCGAGTGGCAGTGTTATCAAGGGAATGCTGCCTAAAACATTTAGCGAATGTCGCTGTAATCGAGGTCGATCCTTAAATATAATACTAGCATTAATTGTATTCAACATTAGAGCGTAACTCAATTGAATTTATTGCAAACTGCAAAATAATATTCCATGTGCTGCAGTTCTAAACGTGTAACTTTCCCTTTTTAGTCTCAATCATCTCATTTACTATCTAACAACTATTGATGGCTTCCATCAGGCAATTCTTTCTAAACTTTCTTTAATCTCTATCTCTCTTGTCGGAGAATCGAGCAGGCCTAATGCTAAGACTTCTTTCTTTTTCTTGTACTTTCATTTCAGTCTCAGAGTCCACATAAATCTGATATCCTGAAAAACCCGACCCGACCCATCGACGTTCCAATACGTTCAGCGCTTAGCGCCATTCTGTAATTGTAATTTGTAATCTGTATAAACCGCTCCCGTCCATAAGTTTGTCGTGTTCGTAGCTAAAATAAAGATAAGCCCACCACCATTATTGTGCCGCCCTCCGTTTGTTGCTCTTTCACGTGGTTCCACTTTGCAGATGCGAAACGCTTGATTGGCCGCAAGTTCGACGATGCCACGGTGCAGAGCGATCTCAAGCACTGGCCGTTCCAGGTCGTCTCGGAGAACGGCAAGCCGCGCATCCAGGTCGAGTTCAAGGGCGAGCGGAAGAGCTTCTATCCCGAGGAGATCTCCTCGATGGTGCTCACCAAGATGAAGGAGACGGCCGAGGCGTACCTGGGCGGCGTCGTCAGCGACGCCGTTGTCACGGTGCCCGCCTACTTCAACGACTCGCAGCGCCAGGCCACCAAGGATGCCGGCACCATTGCCGGTCTCAATGTGCTGCGCATCATCAACGAGCCGACGGCGGCGGCCATTGCCTACGGCCTGGACAAGCAGGACGGCAGCCAGGGGGAGCGCAATGTGCTGATCTTCGACCTGGGCGGCGGCACCTTCGACGTCTCCGTGCTGACCATTGAGGACGGCATCTTTGAGGTGAAGGCCACCGCCGGCGACACGCACCTGGGCGGCGAGGACATCGACAACCGCATGGTCAATTACTTTCTGCAGGAGTTCCAGCGCAAGCACAAGCGCGATCTGGCGCCTAACAAGCGGGCCGTGCGCCGCCTGCGCACCGCCTGCGAGCGGGCCAAGCGCACGCTCTCCTCGTCCACGCAGGCGAACATCGAGATCGACTCGCTGTTCGAGGGCATTGACTTCTACACTTCGGTGACGCGCGCGCGCTTCGAGGAGCTCAACGGCGACCTCTTTCGCGGCACCATGGAGCCGGTGGCGAAGGCGCTGCGCGACGCCAAGATGGACAAGGCGCAGATCCACGAGATTGTGCTGGTGGGCGGGTCCACGCGCATACCGAAGGTGCAGCGCCTGCTGCAGGACTTCTTCAACGGCAAGGAGCTGAACAAGTCCATCAATCCCGACGAGGCGGTGGCCTACGGGGCCGCCGTGCAGGCGGCCATTCTCACCGGCGACACCTCGCAGGCGGTGCAGGATCTGCTGCTGCTGGACGTGACGCCGCTGTCGCTGGGCATCGAGACGGCCGGCGGCGTGATGACGACGCTGATCAAGCGCAACTCCACCATACCCACCAAGCAGACGCAGATCTTCACCACGTACGCGGACAATCAGCCCGGCGTGCTCGTCCAGGTGTTCGAGGGCGAGCGCGCCATGACCAAGGACAACAATATTCTCGGCAAATTCGAGCTGTCCGCCATACCGCCGGCGCCGCGCGGCGTGCCCCAGATCGAGGTCACCTTCGACATCGATGCCAACGGCATACTCAACGTGAGTGCGGCCGAGAAGTCCACGGGCAAGGTCAACAGAATCACCATCACCAACGACAAGGGCCGCCTCTCCAAGGAGGACATCGACCGCATGGTCAGCGACGCCGAAGCATATCGCCAGGCGGACGAGCAGCAGCGGCAGCGCATCGATGCCAAGAACCAGCTGGAGACCTACTGCTTCCACATGCGCTCAGTGCTCGACGACGAGCAGGTGCGCGCCAGCCTCAGCGAGGCGGAGCGCAACACCATCCAGCAGAAGTGCAACGAGACGATCAGCTGGCTGGACGCCAATCAGCTGGCCGAGCAGCAGGAGTTCCAGCACAAACTGCAGGAGCTGGAGCGCGTCTGCAACCCCATCATGATGCGGCTCCACCAGGAGGCTGGCATTCCTCCGCCCTCCGCGGCGCCAGGCGGCTCCAATGGTGGCGGACCTGGGGCCGGCGGCATTGGCGGTCCCACCATCGAAGAGGTCGACTAGAAGTCCCCGCCGCGTCTGTGTTGTTGTAGCCCCTCAAAATTCTCAGTTTATTTCTTTCAATAAACCATTATTTTTTTTCTTTTTTTCCCCATAGATAGCACTTGATTTTCATACTGTCTTTATTCAGATCTTAAGATTAAGTCACAAATATACGTAGTCTGTGTGTGTGTGTGTGTGTGTATATGCCGAAGTATGCGTGTCAATGCCTTGATAAATTATCTGATTGAAATCGATAATTAACTCAACGTTATGTACAGACTGCTTAGAACTCTAGTATTATCCACGTTGCGCTCAAATTCGCTGCTTCGTCTAGATCTTAGGTAAAGGAATTGAACATTGTAAATGATCGAAATGAAAGTTTGCCATGAAACTTTAGATATGTTCGTCTACTTCTTGTACAAACAGATTTCACCAAAAAACATTACACTAATACAACAAACACATATCAGTTAATATAGTAGTATGATTATAGTATTTGATTAGGGTACACTCTCCTCATTATTGTATTCGCATGAAACACCTGTGTAGAAAATGCACAAATGAGTTCGTACTACGCTTATTGTAGATTTCCTTTGCATGAGTAGTATAGAATCAGTATTGTACAGAAAACACAGCTATATATTATGTATATAATCGTTCTAAATCGTTCAATCAATTTCTACAAATGTACATACATACAATAATTCGTCTAAATTCACGCATGCCTCGAATGGTATTCGAAATAACTGGCGACTGATACCGAATTTGCTATCTGATATTCTGGATATCTATTGAACAGATATTTACCGAGTAGTCCTATTATAAATACTATAGGTATAATTATTTTCATCGCACGCGCTTGGTATATATACGTATACCATATAATTATGCATGTATAGTATAAACTGTATATAAACCGATTTTATAAATTCATTTGTGTATATTTAATCAGTACTAAACTTTAGGGTTCGCACTCCTAAACTCTCATTAACAATTAACTATAATTCATTTATTACGTAAATATAATACTTATTCGATAATCGAAAGTACTCGGCATGGTCTAGTGGGTTGTGAATAGTGTGCGACTGAAGATCACAAGCTTATTCGGATGTCAAAGGGTGCAGAATTGTCTAGGAAAATATTTAAAAAATTAAGAATTGGGTTATTCATATTAAGGAAACGTGAAGTAAAAGTGAAAATTTAAATAATTGTACACTTTAACTATATTAATAAGCTGATGATAGTAAAATAAATATAACTTCAAAAAATATAGCTAATTTGTTAGTTAACTAATCACTTTTCAATAAGTAATTCTTAGTACTTTCATTAATAATCGTAAACTAAATCACTGTTCTATTTAGAATCATTTAGGAGTTGGAGAAATTAAATTTGCATCGACAATCTGACAATCTGTGCTTGTTCTTTTCGTGATGTTGAGTGAATGTGTATAATTTCTACAAAATTGCATGAGAATACGTATAAAATGTTTGGGGATGAGAGATGCACTTAGACAACAAGTTGGAGTGGTTTGAGAATGCCTCGTCTGATAGGTTAGCTCTTGCCCTTGATTAGGAGAGACGCTTACTATGTTACACATAATCTAATTGGCTAAAACTAAACACGTTTGACGTTTAATTCAATGAACTAACAATAAGCTTTAACTGAACTCCAATATATAACACTATTCGCGATAGGTTGCGTACATGCTAGACACTAGACTATATAGTAAGTACTATATGTATGCACTATGTGTACAGGACTTGTGTGGATCGCTTCAACGAGATCGCGTTCAATTTTAGAGTGCCTCAGTCGATGAGCTGCAAGGACCATTATAGCCATTGGTATTATTCGCTGCTGCTGCGGCTGCTGCTGCTGCTGATGATGATATTGTTGTTGCTTTGGGTTGGATAAGCTGCTTGTAAGTGGACTCAAGTCTGGGTGGATACTAAAGCGTCAAATGTGTTTAAAGCCACATGCTGACATCATCTTCATCAATTGCGGGCATTGCACTCACCTCCTGGTTCTCGTCGAGTGACGGCAGCAGCTCGTCCAACGAGTTGGGCGTCAGCGGGCTGGGCGTGGCCATGGTGACGCGGCTAATTGCACCATGTTGCAGCAACGCCTCGCCAATAATGATCTGCGGCTTGTTCTGCGTGAGATGCTGCTGCTGCTGCAGTCGCGCCAGGCGCAGCTTCATCTCCTGCCGTATCTCCTTCTGCTGCACCTCCTTCTCGAACCGCATCATGCTGTAGCTGCGCACCGACGAGCTTGTGCTGTGCACGGACGCTAGACTTGGTCTTCGAGAACCTGCAAAGTGAAGCCAAACGAAATGGGAGATTATATTAATTGCACGTGCTTTGCACAATTGCTAGTACTTAAAGCTAAGCGAGGCAGAGGCAGAAGCAGACACAGAGAGAGCAAGACAGTAATAGAGAGAAAGACAGACAGAGAGATAGAGAGAGAAGAGAGCGTGGCGCGGAAGAGTCTGTGAATCGTGAGTGGGAGTAAGAGGGCAAGACGCGAGGAGCAAAGCAACTATGCGGCAAACGCTGTATGATTAAAGTGGCTTGAATCGAGCAAAGAGCAGGCAATAAATTACGTATACGCTACAGAGAGAAAAAGCTAATTTAAGCAAAGCATTTTGGTAAGCTGAATATTGAAATGAATAACTAGAGAGCTTCAGGAAATGTATATTGTATTTTTTTTAGAGAGTTTAAATGGCAATATATCAATTTAGCCTGCAAATTGGCCAGAGGAAGTTCTAAAAGAAAACTGGAATTTATTCATAAAGAATTTCGCCAGCATTTTTATCAAAGCAGAATTTTGTAGTCTTCCTTTATTTTGCTTCAAATAATTTAAACAAAAAAGTAGCATTGAAGTGTAGCAATGAAATGCGCAAGTAACTTTGAGGAGATTGTGTGAACATTGAACCAGATTTACTAATTAAATTAAGGCAAGCATAGGACTTCAGGCGCTAGCAAAGCGTTAGACTATTCTCTTAAGAATACTATAATACTTAAAGAGATGCTAAACATGACAACAAGTTAAAAGTTGAGATGAAAGTAATTTTTTACATATATATACACAAAACAGTTTCATTCAAAGTGGAGATAGAGAGAGGGAGAGAATTAGAGAGAGAGAGCACATAGTAAAGAAACGTCAGCGAGTTCCGGGATGTGTGGGGGATGTGTTATCGTCTATCGATAGTTGGGGAATCGACTGGAGAGTGCAAGGAGCGTGCTCTCACTCCAAGGAAACATGCAATTATAAATTTGAAATGTGTGTGTATGTGTGTGGAGTGTTGGTGTGAGTGTGGATGTCTATGTTATAAATATATTTAGTTAATTAAATTAGATGGTGTTGTTAAATTTCTTAAAACTGGAACATAATCACCGCCATATTGCTTCAATATCACCTTGTCAAGATTACAGTACTTTACGATCATTATCAAAATAGCCAAGAAACAGTTAAAGATGTCGTTATCACTCAAATGCTTATACTTTCACTTAACACTCTCCTAGAGTGTGTGGATCTATGTGTGTATATTATTGTCATATCGAATCGTTAAACACTTTTCCCTACTATTCATACACTATATATTGTGTATGTGTGTGTGTGTGTGTGTGAGTAGCTGTGTAGTGTGTGTGTGTTGTAGTTATGTAAGTTTTTCATCAACCGAAAAAAACCAAATGAAAAGAGAATCGAATTTGAAACAGAGATTTGGAAGCACATTGAACATCAATCATTTCGAACATAAAAACTTGTTACAAGTTCAACAGATAAATATTTTCGACAGTTTGATCAAATTTACTCTAAAATTTCAATGCAAATGCGATGACTTTGAAATGCGCCAATGTACACAACAAAATGAGCCAATGAAACGAACAAATGAACGAGCACCAAGTTTATTCATCTTGTGGATCCTTTTTGTTGAAGGCACAAGATTAATAAGCTCGTTGCTGCCTTAAGAAGACAGGTAACTTGGTTGAGATGTGTTGTCGCTGTTATCGAATGAGCAGAGGAGCTTGAGAAACACAACTCGAACGTAACGTGTTCAATCGCAACGCACACACAGCAAATTGAACAACACACACACACTCGCACACACACATACGCGGACACACACAAGATCGGGGGAGTAGAGAGGTCGATTGTGAATGATTGATGATGCTTGATGCTTGATGATGGTGTGGAGTTGATTTACCGCAAATCTGGGCGTTTCGCTCGCCGGCGTGGGCAGGGCGCCAATATGGAAATGATGCAGCTCTGCATCATAGTTGTAAAGACCACCACCAAGATTAAGACCACCACTGCCACTGCCATCGCCACCGCCAACGCCACCGCCAACGCCAGCGCCTATGCTATTGATATTGAACCCAGCATTATCATCGACATTATGCTCATCATAATCATCATGCTCATCATTGTCTTGGTGGTCATGGTCAACGCCATTCATGCCCAAGAGGGTCCTAAATCTATCCTGATTCTTTGACTTCGCCGGCGACAGCTCGAAACTGAGCAGATGCCGTTGGTGATTCAATTGCTTCTGCAGTTGGCGGTTCATGGACAGCGTGCTCTCGCAGCTGCGACAGACACCGCCCGAGCCCGAGCCCGAGCCGTTGTTATCGTCGAGCGTGTCGCGCGAATGCTGGCTGCATCCCGCGCCCGACGTTTGACGCGACGAGGCGCGTGAATTTTGCTTAGACACCGCCGTTATGTGACACGATATGAGCAATATGGCGGCCGATCTAGCCGCACCTGTTCGCGATGTCGACACAAGTATGCCCTTCGAGCCGCCACCGCCAGCACCACCGCCGCCTGCGCCGCCTCCGCTGTGATGGCCGGCGCCGCCTCCGCCTCCGCCCCCGCCACCGCCGGCGGCAGCGCTGCCGCCGATGCCGGCCAGGCCGCCGGACGAGGCGCGCCGGTTGCCAAAGGAGCCTATCGAGCCCGTCGACCGAATGCTGGAGCGCGACGACGGACGCGCCGAGTGCACCGTCAACGGAATGCCTGCAAGAGAGATCACAGCGATTAGGCAATATCGTCAACAGCAACTACAACTTTAAGCAACTGTCTGTATATTATTTCTACTAAAAGTGTGCGAAAGAATAAATCAGCTATATGTAGTTACTTATAATAACATAAATTTAAAAATTAGTTTGAATTTTTGTGTTATTTCTAATCTATAATTCAATGTCTTTCTATTACATACGAGTATTTTCTATACATTTCACAACTATTTCGCTACAAACAACATTAATACATATAAACAACAACAGTAAATTGCACTCGATTTTAATAAAATATGAACAAAATTAAATATTAATAAAATATGCTTTAAAATTAAATATTAATTTTTAAATTATTAATTGTCTACAATATAATATACATAAATACAGCAAAAACTTCGTATCAAACAATAATACAAAATTTGGATTAAATTTTTATAAAATATAAACATTTTCTAAAGCTTTAAAGTTTTTAAATTATGAGTTACTCTCTTATAATAGTACATATGAGTAGGTTCTATATATTTCAAAACTAATTTTCTACAAAATAACAGAAACATAACAGCAAAAAACTTCGTAACAAACTATAATACAAAATTCCGACTCGAATTCCTAAAATTCCTAAAGTTATATATTACTGCAGAATCTAATGCTTAAATACAACGCTTTTTTTTCCATTAATTGACCAAATAATCCAATTAATTCAGTTATGTTCTTTGTAAAATAAAATAAAAAAATTGTTGCAGTTATCTCTAATGGGCAATTTAATATCGATTTCAATAAAAATCGCACTATAAGCACAACAAAGAAAAATTATAATATGAGTGTGACCAACAACATGCTTACAAAAGGTACAAACAAACGTCTGGGTATAAAATGTACCAAGCTGGTAAAAATGTACCAAATTTGGTGCAAATGTACCGCAAGTGAGAAGTGCGCTTTGGCGCAGTTTGTACCTGTATCACTGGAGTAGAGTATGGGCGGCGGAATGTTGGCATCGCCGAAATTGCGATGCCGCGGATACTTGGTCTTGCTAAACAGATGCAAGACCATGCAGATGAGACCCGCCAGCACCGCAATGCCCGTCGAGACGCCCAGCAGTGTGGGCAGATCGGCGCTCAGCTCGCTGAGATCTGCAAGCAAAGTCGTAATTGGATTGATCAATAGGCACACACAATTGGAGTTGAGTGCGCGCACCTGGTGTGCAGAAGACACGCCTCGTTGGCTTCGTGTAGCTGACCGAGTGGTAACCACTGGCGCACTGGCAAATCGCATTGTGCCGCACCTGAACACAGAGTGAGTTCTCGTCGTTGTAGAGGCATGTCTCATCGTAGAAACACTGATCGCCCAGTTTCTTGGCTGCGCACACGATGAAAATAAAATGAGAGGGATTTTACCTTTACTAGCAACAAAGATTTCGACGCAACAGTAGTTCAAAGTGGAGCTCAAAAGAACTGACAAGTGAAATCAATTGAATATAGCTTACGTTTGGCGCAACCTTTTACGGGGCCCAGCTGCACGGGATAATTGCGTTCGCAGCTGCACGTTTGTGTCTCCTTTTCGCAGGTGACGTGCAACAGCTTCGCATCACATTTCAGCTCGTTGCACGGCGCTCCAATGTATTTACCTTTCGCTGAAATGAAATGACAGCAACGAGACTTTATGGCCATTGTAATTTAAGAGCAATACAATTGTACGAAGGGTCCTTTTTTTAATTATATTTATTTATTTCTTGTGGTCTAAAAAGGTTAACTGCAATATATTAGATTTCCTTGACCTTTCCAACTGCCCGTTGCCTTGGCAAACTGCGGCCCGGCTTTGCGGTCAGCTGCCACACCCCAAAATTAATACCCCACAGATCATAACTCTCATAAATTGCACAACAGCTGCCGAGACTCTTCCGGCTGTTCCAACTGTCTGTGCTTTGTGCTCGTTTTGGGGGATTTTCGGACTGCATCTCAGCCACGTTGCCATGTTGCCATGACACCAAGCTAGCAGGTTGCTGTGTTACCTTGGCTTGCCGGTTTCCAGTTGCCACTGAGCCGCAATGATTCATGGGCTTATTCAATTTATTTTGGTCAAACTGCGGACTTTCAGGCGCGCGCTTTCAAAGGTCAACATAACAGTCCATAAATGTGTGTGGAACCCACAAGCTTAGTTATTAAATGGCATTGCGCTTGTGTGCCTAGTGAAGGCTTTGGCTGGAGATTATCCCAAAATGAATTACGCTTAAAAATCACATTATCAAAATTACATTTCTGGGCAAAATAAATAGATATGCGGAAGGCTGCAAACAGCAAAATTAATGCCAAATTTATAAAGAATTTATAGCTAACATTTTGTTCAGATTTTCACTAAACTTTATATTAATATAAATTCAATGTGTTGAGTTGCACTACATACATATTTCAATGTCGTATCGTTTGCCACTCACCTGACTTATTATTAATCAAGGCCTCAATATCGTCTATATCATCCGGATAACTGGCATCGTACTCATCTTCAGGCACATGGGCGACATCACGTTTCTCGATTTGTGCGTTTTGTTGCGGTTGCTGTTGTGTTTGACTTAAGACTAAAGGTGCTGTTAGATTGGACATGGCGAGCGCGTTGGCTGTGGCAGCGCCTGCTGCAGCCGAGGCATGCAGCATCAGATAGCCGTAGATGAGCACGGCCAGCGTCAGATAGTGTCCATTGCCTTGGCACAATTGCAGCCATCCCAAAAAAGCCATGCGCGTTCTATTATTGTTGTTGCTGCTGTCGAGATGCGGCTGCGGCTGCTGCTGCTGCTGCAGTTGCAGTTGCTTCTGCGAAGTGGGCGTGTCAATGGCCAGCTGCAGCGCCGTCAGCTGCAAACGCTGCAGTAGACGGTGCAACGTTAACTTCGCCATTTTGTCATCTTGCGGCAGCTGCCTCAACACGTTAGCAACTTTTTGACAACTTTTGCCATTTGCACCGCTTGCAATGATATGTTCTCCCCCCGCTTCCGCTCCGCGCTCCCTGCTTCCTATACCGCCACCCTTCCGCTCACCACTTGCACTTGCACTTCCACTTCTTCTGCGGCAATGTGCGATTTTCTGTGTTCTATTTGGTTTGCTCTTTGTTGAGTTGTTTGTTTGCTGGCTTGCTTGTTTGCTTTGGGGTTTGTTTTCGCCTTTTTTCCGCTTCGTCTGCTTGGCAAATGGCCACAAACTAGCGCATATTACGTATACGTAATACGTATATTACGTATACGTCATGCAGTCCACACGCAGTGTCGCCGCTGTTGCAGTACAAGTTTAGCCTCGCTGCTCTTGTTGCTGTTGCTGTTGCTGTTGCCGCTGAGTGGCAAACTTGGCCGCTGCCTGCGCTGCATGATAATTTTATGTAATTTGCTCTCGCGGCAAAATTGTTCGTGATGCGGTCATCATCATTACGGCTTTTTGCCTGGGCTTACGAGTTTCGTGGCATGCCACCCGCCCGGTGGCGCATATGGGCCACAAAAAAGCGCTGCAACGCGATGCGTTTGCGTTTGCCGTTGTGTTGCATGCGCCGTTCGTCTTGTTATTTGTGTTTTAATTTGAAGCGAGTTAAGGATTTATTGCACGAAACTTTCTCTTCGCGTCCAACTGCAAATTAGAACCGAAAAAAGGTCAGCTTTATCAATGTGCCAAATGCATAAAAATAGCGCTTAGTAAATGCTAAATTAAAGCGCCCAAAACGCGAAACATGCCAAGTCAACATACGTATAAAAAGCGAAATTGTTATACTGAAATAAATAGTAAAAATATTGCCTATTAAATCCTACTCTTCTGACTTTGCATGGAGATTAAAATACTTTCAAACTGGCACATAGATATTGATATAACAATTGAGAAAAACACCTTGTAGATTTTGGAGAACCAAGTCGAATTCGTAATCGACAACCTCCAAAATAACAATGGTAAATATGACATTCTCTAGCTTCTAATATATTCCTTATCGATTTTCAGTTAAATCAATTATGTTATGCACTTTTCTTAATTGAATCATTTTTGCAGCAAATTGATTATGCGGGAATATAAGATACTTTAGCGGCATGTGGCAACTACACTGACGACAGCGTAGAAATTGCTGCAATGCTGCAACTCAGCTCAATCTTCCCGTAGTGTTCATTCTCATTCAGTCAGCCAATAACGTTGCCTTTGAATCGAAGTGGCAATCCTTCAAACTGGAGCACAACAAGGTTTAACAGGACAACAGTGAAGCACTGCTACTCAAGCAAATCTTCGTTAACAACAAGAAGCTTATCGTCGAGCACAATCGACAGTAAGAGGCTAGCTACGCAACCTAAGGGGCTTAAACGAATTCGCGAACTTGTGGCCAGAGGAAATAACAGTTTTGATGATGGGCAGCCGAAGTACGACTGCCCATTCAAGTGACTATAACTAAGACCCCAAACTGACGGAGATTGAGCTGCCGGAGAGCGTGGAATGGCGTATTCATGGCGCCGGGAGCAGCGCGAAAAATCAGAGACAGTGCAGCAGCTGCATTTGGCACTTTGGAGGGTCATCACTACCTAAAGGAAAATGCTTGACTTCTTGGAGCAAAACCTGCTCGATAGCCACTCGGCACACTTTAAGAAGCTTTGCGCTATGTGAAAAACCCTGGCAGCAACAACATAGCTCATATCCCTAGGAAAGCAAACGGGATAAATGTTGCTTTCGAAGCCAGCACATTGGTGTGACCATCAAGGGAACTGGTTGCGTCAAGCCGGACGAGGTAGTTCTGGAAGCTGCTCTGGCCAAAAAGGGTCCTATTTTGGTCGTCATTGACCCCACACATATGCAATTCTATAAATCTGGTATCTACAACAAGGTCTGCACAGCCACGCCACTCACTTTCCACTCAATGGCTCTCGTGGGTCATGGATAGTCTGGCTGGTAAGTTCTGGCTGCTGAAGAACTCCTGGGGCAACTGGGGCGCGGATACTTTCGCCTGATTCGTAGGTACAACCTGCGTGGCATTGTCAGGTCCGCAGCTGCAGCGCAGCTATTCGTTTGAAGAGCCATAAATCAACGAGGCTATAAGCAGTAATTGAATGTTCAGCCATCAATCTAAATTCGATACAACATGTATTCCACAATTCATTGCTATAGTTCTATGATTAATCGAATCAGCTGCATAACGAATTACACTCCTCAATATTTTGTGTACACGCTTAATGTTTAAATCATATAAACTTTACTAATTTTATGGCTACTACTTTAACCAACTCTAAGTAACAAAAATACATTATGTTATTTATATTGATTTATGCCGATAACGAAGCCAAATTTAAAGTGGTTCGATTTCGCGTAGTAAGTAGAAATAATAGCTACAGCAATGATAAAACACAAACAATCTATGTAGTGACAGCTTTGTTATAGTCTGGATGAGATTAAGATAATAAGCCGCATGTAATTAATAAAACCAGCCGAAAGAACGAGACGGAAAGGTCTTAAGAGATAAACTCAAATGTGAAATGAATAAATTCATAGGAAAGCTCAGATAAATGCGAATGAAATCCAGTGAAAATGGAAATAGCACAAAACACGCGACAAAAGACGCGAAATAGAGAAAAATGAACGGACAATAGATACGAAATTTGTCGAAGGGCATGAATAAAATGTGGGAGATAATGCAAGTGATAAATTAAGTTGAGCGTGGTATGCAAATGCTGTGAGCTGTAATAAAATTTAATTAGAATGTCACGTAAAATAATGGAAAATTAATGCATTAATGTTCTTATCACCCTCGCAATTGGGATCCATATACGAGTAGTGGCAGCCATAAATAGCAGCTGGGAGACTCCGCCAACAACTGGTGGTAATTACAACGCTGCACAGCCAGCAACAACAACGTCGGCCGACAATTGTTTAATAGCAACAGCAGCAACAACAACATCAGTGCGCCACAATAGTTCCATTGTTTTCCATTCAAAGCCAACATCCTGACATTGCCAATGCCAACTAGAAATCCACTGCGCTGCGGCAAACATAAAAGCCACTTCGTACCCAAGTGTTTGTATGACATGTAGTGTTGCACACACACACACACACACCGCCACCCAGCGGCCGCCCACTCAGCAGCAGCCACGAGCAGCCGCCAGTTACAGCTGCTGCGCCTCCCCCCCGGAGGGGCCCCTGAGCACCCGGGCACACAGACAATTGCATAGACACTTCCCACCAACTGGCAGCCGTCGCTGAATCAGCTTAGCATGGCGAAAGTGTGGCAACAATCTGAATCATCGTTTTAGTTGCCTCTTCATCCTCTTCGCTGACTCGCCGCTGCCACGCCAAGCCGAGTGCTGCGGCTCTGTCAATTTTAATATCTCTGGCTGATGCCTTAAGAGGAAAATGTGATAATGTGCTTGCTCTAAACAATGCATAAATGGCATAAAAATAACCTACTCTCGGGTGTGTGAAGTGCCCCACATGTCTCTTATCCTGCAACACATTGTGTTCCACAGATAGCGAAAATCGTTCTGCTGAACGCTATTTATTCATCAAGTATCATCCTCTATACACACCCACGCCTTACTATTTAGTTGCTTTAAATCATCTTATAGTCAATAATAAAAAAAACTTACATTTTTTTGTAACTTGCAAATTCAGTAACTTTCTAAAGGTCAAATTCTTATTCAATTATTTCTTTGAGTTAGCATCAATTTATTGAAAAGTTTAAAATTTTAAACGAAAATGTTTGGAATTTTTCAAAATAAGAATAACAATTTTACGTTGATAACTTTGATCATAGTACAATGTTTTAATTCAGAGGTCAAATTCTTATTTAAGTATTTCTTTCAATTATGGAAAAATATTTAAAATTATGGAAAAGTTTTAAAAATTTGATACTGAAATGTTTGGAATTCTTCAAAGTAATGTTGATAACTTTAATCATAATAAAATGTTTTAATTCAGAGGTCAAATTCTTATTTAATTATTTCTTTGAGTTAGCAACAAATTATGGAAAAGTTTTAAAAATTTGATAAAGAAATGGTTGGAATTCTTCAAAGTAAGAATAACAATTTAACGTTGATAACTTTGATCATAATAAAATGTTTCACTTCAGAGCAACATAAAAAGAACACTTACAACTATCATCAAAAAGTTAAATATTCCATAAATAATTCACAAAGAACTTGTATATTTATGGCGTAAATAAATTCAAGTAGTTAATGTAAATGTAAAGCTTTCAGCAAATACAGTTAGTAAAGGATGACACACTTATTGGTCATTTAATTAAAGCAGTGACGAAGCTGTTTATATAATTGCACCCACAACGAATTGCAAGTGGGAGGACAATTATTATAAGTGCAGGAGATATTTTAACGCCTCGACAACCCATTAAATAGTGCATAACCCGTGACGCTCTTTGAGTGGAAATTCTAATGGCGTAGGAAAAGCGGAAAGAAGGAAATTCAATGCAGCACGCACAACAATAAACAGCTTGGGCAAAGGCAAAGGCAACGGCAAAGGCAAAGCAGGTGGGCAGGCCGACTTTTGTTTCTTGCTGGACACGAGGCGACGCTCCCACATTGAAGGCAGGCAGGCGAACAGAGTGAAACAGAGTGTACGAAGCAGAGGACAAAGAGAGTGAGAGCCAGCTAAATATTTGGTAACGGAAGCAGCAAACGCAACGAACTCGACTCGACTCGACTCGTGTTTGGCGACGTTCGTCTCGCCTCGGGAGAGTGCGCGTCGTGCCCATGAGAGCAGCGACTGCTAATAATATGTATGTATGTACGTAGTACGTAGTATATACGAATTTTTGAAGCATGCATTTCAGCGAGTGTGTTTGTGTGTGTGTTTTTGGGCACTGATAAAAGTAAATTTACATGTGATGCCGACGCTATTGCACATGCCTCCCAACCCCGCCGCCTGCTACTTATTTCAGCAGACACAGAGCAGAGCAGAGCAGCGACTTCGGTCACGGATTTGACTTGTTATGTGTATATGTATGTTTGTACGTCGCAACGTATGTGTATGCGTTGTATTTGTCGTTTAAAATGTAGGTTACACACAGCGAAATGTCTACTTGCACAAACACAAACACACACACACGGGCACATTAAACTTGCATACACATTGCGCTGCTTTTACTGTGTGAGTGCACTTCACAAACATGTCTTTCAGTGGAGTTACAAAGTGCACTCCAAGGAAGCAGTCTATCTATCTTTAGACTAGATATTTTTTTGTCAAACGAAGTCACGTATCTTGAGAGCACTAATCTATTTCAAATGGCGAAGGACCATTGCATAATTTAATTAATTAATTTGGCTCTATGTCTCTTGTAGCACATTATTGCAGACACAAATGTATTCTATTAATTAGCGGGACAACATGAAAACACATTTTCAAATTCTCGAAAAAATAATTTCTCACCTAATGTCTATAATTCAATTAGTGTCAGGATATTCACGTGCTTTTCAATGTCATCCATCACTCAGCGATTGATTACTTTAATCAATTTCAATTTTTCTCAAAATAAAATAGCAATCACTTGAGCAAAGTGTACGTTCAACATAAAGTTCGAGAGCAGGTCAGTTTATGTAGAAATGTGTGTAAAATATGTATTCGCTTGCTTTACATATGTAAATTGGCTAAACAACAAGAACAACAACAACAACACGAATGTCTACCAGGCACGCGCTTACCATAGAAAATTCGCATTTAATTTTCGTTCAAATTTCCGGTCTGCCACTTGGCATAATGATGATAAGATGCGCAACACTCACGGAACTTACATAGCTGGCATTTGAAAGTGCGCGTTTGCGTTTTAATCGCAGATTAAATTCACTTTCCCATTACACTCGCACCAGGATTTTATAGTTGAGCGCAAAAACAAAATGCAATTAAAGCGTAATGCAATTCTTTGATATGTCGCGCACTTGTACGGCTACAATAGTCGTACTTTAATCCACAATCCACAATGCACGTCTTGCTGCACGTCGTGCAATCGCACTAAATCATTTATAGCACTCTTTTTGGGGCTAAAATACATATACACTTTCCCTGTGTGTGTATGCTTGTATGTACTTTATATATCGTTGTGCATTTTTCATTCGTGTTGTTGGTCGCTCGGTACACTGACACTGCACGTTTGTTCACGGCGACTGGCTGATAACGACGCTGTTACTCGCTTGGTGGTTGCTTGGCGTCTGTTCGGCTCCTGGCGTAGCCAGTGGCCCAAAGGCTCGCTCGTGCTCAAAGTGGCGGCCAGCAGTGAGAGTGCGCCAGCAACAGCGAACAGAGAGCAACATAATTTATCTATGTTTTTATGGCACACATAAACTGACGTTTTTTATTTATGTCGAATATTTATTTTCAATCACCATAACTGTTCCAATCCACTCAGAATATTTACCGCCAATTGCAGATTTAACATTTGAAAGTTTAAACGATTTGGTCACACGGAAAGTCTGTTAACAGCGGTGTTAAAAAGATCATGTCCAGCACTGACAGCTGTTAGCGGCAACAGCTGGCGCGCGCTCTCTCATCAACACTTTGCACTTAAGCGAGCTTTCATGGTTTGCTTTGCACTGGAAGCATTCCAATTAGTATTTGTCTGTCGACACAAACGCATTTAATTAAAATTGAGGTGCAATTGTAGTTTATAGCGAAGTGCAAAATGCAATTGTGGTTAAACTTGGCGCTGCTGGCAGGCCTTATGCTAGCAGGTGAGTAATACTATTCTACTAGCTAAACAAAGAAAACAAACCTCTCCACTCTGTCTGTGTGCGTGTCTAAGCGGCTTTTAAGCTGTGTGTGTGTGTGTATATAGAAAGTGTGGCGTGAGTGGAATATTGCAATGGCTGCCGGTTACCGCTGTACAATTAGCTAAACTTGCCGCGTATTTTCTATCTACCTTTTTTCAAGTTTCGGGCACCAAGCTGCCTCGCTGGGATCCCAACTACATAGTGAAGGGCACACTGTACATTCCGTACGCCGAGATAGCCGAACCCTTCTATGCCTGGTACGATAAGAACACGAAACGCTCCCGCATCGATTACTATGGTGGTATGGTAAAAACGTATCAGCTCGCAGGCGAGGGTCAATATGGAACCTCGCTAAAGCTAGCCCCTATTACGACACGCGATGCGCTCAATAAGCTGAGCTGTCTGCAGGTGAACGGCACCGCCGACCAGGCTGTGGAGATCCAAAGCATACTGCCCGATGCCAAACCCTTCCAGCTGGTGGGTACCGAGACTTTCCTTGGCTTCACCTGCGACAAGTTCCGGCTGGAGCAAACGATTGGCCAGAAGAAGAACGTCTATACGCTGTGGGTGCGCTACAAGAAGTCGCCACATTATCCCTCCAGTCGCATGCCCATTCCAGTTCGCTACGAGATGCGTGGCTATAATACGCTGCTGGGCTCGCACTATGATCACTATTATCTGGACTATGACAGCTACGAGCATGATGATATACCCAACGAAGTGTTTGAGATCGATGAGAGTCTGACGTGCACTGGTTTCCCAGGCCCAGGCACTGGACACTTTGCCACCTTCAATCCCATGCAGGAGTTCATCGGGGGCAGCGATGAGCATGTGGACAACGCGTTCCATCACTTCAAGCGCAAGCATGGCGTCGACTATCAGGACGACAAGGAGCACGAGCACCGCAAGAACATTTTCCGTCAGAACCTGCGCTACATTCACTCCAAGAATCGCGCCAAGATGAGCTACACGCTGGCCGTCAACCATCTGGCCGATAAGAGCGACGAGGAGCTGAAGGCGCGTCGTGGCTACAAACCGTCGGGCGTCTTCAATACTGGCAAACCCTTCCCCTACAACACGAAGAAGCTCAAGGATGAGATTCCCTCGCAATACGATTGGCGTCTTTATGGCGCCGTCAGTCCCGTGAAAGGTGCGTCTTCTTTCTATGCTTTTCTGCCGGTACTAATCGTGTCTGCTTTTCAGATCAATCGGTGTGTGGATCGTGCTGGTCCTTTGGCACCATTGGACACATTGAGGGCGCCTACTTCCTCAAGAACGGCGGCAATCTGGTGCGTCTCTCGCAGCAGGCGTTGATCGACTGCTCCTGGGGCTACGGCAACAACGGCTGCGATGGCGGCGAGGATTTCCGTGTGTACCAATGGATGATGCAAGTCGGCGGCGTGCCCACCGAAGAGGAATACGGTCCCTATCTGGGCCAGGATGGCTATTGTCATGTCAACAATGCCACGCTTGTGGCACCCATCACCGGCTTCGTCAATGTCACTGCCAATGATCCCGACGCCTTCAAGTTGGCGCTGCTCAAACACGGACCCCTCTCCGTGGCCATTGATGCCTCGCCCAAGACCTTCAGCTTCTACTCGCATGGCGTGTACTACGAGCCGGAGTGCAAGAATGATGTGGATGGCCTCGATCATGCCGTCCTGGCCGTGGGCTATGGCAACATTAATGGCGAGGATTACTGGCTAGTGAAGAACTCTTGGTCCACCTACTGGGGCAATGATGGTTACATTCTGATGTCGGCTCGCAAGAACAACTGCGGCGTCATGACCATGCCCACCTACGTGGAAATGTAGAAATATTCTCACGGTATCAGCAAATGCGATTTCAATTGCCCCAAGGGCTCTAAATAAGCAATAAAAACATGTTTATACTCTTTTTTTTAATATATTTCCATCTCTTTTGCTTCTTATCGCTATCGCTTTTCTTGTGACCCCAACTACTGCCAACTGCAGCGATAAGCTTAGACGACAATGACCAGACGTGCACTGCACTTTGTTCGCAGCTGCTTTCTCAATCTAGCTGGGCAGCAGCTCATAGAGAGGCAATATCACGTACCGCCTCAGTTGCAGCAGCTATTCCTACGATTGCAACTTAAGATCGGAATTCCAGTTCATTACACCCCGTTCAATTGTAGTCTGTAAATATTTAAATAAATCATATGTGGATAGATGATCAAAAATACAATCGGAGCTGGTCCAATCGCTGCTAATCCTTCTAGCCACAAATTGTAAAACCACTTTGATGGACCGTTTGCGAAACTTTTCTAAATCTTGACATGTGAATGAAGATTACGACGTTAACACACAGGTCTGAGAATCGGAAATCACCATATAATGAATCAAACAGCAAGTCTATAAGTTTCCTCTTTGTCATCGATAACTATTAAAGCAAACAAGTCTGAGAACGCATCACAGTCGTATCAATTTTTAACCCGGAGATTCTTCAAAGGAAACGCAGCTAACCGCAATCTTTAGTTGAACCCATTATCGTTAAAAGAAAATTGGCAAACAACTAGCATGCAACGATAAAGAAACCACAGAAAGCGCTTTCATTTTGTTAGGAGAATAAAGGACTGAATACTAAATAAGTGGCACTAATAAACCGGCAAACCGTTCCACAAATAATCATAGCTGATACGACCGTCAATATGTTGTGTAGGTCAGGAATTTACGTAATTATCGTAGGTCGTGTTTTCCATTTCCACGAATTGTCTGGAAGCTACAAAAAATGCCCAGTATTGAAATAAAAACAAAAAGTGTTAAAATGTTATCATTTTATTTTCGTTTTATTTGTGTTTTTCGTTTTTTTGTTTATTTGTAAAGAATCTTACGAATCCAATTTTTAATGTATTTTACAGACGGAAGTGTTATTAACATTCGCGCATGTTTTCTTTTGTTTCTTTGTGTATGTGTGTGTGTTTTGTATTTTCTTTTAGTAAATAATTAACATATTTAATGTACATCAGTTAAACCAAAGTGTAAGGCTAAAAACTCTACTCTTATTATTCAAAATTCGCACTTACAAATAAGGTAAAAATGATTATATTGAATTTCCCTCAAATAAGTTATACGTAATTTATCTACAACTATTTTTTCTTTTCTTTTTCATCATCGATTTTCATTACGAACTTGTTACAAATGTTCTGTATAGTAAATGTGTGTATATCTATTATTTATATAACTAGCATTTATATAAGTATTATACAAATCTTAAATAAATTAACAATAATCCTTTATATAAAATCGACTTTATTCCTGTTATGTACAAAATGATTTAAAAAAAAAATCCCATGATGAAAAACAACAGATTCTTAATAGGTACAAAATCTAAAATGTTTACGATCTACCGTTTTGCAATTCTAAAGATTAACAAGAACTTTTGCTTTAAATATAATATACGTTGTATTTGAGAATAATAATTATTCTGGTTGTTTTTTGTGAAAATTATCTTACTTCGGGATGAACTTTAAATCTTTGAAATTATATCAACTGATTTGGACTGATGCAGAAGAACTATCAATCACATGAATCAATTAACAATCAATAAAAACCCTACTCACACCACTTCTCAGATTAAATCAAAATCTCAAACTTGTAAACAAAATTGATAAATAATTAGTTGCGGAGAATTAAGTCAGTTTATTTATTGATTGATCAATCACGAGCATTTGAAATCTAGTCTCAAATGAAAAAACTCTCCAACCTGCGGATATTGAAGCCTCGACTAATCTATAGATTATTGATTGATCATAATTAAAACCAGATAATTGAGTTTGCACCAGTCAAAACCATAATTTCATGATTATCATTAAGAGCTTTTGGGATTTAAATATTTGTTTAATCTTACGTTTAATTATATTTAAGTTAAAATTCACTTTTGCTTACAAAATATTGTATGCTGTTTGTTAATGTAAAAGTTGTTGATATATACAAAAAGTTTTAATTTCAGTGAAATGAAGTTGGTAAAAGTAAAATTTGAATTGTTTTCTCGTTAGTTAATCTTAAAAATTGGATTAGATGTACATATTCACAGGGTCAAATATTGTAGTTGTTTTTTTTCTTTTCTTTTTTTTTTGTATATGTTTTTGTTTGCTGCACTTTCCCATTATAGTATAGAAAATGTTAAAAGAATTGTAATACAAAATAAATAAATGTTATGACGAACCCAATATGTTATTTTAAGGTGGTGGGTTGAAGAAAGGACTGATGGGGTTAAGGAGCAGCGTGTTAGTTGATAAACTTAAGAGCTAATTACGCGACGGCCTCATTATGAAATTTGTTTATATACATTTTTCTTGGTTTGTTTTTTTTTCTTTTCTGTTTTTCTGTTAATTATAAATCTGTTTGCAGTTTTAAGGTTATTTGCTTAAGATTAGATTACGTTCAATTAACTCGCGTTTTGTACTCTTTTTTCAATGTTTCCAAACTTACAGACTAAATGTAGCGTTTTGCATTTATTGTTATTTTGTTTAACAATAAACCACGCCTGATCTATGTACAATTATTTAACAATATCCGATTTCTCTCGTTATAATTTACAAATCAATATTTACATGTTTTATGCATTGTTTTCTGGTTTTCATTTTGGTTTTTAGTATTGCTTGCGTTTTAAGCCTGGTTTTATGCTCTTGATGCAGTTGCTGTGTTATTGTTATTTAAATTAATTAGGTTAATTAATGCTTTCATTGTCGCCTGTAAGTATATGAACATATACTTGCCGAGGCGTTACAATTCAATTACAACTATTACAGACAATATGTATGAAATCATCATCAACTTATCGGATTGATTGCAGAATTTCTCTGGCGTATTTCAGTTAGATGAATTGAATTGAAATGAAATGTACTTAATTTAAGAATTATGACAAAGAAAATTGTAGCAAAATCGACCACGTTTAAATCAATAATTTAAGCGAACTGTTTAGCTAACCAACATGTAAAATTTTCGATTTGTTTATGTGTGGGGGCTGTTCAATCTTTTTTCGTACATCTAAGCATATATATATATATGTATCGGTATAGCGCTATGTATAGTTTATATATGTATATAGAGTAGTTTTACAAGTTGCTCGATTGGTTACGAAAAAAGCGACTATTAATTAAATAACTAAATCATCTCGCAGAAGGCTCTCTTGAAATATATTGTTATTGTTACTGCTGCTGCTTGTTGTGTTGTGTTGTTTTCTCTGCTCATATCGTTAATGCATGTCTAAAGCATATATACATATCTAAATTCTAGTTGTATGTGTAAGTAGTAATAGTTATAGCGAGTAAATAGCGTTTACAACACAAATAATAAGGATTTCATTTTCTGGCTGCGGTTTAAGCGCGTTTCTTTTTCTCCTTTTCGTTTTTTTGTCCCTTGCACTACATTTGTTTAAAGTTAAATGAGAAAAGCGCCTTCAATTACAATAGTTTAAGGTAAACGTTTTCTTTGCTTTCCGGTTTTTTTCGCGCCAGGTCGATCGGTTGAGTAGTTTAGGATTGATTTCTTGAAGCAGCTTCTGAAAGAGTTGGTAAATTAACTACAATTGTTCCATCACTCCATGCTCAGCATTGTATTTGTTCACTTACCCTAGGCACCATCTCGCCTGGCGGTCGCCGAAGTTGTCTTCTCGCCGGCTGCTGTTGTCGCTCCAACGCCCAAGCGTTCGATCACGCGCGAATCACAGGATATGGTGCGCTGCATGAAACGCGATCTTTCGCTCATCTTCTCCTGCTGCTGCTCCAGCAACGTGGGCGCCGCATTGAAGTGGCCAGCTGCAAACAAAAATCATGAATGTAGTTTAGTAATTCAGAGCCTGAGCGAAGTGTACAAGGTGTGACGTCTTACTCTTGGGCTTGTCGTCGAACATACGCAGCTTGTGGGCTGTGCTTAAGATGCTGTTGACTGTGCTCAACGTGGCTGCCGCCGAGTTTATAGCAGTTGCATTAACGGACTTACTCTTAAGCGACGATGGTGACGTCATGTGAAGCGACTGCTGCTGCTGCCCATAGTGATGATTGCCGCCACTGCTGTTGCTGCTGCTGCTGTTGTTGCTGACAATGTTGTTCTGGTGCACGCTGATGGAATTGCGGCGCTCACGCATCGCTGCCTGAAAGCGTTCCGGCGACTGCAGCGAGCACTTGTTGATTGTCTGCGGCTTGGCAAAGCCGCGTTCCAACGGCTTTGGCGGCGTCGTTGGTGTGGTGGGCGCCGTGTCCACAGATGGACGATGCCGCATGCGGTACTCGCTAATCGACAACTTGCGCTTGGGCATGGGCGCCGGCTCCGGCACCGTGAGCATGGGATTCAGCCGCGGATCGTGGCTGGCGGTGCGTGTATAGAGCTTGAGCGGCGTTGTCGCCGGTGGCGGCATGCTGTCCATGGCTGCAGAGGGTGTGTTCGGCACGGCCGCAGCGGAGGCGGCGGCAACAGCAGTTGCTGCAGCAGCCTTCGCCTTGGTGGCCTCCAGATACTCGGCCAGGCTGGGCATGCTGTTGCTCTGCAGCTTGGTGATTGGCGACGCCAGCGCAGCGCTGCTCGGCGGCTCCTGCAACTTGCCGTAGATTGTGTTGTAGTAAGGCAGCTGCTTGGCTGCCGCCGCCAGACTGTTGCTGCCGGGCACAACCACAGCTGCAGTTGCTGCCAGCGTTGGCGTCGGCTGTGTGATGAGCACGGGAATCGGCGCCGCTGATATTGGGGGCGTGGGCGTCACGTTCGGCATGACGGGCTTAGCCAGCACTTTGGGCACAGCGTTTATTGTCTGCGTGACAGCCGCTGCCAGTGGCTGTGACTGTTGCACTTGCGGCTGCTGCTTCGGTTGATTGTTGCTCTTCGTTTTGCTGTCCTTCTCCTTGTCCTTTTCCTTCTCCTTGTCCTTTTGCTTCTTCTCGCGGTCCTTCTTCTTGCTCTTTTTCTTCTCCTTTTTCTCTTTTTTGAGCGCTGCCGCTATCAAAGCCGCCTGCTGGCGACTGCCACACATGGATTCCCTGCGTCGACTTATCGCCGTCAACTTGCCGCTGGCAATGGCCGCAGCCAGACTCATCGAACCGGGCAACTCCTGCTGCTGCTGCTGCGGATGATGATGGTTGTTCTCCTTGCGATGCTGCTGCTGTTGGGCTGAGGCTGCAACAACGCCTGCTGCCACTGCAGCAGTTGCTGCCGCTGTTGGCTGCTGTGGCGCCTTGCTGCTGTTGAGCAGCAAGCTGCTGCTTAGGATCTGGCTGTTGGGCTTCGTCAGCTCCTGCTCAAAGTTCGTCTGACGCTTCTTCGCTGTTACCATGGGCATGCTGGGTGTCGTGCCGAGCGTTGGCGTCGTCGCTGGCGTCACGCACATGGACATGGTGCGACGTCGCAGCGCCGACTGTTGCTGCTGCTGTTGCTCGAGTGGATGATTGCTGCTGTTGTGCTTGGTCTTGCCGTTGGCTGTTGCATTCGGAGTTGCTGCTGCTGCTGGTGGCGTTGCTGGCAACAATTGTGGCTGCTGCGGCAACTTGGTGTCCTTGGATTTCTTTTTCAGCTCAGGCGCTGCCATTGCGCTCAGTGTTGCAGCTGCTGCCACCTTCTGCTTGTCCTTGTCCTTCGACTTCTTTTTCTCCTTTTTGGACTTCTTTAGCTGCTTGTCGCGTTCACGCTTCTCGTCCTTCTCCTTGCTGGACTTCCTCGCTGTTGTCAGCTCAGGCGTAGTGTTGCTGCTGTTGTTGTTGCTGCTGCTCGAGCTGTTACTGTTGCTGTTGCTGGGCACCTTCTTGTTGCGCGACTGCAGATACGAAATGTTGGCCGCATGGAAGGACAACAACTGCTGTTGTATGTCCAGCTCGGTGAGATTCTTGCTCTTGCTCGTTGGAGTTGCTGTTGCAGGCGTTGTCGTGGTTACTGCAACAGTCACTGGCACATTTGCAGTTTTCGCTGCTGCTGCAGTCGCCGCTGTTGCTGCTGCCTTTGTTGCCACAACACTGACTGTCGCAGTAGTTGCCGTTGCAGTACTCGTGGCAGCTGCAGTCTTGGCTGTCGGCAGTTCCAACTTGGGCTTCTTCTTGAGCGGCTCCTCCAGCTCCTCCTTGACAGCAGGCGCACGCGCTTTGATGGCCGCCTTCACCGAGTCCACCAGCAATGTGGTGCTCGTTGCTGCTGCAGTTGTGTTGCTGGTTGTTGTCGCTGCTGTCGTCACTGTTGAGGATGTGCGCAGCAAGGACTCACCCGGCTTGGGCTCTGGCATTGGCTCTACTTTGGCTGGCGACTTCTCCACCTCTGGCTTGATCTCTGCCTTGGGTTCCACTTTAGTCGGTTGTTGCTGCTGCGGCTGCTCTGCAGCATCTTCTAGCTTTGGCCGCTCTGGTTGTTCTGGCTGCTTCTGCTGCTGCAGTTCGTCTTGTTCGTGCTTCACCTTCAGCAGCTCCTCGAACTTGTCGCACGCCTGACTCTCCTCGCGTTCCACATCAATCTTGACATCCTCGGCCGCTGCGCTCGTGTCCTCTGGCTCAATTTTCACCAGGTTATCGTCGGCCACGATCTGCTGAGCTCCGGGACTCGGTGACCTCAAGATGTCCACATCGTCGTCCTGCTCAAAGTGCAGCTGCTGTGTCTCCACCTTCAGCAGCGCCGTCTTGGGCTCCACTTTGTGATCCTCCTCGCCAGCACTGCCAATGACATCGATGTGGGGTTCGTCCGCCGCCGCTGACGTCTCGAGCCCGCCATTGCTCATGACCACCAGACGTCGCTTCTTCAGCGGCGTGCTGAAGCCATTCGACAGCTGTGGTTGCTGCTGCTGCTGTTGGGTCTGTGGTGTTGCTACGCTGCTTGGCGTTGGCGTCACCGGCGTCTGTGGCTGGCTGTCGTCGGTGGTCTCCTCGCTTATGGCCTGGCGCAGCCAACGCTTCTTCACCGACGAGTTGTTCTGCACCGATGGCATCTGCAGACGCTCCGAGCCCTCCACCTGATGTATGAAGTGCTCCACTTTGAGCAACGCAGGTGCAGGCGGATCTTGCAGCTGGATTTGTTGCTGCTGCTGCTGCTGCTGTTGTTGTTGTTGTTGCAGTTGTTCGCGTGAGCCATTTATTTCGCTCATTGCCGCCTGCACCAGGCTGTCAAGTCCGGAGGTTTGTTGTTGTTCCTGCTCCGACTGCTGGAACCAGCTGGACATGAGTGTTTTCTTGGTCTTCGCGCCGCTGGGCGGATACTTGAATTCACCCATCGAAGGCGATGCCAATTGTTGCTGCTGCTGCTGTGGCGGCTGTTGTTGCTGTGGCTGCTGCTCCAGTGGTCCCATGGCGGCCTCAATCAGCAGACAAGCGCTGCTCACTGCGCCCGTTGCGTTCGTTGCCGGCGGCTTGAAGGCATCGCAATTGTTGTGCGCCAAGGCGAGCAACAAGCCAGCTGCCTGATCAGCAGATTGCTGCTGTTGCTGCTGCTGCAGCAATAAGTTGTTGCTGTTGTTGTGCTGCTGCTGCTGCTGCTGTTGCTGCTGTGCTGCTGGTGCTGCGGCTGGCGAGGCGAGCTCCGACTCTGTGTGCGACTCGTTGTCCGACTCGTTCATGCTCTTGCGTCGCTTGCTGTTGTTATTGTTGTTGTTGTAGCTGCGACTAACCTTGCGCTTCTTCTTGTTGCGCCGCGAAGTGCCGTTGTTGTTGCTGCTGGTGGGCGTGGGACAACCACTCGCATTGGCGTCCGTCGACTCGCTCATCGAGTTGCTGCTCGCATTGCGTTTGCGTGGCGATGCTGGCGAGTTGCTGGCCCGCTTGTTGCTGCCCGCCTGTCGACTCTCGCCGCCTGCAGCTGGTGTGCCCGCTGCTCCAGCCTTCTTGCCACGTGCCTCCTGCTTCTCCATTTTGTCGATGGCACGCAGTATGGCCTCCAGCTTACGCTCCTCGCGTGACTTCGGCTTGTCCTTTTTAGCTGCAGGTGTTGATGTTGCCGGACTCGCAGTTGTTGCTGCTGCTGCTGGTGGTGCTGCTGTTGTTGGTGTAGCTGTTGTCGGCGTGGACACAGCGGCGCTGGCATCTTCCTGTTTGACTTCGAGTGTCGGCGTGCTGGCTGTTGGAGTCGTGACCACTGTCTTTGCCGGTACTTTGCGAGTTGTCGGCGTTGTAGTAATATTGCTATTGTTGTTGTTGCTGCAGTTGGTTAGATTATTGATGGACAATGTTACGGCTGATTTAATTGGCGTCTTGGTAGGCGAAACTACAATTGGCTGATAGGTCTTGGGCTGTTGCTGCTGTAGCTGTTGCTGTGCCTGTTGTTGTTGCTGCTGTTGGAGTTGCTGTTGAAGCTGCTGCTGCAGTTGTTGTTGTTGCTGCTGTTGTTGCTGTTGAAGCTGCTGTTGCTGTTGTTGTTGCGTTTGCTGCAGTTGTTTCGGCTGTTGCTGCACTTGCTGCAACTGTTGTTGCTGCTGCTGCTGCTGCGTCTGTTGCAGCTTCATTTGCTGGGTGGTGATTTTAATGGGCGTCACGATATGAGACGTGGGCGTGGCGTGCAATGTCTGCAGCGCACTAACTGCCATGCGTGCCTCATCCGCCATCTGTTGTTGTTGCTGCTGCTGCTGCTGCTTCTGTTGCAGAAAATGTTGCTGCTGTTGTTGTGGCTGCTGTTGCTGTGGCTGCAAGTAGAAGGTGGCCATGGGCCGCTGTGCTGCCGCCGCAGCTGCAATCACCGCCAACGGCTCCTGCGACTGCTGCTGTTGTTGTTGCTGCTGCTGCAGCAGAGAGGGCTGCTGCAGTGCCGGCTTCGCCAATAGCTGCGGCGACAACAGCATGGGCGTGGGCAGTGCAGCCAGTATTTGCTGCTGCTGCTGCGTTGGACTGCGCTGCAAAAGCGACGTCTGTGGCGGCTGCTGCTGTTGTTGCTGCTGCTGCAAGGTGGGCGACTGCAACTGTGTGGGCGTGGGCGACGGAATGGAGACCGAGGGCGAGGATGAAGATGTGCAAATGCCCGAATCGTGCAGCACACTCGACATGGAGACGGAGCACGAGTTGTTGCTGTTGCCACCATTGCTATTGCTGCTGCAGAGCATTGCTGCAGCCGCAGCGCCAACTGTTGCCGGCACCAACGTTGCCGTCGCGCTCGGCTTGAAGCCCAAGTTCAGTTGGCTGAGCTGCGGGCTATTCAAGCCCATGTGGCTGCTGCTCTCGCCGCTCGAGGATGTGGAACGATTGCGTGCCGTCGCCGCGGCTGCTGCAGCTGCAGCGGCTGCTGCTGCTGTCATGCTGCTGCCCAGTCCCATGGTCAGCTGTATGGCTGCTGCGCTGTTGGCCGATGCGGCTGCGGCCGCTGCAGCCGCCGCCTTGTTGCGGTGACTGCTGCGCGGCTGCGTGGGCGGCGCCTGCAACTGCTGTTGCACCGCCAGCGGCAGCGCAAACAAACAGTCGCTGCCCAGATCGCAGGCACAGCGAGTGCTCGTCGGCTGGATGACTGCCGAATGCGATTTCTTGTGCTCGACAGCCGTCAGGTCGTGTGGTTCGTGTCGCACCGTGATCTCCGTCTGCGCTCGTATGTGCGTCAGTGCCACAATGTACAGATGCAGCGTGCCCTTCTCGAAGTAGTGCTGCAGCTCGGCGTTGGGGCGACACGAGCGTCGCACGAAGCGCGCATCGTTGCCATAGGTGCGCGTGTCCACGCAGACCTCGGGTCCCTTTAGGTAGGCGGGCAGCGGTTGCGGCGCCTGCTGCTGGTTGGCCGTCGTCTGCATGGGCGCCTCCACTCCTGGCAGCTGGTAGAAGAACACGAACTGTCCGGGCGTCTTGTGCACCTTGAAGCTGTTCAGATAGTTGCTGGGCGGCGGCGTGTTCATGTTCACGGTGGGGTTCTGGGTGCGAAACTGTGTGGTCAGCATGTATTTGCCTCGCAGCTCGTGGATGGGCTCGTGCGGCGCCAGATCGATGCTGCTGATCAGCACCTTCGCTCCCGCATACGGAATCAATTGAGCGCGCTTCTCCAGCTCACTGGCACAGCCGGCGGCAATCGGGCGCAACGCCTTGTTCTCGGTGTTCTGAATGCTTTGCAGCAGACTCGGCTGCTTCTGTATGGCATGGAGGCGAGCCCGCAGCTCCGGCGAGTAATGATTGGTCACGGCGTACTCGTAGTGTTCGATCCATTGCCGCAGATTGGCGGCGTGCTTCTCGGCGGCCGTCAAGGCAGGACTGCTGCCACCGTTGCCATCGCCGCTCGACTTCGTTTTGCGTTTGCTGCTCTTCTTGGTGCCCTTCGCGCTGCTTGAGCCGCCACCGGCAGCTCCAGCGCCAGCTGCACCACCGGCCGCCAACTTGTCGCCACTCTTCTTGCTCTTCTTCAGCGTTGCGGCACTGCCATCTTTGGTTTTCTTCGTTTTCTTGCCCATTCCGGCGGCTGGGGTGTTGCCAGCGCCACTGGCAAAGCCGCCATTCAGTGCATTGCCCAGCCGTTGTTGCTGCTGCTGCTGCTGCTGCTGTTGTTGTTGTTGTTGTTGCTGTTGCAGCTGCAACTCCGGGCTGCCGTAGAGCGCGCCGCCTGGCACGGCAGCTGCTACGCCCAAAGGATTGCCAGCTGCAGCGGCTGTTGCGGCGGCAGCAGCTGCCACTCCGCTGGCCGCCTGGCTGGCCACCAGCAGCATATGCTCCTTGCGCTTCTGGCGCTGCAGAGCACGTGCTCTGGCCTTGTCCACGGGTCGCGGCTGGCACAGTTCGCACTGGTACTCTTCCGGTATGTTGAGACGATCGATGCCCATGCAGTCCACATGCTGCCAGGCGCTGCAGAAAGAGATTGTGATTGCGTTTAGTAACAATTTCAAATTTGTTAAGATGGCATAAGTTGGTTATACGCAAAAACAAACATATTTTAGTGAAATCTCAACTGGAGTACAACATTCAGTTAGTTGAAGCCAATGTTTGCATATAACCGACATTCACTGCACTTACGAGCACTTGTCACAGCAAATCATATAGCCATCATCGTGGGTTAATTCGCAAATGCAACGCGTCACCGAATCGTCCTCGGCCTCAGCTTCGGGCGCTGTCTCCGTCTCCTCGCCGGGATCTATGTCAGCGCCGGCCAAACGCGAGCTGCCGCTGATGGCCGAGTGTGCATCATCATCAGTCACATGGCGAGCAACTAGAAATAGAACAACAATTACAAAAGTGTTTCAGTTACACAATTCTCGACTCACTTTGGTGTGCAAAGTAGCTGCCGTAGCTGCTGCTTGGTGTCGTCGCTGCGCCTGCCACAGTGACGCCAATGCCGCCAAGCGACCACTGCTGTGATTGCTGTGCTGTGCCGCCAGTTGAAGTCTGCTGCTGCTGCTGTTGTTGCTGCTGCTGCTGTTGTTGTTGCTGCTGCTGCTGCTGGGAGGCGTAGGTGTGATCCTGCATTATGGCATGCAGCTGCTGCAACCGCAAGTCCTGCGTATGCACTGGCACTGGACGCACTTCCTCAATGTACAGCTCCTCCTCGTTGGCGCTCAACTGTTGTGGTTGCGTTGCCGCCTGCTGTTGTGGCTGCTGCTGTGGCTGCGGCAGCGTCGGCGTCGGCGGCTGTGCTTGTTGAGGCGGCTGCTGCGCAGGTAGCACCTGTTGCGACTGATGCTGGGGCTTCAGCATCAACGTCGCTGCATCCACATGCACTGGCGTCATGTGCGGCGTCGTTGCTGTTCCACTGATGCTGTTCGTGGTGGTGCTAGCACGCAGGCTGTTCAAATTGCTTGTGCTATTGCTGTGGTTCAGACTGCAAACAATTGCCCGATTTTAATTTTATTTGCTTGAAATTATTTTCTTATTAAATTTAAACACAATTTCTTTACGATCTGTTGCTACACAATTCGTAGCCCAAACTGCAAGAAGACTAGTATGTCAAGCTAACTGCTCACTTCGAAACAAAAAAGGCTTCTGTTTTTCCCATCAAATGATTGTCAAGGGCATAGAGTAGGTTTGTCAAATTTCACTTGGCAAAGCCTACTTGTGAATGTGATGAATTCTCACGAATTGAATCGAATCCATTGATAGACACAGGTATCGATAATACTCTTGAACTTAGTCAACACAATTAATCGATAGTATTATCAATGTTTTGAAACTAAATCGATCGAACATACTTTAATTGTATTGATGACGCTTACTATCTATTACTATTGTATAATACTATAATTACTATTGATCCTGGTGATGATCTTACCTGTGCTTATAATACTCGACCACATTGGGTGGCTGCTTGCGATTGGCAGCTGCCACCACAGCCTCATGTTGCTGCTTGCGCTCCAGCGACGTCGATCGACTGCTCGGCGCACTGACTGATTGCCGGCGTGCCGCCGTCGCCGACATGTACGAGGACATCGCCGCGCTGCCACTGGCAAATCCATGCGACGATATGCTCACCGACGGCGTGCTGGAGGTGCTGACAGTCAGATATGACGCTGATGAGGTCGCCGTTGGCGTCGATGAGACGGCAATCGCTGCTGTCGTTGCCGCGGAACTCGTTGATATTGCTGCTGCTGCTTGAAAGTGTGTCAGCAGCAGATTGCCAGACGTTGCTGCAGTCACATTACTGCTGCTGCTGTTGCCATAAACAATTTGCGTGGGCGTTGCTGCTACTGTTGGCTGCGGCGGCGGCATGTTGGTTGTGGTTGCTGCTGCCGATGCGGCTACTGATGTTGGTGTTGTCGTTGTTGTCTGCTGCTGATAGCGCTGTTGCTGCTGACTGAACGACTTTTGGGCCATGCTCTGCAGTATGCGTGCCGAGAACTCATCCGTCATCTGTGTGCCATTCACAATCATCACATCGTCGGTAATCATCGAGGATTGTTGCTGCTGCTGCTGCTGCTGCTGGTGATGGTCGCTGCTGCTGTCACTGCTGCTGGTGCTGTTGTAGTGGATGCGCTTGGTTTGAGCCGCCTGTATTTGGGGCTGGTGCTGCTGTATGACAGTGCCATGCGAGTTGACAAACTTGATGGCACCGGGCGTCGACTGCTGCAGCATGTAGCCGCCGGCAGTCGTCGCCGTTGTCTTCTGCTGCAACTGTGTGCCCTGCGGCAGATTGGCGGCCAATTGCTGCAACGGCTGCTGCTGCACCACATACTTGCTGTTGCTGTTGTTGATGCTGCTGCCTGCCGTCAGTTTGCCAACCTTGCTGTTCGCCGTCAGCTGTTGTTGTTGCTTGGCGTAAATGTTCTGCTGCTGCTGCTGCGGCACAGCAGCAATCGACAGTGCTGTTGTTGCATTGTATTGCTTAACGAATTTCGTCTTGACGCCCGCTTTATGGGTCGGCTGCTGTGCGGAGATGAAGGCCTTTAGCTGTTGCTGCTGCTGTTGTTGTTGCTGCTGTTGCTGTTGATGCTGATGCAGCATGTTGCCCACACTTTTGACCGTTATCTTCTGGTTGGTCTTCTTGATCAGCGCTGCAGTCGCACCGCCGGCTGCCGTCGTTATCGCCGGACGATTGATAGCAGCTGCAGTGACATATTTCTGTTGCGCCGCCGTTGCTGGTTGCACAATGATCTGGGGCGTCTGCTGCTGTTGCTGCGACTGCTGTTGCTGCGGCGGCACGTACGATTGCAGACGCGTCACAACTCGCGAGCCAAGCGTCACTTTTTGCATTAGCGGCGTCGTTGTTGCCGTCTGCTGCTGCTGCTGCGTGGCTTGGGCAAAGCCTTGCAGTTGCTTTGGTGTCGCAATCGTAGCTCCTGCTTTGTAGGCGCCAATGGTGCCAAACTTTTGCTGTTGCTGCTGCTTGAGTGCTGGCGTGGCCGTCACGTACGGCAAATTCTTGGCGCTGAGATAGTTGAGCTGCTGCTGCTGTTGCTGTGACTGGGAGGAGGACAAGGTGGGCGCCTGTTTGGAGAGCACCGTGAGATTACTGAGCAGCAGCTTGGAGTTGTGCGGCGGCGCCGACGAGGAGGTGTCAATGATGACATTACTCGTGCTGCCATCGGTGGTGACAATCTTGTAGATTTGTGGATTAAGCAATTCATGTTGCTGCTGCGACGTCTGCTGTTGCGCCGCTGCTGTGGCACGTACCGCATACTTTGGCGCTGGCTGCGCTTGAATGGACATGCGCCGCTGCATGATGCGCTTCAGCTGCGCCTGCGTTGACAAGCTGCTGCCATCGATAACGATGTGAGGTTGCTGCTGCTGCGTTTGTGGGCCACCGATGGCAATGCGGCTGTTGCCGGTATTGTTAGTGTTGTTGCTGCTGCTGCTGCCGCTGCTGGCGACAGGTTCCACGAAGACCGTGTCATGCGTGGACATGGGCATTGTTGTGTTTGTTTTTCTTGTTGTTCTTGTTGTTTATAAATTGCTCACAAAAATAATAGTAATATTATGTGTTTGTGTATTTATAGTTAAATCGCCTTCGAAATTAAATTGTTATGTTTTCGTTTTAGAAGGGGGCGGGGGGGCTCTGCATTTAACTGGTGCTAAGTTTATGTTGCTCTGCTTCTGCTTTAGTAGCTGCTTCTGCGTTTTGCTTTTTGACATTTCACAACACTACGACTACTTCACTAGACATCTTATTCACAAGAAGCTTTTGCCTCTGCTGCTGCCGCCGTTGCTGCTGCTGCTGCGATTGTTTGCTTTGTTGTTTTAAATATATTTGTGACTTTTGCCGCCTTAGGAAGCTGCTGCGATTGCTGCAAGTGCTTTGTTGTTTACTACTGCCTCTATACGTGATGGTGCCCCCAAACCTTTGGGGGCCTAATGCATAACCAGAAATGCTTTCCTCGTCGTTGGCGTTTGCCTGACCGCTGCTGGCGGCGGCTGCTAATTGTGGGCGGCGCGCATTCAAATTGCAATTACGATTTCCAACACTGTGCCACATTACATTGTTAGCCATTACAAACATAACGCTGCGTATTGTGCACCTTCCTTCTCTCGCTCTCTCTCTCTGTTGAGTCGGCGCTTCCGTTTTGGCGCGCCTTCTTCTTTTCTTGCTGCTTTCGTCTTCTAAATCTCTCGTTGTTATTGTTTTGTGTAGTCGACGTATCGTTGTTTTGATGTTAATATTGTTGATCTCGTTCTTAATGTTGTTATCCAGCAAGAACGGAACTCCATCAATTTTTGTTTAGCTCACCGAACGATGCTTCGTTGTATGTTCCATTTGGCTGCAAGAAGAAAGAAAATTCCATTAATCACTGTTTAAATTGAAAATCTATTAGAAATATACTTGATTCAAATTGGTTTCGTTAAGGTTAAACTTGTACGACGACAATCGTTTATCGATTATTGTCCGTTAATATATCGTACAGTGTTGCCAACTGTCCGTTTAGTTGGCGCTTATGTAATCCAAAGCAAATGCACAAAACGAAACGCATGCGCACTAAAATTGTTGTTGCCTGCCTTTACATGTGTGTGTGTAAGTATTTGCGTGTATTTTTCGAGTGTTCTTTTTGGTATGCCGTTCGCAACTGCACTTGCAGCGAACAGAAACTTGAAGTAAGTAGCTGCTAACTCGTTAATAGAGGGACAACAGCAACAACAACGACTGCCAAGTGATAGATACGTTATGAACTTGCATTGTTTACATTTGTGTTTGTATGCGTTTCGCGTTTGTTTGCCTGTGTGTGTGTGTGTGTGTGTTATTGCCATCCCAAGCCCCAAGCACTTGTGCATTTTTGCTTTAAGACATAACAAAACCTGTTCTCTCCTTCTGTGTTTGCGCTTTGGCCACTCATCATTTTTATGAGCGACGCTAATCATGTCAAGCAAAACAAAGACCTTACAAATTCCAAAGCATCTTTTAGTGAAATATATATGTAAATATAATAATGCAATGCCAAAAAATTAGTCACTCATAGATATTTGTTTTTCTACCAAGCTCGATCATGCGGCATTATTCGAGTCAGCTTTTGTTTTTCTAAATTATTTCTCTTGCGCAGTCTCCTTACACCTCAACATTCGCATTTACAAGCTACAACTACAATTATAGGTGTATGTGTATGTGTGGCTTTTGGTCGTTGCCAAAGCCAAAGCAAAAAGTGAATGCACTAATTTTGCCTTGGCATCCGGCGCGGCATTCATGGCAGTCGACGACATCGCGTCACTTGCTGTTGTTGTTGATGTTTTAGTATCTATTACCAGTTGTTGTTGTTGTTGCTGCTGTTGCACTTGGCTCTCTCATCGGTTCTAAGTAGATGCGCTGGCAGCAACGATTTGCGCCTATTGAAATATCATTTCTAATTGAAATAGGGTACAGAGAGCAGCCACTGTAGCCGTTGACGCTGTCGCTGTCATTGCTGCAGTCGCATTTACATTCAATTGAATGCTATACGTGTGTTTGTTGTTGCTAGCTGCTGTTCGCTTTTACTTTGCAATCAATTTGAATTGCAAAGGAAAGAAACTGCAACAAAACCGCGCACAATTTCACAGAATTGCGAATTGCTAATTGCACAGTCAATGGGCTTATGTAACCCCATCATCAAGTATTACTGCATGTCGATACACATACATATGCATGCCAATGTAAATGTGCGTGTGTGTTTGTCTATAAAATACCTTGTCAAATTAGCCGCATACTTCATTCATCATGTACATAATTATAACAGCTAATTTGTATAACAGAAGCTGGCCAAACATATCTGTCATGTTATGTAATGCTATCCATTGCACTCTTGCACGTGCATACATATATTAGAAATGCGTGTGTGTGTGTTGACTCTCCCCATCCAATAAGAATTTATGTGTAGAAGTAACAAGCCCATTCTGATAGCAAGCACAGATGCAGGAAAATGACTTATGCATGTATTTTTATATGCTTTACGTTCCTATTTATATATACTACATGTTATTCGCTGCCGATGGATGGGAGAATTGTGTAATTTTTTTGTGGCCTGACTGCACACATACGCACATGTCTGTGTATATAATTTATTTCCGTTTGATGTTGTTTCTCAATAGAAACGACAAGCACAAAGCTCCTCGCCCAGCCCCAAGATAACAGAGAAGCAACAACAATTTTGGTGCTGCAGATTGATTTTATTTGTGTATGCGTGTATATGCTTGTATGTAAAAGCCTAGAGTCATATTTACTAACTTGACGACAACGACGACGACATACTTTAAAATATAAACAAGCATCTACTACAAAAAACACTAGATGCAGATAAAATTAAGCACATTGCAATTGGATGTGTGTCGAATTCACAAACTAATACTCACACATCTGTTTGTATAAATGCCAGAAAGGTGAAATACACATCAAAGTGTAAGTACACAACAAACAACTGTGCATGCAAAAGCTTTAAACCCTACCCCAACCGTCGTCTAAAATGCGCGCCATAAACAAATTTACACACACAGCGCAAATGAGCGAGTGCGTGTACACGAGTGTGTGTATTAGTAGGCAAACTTGCAAGAGTGAAAGAGCATGTTTTTGACTGCACTGCACATTAAAACTTACCGCAAGCAAACAACAATCACACAACATGGCGACTGGTCGCCGCGCTTTCGTTAAGCTTTCCTGTGTTTGAGAGAGACAGAAACTCACAAATGCTGATGGAATTGCAATAGTTGTCAGGTCAACAAACAAAGCTTCCTCCTCCTAAACGCAAAACTCGAAAGCAAATCTAATCGGTGCCAACGATCGATATCAATGCCGAACAATCGACTATTTGCACTCGTTACATATTCAGTGGCATTTACAACAACTATATAAATGTATAATAGTTAATGCAATTGGCATTGCCCTGTCTCACATACACACTGACATACACCAGATCAGGGACAGCCCCACACCCACATATATATATTTATATGTGACATCCATACATTGACATACCCACACCTTCATTTCAATGCTGTACTCTATCTGTTTGTATTTTACATATGGTTTTTGGTTTGGTTTGTTGATGATGCCAGCCAGCTCTAGTGTTGTGCTAGTGTCAACTAATTGCGTCTTATTTTTATTGTTGTTGCTGCGCGCATTTTATACGCTTGTTAGCTCTCTGTTTGTTTTTTATAGTTTTGAGCGTCCGCCTGACGTATTATTTTTTCCATTATTGGATACACTTTGAGCCGACTGACATTTTCAAATCTATTTTCAACTGTCTTTCTGCTGTTGGAATGCATATTAATAGGAGTATTGCAACAATTTCTAATTGTCCTAATATTATTGAGTACATTTACATTTGTAGATGTTTACTAGATGTATCTGAAAAGCTAAGGAAATTTCTCGCACAACCTCATCCGCCCTATTAGACTACATACATGCAACCCAATACATACACATACACTGCACGTTCGCATGTATGAGTGTACATATGTATAAGCACAGATTCATTTGATTGATACACATGCATATTTTTGGCGGGGGTGTATTAGCGGCAAATACTGACAACCTTTGAATTATCAAATGTCTTTTTGCATCTGCAATTTGAAGTGTACATTTTGTATGGGTCGAGGGAATATACAAATGTATATGCATTATGTATATAATAAAAACTTGTTCGTCAACTTTTGCTTTCATTTTTGCCCATACCACAGAAAGTGGCGAAAAATCGTACAGGGCAGGCGAGGCGAAAATCACGTATGCGTAAAGAGAAGCACAGGCCCACAATTGGAATGGGAGGTACGTTAAAAAGAGACAAATAGATGAACGCACACCAGCCAACCTACAACAGCGACCAACTTCACGGCGTACAAGCGTGTAAACACCAAGAATAAGTAATAAAACGTTTGACGAAAACATAACACACGATTGGAGAGTACAGCAGAATTCAGGAAAAAAGCTGAACAAAATATAGAAAAAAAATCTAAACGACGGCGGTGCCGTTCTAACATCACGCAAATATAAGAATCGCAATTCCAACATGGCGACGTTTAGAATAACTTTAGCAACAAATAGTACACAACAATATGACGATTTAATTTACAAATATTCTCGGTTAATTCATTTTATTTTGCGGTTATTGCGCATGTCAATACAAAAAACCACGCAACCAACACATGTAGTGGTTGTAGAATTTCATTAATTGTACATACAAAAATGTAAAAGCTTAAGCACGTTATCGTAATAAGCATGCTGCAAACTGATATTACACATAATTGCTATAGACATTAGCATAAACATTTGTTAAGCACAAATGGAATTTAAAACAAATACACATTTTACATATATTTTTAGAATATGTGGCAACTCTACACAGCTCAATTACGCACAACTAACTTCACGTTGCACAAAAGAAAATCGCAAGCAAAACAAACGAACGCGCAAGATATATACCAGAGCTGTAAGTGCGAGTGAGTACAGCATAGATCGCATAGGGAAAAGTACGAAATTAAATATGGCGACCCACTGTGCGAAAAAAGTAAAAAATTGACAATAGCAATTTAATTTAGTCACTTAATTTAACAAAATGTACATTCACTGACATTGAAACTGTTTCAGTCACTGTAAAAACCAATTCTTTTGCTATCAACGAGGCCAATAAGCTAACAAATATTGAACTGTATTCTCGATAGTTGAAACACGATTTGCGCGCGCGTCGAGTTTGTTTTGTTTTGTAGTTTAATTTGTACTCACCGCGTATTATTTATTTCACTTCATTATGCACAACACGAATTTAAATGGCAAGTTGTTAGATTAAGTTTAGTGCTATGATTTTGCTTTTTCGGCACAAAATGATGTTTTGAATATTTATATTTTGTTTTGGTTTTTTTTTTCACATAATCACAAATTTAAATCGCACATACTATAATTGGGATTGGAGGATTTGTGGTTGTGAAGCGCGATGTTGTTTTAATGTTTGCTGCCTGCTAAAATAAACGTTTCCACTTTGATTAATCAATTTTATTATTAATACGTATGGCATAAGAAACACAAGACGAAAAATGCGCACAACACCTACTACAAAGCGTGTGTAAGAGCGAGATGAACATGCAGTGTTTTGCTGCGCGCGCACTTGTATCACATAGTGATTGAGAGACACAATATAGTGTGGCCGTTTTAGCTTACGGGCATAGGCATGCCAACTAGCACAAATCCTACCTATTATCGGCTATTTTATTTTGTTCGCGCTGCTGCTCTGCTTCTTCTACTTTGTCTTTCTTTAGACTATTACTACTGCGCCTGCCATCATTCCACTGTGTACTTTATAGTGCTGTACGTACAATCGTTTTGTCTTTTTGTCTGTTCATTCGTTGATACATACAAACATACAGATATATGCATGCATGTACACACACGGCGCCAGCGAAATAAATGTACCTATGTACATACATATAAAATCTATACACGGATATTGCCGCTCGCTCATATACACAAAATTTAATATATTTTTAATATGAAATAATACACGTCTCTGGGTGGTAAACATACATGCCACCGAGATAAAAAAAAGATCTACATATAAGGACAATCAAACTTCCTAATTGCATACACCTATTAGTGTAGATATTTTTGAATGTCCATATGCAAGTGGACTTTTGGCGTTTGACACATTGAATGAAAAATACGATGCACACGACAAAAATATAACTACAATTTGTACAATTCTTCATTACATTTTGTACCTCGCTTCGTGCTCAACACACAAACACACGCTTTCAAATATACAATGTATGTATGTAGACCGCTGCTGCTACAACACTTTAATGGCATCTCGCTCACACTTACGCTCTGAACGCATTTTACCTTTCAAGTCCTATGTGTTTTTCCTCTTTACCAACACACGCTAATAAGACAAATTTTAAAACTACATTTTAAGCAATAACTAACACGTTTCACCATTACATTTTATTGTGTTGTGATAACTGCACTTGAGCACAATGCCCGGAACAATTTTTTTTAAATTTATTTGTTGACTTTACACTGATAAACGCGTTTCACACTCCGCGTTACTCCGATTCTTCTTCTTGTAAGCGCAGAATCAGGGTGACCACATAAGGGTTGTCAAAATGTACTATTTAATTTACGATAAATATACCAAGTTATATCATTGCATAATTACCAGCTGGTTACATTGCGTTAGTATATATTACAGACATATTGGTATTTTAGAGAACAGTTGGGCGCAGCTAATTTACTTTTTAAATTAAGTTAGAAGAATTTGTGAACAATTTGTAAATTTTTTTCTCAGCACAGTATGTTAATAATAACTAACTAATGCATGCGGCGAATTCGCGATGCAACGCTGCATTGAGTATTATCGATAGCTTGGGGCTGCCTCACTGATTACCAGCTGTTAATCAGCAGCAGAAGAAACAAATAAATAATGCTGCAATGGAGGTGAATCCGCTGGCCGTGATACTTGTATATTTCGACAGCAAAGGCGATCGTCTGCTGTATCGCTATCCGTACCAAACCCTCGGCCAAACTCTAAAACTGGAGGAGCCCCACGAAGAGCAAACGAACAAAAAGCGCAACCCATTCGCTGTCGCCCACACCGACGATCTGCTGCAGACGCCCACGCACCAGCATCCGACGCAACAATGTCAGGGGCAGGGCCAGGGCCAGCTGCAGGGCTTTGCGGACGATGTGTTGTCCGCTTTGTTTGCGGTCAAGCCGCAGCTATGCAATCAGAAATTCGAGCTCAAACTGAACGACGTGCGGTTCGTCAGTCATCCCACATTAATCAGCGTTGTGCCCGCTGTGACCGCTAACGCGAATGCGACATCCAGTCAGCAGGCCACAGCAGCCACCAGCAGCGTGGCTGTCAGTGTGGCTAAGAAGCAACAGATGTTGATCAACATTGTGTTTGCGTTGCATGCACAGGCCAGTTACTCCATTGTGAAGTGCTACCACGAGCTGAGCAAGCGTCTGGGCTTGGCGCTCAAGTTCGAGGAGCAGCGCAGCGGCTACCTAACGGAGCAGACAGCGTACATGGCGCGCACCCACGACGAGCAGCAACAACAGCCGCTGGAACGCACCTTTGAGCTGATTGCGGAGCGTTGCAGCTTGGCGAAGGCGCTGAAGTCCATCTGCAATGATTTGTGCAACACGGGCTTGCTGAGTACCACACTAAACTCGAATCTGACGCTGACCTTCTGTCTGCCTGCGAAGGCGCATCAGCTGCACAAAAAGGGCAGCATGGTGGATCCCGAAACGATTGATCGCTGTCTGCGCGCCCTCAAACCGTATCATGGCATGCTGCTGCTTGTGGACTTTGCCGAGCTGCTCGACTGTGTGCCGCCAACGGGGGCCCGCATGCTGTGGCAGCTGGTGGACGCCTACAATCCCCTGATCAGTCTGCAGAGCATGGCCTCCAATGCAGATCTGAGCATCGAGCATGTCTACAAACTGGTCTCGCATCTCGTTTATTGGGCCAAGGCCACCATCATCTATCCGCTGTGCGAGACGAATGTCTATGTGATTGCGCCGGATGCACCGCTGCACACCAAGTCGCATTTGGTGGAGAAATTCACCACACGCTTTGCGGGCATGTCGCTGTTTGAGGTCATCTCCGACTTCTCACTGCCCACATCCATTGGCCACTTGACGACGCCGCTGCAGCAGCCAGCGCGCCAAGGCATTCTGGCGCAGATGGTGCTCTGGATGCTGCAGCATCATCTGCTGATGCAACTGCATACCTACGTGCAGTTCATGCCCAGCGATGATGATGAGTTTGGCGACTCGGCCTCGTGCAATCAGACGCACATGCGCGGCAGTTGTGACAATCTGACGGAGGAGGAGCGCGACGACGATCCGCTGCACGGTGGCTCCATCTTGAGCATGTCCAGCCAACCGCTGCCAATGCCTCTGAATGCCAACAGGCGTCCGCTGGTGGAGGATCACGATTCGCTGGCCTCGGATAACATCGCCGTGCAGCCGTCGAGCAGCCACAAGTCGAACTTCAGCATGACGGCATCGCTGAGCACCGACAACTGCGACAGCCTGGACTCCATGGAGGACGAGCAGAAGCTGAAGGAGCTGCTGCAGGTCTTCAATGATGCCGATCGTGCTGCCATTCGTCGCATTCCCGCCTCCCTCAATGTGGATGATTTGGGGCTGCTGGTGAAGCTCTATCAGATGGGCTACTTTAAAAGCGAGCATCATCTCGAGGAGATCATGTACTTTGAGAATCTGCGACGCTCGCAGCTGCTGCAGCTGCTCGACAAATTTCGCGACGTGCTCATCATTTACGAGACCGAAGATCCAGCCATTGCCTCCATGTACAACAACAAATAGTTCATAAGTGTTGTTTATAATCTGTGTTTCTAATAAAGCGCATTCCAAATGCAATCTTAGTTAAGTATATGACGTGGTCTTGGTTGGAAAGCAAATAGTTAAGCACAATAGTAAAAGTGGTAGAATATCTACCAATAGAGCTCGGAGTAAAATAGTATTTGTTACAAGTTGTAAAAATAATGTTATTATGTCTTATTGGAAATTCAAGAAACCGCCCCAAAAGGCAGCTTAAAAGTCGCTGTATTGAAATCGAATGCACAAATGTATTAACATATATTTTATTGCTATAATTATGACAAAACCCTAGCTAACAAATTTAAGTGGAAGGAGTGGGGAGTGTGTAAACATGGGACGTGGGCTTGTGTAGGTGTGATCTTAACTTAATCGACAGTTTGGAAAATGCTTAGATTTCTAATAGCCAGCAAATTGAAATTGAAATTTCTGTGAAACGTTTCGTATACTCTCTCATGCAATATATGCTAAGCTATATATATATAGTATATAGCTACAGATCTAGGCGATAAGGGGCTTACAAAAATATATATATATATATCTAGGTATATAAAGTACTCTACTTTGTACATACTATGTGTATGTGTGTATAATTTGTGTATGTGTGTGTGTGTGTGTATAAAATGTGCTTATTAAATAGTTGTAATATGTGGTGATTGCTCCGACTCCTCGTTCGCTAACTGATTGATTGATCAGCTTCTGCCATGACTGTGGACTAGAGTTATATTCACAGCGCACAGTTACCTCCTGATCCTTCTTCTTCTGTTCTACTCCTCTGCGTTCTTCATAACAATTGCATAAATTCTTAGACTCTCAGCGCCGTGGAGCTGGCTTGTCGCTAGGATTTGTTGTTGATGCTGTTGATGTTGGTGCTGCTGCTGCTGTTGATGTTACTGATGTTGTTGTTGCCACTGCTGCTGTTGGAAATGTTGTTGTTGTAGAGATATGGTATCAGATTGGGTTCGATTTCCAGCTGCTGGCGTAGAATGGAGCTCATCACAAACTCCGTCGACACAATATGACACTTGGGATTGCCGTGTCTCGTGAGATCCGCGCACAGATGCATATCCGTCGGGCAGGTGACAATGATGTACGAGTCGGGTGCCTGAACATGCGCCTCGGCCACAGCGGCTCCGGTGCGTCGCTTCAGTTCCACCTTGCCGCCGGACGACTCAATCATGCGTATGATTTCCTCGCGCGCCGGAAACACATCCGGCGTCACAAAGAAACACTTGCCGGCGAACAAGGTAGAGCGCGTTGGCGCACACAGCACCGTGTCCAGGTCGAATTGCAGATTCTCATCCACGGGTATGTGCTGGATGCGATACTCATCGGGGGCCACAAACTTGCCCGCCTTGGCGCTGTCCACTAGCCAGCTGGACTTGAGCACGTAGTCGACATGGCAGCACGCCTGGATCAGCTTGCAAGTGCGACTCTCGCGTGTCATCACCAGATGTGTCGCGTCCGTCGGACTGTCCACCACAATACCCCCAAGCAGCCTGCAAGAATGAAAGTGATCTAATTAATACACGAGCTACAGTAGACAGGGATCTATCTACTTCTCTATTGTTCAATAAAATTTGTGACTGCTCTTGGATAAGTAATATAAATCATACTGTCAATTTCTGCACTTATTTAGATTATGGTCATTCTCTTTCGATTTCGACCTCGCTGTCTATCTAGTATATTTATAAAGATCACCAATATGAAATGTTCTTTTAACTCTTACAGTCTTTGTCTGAGCGAGCTGTGCAAATTGATGCAGACAGACAGACGCTTCATCGACCTATCTCTTGATCTGCCCTTTACATAATCCAATTTCAATTACATTGTGAGCTTTACTTACATGACGGCCTTTTTGAGGGACTCCGCGTCGGCAACCTGCGAGAAGATGACCTTGGGTGGCTTCGTGCTCTGCGGATACTCGATGCACACGATTTGCTCTGGCAGCTGCTCCTGATAGACGCTCAATTTCTGCCGCTTCAGCTTCTGTTCGTTGGCATAGGGATCGCTCAGATGGCGTTTGACACGCTCATGCGCCTCCTGCGTCAGGTTGATGGGTGCTTTCCAGGCAGCTAAAAGAAACAAACAAATGAGTTAGTCTGTCAAGAGCGCAGTAAATGCTAGTACTCACTCAGCAGGTGCGCCACCAGATTGCATTCGATGCGGAAAGGTGCGCCAAGATTGTACTGTTGATATTTGGGATTGTCGTACTGCGTCAGTCCACTCAGATTGCCGATGCAGACATCGCTCAGCCAGAGCGCATTCACCATGGGTATGCTCCACTCCTTGGCCGCATTAAACTTGTTGCCCTCGAGCTGTTTGCACACCACCAGCGTGTTGACTTTGGACAGATACGAGGTGTAAATGGCGCCACATTCCTCGGCCATTTGCTGCAAACGCACCACTTCCTCGCCCTCAAAGCCCTCCGAGGTGATGATGTAGCGTTCTAGTGGCTTGCGATAGCCGAACTGACTGGGAAACGGCAAATGCAGCGGTTGCCACGGCGGCATCAACTGTCGCTTCAGGCAGATGTCGCTCAGCCAATAGGCGGTCACACAGCGCTTGGCATCGCGCAGCGCCTGCATCACCATGCCATGACGCTGGGTGCGACAGATGACGTGCGTCACGCGCGGACAATAGACACGCTCAATGTCGCCGCCAAACTGCCGAATGGTGTCCAACCAAATGGGCAGCTCATCGCTGTCCGTTTCGTCGTACTCCACAATGAAGAACGTGCAGCCCACCAAGAACAGATCTGACGGCAGCTTCAGGTTGGGATTGTGCCCATAGAACTGTGGACGCGGTGGCATGGGAATCGGCGGCTGGCCGGGACGCGCCATGTAGGCGTGTGGCGGGCCAGCGACTTGCACCGGCATGCCGCCCACTTGCAACTGTTGGTGCTGCTGCTGCACGTTGGGCGGCGGCGCCACCACAATCTGCTGCTGCACCAGGTGTTGCTGTGGCATCTGCTGCTGTTGCTGCTGCTGCACGCCGACAACGCGTCGCATTTGCTGTGACTGCAGCATTTGCTGTTGTTGTTGCTGCTGCTGCTGTTGTTGTTGCTGCTGCTGTTGCTGCAGCAGCAGCAGTTCTTGTTGTGTGCGCGGCGGTCCCGCCACGCCCACTGCATTGTGTTGTTGTCCCATCATGCGCAGCGCGCCAGCAGCCGAAGGTGGCTCCACATGTTGCTGCTGGGCGTTGGGCAGCTGTTGCTGCTGTGCCACCAATTGCTGCTGTTGCTGTTGGAGCATCAGCTGCTGCTGTTGCTGCTGCTGTGGCCCCGCCACCACCACCTGCTGCACTATTTGTTGCTGCTGCTGTTGTTGTTGCTGCTGCTGCTGCGCATCGCCCATGGCAATCAGTTGCTGTTGCTGCTGCGGCGTTGCTTGTGCGCCATTGTTGCCCAGTCGATTGCTCAGCATGTTCGCCAGCGCTGTCTTGGTCTTCAGGTTCATCTGCTGCGGCGTCTGCTGCTGTTGCTGCTGTCCATCAGGCGCTGTAAATTGTTTAGGCATTAGTTATAAGCTGGCGGGATTTAAGCGGGCAGGAAAATTTAACACATACTGAAGAACAGACAGATATACGAATGAACGACATTGACTCGACTATTCAGATTCCAATTAACAATATACTGAATTCTCTCCATTACGCTTTAGACTTCTATGCGCTTTTAATTGCACTTACCTGCTGTCGACATGACCAGCGTTTGTGTCATAATGTTGCCGCCGTTGGCGCCACCCACAACCACCGCTGTGCCCGGCGTGGTGGGTGTGCCCGGTGTGGTCGGCTGCTGTTGTTGCTGCTGCTGCTGTGGCGGTTGCTGCACAATCGTCTGCTGCTCGATGAGCTGACCATTGGGTGCAGTGATCAACTGCACCGTCTGCTTGCCCAGCTGTCCGGGCTGCACCGCCTGCTGCATGGGAATCTGCTGCACTCGCAGTTGCTGGCGCTGCAGCAGCATCTGCTGATTGGGATCGAATTGTTGCTGCTGCTGCTGTTGTTGTTGCTGTGGCAGTTGCTGCTGTGTCACCACACCGGGCTGCTGTTGCTGCTGCGTGATGGGACTGAGACCAGGTGCACCGCCAGCACGCACAACAACCTGACGTGTGCCTTGCTGCTGCAGCCAGATCATCTGCTCGTGCTGCGTCAACCCCGCGGGCATTTGGCTCTGCACAATGATGTGCGGCGTGCCAGGACCGGGCACAGGCCCAGGGCCAGGTGCACGTGTGGCCACAACGCTGCCCGGCGCACCAGGACGTGTCTGGTAGGCGACCTGTTGACGCAGCATGACACGCGGCTTGGACTGATTCAGTTTGGTGATGTACTCGGCCCGTTTGTGCGCGTCCAGCGACATGAAGTGAGCATGCGTCTTCTCGTCGAGGTGTATGAGTTGTCGCTGCTGCTGCTGTTGTTGCTGCGGCGGCGGCAGCACCAACTGCTGTGTTTGCTGCTGCTGTTGTGGCTGCTGCGATTGCGGCGACTGCTGTTGCTGCTGCTGTTGAGCGGGCCAAGGCGTTTGTGGTCGCAGTCCACGCGGCGCAAACTGCGGCGGCGCCTGCTGCTGTTGCTGCGGCGTCGTTGGCGTGCCCGGCAGCGGCGAAGGCATACCCATGCTGGTCGTTGGCGTGCCGGGCGTGGCGGGCGCCAATTGATTTGTCACGGGACTTTGCGGTGACCAGTGTGGTTGCTGCTGCAGCTGTGTATGATGCTGTGGGGATTGTTGCTGCAGCATCAGCTGCTGTTGCTGTGGGGATTGCGGTGGCGGCGTGCGTTGCGTCAGTTGCTGTTGCTTGATCAGCACTTGCTGCATGATTTGCTGCGGCGGCTGCTGCTGCTGTTGTTGTTGTACCTGCTGCTGTTGCTGCGGCACTGCCTGCTGCTGCTGTATGAGTATTTGCTGCTGCTGCTGCGGCGGCCCCACAAGTTGTTGTTGCTGCTGCTGTTGTTGTTGTTGTTGTTGCTTCTGCTGCAGCAGTTGCTGCTGCTGCAGATATTGCAGTCGCTGCGGATCGCTTATCACTTGCTGATTTATCACAATTTGCTGCTGTTGCGGTTGTTGTTGTTGCTGCTGCTGCTGCATTTGCAGACGTTGCTGTTGCTGCTGCTGTGTGAGCAGCTGCTGCTGCATTTGCTGCGGCGCCTGCTGCTGCTGTTGTGGGGATTGCTGTTGCGGCTGCAGCATCATTTGATTGGGTGGCAATTGTTGTTGCTGCTGCTGCTGTTGTTGCTGTTGCTGCAGCATTTGTCGCTGCTGCACCAGTTGCTGTTGTTGTTGCTGCTGTGATAAATTTGTCGAGTTCACAATAAACACGTTCTGATTTTGTTGATTTTGAGCGAGAATCTGCTGTTGTTGCTGCACGCTGAGCTGATTGAATTGCTGTTGACTTATAATGAACTTTTTGGTCTGCATGGCAGGTGCCTGCTGTTGTTGTTGCTGCTGCTGTTGTTGTAGTGGCTAAAAGTAATTGAGAATATTGAAGCAAATGTTTGGTGACAATAAATTACTTTGCTTACATGTTGCTGCGGCTGTTGCGCCAGCACTTGTTGCTGCTGCTGCTGCTGTGGTTGTTGCTGATGTGCAAACTGCTGTCCCATCAACTGCTGCTGCGCTTGCTGGGGCGGCTGTATGGTCTGCTGTATGATGCGCACTTGACCGCCTGTGCCTAGAGCTATATTCTGTTGCTGCGTAAACTGCACCTGTTGCTGTTGTTGTTGCTGCTGCAGCTGCTGAGGTGGCAACTGCTGTTGCTGTGCCATCTGCTGTTGTTGCGGCAGTTGCTGCTGCTGTTGTGGCTGCTGCTGTTGCGGTATGATCTGTTGTTGTTGCTGCTGTAACTGCAGCATTTGCTGCTGCTTCTGCTGTTGTATGTTCATCATGTGACTTTGAATGATTTGTTGTCCTTGCGCTGTCGAAGTGTTGATCACGTGACGCTGTGTGATGACCTGTTGCTGGTGCTGTTGCACTTGCTGTTGTACTTGCTGTTGTTGCGGGCCAGGCACCAGTTGCTGCTGCTGACCTGCCACCAGTTGTTGTTGTATAGTTGCAGGCTGTTGTTGTTGCTGCTGCTGCAGTGTCTGCAAATAATTAAAATGTTTAGATGTTGCTAACCTTGTAACTTTATTACTCACTCTTTCCTGTTGCTGCGTTGGTGTTGTGGCTTGGGGTTGGTGCAGCGGTGATTGTCGCGGCGAGGGCGTGTGTTGCTGTGGTGGCATTTGTTGTTGTTGTTGCTGCTGCTGCTGTTGTTGTTGTTGCTGCTGCTGCAACTGCTGTTGCTTGAGCTGCTGTTGGCGCATAATCAGCGAGTCCTGATTGCTACTCAGCGTGGAGCGGCTCAAAACTTGCGCCACCTGCACTGGATCTGTAGGATCAATGGGTTGCACAAACGATTGCTGTTGCTGCTGTTGCGCCTGTTGCTGATGCTGCGCTTGTTGCTGCTGCTGCGGTTTGTTGGTCATGGGCGGCGTTTGTGAAATCTGCGGCGACTGCGGTGCCGAAATGTGCTGTGGACTTTGCTGCTGCTGTTGTTGTTGTGCCAATTGTTGTTGCTGTTGCTGCTGCTGCAACTGCATGCGTTGCTGCTGATGCACTGGCTGCTGGAATGGCTGTTGCTGCGGGGACATCATAGCAGCCGACGGCGCCTGTTGTTGCGGTGAGCCCATCATGTGTTGCTGCTGCTGGCGACTCTGCTGCAATTGCTGCTGTTGCTGGCGCAGTAGTTGCTGTGCGCTTTGCGGTGAGGGCGGCGGTGGCGGTGTCATTTGTGGCGCCGGCGATTGCAATTGCCGCGGCGACTGTGGCGGCAACATGTTGCTGCTGCCGGACACATGCTGCTGCTGCTGTAGCGAAGGCGACGGCGTGCTTGGCGGCATCACAGGCGAACGATTCTGAACGAGACGCGGCGATTGCTGTTGCTGCTGCAGCGGTTGTTGTTGCGGCAACTGTTGCTGCTGCTGCTGTTGTATTTGCTGCATCTGCTGCTGCAGCTGTTGTTGCTGCTGCAGCAATTGCTGTTGCTGCTGCTGTATTTGTCGCTGCAGCGCCTGTTGCTGCGGTGTCAAACTCTGGCCGTTTTGTATGTTCTGCTGCAGTTGCAGCTGCTGTTGCTGCAACATGTGTTGCTGCCGCAGAATATGCTGATGCAGCATTTGCGGTGACATGGGCACCTGTTGCTGCTGCTGCTGTTGTTGCTGTTGTGGGGGTAATTGTTGCTGCTGTTGCTGTTGGGGTATTTGCTGTTGCTGCTGCTGTGGCATCTGTTGTTGCTGTGGTGATTGTATGGGCTGCGGCGTTGTTGCTGGCTGCGGCGTGCGCGGCGTCTGTCGTCCCGTAGGCATGGGCGGCTGCGACATGGTGGGCGTGGTCGGAAGCCGAGGTTGCTGCTGCTGCTGCTGAAGCAATAATTGCTGCTGCTGCTGCTGCTGTTGTTGTTGCTGCTGCTGCTGTTGTTGATCTTGCTGCTGCATTAGCTGCATTTGCTGCTGCTGTTGTGTATTTTTCATTTGTCGCTGCTGCTGCAATATGTTCTTAATCTGCTGTTGCTGTTGCACCTGTTGTTGCTGCTGCAGCTGGTTAGCTGGTATAATCTTCTGCTGCTGTATGATGATCTGCTGTTGTTGTTGCTGCGGTGGCGGGGGTGGTGGTGCCTGTGGTGCGCCCTGCTGCAAGTGCTGCTGCTGCTGTTGTTGTTGCTGCTGCTGCATTTGCTGTTGTTGCTGCTGCAGATTGCGAGGTCGCACAAAGACAACTTGCTGCTGCGCTGGCTGTGGCAATTGTTGTTGCTGTTGTTGTTGCATTTGTTGTTGCTGCTGCTGCTGTTGTTGCTGCTCAGCAGCAGCACGCTCTGCGGATGCCTGCAGATGCGACTTGATGTCGGCAATCTTGGCTGCGCTGTCATCGACGAAGCCCAGAATATCAGACAGTTGAGCAGGAGCTGGTTGTGGTTGCTGCTGCTGCTGTTGTTGTTGTTGATGCTGCTGTTGCTGTACCAACTGTTGCTGCTGTACCTGCTGTTGTTGTTGCTGCTGCGCCAATTGCTGCTGCAACTGCTGTTGTTGTTGATGCTGCTGCTGGTGCTGCTGTTGTTGTTGCTGCTGCTGTTGCAAACTCTGCTGTTGCTGCTGCTGCTTCTGGGCGCGCTGCTTTTCGATGGGCTTCAGAAGCCTGGGATGGTACGGTTCGCAGGGCAGCAATGCCTTGCACTTGAGGCAATCCGTGACCCAATCAGGCGTCACAATCTGTATGGCATTCTTGGGCAGCGCCAGCGCTTTATTGTAGATTCCCCCAGTGGCCGCACCGCATACCAGATGCGTGTTCGTTGCCCCAAAGCTGTGCGTGACAATCGCCCCATGAAATGTGAGCATGGCGTAGAGGCGACGTCGATCGCTGGCCACCACATTCGTGATGGCGACGCGGATGCCGCGCAGGAAACGCTGCAGACTGGGATGAAAGGCACGTGTAGCGGCCATTCGACCCAGTTTGGCGCTGTGCGAGATCCATTGCTCGCTGACGGGTATCACATTGTAGAGATCCAGGTTCATGGACAGCTCCTCCTCCGAGTAGTTGCTGGCGCATATTAAATGCGTGATTTGGTCCGATAGATACAGTTTCGATTGTGCCCCGCCATTCTTGAGCAATCTTTCGCCCTGCAAGAAACAACAAAGAATGGTTCTTGAAGATTTCTCTTTTCAGCTGTTTGAAAACAACATCAACGAAAACAACAACACATGTAGGGAAATGCTTATTAATGTAAACATAATGTTAGAGATGGGCTATATGTAGTAGGCGCATAATTGTTGTGCGACAGAGATGGCAATAGCGATAACAATTCGATTTATGCCGTCACAACTATAACATCTCTACATAGCCGCACACACACACAGTTTTGCCAACTTGCCGGCAACATTTATGGCGCGCTTTTGTTACTTATTTGTCACGTAACACCCTGTGCCGCCAAATAAACAGCCGCATGAATATCTGCAGTTTCTAATCGTGGCTATTAACAAATTATTCGACGTTTTATTGCATTCTATAGAAACGCATTAGGTCTGCAGTACAGCTGCACACACACACGCACGCACACGTAGTTGCCAGCGTACACGCACACACATGCACCTAACGCACAATGCAAAATCGTACAGGGCAGCAAAGCACGTACAGCCAATGAAGTGGGAGGAGGCCAGAGAGACTCTTTGATTATTTACCTCATCATCCAAGCTGCCGAGCACACAGTAGATCACATCTTCGAATAGCTTTTCACTAATTTTTAAATTTTCCATCATTTGAATTTGTTGTTGACTAGGCGAGCAGCATGCGCTATTCGATTTGCTCAAATTTCACTTTTCTTTCTCTTCGCTTTTGTTGTTGCTGCTGCTGCTGCGGCTGCCGCGGACATGGACATGGAAATGCATGCAGCTTCACTTTCACTGGGCCACAAAAAACAACCGCACTTTTCGTCGAAAATTCAAAACAAATGCAACGGAGAACAAATAAAGCACTTGAAATGTTTAAACTCATCGAATTGATGCCTCGATTTTCTTCTATTTTATTAGACTTTTACGGCTCGGTCCTCCGTCCGCCTTTTTTGTATGCAACAAAAAGCAACGCCAGTAATGTTTTAGCAGTGCGACTGCACATTTTAATTTGAAACACACAATTTAATGCCAAATATGTGGTCTCACTGGTAGAAGTAGCATTCGATATCATTGTATATCGATTGCGGCAATATGTTTCATCTGATAATCGATAACAATTTCCACTGCTTACCACCTACCAAAAAAGGCGCGTATTTTAATAGCTCTCTAATAATTTTTTTTCTCTAATTTGTTTGGCAATAAGAACGCAACGAAATTTCTCTAATTTAAAAAGTTTAAATATATTAATATTTTTTTTTTTTTTTTATACAATTACACATTGGCTTATACATATGAGCTTATCATTCATAATTTGTTTCCTAACACATTTAAGACATCGATCTTCAAAGTGATTTATACATGTGGTATTTTTCTGTTTCGCTTAGTTTTACATTTTTTATTAGTTTTCTGTTTTACTTTGTTTTCGGTTTTTTTTCTTCCTAAGTATGGGTTTTATTTAAATTATTGTAAAACAACGCCTACTGGGGGTAGACATTCTCATCAAAAGCGTAGAAAATTTCCGTGTTTTTATGTTTTGTTTTAATTGTGTGTATTGCGATAGCTTAATAAGGTATATGTTTTGTTGTGTGTGTTCCTTGTTGTTGTTGTTTTTATTGTTGTATTGCATGTTCATGTCTGGGCTGGTGGTACAGAGGCAGCCGATGCAGCAGCTCCAGCAACTTGTTCGAATTTCTTGTCATGCACAACGGCGTTCTTCATCAGGATGAATCATGAGGCGCTATTCGCCTCACCATTACTCTCATGGAAGTTGGTACCATTTACAATGAACGAAGTGCCGAGACCATATAAATGGCCAGAGTACTTGGCATGATCGATATTGTCCTCGAAGAACATCTGTAAGCAGGTCAAAATTAATATTTTGTAATATTAAATATGATGCAATTTTTTTTTGTTTCTTTATCATCGAGCTAGCGAAGCAAGTGCTGAAAGACGCAATTCCGAGAGCTTTGTTGATTGAATATTGTTAATGATTTTGTTTATGTTTGAGAAAGCATGCTGTTAGCGACATTGATGCAACAAAAACAACAAAAAGGAACAACTACAACTTAATGATTAGTGACTTGAGTGAATGAAATATGTGAATGCTTTTCGTTTTGTTAGTTTCGTTAAAATAATTAAATTACATACCATGAACCAATTATGTGTTTTTTTTTTGATTCAGTTAAATTATAATGCAAATTTTTTCTTCGCTTTTTTGATTGATCTCTTTGATGTTTAGCCTATCGGGTTAAATACTTGCTATACTCAAGATTCACAATGCAATGGAATTTGCAAGGAAGTATATATCCATATCGCTTAAAATTACAAAAATAAAAATACGCTTAGGTATTAGATAAATGATGTTAAACTTCCAACAAGGAATAGAGTTAAGCAAATAACTAGTTTCAAGCTAGAAATGTAAAGTAAAAGCCATTTACACACTTGCCACATAGTATCGTTGTCCTTTTTAAGTACAATACATTGTTAATTATACTAGTGAATAGTTGCTACATTAAGTACTAGTATGAGTATGCATTGTTAACTTAAAGATAAAGATATATAAAAAAAAAAACAACGAAAATACTAAATAACTTAATGGGGCATGCAAAGAGATCATAATGCTAATGAGCGTTTTAATAATAGGCCCAGTAACCATAAATAATAATGAAAATGAAAACTGAATTTCGATTCATTTAATTTTCTATACAAAATTCACTGTATCTTATTTCTTCAGTTTGTTTCTTTTTTAAATTAACAAAAGACATGTTGTAACATGATTAAAGCAATTCCAACTAAAAGTTGTGTTTGGTATTCAATGGTGTAATGTGTATGTACATGATTTTCATTCATCATGATTGACAAAAATGTGTGTGTGTGTGTGTGTGTGTGTGTGTGTAAGGGTTATGTGTGATTTTGCCAATAAAAGTGCATTGCGTGCGACATAACAAATAAAATGAATATCGTATGCAGTGTGCAGTGGCGTCTAAAAACTAATAATGATTACGATATTGTATGATACAAAGGTGCACAAATTGACGGTAAATATGGTATAAAATGCAACCTTCAAAATTTATAATAGTGAGAAACAAATTAAGTATGTATATTAAAACAAAAAGCGCGCTATTTGTGCACAGCACACAGCACAACAACAGCATAAACTGCAGCAGCAACAATCACTTATTGTGTTGGTTTACTGGCCACCTGAACAGGGGGCACACTTTGTGTGGTTGCTGTTGCCCTTGACCCCGCAGGATGTGTATAGACTGTTATGGTCAAACCAATAGATTGGGAACTTGTATACGCATGCTCTGTGGTGTCAGTGCTGCTTGTTGTGATGGTTGTTGCTGTACTGAGATTGCTGCTGCTGCTGCGAGTGCTGTTGCTGTTACTGTTGCAGGTGTCATCGTGGGTGCTGCTGCTGCTGGCAACGGATTGGGTGTTGTTGCTACGTAGGCAGACCATGACGACAGCCTTAATGAACATGCCGTGCTCGAGCACATATGAAAAGAATGCGATTGGCTCTTCAATGTGAATGTGTATACCAAATGTGTGTTGTACCTCACGCATTTTGAAGAACGCCATGCCAGTAAGCAACGCATCAGAGCCGGCCTGATGCTGTGGACCAACGCGACGCAGCTCCAACTGATCGGCTACCTCTTGCAGGCCACCCTTGAGGTTTTTGCATGATTTCATCAGATATTTGATGTCGAAGATGTTTGGGAAATACAAGTGCAACAGCTCAAAGAATTCACTCTCATCCGCGGGCAGATTCTGGTCGGTAAGTAGCTTCAACAGATAACCAAAATCGTAGCCAGAGTGAAAGCAAAGCCATTTAATGTTATCCATCAGCACAATGCCCGAGCTCATGAGCAGTTCGGCAAACTCAATGGGATCGATGCCATCCTCTTCGTGTTTCTTGAATTGTATGCCCGAGTTTTGTAACAAGTCAATTGAATCCTGTGCGTACATATCCTCGCTGCAATCCACATAAAATTTTTGCAAAATGCCAATTATGCTGGAAAACCTGTTGTGTGTGTGTGTGTGTGTGTTTCGTTTGCGTTGCGATACTTACCTGAGATTGAATTTGAAATTGAACTGCCATGTAGAGTAGCCGGGCGGCGTTTTGCCCTCATCATCCATGAATGTGAGTCCTAGCTGGATGATCCTCAGTAGATCGACATTGCAGCGCAACAATTGATAATGATAATCAGCGGTTGATCGAAATTCACCAACGGGTCGCGCGACAACGCCCGGAAATTCTGTGTCCATGGCAACGAAGTGATATTTTTGTACAATCTTTCGTATGGTGCGAAACTCCTCCTCCAGATTGTGCTTCCAAACGTCTCGTATGCCACATTCCTCATTGCTGGGTATGTGCACCTGGCCGTGTGCACCGCCACTGATGGCCGAGGGCATTGTCTGTGAACGGGGCACCAAAAACTTGATTAGTTTTAAATAACAACAATGAAACATTGCAATTTTTCAAAATGTTTTGTATTTGCTTCTCTTGGTGGAGCCCAGCTTGAAGTTAAATTGAATCAAGGTTAATGGCTGCTCCTCTGCTTGCTGTTGCTTGCATTGATTGTTAAATTATTTAATTTAGTTCAATTTATCAATTGAGATGTATGTATGTTTGAAATCGATCTAAAATGTGTGTATGTTGTAAATATTTTTTTAGATTTTCCTAGTTCAATGAAGTACAATGCCAGTGTTTTGAATACTAAAAAAGCCGATGAATGAAGTCAATTTAATACTAGATTTAACTTGACAACTGGACTCCACGTCCGAGTGATTCACGTTCGGTTTATATACTCGTTCAATAGGGGGATTAGAAACATAAACGTACACGAAGGCCAATTGGTGAAAATATTAGCCAGATTAAAAATAAATTGTTTTGTTTTTTCTTTTCGAGGGGTGCAAACACAGTTGATGAAATATTTGCCAATTCTGTTCAGTTAAGAGAGGTGCTACAATTTTGCTTGTTGCGACTACATAAAAGAATAAAATCGAAATACACGTAAAACAAAATGGTATTATTTGATTATTTTTTGGTTTTTTTTGGATTTGTTTACTTTGTGATTGGAGTTGGATCTGGCGTCGTACTTACATCGTCGCCGGTCGTCGCCTGTTGCTGCCGCTGCAGAGATGCTTCAGCCACCTTCTCACCAAAGCTAACCTTAAGCTATGTACAAGTTAATTTATTTTTTGATCGTTTTTTTTTGTTTTATTTTATATTTTAATTTGTGTTTAACACTCTGATCTGCTTAGTGATCTCATAACAGCATTGTCTGTAAGAGAACGTTGAGTTCAAGGCTTTCAAAATAACATAAATGTAATATCAACAATCAGTTGAAAACATTGATACAACTCTTAAGAATAGAAAGCACAAAACAAAATGCGTGGGAGCCAAATAAGCACATAAATCTACTGCTTGTATTTAATTACACATTATAAATCATAAACTCAAACGAAACAAAATAGATGCGATATGTTTCATATTCAAACAGTTACCTCCAAATATATGATAGTTAATTTCTATTAAATTAAGCTATCATGGGAAACTGTATTCTTACAGTCAATTACTTTTGAAATTCAATTAAAAGAAAAATCCTTTGGCCATATTATGATTGATTTCTCATTTAATGATTGAAATGATCAATTGAAGATTTCACAATTTGATCACAAAGGAATGTCGACAATTTCCAAACTTGATTTTATTTAAATTCGAAACTAAAAACTAATGTAGTAAATATAAAAGCATATAGTGTCATTACACCATAATGAGGGGGGCGGTCTTGCACTTGGAATATTTCCAGTGTATAACCTCTTTAGTAGTTCGAGTCCTTATTAAGGGGTGTGGCCAGAGACAACACAAAAGGCAGAACAAAAACGAAAATTACCAAGATTTTACAATAAATTGGGGCAACTAATTTTGCCGCGCTTTAAAGCAACAAAGTTCTATTAAAAATTGCAACCGCTCTTTTTCGCATACACACACATACACGATCTACACGTTAAGGTAACTGCATACACACAATGAGATTTGCCCAGCCACACACATACAAACATAAAACGTACACTCGTATTCGATGTGTGCAGTTTTCATGAAAATCGAAGGCCGACTAAAAGAATAGTAGGTTCTATCGGTTGCCATTTGTGTCTGAAGGGGGTGGTGCAATGATAATGCCTTTTGACTTTGTCTTTGCGGTTCGTTGGAAACTTACCCATTTCATATTATGTTTGTTGGAAAAAATGCTGTACTGGCTCCTGCTGCCGATTCCAGTTTCACTTTGGCGTTTTGCGGGTTTTCAGCTGCAGTTCGCGTTTATATTTGTGGCCTTGAAAATGACAAACACAATGATGATCGGTGTTTGAGCTATGCCTATGGCGTTAAATAAATTAGTTGGATTTAATGTTTATGTTAAAAAAATGCCATAACGAAGAAGACGGCACATAAAATGGTGTGCTGTGTGACCGCAAATTTAACTTAAATATGTGCTATTTGAAGCCGCGCAAAATAAGCCAAAGCTTTATAGTTTGGTTACACTTTTTTTCCAAAATTGCTTCAGGGGGTATCAAGTTGTTTTCCTATAAATTTCGAGGTTGTCTAGTACATTTCTCTAAAGCAAATTAGTGTCCTCTTCAGAAATGCGGAATGAAAGAGTATCGCATTATTTTTCATAGTCGCAATAAAGTTGTGGTTTTCAAATATACCGAAATTGCAGTTTTGGGTATTATTAGTATTTTTCTACTATTAATATGCCATAAGTGGCCACACTACTGCACAATGTGTAAACGATAAGCACAACAAACCAGGGCTACACAACAAATTGTGGCTCTCTTTTGAATTTTGTACTGTAATGTGTATAAATGTTTGTGTATTAAAACTAGCAACAAAAAAATTATACATTATCGATGACTTACTGAGTTAATTTTCTTAATATTACTCAATTCAATTGTGAAATTACTTATCTGTCAGAGTAATGGCGCCATTGCTAAATACCAATAATCATTTGTCTCCAATCGCATGAATATAATGACTACTCGTTTTTAGATTGATATGACGCTCCTTTCTACATGCGATTTGGAACTTCATTGAAATTTCTATGGAAGTGTAACTAAAAATATCGATATTCTCCATAACAAATCGATATTTTAAACATTTTTTAATGCATCGATGCATCGAAAGTGTAAACGATGATTTCCCAACTTTACACGAGTTATAGAATTTAACTGGACTTCCTATTCATTTTGAGTAGTAATAAAAAGGTCTAAAATGAGCTTGGACCAATAAAAATGATCGATATCCGAAGATATCAATAAATAATTAATTAACATACATCGGTGCGATTGAACAGCGTACTGCGCGTAAAGAAAGCAGTAGAAATCCAGAGTTTGGTGTGAGCACTTTGCCGGCAGTTTGCACAGCTATTTTTATTTGTTTACAAATAACTAAAAGGTGAAAAAGTGTATTTAAACTCGGCACAACTATATTTGTTTTCAGTTAGTTGCTTAGAGGATTTGGTTTAATTATTAGTGTGGTGAAGTTATTCACTTGCCAGCGCAGCATCAGCATGGTGGTTAATTTCTTCTGCAACTTTCTTGACGCTTTGGTTTGACCTGTTTAATATGACAGTGTAACAATGTGTAGAGTTGTGGCAATTGTGGCAGATTGATTTGTTATTGTTGTTGTTTTTGTATTCGTCGTTGTTGTGGTTGCGCGCAAACCAAAACTAGTTTTCTCTTATCTTGCCAATTTCAGGCAATCAATTGGCCATTGACATAAGAGTGAGAGCTTTCAACTCGAACTCCAAAAAGGCGGGCATTCCACACCGTTTACATACAAACAAACTAATTTGCATAAATACTTGGTTCAATTGGCTTCTTGCAAAGCTCCCAATACCCTGCAAAAGAGTATCACCATCCTATGATATGAAGCTTACCATGTTTATCTGTGAAAACATGTACAACTGTGGAATTTCTTGTATTAGTCGATAAATTACTGTTTTATTTTTATCTGTCAATAATTGAATGTCTTTGTTTTTCATAACCGTCAAATCTATTCTTTTTTTTTTCTGCTGAATGTTGCTTGCTTTTATTTAAATCTATACAAGTTTGCTGTGACCATTGATTTCAAATAGCTTTGAGTGAACAAAGATTATATTTTCACTTGAAAAGATTCTTTCAACAAAATCTCGCCATTATTCAGTTTAATTGCCTAAAGTAAAGAGCATTTATAGTTGTCATGGGAACTGTGATTAATCATGTGCTTCACATATGTACATGTATGCTACTAATTTAAATTGCACCATTCTTATGATATTGAGGATTGAGTGAGTGGATGCTATGCGCGCAATTTGATCACGTTTTGTGTCACTTTCTCATTGAACTAATTGAATCGATCGTGTGATTGGCACAACTTCGGCACGCGACCGATGATCGCATTTGTTGTTCTCAACGGTCTTTAGTCGGCTCGATCAGTCTAAGTTTCAGCTTCAGTCTGTGCCCAGCTGCCGACGCGTTCTGATCGAGGTGAACGTGTGATATATTTGTGAAAAGTTTGAATGAAATTCACTTGCTTCATACAACATATTCAATAGTGGTTTAACGTCTCTATGTCGCAAAGGTACATAAATTATTTGTGGCATTAACATTAACAATTGTGTAAACATTTAACTGCATAGTTTCTGAACTAGATAGAAACGTCATAATCTGTCAAGGCCTGGTTTATAATTCTTTAACATAACATAAAATATTTAATTGTTGATAGTGTTTAATTTGTGTTACTACACTATTTTCTTATCTGCAAGCTGTAAGTTAAATAATTGTTTAAACCGGAATCGTTTAGAGCGAGGGCGTTCTCACTAAAAAAGCGTTCTTTGTTTATTGCGTTTCGATGGTTTTTGTAAACATTTTGATAAGCTAAAATGATATTGTTTACTGAAGTGTTGGCTGCAACTTTTTGTTGATCATTGGGAAACGAATTTTGAAACCCCTTCAATACTATAATGTCAGGTTAAGTTTTTGTGTTTTGAACTAATTTGCACTTGTTCCAATTTATGTATAATAAATAATTTGTGTATTTATGTAATTAATAACCAATTTTAGAATGTCAAAACTATTGTGCAAATGTGCAATTTATTGCTTTCTATTATTCAGTTAATAAATGTACGTTAACAAAGAATAGAATATTTTGAATGTAAATATAAAAAATAGTAATTATTTGCTATAGGCGGAATTGATTTAAGTTATTATTTTTACATTTATACATATTGTATAATAGTTATTTTTTTTTCGCAGAGCTCGCGCAATGCCGCTGAAGAACTTGAGTGTTCTGCTGCCGGGAATAAAGTGGCTGCATGGCTATACGGCGCAGGATGCGGTGGCCGATCTGATAGCAGGCATCACGGTGGGTCTAACGGTGCTGCCCCAAGGATTGGCCTATGCGACGCTGGCGGGCTTGGAGCCGCAGTATGGACTCTATTCGTCCTTTGTGGGTGGCATTGTCTACGCTATGCTTGGCAGCTGTCGCCAGGTGACGATTGGACCGACAGCGCTGCTCGCGTTGATGACCAGCCGGCATACGGGACTTGGTCTTGACTCGGGACCGGCTTACGGCATACTGTTGTGCCTCATCTCGGGCGTGGTGGAGCTGGCGATGGCTGTGCTGAAGCTGGGTGCGCTGGTCGATCTCATCTCATTGCCTGTGACCGTTGGCTTCACTTCGGCGACAGCTGTCATCATTGGCACCTCGCAGCTGAAGGGTTTGCTTGGTCTCCGCGGCGGCTCCGGCTCCGATTTCATCAACACAATGCGCTCTGTGTTTGGCAATCTGCAGCAAGTGCGTCGCGGTGATCTCACACTTGGATTGGTGTCCATCAGCGTGCTGCTCTTGTTAAGGGTTTGTAGAAATGTCAGCAAAAGCTGTATGTGCATTCTAAACCGTTGTCCCTTTGCAGAAACTAAAGACAGTCAATTTGGCGCAACGTGTGAGAAATCTTCGTGCTCAGCAGGTGCTCAGTGGCAGCATTTGGGTCGTGTCCACCGGCCGCAATGCTCTCGTTGTGCTCGTCTCCAGCGTGCTTGCTTACAGCCAATGCGAGTCTCAGGACAGCTGTCCGTTCATCTTGACGGGCAAAGTGAAGAGCGGTTTGCCCAGCCTGGCGCTGCCCAAGTTTGAGACCACAATTCTCGGCAAGAATGAGACTGAAGTGCCGCAGAACTTCCAGCAAATGGCAAGTGGATCTTTGTAATTCCTACTTTGGGGGCACATAATAATTAAATGCATTGCTCTTCTTCGACAGGTGTCAGAACTCGGACCTTCCATGCTAATACTGCCCATCATTGCTGTTCTAGGAAATGTGGCCATTTCGAAGGCATTTGGAGGCGCAGGACTGAGTCCAACACGGGAGCTGGTGGCGCTCTCGCTGAGCAACATTTGCGGCGCCTTCTGCAGCTCGATGCCCGTTACGGGCTCCTTCTCCCGCAGCGCGGTTAATCATGCAAGTGGCGTGCGCACTCCAATTGGCGGCTGCTATACAAGTGTGCTGGTGCTCCTAGCATTGAGCTTACTCGCTCCTTATTTTCAATACATTCCCAAGGCAGCGCTCAGTGCTGTCATCATTTCGGCTGTGATCTTTATGATCGAGTTCGAGGTCCTCCGACCGCTGTGGCGCTGCAGTCGCCGTGAACTGTTGCCGGGTGCGATTACTTTTGTGATGAGTCTTGCGGTTGGCGTTGAGATTGGTTTGCTGCTTGGCGTGGGCGCAGATGTTGCATTTCTTGTGTATCGGGCCGCACGTCCTGTGCTGACTGTCTCCAAGTTGCAGACCATTAATGGCATGTGCTATATTTTGATACGTCCCAAGCACAGTTCGCTCTACTTTCCAGCTATTGAGTGGGTGAGATCGGGCATTTCCAAAGCGCTCTCCACCCACGGCACTGCACCCGTTGTCCTGGACTGCGCCCATGTGCATGGTAAGACTATTCAATGTGTATGATTCCATATTCTTTAAGAATGATTTCTGCGACAGATTTCGATTTTACTGCTGCCCGCGGTATGGGTTCACTGTACAAGGAGCTGGCGAAGGTCAATGTGCCGCTGTTCCTTATGAGCGCTCACAAGGATATTGGTGTCATCCTGAAAGAATCCACGAACATTGATTTCCCCACGATAGATTGCCCCAACGACTTGGATATCTTACTAGAGCAAAGTGAGTATTTAGTGCCGGTTCTATCTGTATCTATTGTTTATTCTATTTAACCCATTTTCTCAAACAAAAAACTAATGCTAATTGGGTATTAAAATTAAATTGTCTTGGAAAGGAATGTGTTCAAATTTGCAGAAGATTAGTATCATCACTTGGTTGAAGTTATTCCTTAAATTTTTAGATATACCTATTTTATGTACAGGCTAAACTTTTGCTTATCATTTTTTATTAATCACATATATTTAGTTTTTGTTATTCACATAAATGCATACTTTCATTTCCACTTTTCATTTATTCTATATTCATTACAAATTTATTAATTATTTTTATACACATATAATTATATTTATTTTCATTATTCATGCATTCCATCTCTATATAGAAGCAGACAAGGTATCCTTTAACCAGAAAAATTGCAACGTCTTGCACTGTGCAGGCTAAGACATTTGTTGGATGAGACTCAGCGGGGATTTAAATGAGGGTACAATAGATTTTTTAGTTTCTAGCCCCATCCCAATCAATTAATAGTCATTTATTTAATGTTTAAACAAAAAGTGCTTTCGTAAAATTCTTGGTTGCTAGTTCTTTCATGTTCTTTCTCTTAAACTTACTACTTAATTAACAGCCGGCAATAATTTGTTTGAATCTTAAAATGATATTATGACTTTCGTTTTTATTTCAGTGCCCGACTTCGTGCTACACTTGCAGGTGACGGCTCCTCTGGTGGAGTCCAGGATGCTGCATACCGTTGAAGCCAATGCCACGGAACTCTCGAAACTGACTACAAGCAGCGCATAAACATATCGTAGCATTTCGTATAGATAATGCTGGGTGCTTACAGCTAAATTGCCGTCTAACTTAATGGGCACAAAAGTACTTTAAATTGTATATTATTGGCATTATGCTTAAGTTATATTAATTGTGTTATGTATTTCCGCAAATCAGTTACTTTCATTCCTATGTTATGTATTACTTGAAATGTATATCCAAGTCTAATTTCTATGAATGTTCTTCTATTTATGATATTTAATTCCCTATGTGCTATACAATTTATTTATTTTAACTTTATTTCTAGCTGAAGAAACTAATCCAAACATCAATTGAGCTCTCTATTTATTTAGTTTCTAGTATAACCGAAGTCTATATTTATGAATTGAATTCCTTTCAATAGAAATCCCTGTTTACTTACTTTTTTATACGATAAATTATAGAAAAATTGTTCATTCGCGCCGATCATCAGAACTTCTGAATCAAAGTTGTAGTTTTACGTGTAAATCATGCACTTTGTATGATTTCATTCCTATTTATACCTTGACTTGGCACTCGAATGACTTAAGCCTGATTGTATATAGTAGTTAAGTTTTTTACACAACGTTTACTATGTTCAATTCTAAGTTGTTTAATAAAGTCAATTTCAACAAAGTTACATGATTAGTAAGTGAAACAATGTGCGTATGAAAATATCAACGTACATGAATATTAATCACATTGGTTTTAGTTTAAACAATGGGAAATACGCCATAGGTGGCCACATGACACAAATTGTTGTGGTTGCGGGCAAGACGCATATAGCCTTGCTCCCCCCAGCCTCCCCAGGAGTTCTTGATAAGCCAATGATCGCCACCATAGCCGACGACAATGACCGCATGATTTACTTGCTTTCTGCAATTGGGATCGCTAAAAATACCGCGACGATAATGCTGGAAACCGCTGGCATCGACAGCAACAGCGATTGGACCCTTCTCGGCAACAGCATGTGCCAAGGCATTCTCATTAGGTTGCACTTGCGCCACACCAGCCACCTTGGCGCCCACGCTATTGCGACGGAAACGACACTGCCCATCGCGCGCCTCGTAAGGATAGGCCTTGTCCACATCGATGCCGTTATTGTCGTGGACGTATTTAAGAGCAGCTGCTGGCCAGCCACCATGACAGCCATGGTTATTGTAGCGTCTGGAGCAATCAACAAGATTCTGCTCGGAAAGCGGAACCAATTGCTTTGTTTTGATGAACACTTGACTCTCCAGAGCGCCGGCAGCCGCAAATGCCCAACAGGAGCCGCAGTGTCCTTGGTTCTTAACACGGGTTACAGCCCCCTTGGCACGCCAATCGACACTGCCTGGGAGCGCAACATCGGAGGGCGCATACACATAGTCAGCATCGTTACTCAAATTGAGTTTGGTGAGTACGAGTTGCTCGAATTCCCAAGACAACATGTCGGTAAATTGGTTCACACCCATCTCGTAGGTTTCCTCGCCGGCAGCATAACGTTCATTATGCTTATCGATCAGCTCCTTGTTGTCCTTGAAGATCTGTAGACGCACCTGCTCCTCGTTTTCGTCAACGTAGCTTTTCCCATGTTCAACTTTGAACAATTCGAATTCCTCGTTAAGAACATCCTCGTAAGTGATGCTTGCTTGAATGCATGCCACGAGGGCTAAAAGCAAAGAGCCAATTGCTGCAGCTTTCATGTTGAAGTTCAGAAATGAAACTAATGCCAGATTGGTGGAATGGCAGGCATTATATATGCAGAGGATTGAGAAGAATTCGTCACACAATAACCACAGCAGCCCGCAGCATGTGTAACGTGTTTTAAATAACAGTAAAGAGATAGCAGAAATAATGAGAGAAATATAAATAAAATTTGTCGCAATTAAATGAATTCCCCTCTTTTGCGTTTTCGCTGACAAATGTCCCGCAATGGTGAATTGCATGACCATTTACGATCACAAAACAGGGTGCGTTATTTCGTCAGTCTTGTTGTTGTTTTGAGTGCTTTTGCGCACTTTCGCTGGGTAGCAGTTCAAGATGGCAACTATTGCCGGTAGTAATAAATTTTGGAAAGAAAGATCAACACGCAAAAGTTTTTATTCAAAATTGCAGCAATATAGATCTATTATTCAGGTTGTTTCGAAACTGTAACTTTGGCTACTCTATTTCAATGTGTGAACATCTGACAAATACGTGCAAATGTGGTATATTTTAATTACATTAACTTGAATTTAAGTACACAGACAAAATTGCGTTAATTAATTAAATTTAGTGACGTTCATATTTTTAATGTGCTTTAGATTTGCTTAGAATAACAAAAATATAAATTGTAATTGCAAGAGCCTGGCTGTAGGGTTCATGCCAAAACTAAGGGAACTTCCTCAATTTCCCAACATTTGTTTGACCAGAGTGAAAATATCCCGTAAGCTACGTAAACTGAGCGCTATATTAAAATATTAGTGTTTTAGATCAAGTATCCGGTCATTTATTTCTAAATTGAAAAAGTTTAATGCATTGAAACCCGTTAAATCAAAGGATAGATTATTTAATTATTATAATTGGTTGATTGTCGCGGTTGCGAGCCTTGCGACTATATCAGTTTCCACCCGAATACTCGCTGGAAATGGGTGGCATCCACAGCAACAGTAACTGGACCCATCTGACCCATGGGCCAAAGAATTTTTATTATGTGCTAGACATCTGAATCTGTAGCGCCAATGTCAAAGCGTCTGAAGCGACATTGCCCATCACGTGACTTATCTAGATCGATGCCACTTTTGGGCTTGAAGTAGATAAAGCGCGACTTGGCCAGCCCTCATGACAGCCAAGGTTATCATATTGCTTGGTGCAATCCGCAAGATTCCATTGGAAATTGTTCTTCATCTTGATGAATACTTGACATTCCAGACGCTAATGAAAAACTGCATCATTAGAACAAAAATCTAAATCGTAACCCAAAACTGACCGAATAATAAGGGTTAAATTGAGTAGGTTAGGGCGTTTTGTCTTTAGATTTTCAAAAAATGTCCCACTGTGAATTGCAAGAGTCAAGCTTTACAAATTTCTTATCTGTGTGTTTTTGTGTTTAAGGGATTGCAACAATTCTTGTAGTGTGCTGAGTAGAGACTTGCCATATAAATTTTTATTTTATTAGATATAAATTTTGGAAAATCACAATTGCATTTTGCTTCTTCATTATTGATATAAATGATTATTTTTATATTGATTACATTTCGTTGGGAGTGCTTTTAGACCAAAGGATAAACGCCATGGGATGCAATCTTGCACTGATTGCTCTTATTACGCGCCATGCGAATGTAACCATTTTCACCCCAATACTCTCCCCATGAGTTCTTCACTAGCCAATAGTCGCCTCCGATGTCATCGCGGCCATAGCCAACGACAACAACGCCGTGGTTAACTCCGCCCTGGCACGACGATTCATTTAGCACGCCTCCTTGATAGTGCTGGAAGAAGGATGCGTCAACGGCCACAGATATGGGACCCTTCTCTGCAACGGCTGCTGCCAGCGCAGACTCATCTTCACTGGCCACACCGACTGTGCCTGCGACCTGAGCCCCAATGTGCTCAGCTTTGAAACGGCATTCGCCATCCTTGGCTTCGTAGGGATAGGAGTCCTCTGTGTCAACGCCACCATTATCCTTGATATAGTTTAGAGCAGTTTCTGGCCAGCCGCCATTACATCCGCCGTTGTTCTTAGAGCAATCGACTAGATTCTGTTCGGATAGCGAGACGAGCTGTTGGTTCTTGATGAAGTGTTGTCCTTCCAGCGTGCCAATGGCAGCAAATGCCCAACAGGATCCGCATCCGCCTTGATTCTTAACTCTCGTAACTGCTCCCTTTTGACGCCAATCTATGCTTCCAGGAATCTGAACACTTGACGATGGCGTAAAGATTTGACTAATGCCAAGTGTCAACTCATTGGCATTGATGCTTGAGAGCATGACATTCTGGAATTCACTGGATTTCAAGTCTGAGAATTGATTGATACCCATTTTATAGGTCTCCTCTCCATTGGCATATCGCTTGTTGTGTCTCTCGATCAGCTTCTTGTTTTCCACGAAGATCTGCAGGCGTTTCAACTCCTCACTAACATCCTTATAGACTTTGTTGTGCTTCAACTTGAAGGCGTTGAACTCAGCCTTAAGAACATCCTTTAGGCTAGTTGCCTGGACAACTGCCACTAGAACCAGAACAAGAATGACTGCTTTCATTATGATTTAGCTTAAAACCCACTGAAGAACTATGGGAAACTGAATTGAGTTGACCAAGTTGCGCCTTTTATATGATTTCCATGAGTGCATTGGCATTAAGACTTATAATTTATAAGCTATTCATATAGATTAAGCAGAATTACAGTTTTATAACTGTTTCGAGTGGATGGGAATTAAGAGACCATTTGCAATCGCTGTAATAGACTCTTTTTAGGAACCTGTTAGAAAACATTGATAACGTTTCTTATATCAATATAGATTATTAATAATAAATTAAAAACTCTCTGTTAATCCCTGAGGTTTAATAAAAATCAACAATTAAAAAGCAACTTGGTCGCTACTGTTAGTGATATTATATTAGGTAAATACTCGTAAGTATTTGAAAAATGCAATTTAGATGTCTCTTCCATTTCATGTGTGTTCTTAATCCCTTAATACCATTGTATTTTTATTCTTTAATGTACTTGATGTTACATGATAAGCTTGAAACCAAAACTGAACAGTTATAAAATGACAATTCAATCATAAAAGACTATCTTTGTATAGCTTCAAATAGGTCAGTACTAACAGGGCGTAACAGTAACGTAATAATTACAGTAACGTACATATTACATAAATAAGTTAATAATATAATGTGGAAGTGAATATAAAATAGACTGCTTTTATCTGTTCATCTCTAGCAAAATCAGGTTTATTAATTTGTGGCTTTCTTCGTCTGACTTCTTTCTCATTTAGTCCATTCAACATAATTTTAATTTAAATAGTAGGGAATACTGCAGTGGTTACCACGTTGCAAATATTGCTTTAAACACTTTTACCCCACAGTTTCGCACGCCAATCTATGCTGCCAGGAAGCTCGACATAGGATGCCAGGATACATTTTATTATCTTCGTCGTTAATAGGACACTCATATTGAATTCGGTGAGGACGAATTCCCAAGATAGTAAGTCGGTAAAATAGCTTACACCCATATTGTAGGTTTCCTCCTAGGGCTTATCGATTAGCTCCTTATTGTCCTTGAAGATCTGTGGGCGCAACTGCTCTTCGATTTGGTCAAAGTAGCTTCTCTAATGTTCCACTTTGAACAATTTGAATTCCGCATTAAGGACATCTTTAATTCATTTGAGTTTTTGTTGGCAAATGTTCCACATGAATATTTTAGATTGCAAAACAGGGTGTCTTTATTTCGACAATCGAGAGTCCATCGTCAGTTACTCGCAGTCACTCATATCAAAACTCTCGTGAGCTCAGCTGCCGCACGGGGATCAGTGAAACGAAGTCGTTCAAGATGACTGTCGGCAATAGTAGTGATAAAGTGAATGGAAAAACTATCAACACGTAAAAGTGTTTCTTTTTAATTATCGGCAATTGAAATTTTAAATATTATTCGTTTGTCTCGAAACACTAACTATTTCTACTCTATTTTAATGTATGAACATTGTTAACAAATATGTGAAAATGTGTTAATGAATAGTATTGTATTAAATATGAAATTCATATTTATAATGTTTAAGTGCTTCAGATTTGCTTGGAATAACAAACATCTATAATTCAACATTTTTATTACCAGAGCTTGGCTATAGGGTTCATGCCCAAACTAAGGGAACTTGCTCATTTTCACCACATTTGTTTGAGCAGAGTAAGAAAATACCATACCACATAAACTGAGCGCGCTATATTAAAATATTAGTGCTTTGGATCGACTATTTATTTATAAATTGATACAATAAGTTTGATACAATGAATTCTATTAAATCAAAGGATAAATTGCATAATTGGCAATTGCGCATTGATTGTCGCGGTTGCGAGCCATGCGAATATATCCGTCTTCACCCCAATTCTCGCCCCAAGAGTTCCGCGCCAGCCAATAGTCTCCTCCAACTGAATCGGTGCCGTAGCCGTCGACAACTACACAATGGTTCGTAGATTGATTTGAGCAGCTCGGTTCATTGAAGACGCCACTTTGGTAATGCTGGAACAGAGAAGCATCGATACACACCGAGATGGGTCCCTTATTGGCGACGGCAGATGCCAATGCGGCTTCACTTCCGCGAGCAATTTCTATGATAGCCGAGACTTTTGCGCCAATGTTGTTCTCATTGTACCGACAACTGTTGTCTATCGCTTCATACGGATAAGAGCTCTCAGTGTTGATACCACCGTTATCCCTAACGTATTTCAATGCCTCAATTGGCCAGCCACCATTGCAGCCTTGGTTGTTATAGGGAGCATCTCTTGTGCAGTCTACCAAATTTTGTTCAGACAAGGATACTCTCTGTTGTGTGTTGAGAATGTGTTGACTTTCTAGTGAGCCGACCGCCGAGAAAGCCCAACAGGAGCCACAGGAAGCTTGATTTTTTACTGGGTTGACGGCACCGGAAAGAACCCAATTAACATTACTTGGAAGGCTCTCCTTGACGGATGGATTGTATATGTAGTCGATTCCCTCATGAGCGGAAGCGGGGTTGAAGTTCGTTAGCACAAGCCTTTGGAATTCCTCGGGAGTCATGTCAGAGAATTTATTCACACCCATCTGGTAAGACTTTCCTCCGGCAGCATAAAGCTTGTTGTGTCTCTCGATCAGTTTCTTGTTTTCCACGAAGATCTGCAGGCGTTTCAACTCCTCACTAACATCCCTATAGACTTTGTTGTGCTTCAATTTGAAGGCACTGAACTCAGCCTTAAGAACATCTTTTAGGCTAGTTGCCTGGACAACTGCCACTAGAACCAGAACAAGAATAACTGCTTTCATTATGATTTAGATTAAAACCCACTGAGGAACTATGGGAAACTGAATTGGGTTGACCAAGTTGCGCCTTTTATATGATTTCCATGGTATGAAGACTTATAATTTATAAGCTATTCATATAGATTAAGCAGAATTACATTTTTATAACTGTTTCGAGTGGATGGGAATTAAGAGAGCATTTGCATTCGCTGTAATAGTCTCTTTTTAGGAACCTGTTAGGAAACATTGATAACGTTCGTTATATCAATATATATAATAAAACAGAAAAATAAATTCAAAAATCTTTATTAATCACTGAGATTCAACAAAATTCAATAATTAAAAAAAAAAAAACTTTGACCACATCGAAATCACTGATATAATATTAGAGTTAGTTAGGTAGATAAGTATCTGGTTCCTTGACTATTTTCATTTACTCCAATTAACATAAATTGAATTTAAATAGTGGGGAATACGCCAACGGATGCCACGTTGCACATATTGTGTTGATTGCGGGCTAGACGCATGTACCCTTGTTCTCCCCAGTTGCCCCACGAGTTCTTGATAATCCAATGATCGGCACCATAGCCAACTACAGTGACGGCATGATTCGGGTGCCTTTTGCAATCGGGATCGCTGTAAATTCCGTTGCGATAATGCTGGAAATGGGTGGCATCCACAGCAATGGCGACTGGACCCATCTGGGCAACGGCATGGGCCAAAGAAATCTCATTAGGTGCTACTTTCCAGATTTGAGCAACTGTGGCGCCAATGCCATCGCGTTTGAAGCGACATTGTCCATCGCGTGCTTCGTAGGGATATGACTTATCCGCCGTTGTTGCGCTTGACGTAGTATAGAGCACGACTTGGCCAGCCACCATGACAGCCAAGGTTACCATATTGTCTGGTGCAATCAACAAGATTCTGCTCGGAAAGCGAAACCAATTTCTTTGTCTTGATGAACACTTGAGCTTCCAGACTCGCAGCAGCGGCAAATGCCCAACAGGAGCCACATTGTCCTTGGTTCTTCACAGCAGTTACAGCTCCCTTCGCACGCCAATCTATGCTGCTAGGGAGCTCGACATAGGATGTCGGATACGTTTGCGTATCTTCGTCGTTAATAGCGCTCATATTGAATTTGGTGAGCACGAGTTGCTCGAATTCCCAAGACAACAAGTCGGTAAATTGGTTCACACCCATCTCGTAGGTTTCCTCGCCGGCAGCATAACGTTCATTATGCTTATCGATCAGCTCCTTGTTGTCCTTGAAGATCTGTAGACGCACCTGCTCCTCGTTTTCGTCAACATAGCTTTTCCCATGTTCAACTTTGAACAATTCGAATTCCTCGTTAAGAACATCCTCGTAAGTGATGCTTGCTTGAATGCATGCCACGAGGGCTAAAAGCAATGAGCCAATTGCTGCAGCTTTCATGTTGAAGTTCAGAAATTAAACTAATGCTAGATTGGTGGAATGGCAGGCATTATATATGCAGAGGATTGAGAATAATTCGTCACTCATAATCTCAGAGACCTCAATTTCACGTGTGTCATAATACTTTGATTTTGTTGGTTGGTTACTTTGTGTCCAATTTGTATATTTCCCCACACTTGCTTATATGTTAAAAATAGCTTGCAACACTGTACCCACATATTGAAAAATACTGTAATTTATATTTTCGGTTGCGGTGGAAATCTTTGTGGAATTGCCCTTATAAAATTTTGGCTGATGACTGATAATTTATGACTTACTTGCTGTAAGACTGCAACTCACTGTATCATTTTAAGAAGTACACTTCAAGCTTTAGAATGTTTGGTAAAAGTTACTACTAAAATATCTCTTTATTAGTAAATTATTAACTCTTTTGAATACTCATTTGAAATGAAATTAATGAACCTTTCACACTATTATAGTATTATAGCTGATGTTCATTGAGATCTATAGAGATGAAATAAACTATATCGAAAGCCATACCTAACATAATAATAAAAGTGCACGCAAGTTAGTTAGGACTTTATGTTTTTTGGTTTATAACTAATGCCCTTCATTAATTACAAGAGTCAAGCAAGACAAAGGGCTTATCTTGCTTGAGAGTTGATTGCAACAATATTATCAAGTCTTATTGCACAATCAATTTTTGCTTCATCTTCATTTATTTTTATATTGATAAGGTTGACCACGTTATATATTTGTTATACGTCTTTAATTGTCCATTGGCATTAAGGTTTTTCAGTTTACAATCTATCCATATAGATTAAGTGAATTTACATCTTGAAACTATATCAAGTGGATGGGGATTAAGACACCTTTTGTACTTAGCGTACCGTTTGCTCTTTGGGACTCCGGGAGAAAACTTTGATAAGATTTTGAAGTGTAAGAAAAGGAATAAATTCATTTCATTAGTCATTTGCAGTTTAGGAATAAACTGCATTTAGTTAAATTGAATTCAATTTTGATTAGATCGAGTTTGAAATTGCAGCTTAGATGAAAATCACCACATTTTAGACTGGTTTCAGTCATGCCTCATCAGTAATCTGTCGAAGATATCGTAAGAATACATCCAGTTACATATGTTTTCAGTTTTTTACATAGTAAATGCATTCAATTATGCGATATGCAAATATATGTTAATGATTTATATAAAAGATTTTAAAATATGTTTGATGCGGGCTAAAAGTATGACTGCATACTGGTACAAAACCAGAACTTTAGAAGTGACAAAGTTTCCATAAATATGTTGCATACTTTCAGGCGGCACTTTTTAATTGGTAAGAATAATTTTTGGTGTGTTTGTTCATTTTAAAATTGGTTTACATGGCTGTTGTTTCAATCAATTTAACTTATCATTTCTCTACCAGCTGGAATTGATTTTAAAGAAAATTACGATTTAGATTTTCACCAATTTTTTACATGACAGATAATAAATAGGCTTCGTTGATGCTTTTTTAATGTTTGATCGATTAATTATTGTGATATATAGTGCTTTAAAGCTTTATTTAAATTCATTACATTTTGTTGATTAACATCTGCTTATATTACGAATTATTTATACCAAAGGATAGACGCCATGGCTGGCAATCTTGCATTGATTATTCTTGTTGCGGGCCATGCGAACATAACCATTTTCACCCCAAGAGGTTCCCCAGGAGTTCTTCACCAGCCAATAGTCGCCGCCATTGTCATCATGGCCGTAGCCAACGACGACAACGCCGTGATTGACGCCACCCTGGCATGATGGTTCGTCCAATACGCCTCCTTGATAGTGCTGGAAGAAGGATGCATCGATGGCCACAGATATGGGACCCTTCTCTGCGACGGCAGTTGCCAATGCGGACTCATCATCGCTGGCCACAAGGACAATGTCTGTGACCTTGGCCCCAATGTGCTCAGGATTGAAACGACATTCGCCATCCTTGGCTTCGTAGGGATATGAATCTTCAGTGTCCACGCCTCCGTTGTCCTTAATATAGTTCAGAGCATTGTCTGGCCAGCCACCTTGGCATCCGCCATCGTTCTTAGAGCAATCCACTAAATTCTGTTCGGACAGCGAGACGAGCTGTTGGTTCTTGATGAAGTTTTGTCCTTCCAGTGTGCCAATGGTTGCAAAGGCCCAACAGGATCCACATCCGCCTTGATCCTTCACTCCTGTTACTGCTCCCTTTTCACGCCAATCGATGCTGTCCGGTATCTGAACACTGGATGATGGAGTGAAGATTTGATGAGTACCCGTGGTGAAGTCAGTGGCATTGATGCTTGAGAGCATTAGCTCTTGGAATTCCTCGGAGTGCAAGTCTGAGAATTGGTTGATGCCCATTTTGTAGGATTTTCCACCGGCCGCATGCAGTTCGTTATGTTGGCTGATCAACTCCGAGTTGTCTTTGAAGATTTGCTTGCGCTGATCGTGCTCAGTGACATCCTTATAGATTTTGTTGTATATCTGTTTGAAGGACTCAAACTCTTCTTCCAGATTGGCGTGGGAAAGCCCAATGAGCAGCAATATAACTAAGATTATTTTCATTTTGCTTCAAGTGGATCTGTAGTAAGAAAGCTGAATGTACAATTTGAATGGATCTTGGCGACTTATGGCTGTTTTATATGCTTGTCTTATCGCAAATGGATAATGAGCCAGAGAAAAATCGCAATAGCTTGATTCCAAAGTTGATCGATAAAAGACGCTTGGTGCAACAGAAAAGTGATTCAGTTGGCACAATGAACTGACAAGGTCAGCAATAAAACATCTATTATTCTATAGCCAGCTTTTCGACATATTTATGGTTTGAAGTGGGTCACTGATAAGAGGCCTTGATAACATTCAAGTGTATTACGGTTTGCAATGGTCAAAGTCATTAATACGAAAGTAAAGCTAATAAATCGGTATTGCATCACAAAGATTCCTTACTCAACAGGAATAAAAACAATAAAACATTAAGTTGGCATATTTAAAGTGACTACGAAGTATTCATATGCACTTCTTTGAAATTAATTATTTTTAGTAAGTTGTTTATTGTGTAAGGATGCAGTTATTGCGTTAGAAAAAAATACAGCATACTTTCGGGTGCTGCCATAATATTCGAACAGCGAGCTGTCAGCATTGAATTTAGTGAAAGCATACTTCTAGGCTCTAGAATAAATACAAAAAATGGCACATTTAAAATTTTTCAATTAATATTTTACTTATTTTTAAAAGTTGTTTTTTTTGTTTGCGAAAGTAATTAAAACTCCTCAAGCTATCATATTAAACCATTACCATATCTGGGCACACACATACTGCACTCAATAGTTATTAAAATGAGCTGTGATTTTCCCACAATAATTTATCAAATAAGTTAAGTGGCCATTGAAAGCGAAAATCCCCGATAAGTAGGTACAGCATCACCGTCACTTGAAAGATCTAAAGATCGACGTCTGCAAAGGCGCAGGAGCAAAGCGAGTCGCGTCGAGTCGAGGTGAGGCTATCTGAGAATGTGTCACAAATCATTCACCCCAGACACCCCAGTTTCCAGCACGCCCCCCTCCCCCGCGGGGAAAGTGGAAATGATATTAGTGCAGCCGAAGATAAATAGAAAGGAAGAAATGTGATGTGAAATTGTAACAGTTGCTTGGAAAAATCAAACGCCTCCCCAAAAACATTGTGCGACTATCATGTAATACAATCCGTGCGTAACCGTACCGTGTCTATGTTCCTGTGTTCTCCAAGACACAGCGATGCATCGACTATATATCTGACGAATGCACGGCGCAAAAGGTGAACAAACTCTGTTGCGCATGCGTTGTGGTTTCTTCGATATTATCCTCAGTGTCGTTGTCATCTTATAGGAAAACATGAAATATATTTTGTACACTTCCGTCTCGCCAAGTTGAATGAACTGCAGACGATCCTGTAATCCAGCCAACAGACAGCAGACTTGTTGCATGTCACCTAGCTTACGTTGGGAGTACAGTCGACAAGGTGGCACTCGAGGCGAAGATCTTCAGTGGATATCCTTTAAAATAAGAAGTGAGAAATTTGTTACAGCGCCTGGATCGCGGGGTGCAACACAGACACATCGTCTACAGGAATCTAATAGCAGCGAATGGATCTGCAGCGACTGCACGTCCATCTCTGGAATGGTGGACTATTTATAGATCTGCTGTTGGCTGTCGCGCGACTTCGTCTAGTTAGAGCGCATCATGTTGCCGACGAGGGCTGATGTTAGGGGCTGTCTTCTTGCCGCAGACTCGAGCAGCGATTCAATTGCATTCCAACGCGCGTTCGGTACAGAGAGAAACACGAGATACGGCTGCCGATCACAATACGGATACGGAGATCGAATTTAATTGGATTATCAGTGAATCGGTGAATCAGCGAATCGGCGAATCATTCAATTAGCGTTTATAGCTAACAAAACAAAAATAATTCGTGACAAGTTCCTAGCTACAAAACATACCAAAAAGAATTATAATTCAAAGCAAATTGTGTTCATTTGTTAAATGTGCATTCTTTAAACGTTTAAGTGCAAAAACCAATTTAAACATATCAAAATAATTTATAAAAAGAAGGTGTGTATAAATAGGCTGAAAATTTAAGTGCATAACAAAATTAGCAGATCTCTAAATCAATTCAAAAGTTGTTCGTATTAAAAGTGTGCTGAAAAAACTATATTGTTTTAAATATTTAAAAAATTATGTTCATTTATTTCCCCCTTGTATAAAAAGAACATTAAAGTGCAATGAAATTGAAGAGATTCAGAAAGTTTAGCTAGAGATCAATGGGATGCTTTGGATGAATGAGTAATGCGAATGTAATTTGATGTCAGGCTGGTTGACAGAATTAGCATGCTTCTTCCAAGTTGCTTCACAAAGTGCTGGAGGAGACCAAATATAGCGACCATGAGTGTTCGAAGATAAAATGACCACATCTCAAGGCATTTAAGTGGCAATGTCTGGAACTCAGCAGCAGCAGCGGCAGCAACGGCACATTAAATAAAGAAAAAACTTCAATTTAAATTGGGAAAACTGTCGCAGGCTCCCTCGACTTTTCATTTCACTTTTCACCAGCAACAAAAACAGACAAAACAAAAGACAACAAGACAACAAAAAGGCAAAACGTAAACAACGAAAAAGAGTGAACGTCGCACAAGTTCAAGATTCTCACAGATACAGATGCAGCTACAGATGCAGCTACAGATACAGATACAGATACAAATGCAGCGAGCGTCGACTCAGATACGGGAGTACACGGATCCCTCAGTAATAGCTAAAAGTAGAAAGAACACACGAGACACGAGACGTAGCAATAAACTGCACCGAATGTAGTTTAATGCAGTTTGCTGGGGATCCTACACTTCCACTCCACCCCTCGTTCTACCTCCGCCCTCCCTCACGATGCATTTTCCCGCTTTGGCGCACGACAACAACAACAACAACAACAACAACAGCAACTGCAAGATCGCTTCGCCTTTTTCCCGATGCGATAGTTTGCTTGATCTATTTTTGGCCTAGCCAAGCCGGGCATTGTCTTGTCGCCTCAAGTAATTTGTTTGTTGCGTTTCTTTTCTACATAACAACATACACTGCGCGAAACGGGCTGACAGTTTTCTGAAGTCGAACTTTATGCAATTAGAGAAGGAAGCACAATATTATTTTTTACTGCTATCAAGTCTGTAATATTGCACAATGAAAGAAAGAAAGACTTTAGCTATCAACTACATAATTTCCTAAGGAAGACATTATTCACAGTATTCATGTGAAGTATTTCATTAGAAATCTCCAAAATTACTTAAGTGATTTACAATATTTTGATTTGCAGGTTAGGGATGCACATAGATTCTCTAGAGATTGATTATTATTATTAATCGATTATGTATACTTTGACGCAACTAAATAGTTGAAAGCCGAATCGATATTGTTACATAAGCAGGTCGCTAAGTCAAGTATGTGAAGTGTTTAAAGTGGCGCTCAGTGTAGCTGAGGGATGTGAAAACAACGGTACATAATGGCAAACAAGCAAACAAAGTGCAAAATCAACAGCGACGCCATTGGCATCGATACTTTTGGAATCGACATCGATAACAAACAGTAAAAGCTTTGCACTCATGTCAGCTCGACTTACAAATGAGCTGCGCATTCTTCAGAGCTCTTAAGGCAGTTTATAGAGTATTAGATATGTGCAGCATTGATAGAATCTAAAGGCACAACATTTAAGAAGTACGAAGAAGTAATATGAATTTTTATTTACTGCTGGGAGTTCAAGATCATTTATGTTTCTCTGGGTAGAAATTGCCTACATTTCCATATTGTGATCATGCCTGGTTTGTTGCACATTTTTTGCTGTCTGCAGGGTATAAAAGTGCAAACAAATGTTTATTTAAAGCAAACAAACGTTGCAGATACTTTTCACCCCACAAACAACCACAATGGCAACAACAAACACGCACACACGTTGCAAGCTTGCAGCTTCAGTTTCGAAGTGCAACAGCTACGTACGGCAACTGCAGCGTTGATGTCGTGTTTAGTTTTTCCCCAATGGCCCGCAAAAATTAAAAATAGTGAGCATTAGATGAGCAACAAGAGCAGCGCGAAGAGACGGAGGGGGCGAGGGAGAGGGGCGCGAGCAGCACCTACTTGAGCGACGGCTGGAAATGTCAAGAGTGCGTCGACATTGCATGTTGACAGTGGAAATGGAAACGGTGGCAGAACTATTACGACTTCCATGCAGCAGCCACAGCCACATCAACAGCAACTGTGCGCGCGCGCGCCACACACATATGGGCTGCTCTGCTCCCCCGCTCTTGCCGCTGTCTGTGTCTGGGCTGCAGCCAAGAATCGTTGCAGGGGGCCAAATGGAGTTGCGTGTGCGCTGCGCTTCGCTTTGTTGCCCGTAAATGGGGGAAGTTGCATGCCACTTCCGTCTGCGCCACAGACTGGCTGCCTGTGAGTGTGCCTCAGCGTTCGCTTGATAATACCCGGCAATTCTGCTGTACAGGGGTGTACTTATGACTTGACAAACTGAAATACATTCCGCAGTTCAGTTCATGATATTTCTCTCTACTTCTTTTTAAACAAATTTTTAAGTTCAACGTAAAAATTGTGTATTATATTGCTTAAACTTGTTGTTGTAATTTAACCCTTTTAGTTTAATAAAAACTTAGTTTATATTATTCACTTTAAGCGCACACTTTGACAGAAGAGAAAGAGTCATCGATAAACATATATTGAAATAAAGATCGGGCACTATGGCCAAGTTCTATTAAGTTAGTTTTGACAACATATTTTAACACTTGTTTGCGAATTTAAAGCGATGTCAATCATATGATTTGCTTAGATTATTTAGTTGAATTCCTTCCCACAACTGTAGTTTGCTTCTTGATTATCATATGTATAAGTCCTTTTTTGCAGAATCAGAACTGGCCTCTCTATATTTGTATATAAATTGATTGCGTAGGCATTTTGACGATGATTATTTCGAAGAGTCAGTTTAGTTCAAAGTGTCCTTAAAAACGCACAGAAACAGAAACTTTTTGAGGTTTGTTCAGTATGAGTTATTCCCGAAATGTGTTATTGTGGTGCTATAGTGCTTGCACTGGCAAATGTATATAAATCTAAAAAAAAGATTATCATGTGTCTTCCTTAGGTTGTCATATGTATTCCTGTAGTATGCATATTATTATTATTCTGCATAGTTGCTTGAAGAATCAGATTATTGCAAGAGCTTTCTTTGCTATAGCTCTGTTCCGCCTTAAAGGCAGTAAATAAACAAATTTAGAAATTTATTAAGTTAAATTGCTTATTAGAAAATACAAGTCACAAATTGCAGTACTTTAATCATTCATTATTGCTCCAATATTCTACTTCTGACTCTTAGCTGCCTTCCCACCAATTTGCAGTCGTTCTTGAGCTATAATTAGTGTAACTTACACGACTTTCTTTTATATTTATAGATTTATGTATATTAAAAAACTAAAGCGTTTGCTTAGTAAAAAGCGATTTCATTCATATTTTTAAATTACCACATATTTGGCATTAATTTAGCTCAAGAGGTTTCACTCACTTTTCGGAAACCACGCACGGGTATTTCGGAGTCGAGCTCATTCGAGTTTTCTGGTTTCTACTATTTGTTGAGGCTGTCAGATTTATGTTGAAACAGTTTCACATTTGGCGTCGCATTAAGCGGCATTAAAGCCATGGGCTTATCATTTACAAGCTTGCACCTTCGCGATAGCCGAGGAAAACTCAAGCGACGCCAGCAGCGGGAGGCATTTCCGCCGGCCACGCCCCGCTCGTTTGGTGCGCCCCTCGTTTTATGGGCGCTGCTGTGATTTGATGGCATCGTTAAATGTGCCTTCGATTTATGCTGCACTCTGCTCCACAGTACACTAATTGCAAGCCGCGTCTCTTTCTCAACTTGCAGCTGACCCCGCGGACGAGAAAATGTCAATGGCCACAATGCAGCAATGCAGCAATGTGGATGAGTCGAGGGCGCTGCCCACGCCGCCGCTGCCCATGCAGCCGCCGCCCAACAATGGCATTGTGTACGGCTTTCGCACACGGCACTTGTCGTGCATCGAGGAGAACGACTCGGACTCGTTGCACGGCTCCTCGGTGCCGCGCGGCGCCTACGATCTCATGCAGCAGGCCGACGAGACGTTCAAGAAACTGAGCGCCGAACAGCGGCGCGACTGCGACGACGACGAGCAGGACGACGCTGAGGACGACGACAACGTTGATGATGATGATGATGACGTGGACGACGACGAGGAGGATGACGATGAGGACGAGCAGCTGGAGAGCATGGCCATGATCGATGAGTCGCGCTTGGGCGACGCCGACTATCTGGACGAGCTGGTGGCCGTGGAACAGCCGCCCTTTTGGCCGTCCAACTTCAACCGCAACGACATCATGATGACCTCGTGCTATGGCACGCTCAACAGCTCCTTCGGCAGCGAGCTGTCGGCCAGCGTGCAGGCGACGCCCAAGAAGGCTGCAGAGCCGCTGTATGCCACGCCCGAGAAGCGGCGCGAATGCAATCGCAGCTTCGACTCCACCTGCAACTCGCAGACGAGCTCCATTTATGGCGGCTCCATGAACTCCTCGCTCGACCTCAAGTACTTGATGAGCGTCTCGGCGTCTGGCGGCGCCACCAGCACATTGCGTGGCGCCTCGGTGCCGCCCCTGGACCTCTCGCTCGTCTCCAGCGACGGCGTCAGCGCCCTCGACTGGAGCGAGGCGAGTGTCGCCTGTGTGCTCGACAACGGCGGCGGCAATCCCGGCGAGGAGCTCAACGAGCAGATGGCGGCCAAGTGCCTCAGTGCGGCGCAGAGCGGTAAGTGCCGAATTCCTTAAGCTGACCTTCACTTTCCACACTCAGATTCCATATAGATTGAAGACCTGGTTCACAGCTTTTACGACCCATTTGAAACTAGCATTTTTAGAGTTGTGTCTTTATAAAAGTTTGGTTTGTGGGATTAATTAATGCATAACGCTTCTCGTAAACTTGCAGCGATAAACAGCTTTCGTCCCTAGGCTCAAATTGCAGGTTTTTCCTTGACGGTTCGTTATCCCCATTGCGGCAAATGTGCATGTTTCCTGTGGCGCTGTGGCGCTGTGGCGCTGGCTGGCTATGACCGACTACGGCAATTCATCAATGCGTCAAGCCATTAAACTCATTTACAATCCTGCATTATGAGCACAATATTTTTAATGACCCACTCGCAGCGAGGGGCTGGCTCCATGTTCGGAACATATCACACAAGTACGTCTGCGGCTCCTTTCGATGACCGGCATTAGAAAGGTAGCCCGCAAGGCGGTGGCTGACCCCCAAACGAAGCCACAACAAATTAAGCCGACTGCAGTCGAGTGTGCTCGACCCTGCTCGACTCGTTGACAGTGCGCAAATTTCCAGAAATCATTCAGCATGTTGCACTTACTTTATAGACTAGCACAGACAGCAGCATATAGTTCAATTGTGATTTAGAGACGACTCTCTTCCTCAGTGCATGGTTGGGGTATGCACACTCACAGCGCATAGAATGAAGGCCAACAAAACAAGCAGGTGGAGAGAGTGAGAGAAGTGAACGGTGCGGGAGGGAGACAGGGCAGTGGTGCAGTGAAAGCCATCAGGTTGCCTGGCAGCAGCCCATTTCGCACAGATGTTTAACAAGCTAGCCAGGGTCATAAATCATGCAAATAAATACCGAGATCAGTGGAAATAAAGCCACTGCATATCCTTCATTTGGTCAACAAGTTGTCTAACCGCGGGTGAAATTCGCTGACATTGACAGTTTCTAATATGAAAATTGCCAGAGATTTATGCACGTTGCCTGCACTTCGATTTTCATTTAAAACTAATCAATAAAACACAACAAATGCGCCAAACAGCGCTAAAAAGAACACACGAAATGTGTTCAACAAATTGCAAAATGATGCTACAAAGTGCAATGTCACAGTAATTTACGTGCCACTTCGTGCCCCAACGCTGCAGCGCTGCAACAACCACGAGCCGCGCAACAATCTGATGAAAATTTATGCGAAGGGTTAAAGTGTCAGGCTCGTCAATGCAGCGCACAGTGGGTGACATCAATCAGCCACAGCCATAAAAATCTATACTTCTAATTTCCTCATTTAGCAAAACTAAACCTGAAGATGATAAACTTGATGGGAAGTTTGGGAATCTTCTTAAGCATATTTATTTATTAATTCACCCATTTTCGTTATCACCAATCAACTAATTTATTTTCAAATTCTTGCAAGAGCATTTCAATAAATTGAAAGCTAACAAACAAATATTTCAAAACTTTCAAAGCACTAATTAATCATTTCGTGGAATTCTTGAATCATCAAAATTTACGATGATAATAGACAATTTATAGTTCTGCGCACAGTTTTCAAAGTTCAGCGCACAGTGGGTAAAAAGTTCAAAGTAAATCACTTAATTATTTAATTACAAAGTGAAACAGTTTAAAATAAATGAAATGCACTTCTCTGAGTCAATTACATTTTAGTTTTCTGTACATTTATGCTCCCCAATCTTAAAGTTTGTTGGGTTGACTTGGAACCCGGTGGCAGCCACTGTGCCATCCTTAAGCTCATTCTTCTAGCTTGCCACATGTGCCTGTGTGCAAAAGTGAAAAGTCATGAATCATATACATGCATCATGATCAAAACGCACCTTTGATTATGATTATCATGATGGCGATGTTGTAGCCGACGACGAGGCTCGTGATGATGATGATGGTCGTTGTGGTTAGCCAAGTTTGCGAAGCGTGGAATACGAGTAGTGTCTGGTTGTGGGCCATAAAGTAACATTGCTTATCGCTGGAAAACTTTTAAAAACCACTTGAGATAGCTTCGAGCTGAGAACGTGCCCCCAACAGTCAGGTAGACACAAAAAGAGACCTATGTACACACAGGGCATGAGAGGAGCCATAGCTGCGAGGGAGCTAGCTGGCGAGAGAATGAGTGCGAGCGAGTGCGAGAGTGTGAGTGTGGTGGAGTGTGGACTCGGTGGCAGCAAGTTGCGAGTGGCCGCTTGTTAGGTTGCCGTGTCTCTACAAATAGATTCGGCGAGTCGCAGCTGATGGCCACAAGACAAAGTCAAACAAAAGACCAAACGGTAGTTGCCATCAATGGACGTACCCCAAAACCGGCTGCGGCTTTACCTGGCGTTGGCCAGAAGACCCAACACAGCAAAACGAAAACAGCGAAGATCCCAGTCACAGTCTCGCTAGGTGACGCTGTTGCAACTTTGTTGCCGCAGCCAAGTGGCCTCAGCAGCAAAATGCTGCAAACTATTTATTAGCATGGATCGCTATGGGGCACAGATACCGCCGACAGATCGCCGCGGCAACAGAACTTGCCACCCAATCAAAGCCCACAGAGTCGAATGCATTTTGTGTGTTCGATAAGCGTGTCGGCGATTTCCCACAACTGATATATTCCTATTTGAATTCGCAATTGTTCTGCTAATACCCTGCAAACACGCAACCCAGTATCTATAACTCTAAATCAGCAGCAACAACAGATGAAACTTTTCTCTATCATTGATCACTTTTTAAATAGATCTGAAGAAGCTTTGAAAGGCTCTTCTAATAGCTAATTTTGGATACAGCGTATCTGCTAGTCGGCTACTCGTTTTCATTACGCACAGATAAGAGAAATGCGCAGCAATTCGTTGGGGTCGGTGAATCCAGATAGGCAAAGTGCAGCTCCAGAAAAGACGACCTTAAGTAGTAAGCAAATTAATGGCTTCACTTATAAATTAGAGCACTTTTAATTATATTGCCTCCTACACTTAACATAATACACTGCAAATTCTATAAATAGAAACCGTACTTAGCTTCATTGCGATAAGCTGACAAATTGCAATTACAACGCATAAAACTGATTTAGCAAGACGTTGTTCAAGAGGCACATACTTGTAATACCTGTCCCCATTGGCGGACAGAACAATGATCATGTAATGGGGCATAATCAGTGGCGTGTTGGTGGTTGGAGTCGGTGCTAAGTAGAACAGCTAAAGTGCGATCGGAACCCACACACGTGGAGCACATGTAAAGCTCACCAATGAGGTAATTCTCTTGACACAATCTTGATTAATGGATTGCTGGCTCGTAATACGGTCGCACCACTGTATAAAGAAAAGACTTTGATGACGATTGCGAAAGGGAAATCTGTGCAACGCTCAATTGCAAGATCAATTAAATCATAAATTATTCAGACCGATAAGATATAGGCAAAATACGACACACAATACGAGAATACGAGAACACAGAACATTAAGTGTGGAAAAAGCAACTTATCTGATTTGTAGCTAGAAAATTGTTGCTGCAATTGCTTTCAAGTCAATTATCGCAATTTAACGAAATTTTCTTAAATAATTGAGTTTTAATGGCATGATTCTCGTACTTTATTCTACGCTCTTGCTATAAGCAATTCAAAGTTATAGTCTCTCTCGCTCATTTTTTAAGTCTTCCTCCCACGCCAATCGGGCGCGTGCTTAGGGCTTGCTTAGATTTTGCTTCCGCTTCAATGGAGACTTTCGCGTCATCCTTATTTGACATTCTTAGGCAGCTTACGTCTGGCGTCTTATCGCAACCTCCCGTAACCCTTTAGCAAGTGCCTTCAATGCTTATCGGCATTGCAAGTTTGTATGTGTATGCACGTGTGTGTGAGCTGAGCAGAGGCTCGCATCAGGCTTGCGTCATGAGCGCAGCGCCGGCTGCGTTGTGTCGTGCTGTTGTGTTGTTGCTATTTTCGTTTATGCGCGATAAGCGGGAGTCAGCACCTCAATCAGTCAGAATCATCAACAAATATAAATACACAAGCGAGCCAACAGCAAGCGCAACAACAACAACAACAATGAAGCGTGAATGAATTTTTCCACACAAATTGAAAATGAAAATGAAATGTGTGATAATGAACTGATAAGCCAGACACCGCGCTCTGAGCGAAGCGCCGCACACGAGATCGCGTATCAGCTACAGCGAACGAGAGAGTCAAAGTGGAAGAGAGAGAGAGAGAGAGAGAGCCCACGCATTGGGTGAGCGCGCATTTTGGAAACCGGTAAAGCGCTTAGCGGAGACTTACGTTGTAGAGTTGCGCTCTCAACTAACCATTTGTTGTTGCTGGCTGACACTTGTTTGCTTGCGGTCGTTCAGTTGTGCGCTCAGTCTGGAAACGCGTTTCAAAGGTTTCACGTCGTGAGCTCCACGCTCAGTTTCGTCTTCGTCTTCTGTTTTGTTCGTTTTGCGTTCACCTTGCGATCGCGTCTACAACGACGCGACAACATTTGGATACGGTTTCATTTTCTCCATCGCGTGTGAAAATTGTTTAACGAAAAAGCGCAGCGTTGCAAAAACACAACACACAACAAATCAAAGCAACAAGCTAAATCGAATGTGTGCCGCTTGTGTCCAACGGGAATATGTGTAATCAAGGAATGCCTTGCAGAAACGTCGTAGTGTTTGCGAATGTTTATCGATAACAACTAGTCGATTTTGCCGAATAAATGCAAATTGATTACGCCAAACAAATCCTATATTTTGTTGAATGTTAGTTGGGAATTTTGTATATTCGAACTGTCCAACGAGTTGTGTGTGTCACAGTGATAAAATTGTAATTAAATCGAACCATAATTATACCTTAAAAGCGAATACGTAGCATAAAAGGAAGAGAATACCTTAAGATCTTGGCTAAAATCGATTGGTAGCAAGTTGAAAGGATTCGCCAGCGGCCGCAGCTGCAACTGGAATGAATAACACACAGACATACCCAAACGGCTATAAATAAATACATGAGGCAACGAACAACGAAAAAGCAGCAAAGATTCATGCCATGTTCCCACTAACCAACCGCTCTTCGAGTGGCAAAAGCACCAACAAAATTAACAACAACACCAACAACAGCAGCATCGACGGGAACGGCAACGGCAACGGGAACGGGAACGGCAAGGATAAAATAAATTTCCAAAATAATTGGAGCTGCAATAAAACAACCGGTCGACGTGCTGGAAGTGGGTATAGCTGCAGTTTCTTAGGTAAATCTCATGGGTGCCATAAGAATAAATAACCGTTAAGTGTTCTGGCCATTTCGGGTGTTATTTTCCACTATACATCATCATCATAAACACAACAGACATCACCGGCAAAGCGTTGACAACGCTAACATGAAATTTATACGGGCACAGTGAAGCTTCGCCGCAGAGAACTGAGCTTAATGTAAAGCTTTAATATTCATGTGGTTTTGGCATTGTTCATTATTTATGGCTCATCAGCAGACAAAAAAGAATTGATTATTCGGCTATTCATTTAAGCGTTAATTGTGAAAGGTGGTTCACGCAGCGTCGTCCCACTGTGCGCAATACATTTCCATTGTGAGCATAATCGTCTTCCAGCAGCATCTTTCCATTAGTATTCCACAAACTGCACAACATTTTAATTTTTTTTTGCAAGTTATTTACAATGCAAATTATAATTACAAATGCAATTTTCTGCTTTCATTGTTGCCGTTTGTTGTTGCTCGAATTTACATGTCTACAATAATTTTTTTCATTCCTCTTTGCTCGCATTGCTCGATGTTGTTGTTATTGTTGCGCAGAGACAATGCAATGCTTTTGTCTCTGGAAGCGTTCTGAATGCATGGCAGGGGAAGTGGTGTTGGAGTTGAAGTAGGGTAGGGGTACAGCAAGTGAAATGCTATAAAAATTCCAGCAGACGGCGGCGGCATCTTTGGCTGCGCTTGCGTAAAAGCTTCTTCCTTTCGCTGCGCATGCCAAAGCTCTGCCAAAATGTGAGTGTGCGAGTGTGCAGCTTTTGCGTTGGGGTTGTGTGTGCGGTGTTTGTGTTTGTGTTTGCTTGCCGCTCTACAGAATTCCCAGAAATGTTTTACTTCGAAATTTGTTAACAAGCAGCTTCACACACATACAACAGCACACAGCAACTTGCTTTGGGTCTCTCTACACACGAGTGAAGAGCACTTCACTACGCGCATTATAAGAAGGAGTAGGTAGAGGGAGGCACAAAAGTGTATCAAGTGCTTCTATTTTTGTTTGTTTTTGTTGTGTGCTGCGCTTTCAAGTTGAAGGTTAAAGTTGAGTCCCAACTACCTAGTGTGTGTGCGTGTGTGTGTTTTGCCGAGTTTTGAATTCTATTCGAGTGCCAACAGACAGATCCTTTGTGTATTCACATCAAGTATTTAAACGGTTTGAGACAAAAGCAAAGAATTTGAATTTTTTTTTTGATGGACTTCTAGACAGTTTTCAATGAGCGGTAGACGGAGGTAGCTTCAACTTGAAAATGTGGAGTTGTTTAGAAACAAGGCAAGCGGTCTACACATTTTGGCACAGTGGTTGAAATTCGCAATAAATGTAAATACTTTTGAGCAAATTTGGGAAGTCACATAGGAAATGGAACTATGCAAAAACTTAAGCAGTTTCATGTCTAATAATATTAAGTAGATTTAAATTTAAAATCTAAAGTAAAATAATGACAGTTTTGTCACTGAAAATTTCACTCTGAAATTTGCACAATTGCAAATGAGTCAGAAAACGTAGTTTTATGTATCGAATACTAGTTATCGCGTCGCGCACAATTTCAATATGGAACCAATCGCAAACATGAGTTTATTTTTAATTGCAAAAAAAAAGAAGCACTGACCAGTCATAACATGTCTAATTAAAATGCTGCCAACATAAACATAAATAACTTGCATATTTTTAGTCTGAGAGATTTGCATGCAGCTGTTTCAATATCGAGGTCTCGGCCCCGCATGCTCGCTCGCCGTTTTAGAAAGGGAGATCCATGCTGAAGATGTAGAACTGGCAAACTGGCAAACTGGCGACTGGCGACTGGCAATGAGTTAATTTGCTGCCAAAACACACCCTCAGGCCTCATTAGGAGTCGTCTTTGTGCATATGTGTTGGAGAGTGCGATTTGTAGGCAAACTGGCGTGGAATTAGTTGGAAGTTGGCAGTGCATATGGGAGGGCGGGGGGCAGCTTTGTGGTTCTCTTAGATGGTTAATTGCGCAGCAGCTCAGCGGGTCGCCTGGCCAAATGAGCGCTTAAGCTGTCCGTGCTTTTAGATTGCAACACTCGCATGCGGATGCTAATGCGAATGCGAATACGAAGACGAAGACGAGTAGCAAGCGAGTTGGCAGCCCTGGTCGTGCGAGTAGTCACCCCTTTTGGTGCGCCGACTTGATGCCAAATGGCTTTCGATTTGTTGCAATGACATTTTGAATTATTTGACACTTTGCATGCCGCAAATCTTCATAATTCTTCTGCTCTCTCTTCCTCCCTCTCTCTCTCTCTTTCTGACTACCGCGGCAAGCGTGTGTCTTTCTTGTTGCAAGTTTATTAACTCATTATTTTGAAATCAACGTCGCATCGTTCGGCCGCCGGGCAAAACGTGTTGCAAAAGAGTTTCTTCAGCCGCACAACTCTCTTCGGCACTCCATCTTCTTTCTCTTTTGCCGACTTTGCAGTCGTTGATTAACAGCTCGCCAGTCTTTTTGTCATTAGCCCATGCATATTACTCATTTCGGCATACTCAACTCGAGTATAAGGTTTCAACTCGCTGCCAATTAAGACCATCAATAATTGTGGGAAATCTTTAATTGGCAAGCGTCTTAAAAATAAGAAATTTTTGTAAAAAAAAAAAACCTGTCAATTGGGCTTAAGAAAACTGAAATGTAATTGATTATCCTTAACATACATATATGTGCAACAAATTGAATATTCCTTCAACACGTTTCTTGGTTCTCAGAAAGCGTAAAAGCCTTATAGCATTACATTGCGGAACCATAGTTTCCACCCACTTTCCAGTTGAGTATTGTTTTCAGCTGCTTTTAGCACTGCAGCAAATTTATTTAAATGTTTGGCTTAGTCTTGACCTCCTCAACGATTTGACTCATATGCCGACAAACATTTCAAACTCTACAAAAAGACAAAAATCTTTTTAATTATTTGCACACGTTTTGTTGTTGTTGTTGTTGATTGCCAAATAGCAAAGCGGCAGCTGCGTAACATTTTGTTGTAGTAGACGCGTCGGCCAAAGATAAAACAAAACAACAACAGCAACAACAAAAAAAACATACACATTCATATCTCATCGGTGTCGAGTTGAAAAGTTGCCCGGTGTCAAGTTGTAGGCGTAAGTTGTTGTCTTGTTGCTGGTAGCTCCGAGGTTGTCGACAAAGACATGAACAAGTAGCCGAGGACGAAACAGTCAACAGCAAATTGCCAAATCAACGCCTCTGCTGGCCTGACAGATACCCTTCAACGAAATGCCAAAATTAACATAAATGCCAAAATGTTCAAAAACTAAAATACTTAAATTCAAAAGGAAATTAAAAAAGCTTGTGACCAACTCTTCTCATTTAATAAAAAGAATTACAATGTTGCTTGCATTGTGAAATTCTATTTATACTTTGCAAGACTGATGACTGGAAGTTCTTGTGAAATTGATCAGCAAGTCCATTCTGACGTATTTCGCGCTAATTTTGCTTTAAACATATTAAATGCTATTTACTCTTATCTTTAATAAATGACTGTAATTCTAATTTGACTAGTTAGTTGGAGAAAAAGTGCTAGCCTTTTTGCCACGTTGTTGCTTGCCCAACTACAGTGAAAGCCCCCTAGAGTGAACCCACGCTTACTCATTCATTTTGCATTTGGCACGCGAAATGCAAAACTTTTGATAAGATAAGACAATCTTTGTATGCTGAAAGAATCTATAAGAACTTTATACTTTTCTCACCTGCCCCTTGCTCTGGTTGTCTGTGTTTGTGTGTTCTGTAGACGCCGTTCGTTTTCTCAATATTTACAAATAATTAAAAACGGTAATTGGCTTTGCTTGTCCGCCTCGCCTCGCAGCGCAATCTACAGAACAGTCGACAAACATATTTTTGCTATCTGCGCCGAGTTTGTTTTGTAAATTGTCGCGTCTGAGTTGAGGAAATGAATTATTTTTGGCTCTTTCAGACATTCAGTTTCTAGTGCAAATATGAATTTGCTAAATTTGCATTGTCGCCGATTGTTTGCCGAGCGATTTTGGGAATTTTCCAGCTAACTTTTTCTACATCTTTCACGTGTCGCAATCGTGTGCTGGGGCAGCTGTCTTAGAGCGTGACTTTTGTGCTTTGATGGGGAACTGACTGACCTTTGTGTTTGAAGATGTGTTGCGTTATGGGTCAGTGTGATAGCCAGGGTCAGCTCTTGAAATACAGCTGGCAATTACATAAATAAAATAGATGAAACATTACCTTAAGAACCTGTGCGCGAGTGACTCAAGAACTTATCGGACGACGAGTTGATGAATGGTTCTCCATTTCACTGACCTTACTCAAAGCTTATCTTGTATTAATGTACTTCAAATTTGGGTTGGCAACAGTTTAGACTTTAAAAACAAACCATTGGAATATTTCTGCAATTTCTTTCCCGAGTAAACAATTTATCAAATTCTCTGCATTACATTTCAAATGGTAAAGTTAAAAAGTCATTAACATTTTGACGCCTTCCGTGTAGTAATTTGCGAATATATGAATACATGAGGTGTTCGTATTCACATTCATTCATATATTCAATAAGAGGTGCCTCTGCATTTAATTTGTGGGCGTCGCTGAAGACGTTAAATAATTTATGATTTAAGTGTTTTTTATTTGTATTTTTTTTTGTTTATTTCACTTTGTTAATTGTTGAAGATGATTTAGAGTTGCTGTTGCTCGTTTTTTGTTATTTTTTTTGTTTTGTTTTTGCTTCGCCTCAACTTTCACCCGAGCGAATGTTGGTCGTTTAAGTGAAATTGCTGCCTAATGACTGCGCATTTCTTTTAATTAGAAGACTCATCAGAGGAGCCAGAGAATTCACGGCGAAAAGTTAAAAACGAAACAAAACGAATTCCTCGTTTTTTATTTTTTTGCCTCTCCCCCCCAAACAATGGGCGGAACCGAAAGGTTTGTTGAACCCCGTTGACAAGGTGCGTGCCAAGGGGCAGTGCTCAGTATAAATGTATTTTCCTGTATTTTTGTAGTATTATTTATATTCATTCATTACGAGCTGCCAAATCAGAAAAAGTTTATCTGACATTAATCGCAGCAAGACATGAAAGATTGAAGAGGAGAACAAGTTTTGTCGTCTTGTCAGCCCAAGAAGTGAGTCGATTCTTCTCTCGCTTCGCTTGCTTCCCATACTCAATTGCAGATCGATTTATGGTTTAGTTTGGCAAGACGTGCTATCGACAGTTCTCGTGTTAACTTCAGACTGAACTTCAACAAGTGGCAACTTAAATACACCGAGAGAAATTCAACTTGTTCTCTATGTTATTGTGCCACAAGTTAGTTGCAATAAACAGTAGTTTATTGATCTTCCATCTGCGAGTGCTTCTAAATTTAAAGCACTCTTAATTTGCTAATCAACTTGTTGCTATTATTAGCACCTCGCGTTGATTGTTTCGAATACGCCGCGGCGTATAAAAATAGGCTTGGTGTAGAATCACACCTATGAAACACAACCGGTTCGAGTTGTACTCTCTGATCTATGGGTGTGACCCGTTTCTCCACTTGACAAGTGCTTGTTGCTTTGTTTGTTGTTTGCCGCCAACAACAATGTAAATCTCTTTTTTGTTGTTGCGCTTTATTCAATCGAATTGTTTGCCGTTATTTTTGGCATTTTGCGCACTGTCATTGGAGGCCATGAATCACGCGCCACGATGACGCAAAAAGGGTCCAGTTGCGGTCCAGCGTAGATCCTCCAGCTGCAGCTTGGGAAGGCGGAACGTGCAACTGCAGCGAATTAATTTATCAACATGTTTACCGTTGCAATGTCAACACTGCCACAGCAAACACGAATGCGAGAAGTGCGCAGCATTAAAAGGCTATAAATTTATATGTACGAGTTTATTTTTCTCTCCTTTTTTTTGGGGGGGACGGGGGATAAAGTTCCAAGAAGCTGGCAGTCTGAGGTGGGGCGGGAGACGGCACAATTTGATCGGGCCAAACGAATTTTGAAGAAAACTGCAGACCAAAGTTTGATTTATGCGTCGAGATGCTCAATGGACGATACGAGACGGACAGCGACGCTGCTCAAGAAGAAGAAGGCGAAGGAGAAGGAGAAGGAGAAGGAGTTGGTGAAGAAGGCACGTCGAGGAAGAGGGGGGAAATGAGCATACTAAACGGCACGACTACCAAAACGCGCTGCCCGCCGGACAAATGCTGCATAGACATAAATTATAAGCCATGGCTAAGTAGGAAACTGTTAAGCAGCATCCAACGCTTCGTCAGCAGCCGCAGCCGCAGCAGCAGCCGCAGCAGCAGCCGGGCACAGTGGAACCATATGCAAATCAGCACTCCAAATATATTTCTCAGTTAGCTGCAGAACAGTTTGCTTGGAGTATTTTGCTTACATATTTGTTGTGTGTAATATTGATTTGTATTAATAGTTGTAAAATTCCATTATTTGTCACATTTGCATTTAGTTTTATTCAAAACATTTCTTTAACTAATTAGGTATGCAATTTTACGAAATATATTTCTCATTTAAGTGCAAAATAGTTTGGTTTCCGATAATTTGTATACAGTATTTTGTTATTTGTACTAATACTTGTAAATTTCCATTATTTGTTACATTTGCATTTAGTTTTATTCAAAACATTTCTTTAACTAATGTGGTATGCAATTTTACCAAATATATTTCTCATTTAGCTGCAGAATAGTTTGGTTGGAGTATTTTGCTTACATTTTTATAGTGCATGATAGTGATTTTGTTATTTATATTCTTAGCTGTAAATTTTCTTTATTTGTAACATTTGCATTTAGTTTTATTTAAAAGATTTCGTTAGCTAATTATGTATGCAATTTTACCACATATATTTTTCATTTAGCTGACGAACAGTTTGGTTTCCGATAATTTGTATACAGTATTTTGTTATTTGTATTAATAGTTGTAAATTTCCTTCATTTGTTACATTTGCATTGAGTTTTATTCAAAGCATTTCATTGGCTAATTATGTATACATTTTTATGCACATTCTCCACTGTGCCTTATCGTTACTATGGCTTCTGGCAGCTGCATTTGACTAAGTTTTAGTTTCTCTTGCCTTCATATTGTTTACAAATATTTAACGAAAGTTTACAGTTTATCCAGTGCCAGGGAAGCAAGCAGCAAACACACACACACACAAACACACACACACACTCACACTTTGTTGCAAAGGTTTTTTCCTTTGGTTGGGGCTTGGTTTCTTGTGTTCGTTTTGTTTGCTGGCTGGCAACATGTTGCAGTCACGTCAATGTTGCGCCTTTGTCTCGTAAATTTGAACATTTTTATTATAAAATCGCAATGTTGTTGCTGCCGTTGTTGTTTTCACACAATGCGCGCGATTTATTTTGTATGCATTTTGCGGCTGAAATTGATTAATTACAAAGCGGAAGACGCCATCTCGCTCTCTCTCCCTCCCTCCCTCTGTCTCTCTCTCTCTCGCTGGTCAGTCTGCAAACCAATTCATTTTTCAAGCTTGAAAATTATTATTTATATTATTACACAAAGCGAAACTTGAGATTTTCTGTAAGTCACGGCTCAATAGTCAGGTTTATTTATTGTTCTATCGAAGGTCATCTTCGAGTCCCGAACACAATCGAAATTATCGCACTGACACTGAACTATTGAACTACACTACTTGATGCTGTCTGAATGCGTGCTTGGCGTATTATGAATACTATTCAAAAATGAATTTAATTAACTGATAATGGCTTGAATAGACGCTGTCAAATAATATATTCATTTCGGTCCATTGAACAAGCAGAACTATCCTTGATCCATTCTAATGGCATATGATATCTTATGGAACACAAACTTATTTGTGCAATCTTCTCCAGTCTTCAATCAGTTGTGTTTGTCGAGTTCTTGTAGATGATTCCTGGCTGAAACTTGTTTATGGTCACGCCAAGTGGAGAAGGTTAGTTCCGCCCATCCAAGCATTTCAATTTGTACTTAGCATAAACTCTTCTCGACTCGAATGCTGTGGGGAGTGTCGGAAATTGTTGACTTCAAATGTTTGGCTGCTTGGCGTCTGGCGCCAATTGAGAAGGCAACCGATCCATTTGGAGTGAAGTTGGCGCCCGATCTTCAATTGAGCATGGAATGCAAAGCAACTGCACGACAGCCTGGAGAGGGGCACGTGCAGCAGGGAGGGGGCAGACGACAATTGCTGTCGAGGCGCTGCAATTTGCAAGTTGCAAAATGGGATTCGATCTTGAGGCAGAGCTCTATTACTCAACTACTCTCGACTATTCGAGACGCAGAGCAATTAGTTGAAATCGAGTCGCTAGATGCAGATACATAATTGTTTTCGATGTCACATATGTTGTGCCGTCGTCGTTTTATGACTCTGCGCTACTTAAATGCCAAGCCATCTTGCTTTGTTTTGTTTTTGTGCTTTGTTTAATGAGCTATTAACATTTTTGTCGAGCGCCGTGGAACCGAGAACAAATTGTACAAATTGTCGTGGCACTCGATGTGTGAAGAGCGACAAGCTCTAAAGGTTTAATGGGAACACGTTCTCATCGCGTTATTTATGCTATCAACCTTTGAGCGGAAATTGCCTTTGTATACAACACAAATAAATAATCCGGCAATAATTACAAAAATGTGTTTAACATAAGCCAAGACTAAGTAATAACATAGTTCAGTATGCCAAGTAATGAAATATGCAGAACATGTTGTTTTCGATTTGAGATATGAGCTTACACAACTTCGAGATGATATATATAATGCCAGTAATGTGCTTGCAATTTCAATTTCAGAAAATATACAAATTATAGATTTACACCAATTCAAAATACTTAAGAACTCGTCATACTATTTGTGCTTTTTAGTTGTAGTTTGTTCACAATTTCTTGAATAATTTATTTCATATTTATTTCTTCTTCCAGGTAAGTTCAAAATACGTTTACTGGGAAAATTTGAAACGAAACTATTCGTAAGTGAACAAATATTTGAAATATTCTAGCCCGTTGACAGTTCACATTTTGACTAAGTGGATTTAATTAACAACTTTTTAAATTTACCTAAATGAGTCATGGGATTTGTCACTTCGAAGCTTGTCCATCCACGCATGATTAGCCAAACAAATATTTGACAAAGATTTATGCATAAACATGATTGATAAAGTTGAGAAGTAGAGAACTGAAAATATTTAGCTTGAAAACTACTTTCTTATATTGAAGTTTTCAAACGATAATTTGGCAATATTAAAGCTTATTAGTTAAGAGGTAATGCGGGAATAGCTTTCAGTAGCTGACTTCATTTAGCAATCCTTTGATTAATTGGCAAAATTTTGCGCAGCAGCAGGAACAAAAAGCGCTCACAAAAAACATTCGTTATAATCATAATTCAAAATCAAATTTATGTTTGCACAGCTCAATTTTTATAAGCAGCAGACGGAAAAAGAAAGAACGAGCCACAAGCGAAACTGCGAAATGTTCTTAGAATTGAGACAGACACAAAGTATATATATAAAGCATATTTAATAATCGTCGGCAAAGCTACAAAGTCTGGCGAGTCGCAGACTTGCAAAAAGAAAAGTAAATACGACAAGGCAAAAACAAAGCAGTCGATCGACAAAAAATGACTTGAAACTGAAAATTGAAGTGAGCTTTGTCGAAATGTTCCTAACCCAAAACCAACAACAACAACAACAACGGGGCTTTGTATTTGTTTTATTTGCAATAGATACAAGTTGAACGATGTGAAGATACATTCAACCTTCGTGTTCGTGTTCGTTGGCTCGTTTCGACAATTTTCGTTGTTTTGGTTGCGCAAATAAGTATCTACAGCGACAATGACAACAGCGACAAGCGACGACAGTAACTTTTGTATCTAAAATCAACAAGTTCACGACGAGCATGAAAAAGATAAAACCTTTAAGCGTCAGGTACACACACCAACACACACACCCCATTCATTACCGAGACAACAAACAAAACCCCAAAAAAAAGTAAAACACCACAAAACTAAAACCCAGTTGACTGACAACGCAGCACAAACACGTAAACCTAGAATAGAAGTACTACCTATATAGAGCGTAACACGCACAGATAATTCCGTTTCCTAACCTAGTGTTACCTTGTTGACTGACAGATAGCGAGAGTGAATACGAAGAAAATTGGAGAGCAATCACGAGACGCAGTTTTTTTAAGAGTTCTGTATTGGGATTAATAGGAAACTAATGCGCTTAGAAATGAAACTTCTAGAGCAAATTTCATCACCTAGATTTATAATTAATCCCTGACTTTGGTTATATAAAACAGTTTGGGAAAAAGTTGCAGACATAGTTCCCAAAAAAAACGCATAATATTGAAATTTCAGAAGAAAGTGATGAATTAATTAGTCACTATTCCTTAATAATACCTGCATTTATTGTTTCTATTCTATCTTTCAACGCTCAGACAATGTTTTATGTTCTGTGTCTGTTTGACAACTGAAAGTGACAGACGTAGTTGTAACTTTAACTAGCAGATTGGAAGTTGTCGTAAATGGAACTGCTCATTTAGCACCTCGGGTCGTTGCGTGGTTAAGAGCTCGTTAAGAGATCTAAGTGGAGAGCCGAACTTATGCACTTTTCCAGCATTTGCCGGAATGTTCCACATAAATACTATCAACTTGTACGATCGCCACAAATTTGATGACAATCTCGCATGCAACTGTAAATCGCCTTTCACCCAAAATGCACTTATGCGGCATCCCTGTAGCATGTCCCATAAATAACGCCGGGCCAACACTATCGTAATTAAGTTAGTAACGAAGGGGAGACAGAGTGCGAGCAGAGCGAAGACCTGCTCGAGTAATGGAGGAGGAATTCGGTTACCACAGGCCAATTGCTGCTGGCCATGAGTAATGCAAATGGAACCTGTCATCCGAAATTGATAGCACTCTCTCTTTCTCTTTCCCATTCTCCCTCTCTCTCTCTCTCTCTCTCTCTCTCTCTTGAACTGCAGTTCGAGTAGGTGAGGGTTATGGCATTGTGAGTGCACACATTTATTTGGTGTGTGCAGTAATTGATATGTTTGTAGTCTGCTATTTCAACTTCGATTGCAGTCGCGAACTGCAAACTGCGAACTTGAGCTCAAAAGGTTTCTTTAGGATATGCAGAAATTTGATTAGCTCACTTCATGGTAACATGATTATGAACATTTCAAAACTCGAACAGGATTCGATTTGAATTTCTTGAAGCGCCTGCTTGGCAGATTTCAAATGTTTGCTGGAAAGCACTTTAGTGTGCCTTAAATTTAAATTATGAAACCAAAAGATGTTTCTGACTTAAGCTGACAAAATATTTTCAACTGAAATCTTATGTTTTCTATAATATTGTGCAATTTTGTGGTGTAAGATTGTTTAGTGATGCAGCAGCTTTATTTGGTTGTAATTTTCTTAAGTTGTAGTAAACACTTTAATTCTGTTTTGTTTCAACATTTCTGCTGTTTATAGAATGTTTATAGATTTGTGAAAGAATTCAATGTAGTTAAGATTAAATGAAGTATTTATTTTCGGAGTAGTTCTTTCGTTTGTGACTGCTTTAATCGCCAGCATTTTCTCACTTTGCTTTTCCGCTCTCCTGTTCTTGTTTCTGCTGAGTTTTCCCCTCTTGCTGCTTCGCTTCAGCCAGCACCAGCTCTTCGATCTGCTTGAGGTTCGCTTTAATCTGCTTCAAGTACTGTTCCTCCGCGTCAGCAGGTTTGTTCTCGCCCTCCGCCTGCTGCTCGGCGGCTCGACTGTCGCCCTTGGTGCGTCTGCCCATGGTGAGCCTGGTGATCAAGTGCCGTGGAATGCGCACCTCGGCGCCAATGCGATTGGCGCTCTTGTACTGCTCCACAACTCGCAGGAAGGGCTTGAGCGGACAGTCCTGGTCGCGTGCCTCCAGCATCAGCCTGCGCGCATAGTCCAGGAAGTAGGCGTCCTCGCGCAGGCACTCCAGCTGCGCCAGGCGATTGTAGTTGGTGCCCGGGCGCGTCTGCTCCTCCACCAGCTCCCGCTGCTGCTTGTCCAGCTGCGTGCGCAGCTCGCGTTGGCGCTGCACTTGCTGCTGGCGCTCCTGTCGCTTGAACTGCACGTGCAGACGCTCGTTCTGCAGTCGTCTTGCCACATCTTCGCGTCGCTCGTCGGCTGCACGTTGCTTGGCCAGCTGTGCCTCTTGCTGCTCCGCTTGCTGCATGGCCAGGCGCTGTTGCTTGGCCAGCTCGAGTCGCTGGCGACGCGTCTGCTGCTCGACGCTGTGCGCTCGCCGCATCTCCTCCAGCTGGCGCTCGTGGCGCGCCTCATCCTCGCCAGCGCTGTAGTGCAGGCGCGGCGCCAGCTGCTGGGCGAGCTGCTCGTTGCGCTGCAGTCGACGCTGCACACGCTGCCGTGCGAGGTCAGTCTTGAGGCTGTCCAGCTGCGACTTGGCCTCGTTGTGCACCTCGCACTGCAGCTGCTCCACTTCCTCTAGCATTTGCAGACGCTGCTGCCGCTGCTCGCTGGCTGCCAGGGCGGCCAAGGCGTGTTCGCGTCGCAGTTGCAACTTGTGCGCTTGTGCGGCACGTTGCTGCTGCTGCTGCTCTTGCAGCTGCTGCTGATTGCGTTGGCGCTCCTCGAGCGCCAGCTTGTGCTGCTCGAGCTTGTCGGCAGCGCGCTGCTGCTGCCGCTGCCTGATGGCCTCGAGCAGCTCGCGCTTGTGCTCGCCCAGCTGCCGGCGACGCTCGCTGTGCCGCTGCTGCGCATCCTCCAGGCCAGTGAGCACCTGCTCGCCATAGATGCGCTTGTCCCGCTCCTGCTGCTGCTGCGCTACCGCTGCAAACTGCGCCTGCAGCTGTCGCTGCGCGTTGACGCCGCGCATCACCTCGCTCTGCAGCTTGGCGCCGAGCAGTTCTCTGGGTCCAGGACGCAGTTGCTCCACCAGCTGCTGCGCTCGCTTGATGCGCTCCTGCTGCTGACGCTGCTCCTCCTGGCGTTCAGCAAGACTGGCCTCTTGCGAGCGCTGTTTGGCTGCCTGCTGCTCCTGCTGCTGGCGTCGCTGTGCGCTCTGGCACTGCTCCTGCTGGGTGCGGCACAGTTTGCGGCCCGCAAAGCGACGCAGCAGCTCTTCGCCGCCAAGACGCAGCTGCTCCTCGTACTGCTGCTGCTGCTGCTGCCAGCGCTGCTGCTGCTCCTTGCCCAGCTGGTTTGCATTCCACTGGAGACGGCCATAGCGTTGCAGGGATATCACTACTGGTGGCTTCTCCCTTATGGTCACTTTACGCCGCTCCTGCGGCAGCCAGCTATACTGCATGCTGGTCTAAACTCGAATAGCAATGTTTGCCGCTTGTTTGGTGCTCCTCTTGTTAGCTGTAGCCATGACGCGTAGTCAAGGGACAGAGAGAAAGAGAGAGAGAGAGAGAGAGCGAGAACCAGTTCAATGAACCAACTAAACACAATGAGAAACAGCGAACTAATCAGATAAGTTATCATTGTTAAATACATTTATCTAAGATTGTGTAAAAAGTCAGCTCAGGGTCAGCGCAAGTGGCGATTAATAAGTTATTTCCAAGAGAAGTCAGTCGCATTTGTCTTCAGCTTATATCTAGGAGATAAAGTAGTTCATTTATTTTAAGTCTTCACTGCGAATAAGTTTCGTAATTAGCTACGGCGAAAAAGTAGAAATGCCTTTAGTATGTCTAGATATTTAATTAAATACTCACTTCTGCATAAGTTTACAACTGAGACTTACAACTGAGAGAGAAAGAGAACTAGTTCAATGAACTAAATTGGAGAACACAGTGAGAAACAGCGAACTAAACAGATAAGTTATCATTGTTAAATACATTTATCTAAGATTGTGTAAAAAGTAAGCTCAGAACGGCGATTAATAAGTTATTTCCAAGAGAAGTCAGTCGCATTTGACTTCAGCTTATGTCTGGGAGATAAAGTAGTTCATTTAAGTTTGGTAATTAGCTAGAGATCGTCTACGTCGTAAAAGTAAAATTGCCTTCAGTATGTCTAGATATCATATTAAATACTCTGCATAAGTTGAGTTACTTTTTGCGATCATGCCTCTGATTAATATCTGTCAATTTGCATTTGCGCGACTGCTGCCCATTAGTTGTAATGTTTATTCAAAAATTCCAATTTAGCTGCTGCACTTAAGCCAAAAATGTTGTCAGTTTTCATAGATATTGTATATATATTTTGATTAATTAGCCGACTTGGCGCTTGTTGACAACTGTCAACGCAAATGGCAAACATTTTCCCCAAATGCCATTTGCGATGGCTTAATTATGTCCAAAACTTATGTCTTGGCCATTTTGCAAGCGCTGCAACTGCTGACGGGTTTTTCTGATAAAAAAAAATAGTAGTGAAATAATACCAACTGGTCTGCTGTGTTTCTCAGACACAGACATTTTTCAGAGTTGTCTTTTTCTGTGGAGTCACAATAGCAAATTGTCAACTCATTTCCTGATGCCTCGTTATAATTTGGCCTGGGTTGGGACACCAAAAAAGGTCACAAAACAAATCTATTTGGGCACGCTTCATTTGATGCACATTCAAATCGAATTCAATCGCTTCTGTATCTATAAATTTAATTAACACTTGCTTGCGACTTGCCACCAAAAAGACCCGCAATTGACTGTTTTTTTTTTTTTGAGGCAAACAACATCGAAATAGAAGTCAAGTGGAACACACTCGACCCAACCGAATTGGGTCAGTGGTTCGATGTTGTCTTCAAACCCATGACTGACTCTTTGTATTAAAGGTCTGGCCGTAAATAAGGCCAATCAAATCCAAAAGCTCATGCTGAATGCGATAAAGGTAAGCTAGTTGCTTCATTGACAGTTGGTCAGTTGTATTATAATCTTCGAGATAAAAGTAAATAGTATTGTCGAGTGACACTTCAGCATTAGTTTTAAGTGCGCGGCATCAGCTTGTCTAATTGTGTTTGCCTCCAACGATATCTTCGTAATCTTATAGCGTATTGAAATGGATGGGTTAAGGCAGCAAATGCATTATAATTTAGAGGTATAACATCTCAGCGTAAATCTTTTGAAATATTGTGTTTAAGTAATCGAAATGCAGTTTTAAATGACCTATTTTGCACTAAGCTAAGACTAACTATGGTATTACAAAGTAATGAATAGCACATTATTACATCTGGAGAACCTATAAATAGTTATGCGAGTGCATTATTCAATCATCGATTTGAAGAAATGAGTTCTCGCTGCAAGTAAAGTTTAATGTTCGACTGCAATCTTATCTTATCTGTGGTAATTGATTCTCTATAAGCTTCAGCTGATAGAGTTATGGACTTTATGAAATTGTGCCTGCTTAGAGCAGTATACTCGTATACGATGCACACACGATCGCTGTATGTGCTTGTATTTGTAGCCTCGCCAGCAGTTGCAATTGTTGGACGTCAAGTGCAAATGACAGCTTGCCACAACTGCAACAATGAGCAACAACAAAACTGTTTGGCACGCCCTCCACTCTTGCGCTCTTCGTGGTCAACTGCTGTCCTCCCGGGTGCCCCCCCTCCCCGCCACCGCTGATGGCTGTCCCTTATGTCATGTAGCGGCGTGTCCAGTGGCTCGGGGGGCTGCTGTTGCTTGCCACTTGAATGACTTCATGTTGCCCCGCCGTCGGAGAACTTGAAAAACTTGTCTTTGTTCGGAGGCAGCGCAGAGACAAAGTCGGAGAGCTAGAGAACTCTCGAGAGCCATAACCACACGTACTTTACTAGGTACTTGCACTCGAGAACACAAAGCGACGACGAGGTGGAAGCGACAGATAAACAAGAAAGTAACAAGAACAACAATGATGGCGACTGGGACAACAAATGAGTGCAACTGTTTTAAGGCCCAACTGCAGTCCAGTCCAGTTCAGGCCAGTCCAGTTTTCCAGAACCGAACCAAAAACCAACAAAAAACGTAGAGAAACAGAACGAGAAATGCGCAGCTTGCGAATAAAAGCCGACGAGTGTATACACTAGCAGCAGTAAGCACGTTCACATAATGAATTCAATAATATCTCAACCTGATATAGTAACATTACAAACTTTTAATAGTTCAAAAATATATCAAGAGTTTGTCTTATTGTTCAAAGCCATTTGAAATGTCTCTGCCACATGTTTTATGAGCACATAGAAAGACCTTCAGCTAGAGTATAATAAGAGTAGAATGATCACATCAAAAGTACAAACAATGTCCACTGACTTCTGCCAACTCCAGCTTTGTCTGTCCGCGTTTGAGTTTGCGTTAACGTCTGACTCTGTATCGCTTGCAGATCTTAACTGCGTCTCTTAGCAGTGCTAGCAGCGTGAGGCGAGTTGGTCGAGTTGTCTGCCCCGGTGGTTAGGGCAATTAACATGCAATTAAAAGACGTTTCAATCTAAACAGCTTTGGAGCGAAGCCGAAGCCGAAGCCTACATATTACCACGTCTCACGGCATTCGCACTCACACACGTGCACTCGCCTCGGACACGAAATGTAATTTAAGCATCGTAAACAGTTTAAAGATCGACACTGACAAGCTTTGAAGCGCCGATCTAGATACAAGTAGATCTACAATGCCTTTCCCAATGCTAAATAGGTAGCGCTACCATAAAATGTCAAATATCAGTTCATGCTATTGAAACTATTCACGAATTTCAAATGAATACGAGCTATGCGCAGTTGCAGGCGTTGCCAGATTGATAAAGCTCAAATGAGAAAATCAATTTGCCTCAAACATTAATTACTTATCTTCAAGCACACATTATTAACCATAAATTAAAACCTTGGACGTAGAAGGTTTGCCAATCTCTTGAAAATTTATAATTAAAGATAAACTCAACATGTACGTCAACCGTAAAACTATCAACATTAATCCTCTACTTTATGAAATGCATAAATCATGAGTTTTATGATATAAACGATTTTCATAAAGATTCACAATCGATATTTTACTACGGCAATTAAATAAGTACATACAAGAAATGTCGGATATTTCCATTTCTAATTAGCTTGTAAGACTCTCCGATCATTTGACATTATTTATCTTAGTTCACACTACGACAGCGCACGTAGTAGCTGTTAGATTGATTTATTAAAGTGTCGCTAAAGCATTTTGTAATTGTGGATACTGCTTGAAATACTTTTGCGTCTTATGTCATGTGTAATATTAGTTGTTCTATCAAAATATTTTGGACAGAGCAGCCAATCAAACCGCATAGAAATTAACCGAATCGCGTTCAATTTGAAGGCGTTTCCATTTTGTGGTGGGTTCAAATCAGTTGAACTTTTAATGATATGTTTTCATTATCAATTGAAATGTTCTGGGCACTCGACGTATTCATCGTTTAGACGATTTCATAAGTATTATTTTCGTCATCTTATGTCTAACAGTCGCTTTTTATATTTCAATGCCAACTTGCTCACGTTTTAGACCGCAATTTGTTGGATTTCAGATTCTTTTTTTTTTTTTGTTCGTATCGTATTTTTTTTACAAGCTCTAAAGAGCATAGCGAATTGCTTGTATGTCTATTGAGTTCCAGCATATCACTTACATGAGCTTTACATCTGTTTGCTCGACACACCTGAAGTCAACTTGAATCGCAGCTATTGTTATTGTTCCTTTGATCGTTGTCGAGACTTGATTTTATTGGTAGTTTCAGTGTCATTTTAAAGTCTCTCGACTTGTCGTTGAATTATATTGAAATGGGCTTTGAATGTTAGCCAAGTCATATGTGAAATTATCATGGGTATGCTAATGTGCTCCAACAAATAAATCCAACAGTGTGAATTTGTGGATATAAAACTTTTAGATATACAGCTTTAATGTGTTAGAAAAGATCAATGTAATATTTAGTATCGCTTGAATAACTATGAAGAAAGAAACTTTCCGTAATTTTTGATTTCATCTACTTTGGTCAAACGAAAAAGCCGCTGACAATTGCTTAATAACTTTATTAATAGCAATTCGAGTTGTCAATCAAAGAGCTTGAAAGCCAATTTGGGTGAAATATTTCATAATTTCTTATAAAAAAAAGTGTTCTACGCGTATCGCCAATTCTGTATGGCAAACCCGAAATCAATCAATCAAAGCGCATTAAAGAGATACAAAAAATAACAGAGGAATTAGAGATTGGAGAACGGAGAACACAATGCGGAGAGCCGCTGTCAATCACACGCTCTATTTACAGCAAATTAAAAGCAGAAACAACAAAAAGCCGGCGACCATGTAAAATGAAATCATGCAACAACAACAGCAAACCACAAAAACAAAAACTGGTACAAAATATTGGTCAAAATATTTACAACGACCCAAAAAACAAAAGTAAGACCACGCCTCAGAGAGAGAGAGAGATGGATGATTAATGAGTCAACTGCGCAAAGACTGAAGGCTTAGAAAGCGTCTAAATGGGGGCCATTATGACAATTGGAAATGATCAACACATTGGCGCAGCGTGGAAGAAGAAGTGTTGCATTATGCTTAATGTGGTTGCCCCAAGGCGCAACATGGCACATTCTAGTTACCACAGCCAAGCCACACTCAAGTGGCGCCCACACGCGATTGCCAGGCAGCAGCCAAAGCCAAAGCCAAAGGAAGGCACTCATTTGTATGCAGCTCATCGCCTCTTCGCCTGATCGTGGAACGATAGCAATCGATGGCGTCGCGTAACGCGCCAGCCAATGCTGAAAGCTTGTCAATCCACAAACTGGAATGCTCCTCCGCCCCACCTCTCGCGATCTGGGTAGACGCGTGTTCCCACAACTCAATTTATGCAAATTTATGCAGGAAAGCAAAATGTATATTTTATAATTTGTTTTCAAGTTCTGCCTTCCGACCACTTCCACTTTAAGCCGCTTTGGGACATACGCAACCAACATAGTCACATCTCCGTCAAGCCATTAGCATAATAGACCAAAACAGCAGCCGAAGACACTCTTAGATAAATGTAAACCAAAACAGTCGACAGATAGAATCAACGGTAGGAAATCATAGGCAACGATCTCTTAATGATGTGCTAATGCCGCTGAACAGAATATATATATTATTTATACAAACAATTGACAAGCGAACCAAAAATATTGCCTTAAACAAATATGCGAAAGACAAAGTCTGCTGATATAACGATGAGTTAATGGAGCCCAAAATAGTAAACCTAATTTCGAAATGAATCGAAATGTTTTCTTAAATCCGTTTTTAATAGATCTCAAATAACATACTAAATACCTGTAATTAAAAGACGCTGTTATGAATCGCATTTTTGGAGAACCTGTTTGAAATTTCTCTATTTGTTAACGATATCATATTTACCAAATTTTCTTATTAAAATAAACACATAAATAAGGCGAATTTGTAACACTAGATCCAGCCATAAACAAGTCCTAATCATTTAAATTAGTTTCTTCAATCTGCAGTCATTTATTTAAATCAATATTGTTGGATTTTTCCGTACATATCGAAAAACCATAAACCATTTTTATCGCCTAATCATCGACACGAAAAGGCAGCCAAACCCAAAGTGATGTCGACCTTAGGGCCATAATTTGATCATAATTACGAGACCCAATGAAATGCATAGTTAAATCTATGAAATATAATCTCCCGCTTAACTCGCATTTTTAAGCCTAACGAGCTGAGCATATATATTTTGAAGTATATTGGCAACAATTAGATTTAAATTAATTTCACGCAATTAAGTCGCTAATTTTGAATTTGAATTTCTTTCACAAACAACAAAAGACACACAAATTAAACGCTCATTTTCATACAAAACAAATTAATTTTATCTGCGGCGAGAGCACCGAAAACTCGGAACAACAGTTTTTTTTCTCTAACAAATTTCCAATGCTAATTCAGCTACAAATTAACGAAGCAACAGAGTGTTTTGGAGTCTTTGAGGGGGAGTTATAGAGATGTAATACTTTTCGGCGTGATTAAGCAAACCACAATCATTTGATTTGCAAATTCTGAGTGTCGAAATTAATTTATCAGCGTATAGAAAGCTGCAAATTAGCGTGAGAAGTGGAAATTAATTTTATTTCACTTATACTAAAGATATGATTTCAAACTAGATACTAATTCAATTTCTTTGTGGCTATTTGCATAGCTAAAGAGTTTCGCCAAGTTGTGGTTTCTGAAATTTCTTTGTTTGCTATCCATGCATCCTTCCAGAAAGTATTCAAAATATTTAAAGTGTCATGTCATTTAATCATTAAAGAATTAAAGCAGAGATTTAATTGTGGACTAGATCTATCAATTTGGTTAAGATCTTGTATTAATTGAAAGAAACAAACTCGATTGGCGGGCGCATTTGAATTTGGGGAGACAGATCTGCTAAGTTCAATCCTTAGTTGGATGATAAAGATCTTCAGTGTATGTAAGAGGTTCTGATCTAGACAGAATCACGCTTTCTGGTTCACATACAAAATTAGTTTTAAATGTCATCAATTTGGCCCGAAGATATTGTTAATCATCAATAAAGTCATGCGTATATATATTTACTTCCGCTCGTGAGTTCATTCATTCATCGCTATTAACATAATTAACCCCATTCGTAAAGTCATTATCGCCTGCATTACGCCTGCGCCTATTACACCTGTTCACACTGCATCGGATTGCATTTGAGCTGTGACGCCCGCGCTGTAAAAGGCAATTAAACGTGAACAAATTGTTGGAGCTGCATAGCAAACTAACTGATCGAATGTGTGCATGTGGATGCATTGAACAGTAAATCATGATGCTAAAAGAAAAACCCACAAATTTGAAAATTTGAAGTGCGGCCCGCATTGGTTAACCTCTCGAAACTTGGAACTGATCGATGGCCGATGCCAATTATGGTCAGTCGAGTCGACCCACTGATGCGAGAGATAGAGAGAGAAGATTGTTTGTCAAAAGTGTCGCTTGAGTGGTCGCTTATGTGAAACGTGAATGCAATGAATGAGTGAATGAATTGTGAATGAGTGAATGAATCAGCTGAGCGCCCAGTTGGGGCGTTTTTTGTAGTGGTATTCGTATGAATGACGAGTGAGTGGCCGCCTTGTCTGCGTTGTCTGTGCGTGGGTTTTCCCGAAAATCACCAAAAAAGAGAAGTCAAACAATTTTGCACTAAAGCGGCGAAGAAAACAACGAGCCATATGCTAATTGCTAGGGCACGACCAAACAATACCCTAACTAAATATCAAGTCATGAATACCAAATCGATAATACACATTGTTGAATACACTGAAATTTGCGCCCTTGATTCGAAATTAGAAAGATTGAGTGTAGTTGGAAAACGTAGTCGTCGTGTTTTTGTTTTCACTCTGCTAAACAAGCCGCTCTACAACTTGTGCAGGGTACCCGAAATAGTTTACAAGTACGTGCCAGCGTTGGCATTGGGCTCTGAAAGCTTGGGACTGAGCAGAAACACACATAGGTGTCTCTCAGTCTGTCTGCAGAGCCGTTGTCTTCCAATAAAATTGTCACTTTTCATTTGGTTCTCTTTGAGGTCTCTCATAAAAAGCCCACGCTCAACGGAAGTGCCGTTTGATTTATGCATATTCACATTTCAAATTGAATTGCGTTGCATTGCGTGTGTTTTTCGTATTTTTCCATTTTTTTGCGTCTTTTTTTTTTGCAAACTTCCGGCGAGAGCTTGCTCGCATTTGACACATATTCGAATTGTGCCGCTTTAATGGCTACATGACGTATTTTGAGCCAAAAATTCGAATACGAAATCTGGCAAAGTACGAAACTAGCAGACCTGAGAGCCTCTCTTGTATCTTTACTAAAGTTTTCTTGCACACGAAAACAGCAAATAACTTCTGCCAACTACTAACTACTTTAATAACTATTATTATTGTTATTTTAACACTCAATTTCATTTGTTACTCTCTGTCATAAACGTGAAAAATATACTCGTAGATTCAACTCAAAGTTTGTGAGGCATTACTAATTGAGTCGCTTCGCATTTGCTCGAAGATGTGACCAAAATGTGTCAACATCTTTATCAGAATCGATTACTGAAGTTGTCTGCTGTCTTGCCTTTCCAGGAACTGGGTCAATGCTAAGAGATAAATTAAAACAAGAGTTATTCGATACTTTAGTTTCTTGCATCGTTTCATTTGATTTGCATGTTCTTCGATTTTTGTTTTTTTTTGTTGTTGTGGAAAATGTGTTGGTTGCTTGAAGATAGGTTTGATGGTTTGATGAGGGTTTTGCTGTGATAATAAATATGACTATAACAATCGAGTGTGCTCGACTGTCGACGACTCGCAAACCATTTTTGGAGTGCGATTAACATAAAATTTACGATACTTCTGCAAAACAACTCGAATACAAAAATAAATAAAACGCAAAATTCCTCAACAACCTTACAGTTTCAACTAACAATTTTCATTGTTTATCTTGAGACCTTAAGAATTATTTCCGAGTTGTTACACAAAGATTTTAGGCGAAGTGGAAACGTGTTGAAATGCTTTGCTCAACTGAGAACCCTTCAACTGCAGAACTTGCTTTATTGTGCTCTAGCTGTGGTGTTGTACAATCTGTTAATTCTAGCGAAACGAGGAGACATCGTCAAAGTGAAACATTAGCTCATCAGCAAGTTCATTTTAACTGAACCGGAACTGTCGTATTTTAGATAAGCAAAGTTGATTTCACTGAATGATAATTACAGCGGCATGGGCAACGAACTGTTTATGACTAATACGGGCACACAGCGAATTTCTCACTGTGTATTGCCAAGTCTGGGGACAGTTGGCAAAAAGCGTTACAAAAGTTATAAAGTTTCATGGATTTTCCATGAATAGGGAACTGCGAACTGCGGACGGCGAACTGTTGATAGGCTATGGCAACGCCTCGTTTTTCCCGCCTCGACGCTCTGGCTCTCGATGGTTGCTGGAGCTGGGGCTTGGGCTTGAGGACCCGAGGCTGTGCTTAGGTAACTCTTCTCGTTCACGTTTTCACGAACTCTTGGCTGGCGCATCAAAATGCAAAATCTCACGAAATTTGCCAATCGAGCGACCATTTGGGTTATTTATGAGCTGCGATTTGTTTGCGACTCATTTAACCGACTCGAAACTCCCAACTGCTAAGACTTTATGACACTTTTAACCATTTCGCTTGTTGTGCTCAGTTCCAGCTTAAATGGCATCCAATTTCGCGCTTAATTTGCTTTTTACAATGTCTCTCACCTGCCTACCGTTTACCAAACTTTATTTTGGCCCTTTCCTTTCCGTGGATTCTGTCGTTGTCTTTGTTTCTGTCGTCTGTCGTTTGTAGTTTTGTTGCTGTTTCTCTTTTGTTGATTTTATTATTGTGACGCCACTTGACGCTTTCTACCTACCGACTTTCTTTCTCTCACATTCATTCTTGGCAGTAGAATGGCTTGCTATCTGAGTGAGTTATGGCCGTGTCCTGAGTCTCACGTGCGTTCTTCTGACACACTTCAGAGGAACTAGGTTAAAGTTTATGCGGATTCCGCACAAATTTCGACAATAAATAATGTGTTATAGTTGGTAAATTTGCATTATATAAAAACCAAAGTTTTCTTTAGCTTAATCCTTTTTTCAATTAACTAAATTATGTTCAAATTATTTACTTTAATACACGCTGTCTACGCTTTTCTATAAATAGTTCCGCACACGGACTTTATTGCTTTGTTCCGCTACCAAGCGCAACATTTGCCGATCTTGACTCATGTCAATTCCAGCCATGCTAAAAATTCAACAGAAAAATGCAAATCGAATGCATCTATGATGTGCGTATGAATCGGTCGTGTGTGATGTATGATGTATGTAATTACAGAGAGTTGGTCGTCCCACTTCCGACGCGTTAGGATGCTGACTCATGCAAGAGAGCAGGCCGACGACAAACACAATCTACACACACACACACACACACACATACTCATAACAGGCAGTCCACGTTATTGACTACAACAACAATGGACCTAACCATGACCCACGCAAAAGCACAGAGCAAAAGAGTGAAAGAGGAAGAGTGTGTGAACGCGAAAGAGAGGGGGAAGTGAGGCAGACAAAATACATATAAGTTGAATGTAAAATTTTTGCTGCCCACGCATTGAACTTGAAAATGTTAAACGAACAACAAAAAATGTTAAAAAACAATGAGGCTATTTATACGCTTTGGCTGTGAGTTGCGTTTAAATGAATTAAAATTAAATAAACAAACAAGCCAAAACTTAAAAAGCAATTATAAACGAACCACGGCAAAACCTGACCAAAGATCAAAAGCAATTTTGTAAATTCTATGCAAAACAATGAAAAATCGCTGCACTGGAAAATGTTCCATACCGCTGCCCGTTACTACGTTGTATACCCTGTAAATGAAGCGATAAAGAGTCGTTCAGAACAGCAAGCTAGACACAGCACACTCTCGTCTCGCTTGGTATCTTGCAGTCCGCGCAACTCTTGTGTTCTTTTGTGGATTTTTTCGCGGTTCGTGTTTTAACATTTAATTGAAGCTGCAAATCGTTGGCCACTGGTAGTAGTGGTAAGTGGTAAATGGACCATGGTCCGTTGGGTGCGCACTTCAAGCCTGAATTGTTACGGTCGGGGTTTTGTGTCTAGTCTGTCAATCAATTGTAATGAATACGCATATTTGTGCGAGTCGGCATGGGGCCTGCCCTAGGTCTGGCCACCACTACTACGAGACCACTCTCTCACAGTCTCTATAAATACATAATGACGACGTTTCTCCAATTAACCCTGAGCTGTCAGGCAATGCGCTGCTCAAATTGCCAGCCCTGACCTGACACATCCAATCCAGCTGTGTGACAGTTTCAACAATCGCTCCAAATTCTCAAATTCCCCATTTAACGATCTACCAATTCCAATTTGGGCTTGCTTTAGTAGCTTCTAAGAGATGCTCAAATTATAAATTATTATTATTGTCTTTATCACAGACGACGAAAACTTGTTTAATCATAATTCGTTTATAAGCCGTAAAACAATGACAACTCGTGTCTTTTGTTTAAGCTAAAATTTCTTAACGATCGTATCATAAAACCACAAACAAGTTTCGCCAGCATTACAAATCCAATCCGAAAGAGCTGGCGACCATATAAAGGGCTTTTGTGGTATGAATATGCCAGCTGCTTTCAGGCTGACGAACTGTCCAAAAATAATATTGGACCTGCCAACTTGTTTTGGAGATCAACTTGAAATCTTTTTGAAATACAAATTTATTTCTACATGAAGTATTTTTAATAAAAAAGTGTAACTTTTCTTTGCAGTTTAGAATGTTCTCATCAATTTCCAATTTAAGAGCTGCCAACTTATTGTTTACTTAAGCTATTTTTGTACCTAAGTCAAGCTTATTAAACTTTCCTCAACTTCTGCTTGAACATAGAATTATCTTGTTCTCCATTTTCATTGCTGCCTGGCATTTTCTCATGGCATTCCTTTGTTGTAATTTGCGTGTTAAGCCAAACAACTTGGCGGCAATTTGCAACTATCCCTATCAGAGCAGAGCGCAGAGGTTCACATTCCACGCACACAGATTCTCTGGGAAGTGTTCGCGCAAAGTGCATGGTAGTTAAATTCTCAATTTAAAGCCGCGAAGACCAACCGCAAATTGAATTAGGCTCCAAAGCCGTCGCAGTGTGTAGCAAAAAACTTGTGTATGCAAAGTAATTTGCAAAGAAATTACATAAAGGAAAACAAGTGCCGGTGCCAACAGGCAGACACTTAGACACACTTATACACACGCACACACACACACACACACATACAGAGAGAGATTACGCCCACATGCGACCCACAGTGAGCACAGCTTGCGGTTTGCCAATTTAGTTGAAATAAAACGCCCACATGAATTACATGCTGCTGTCTGCACCACTCTGCACCACTCACTGTGGGGGCAAACCGGCCCACCAAATGCAATTCATTCATTAAACCCGAAAACTAGGAAACACAAGAATTCGATTCGCGACAATTCAATACTCTTATAACCTGCTGATGCTGATAAATCGATTATAATTGAGCGTAGCTCTTAGATTCGTTGACAGACCAAAAGAAGAGATATTACAGGAAAGGAAAAAGCTCGAAATAGTAAAGATAGATTAACTTTTGCTTGCTTTTAGGATACATAAATTTTGTCTGGCATGCAGCTGACATCCATGAAATCCAAATTTATTAAAGGTGTCTCATTTGGTATATAAATTTGCACATCCTCAAAGTAAACAAGAGGCTTTCTTTAGCGTGCAGAATTTCCCAACTGCTCTGTTCACACACTGTTGTTAACAGAAAGCGGTTGCAAGAGTAAATATTCTGATTACATAAAAACAAAAAATCTGAACACAAATACGTGCTTTCAACGAATTGCGATTTGTAAACAAACTGTTTGTTTGCCTTGGCAGATGTGTGAAATAAATCAAAGTGTGCAATTATCGTTATATGTGCAATTTAACTTCAACAGTTGGTTTGCTAAGCGATTCCATCGGTATAGAAATTTGCATGCAAATGAGTTAAGTGATTTAAAAAGTCGATATTTTTCCAGGAGTCAAAGAAATGTATTAGGATAAGATATGTATAACTTTAGTATACACAAAGCAAATGGACAAACAAATGCTGCAAAAAATGAAGAAGATTTTTAACTTTCAACTCTTTTTTGGTCAATAACTCGAAAAAGCTAAACATTCAACACTCGCTAACAAAACCAATAAAATGGCATCTTGTTGAGTTTGCTTGGGCAGCTCGGAGGTCGTCGACCCGCCATTGCCTGAATTTGAAATGACGCTGTCGGACATGATAAACGAGATCGTCGATTTTAAGCTACAACGCGATGAACTCCCACAGAAGATTTGCATATCGTGCAGCTTAAACGGACAAATCGCCTTCAGATTTAAGCGCAGTCGTTATCTGTTGAAAGCCAAGCTCAGGGACCAGAAGCACGTCGCATTTGATGCAGAAGATGCTGCAGATTCCATAGAGCCGACTGAGGACTCAAGTGCCTGCGAATCAATGAAGAACATTCCAGATCGAATGATAGACATTATTAAATTTATGAGTTTGAAAGAACTGAATCTCTAGTGCTAGTTTTAAAAGCAAACTGATGGAAGACAAAGGACAACTGTCAAAAAGGCTTTGGCAATTTAAAGAGAGCATCAAATGATAGAGATTATACCAGGTATATCGATAAAGATTTCATGGCGTCGCTCACGAGCAACTCTTGAGAAACATTCAGCAACATCCCTGCTGTAAAATTGGTCAACATAATATTTAAATGCCCATAAGCGAATCCTTCTTCATCTCTATGAGCGCAATCACAAGTGTGCCCGATGCCCGAGATCGTTCTTGGAGAATTCGGCGCTCCAGAGGCACTTGACCATTCACAGCAGCGAACAGAGTCCAATATCAATCACTGTCAACAGCAATCCGCAGTACAAGTGTCCCCAATGCCCAAGGTCTTATTCACACTGTTTGGCGTTACTCCGACAGCTCGACAACTGTGAAGACTGTGCCAGGCCACAACTAAAGTACGCTTCAGCTTCACAGTCGAATCCACATTCAAGTGTGCACAGTGCCCGAAGGCATTCTACGCCAAGTCGAAGCTGGAGACTCATATATGCTCTCGCACACCAGAGAGCGTGCATATGTGGATATATTATTATGATGGAGGCAGCATCGAACTTAAACTAACACTCGATGAGTAGCAAAAGGAAATTGACTAATTTAATAAATAATCATTATTCCTTTGACATAATTGCATATACTCTGATTATAATAACTGCATATACCCAATTATAGTTATGATATACTTGTAATAACCTATCATTAAAACCCAGTGTATATTTCATGTGTTACAAATCAGTCAATGTATTCGCAGCACCCCTCCAAAGAGTATGCACAAAAATGCAGCGGAAAATTCAAATCATTTTGAATTTTCGCATTCATCTAATAAAAGTTAGCTGCAGCATTCGAAGGCAATGCTGCGCCGCCAGCTTCCCGCAGTAGCTGCATAATTTACCAATTTAGTTCGCATTTCCCATTGCCTTATTGCAGCCCAGATGCAGAAGCTAGAAAAACGAGTACATTGACTCTTGATATGCTCTATACACTGCACAAGAGTTCAGCTTTGCTGTAACGAATCTCAGCATTCACTGCGAGTGCTCTAGCTTACAATTAATGTGCTTAATAACCATAAAATTAACAGGCATTTTCAGTGTAATTAGAGTAGCATATGTACTCGTACATATATTTTCACATTCCACTTGAGGATGGGCGGAAGAACTAAGGAACTGCAAAGGAAGTGGGAAAATGGCGCTTGCTACAAGAATTTTCAACGGAACGCAGACTTGCAAATTGTTGAATACCTTTTCTATTATTAACTCAACTGCATTATAAGTTTTTAACGGATTTGTATACTTTTTTAATTATTAATTCTGCGATGTTCAACTTTGCACTATATCTTCAAGTTAAAAAAATAAATATTCCAGTAATTATTTCATGTATGTAGTATATAAATAATTCACATAAATTAGCAGTCTTAACAATCGTTATGCTTGCCTTTAGAAGTTGACTAGTTTTGTTAAATTCCTTCATGCTTTTGCTAGCAGTTGGACCTACCTTTGCTTACGTTTAGGTCCAGGGTATTGTGTGTCAATTGCAGAGCAGCAACTGCTAGAGCAACTTACCCCAGTAGCAACCCCAATTTGCATTCTTGCACGTAGGGGAGCTCTGTCTGTTTGTGGCATCTGCCACGCATGCGCACGACAAGCGGCAACCAATTGTTGCTTGACATTTGGTAAATTGTTTTCTGTGGCGGTCGACAGGGGAGTGAGAGGAGTGGGCTGCGCTGCAAGGAAATGGCGCACTTGTTGCCCTGTTGCCTGCTGTGTGGGCAAACACAACAACTGTTCATAATTTGCGCCATGTGCCAAGGGATCTCGTTGCGAGGGTTGCGAATGTTGCTTGTACACAATATTTGCATAGCAGCTGCAGCTGTCAGTCGCTGGTCTGCCGCTTAAATTCCCATGACACTGGTCGAAAGTTCAAGCAGCGCAGAGTTCAAAGTTTGTGGCACACGATAAGGCGGCGGCAAAGGCAACAACAACTGCGACACAGTCAACGTGGGCCGTGTGCCCCTGCGCCTCCAGACAGTGCGTCGTTGCAGCTGGCGGCGGCCCACGCGGCACATACAGAACTTGGCAAACTACACACAGCAATCTGGAACGCAGCAAAGCGAATATCGCATACTCTGCAACTTGAGGATGCTGCTTGACGAACGTCTACGAATATATCAAAATATAGTATTCAAATAAAATGCATTTTCGAGGTGATTCCTTGGTCTACTGACGTTTCTTCAGGTAGCTAATCATTTTTAAATACCTCTCGCAGTAGAGTATAAATAATAATGCGCGAGTGCTGCAGCTTTTGATTTGCAATAAATGCACGCAGAGGGAAACAAGGAAAATATCATGCAAAGCTCTGCTGCGAGTATTGAGTGTTTGTCAAGTGGGTTTTCGAATGGAAGCCCAGACTCAGACGCAGACTCAGACCCACAGCCACAGACACAGACACAGATCGAGCGGCTGCGCTTGTAATCCACTTTACGACGACCGGACGTGGTTCTTGTTGGCGTCGTCATCGTGGTCGTGGTCGTTCCCACTCACAGCTGAGCTGAGCTGAGCAGAGCGACAGAGAAACAGGAATTGCGGCTTCAAATAGGACGTTGAATGCCTCACAGCCTCAGTCTGATCGTGTCGGGTTGGGTCTGGACCGACAGCTTTGCAACGGCTACAAATTGTGGGCATCAAATCATTGAATCCCTATAGATGAGCAATATGCTAATCGTGCCAGCTCTTGGCATTGATGCCTAGTCAAAGTGTTCTGTAGAAAGGCGCAGGAAATCAGAATGGGAATATAAAACGAGAAAAAGGAATGTTTCCTGAATGAACTTTATTCTGCAATCGGAGTTGACGTCTGATTAAGCTGCAAATTTATGAAAATGTAAATTACAACCCTCACTAACTTTGGGCTTCGTTTTTAAATTGATCTTTTGCTACTAAAGGATATTTATTTAACTGGTTGTAGATCTCCAAAATTTACTAACTTATGTTTATGCTGCTTTATTGGACTGTTGGAATCAAATAATTTATGCAAGCCTTAACAACACGTTGGATTCTTTTGGGCCATTAGCATTGACATCGCAACTGTACTCAGTTTATTTGCGACTGGCAGCTTGCAACTGCGTCAGCGGACTGTTGCACACATTTTTACATAAGATTGACACAGAATGACAAAGTGCTAATAGAAATAATAAAGCAAGCGGTCAAATTAAATCAATTAAGTAAAGTGCAGAACAAGAAAAGAATAACTCTGCTTGCCTCGTGATGCATTGATCGCATTGATAAAGAAGGGAAAGGGGGACGATGCCACAACGTTGGGCAGCAGGTGCAGCAGATAAATGCAAGATATCGAGAGATAGAGAGAGACAAGAAAGATACAGATACAAACAGCCACAACTCAGCTGAGATTGGCAGTTGCAGTTGCAGTTGCAATACGGGGGAACCACAAACGACATTTAATTGACAGTCACAATTTATGCAAACGGCCGCAAAAAGAAACCAAAAACAAAAAACAACTGAAAATAATTAAATGCTGCACACAGCTCAGTGCAAACTGTAAACTGTAATTGCGATTGTTAAGCGTGGAAATTGCCTTGACGTGAAGCAAACAAATTTGCAAAAAAGAGCGCAACAAATTTAAATAAATGTGCAAATGCTCTAAACTGCATAATAAAATGCGATCCTCTACAATTTGTTGATATTCGTTAAAGACACACCATATTTTACGATGATGTGAAATAAAACGCATCTAGCATTATTCTCATTGGCTGTAATCAAAAGTGGAAATGCAATTTCCTGCTCTTAACTAAGTGTACATTTATCTTATCTATTGACTTAAGCAGAAACAATTACTTCTTGCATTATGTGGCGCATTAATTAGCAGTACTTTAACAAGCATTTCTTACCCGCCATTATCACAATCTTGTACTTATGTATCGCTTTTCATTTATAACTTTGCAGATCTTCAATCAATTCGACGGCTCTTGGAACACGATGCCAGCGGCTCCGTGTGCCCCTCGTGCCGCATCTCCTTCGATAAGGGCAAACGACGGAAACTGATCGACACCTGCGGACACGAACGCTGCTATTCCTGCATGTTCCGCAACGATCAGTGCCCCATGTGCATGAACAGCTCGCTGAAAGGTGAGTACAAGTCACTCCTCCATGTGTCGGCAACAGACCGATCGACCAACCGTGTCTGGCTGTCTATCGTATCGCATGGATGTGCCATATAAGGCATACAAATATTTGTGTACAAGCATCTGACTAAAGTTGGCCACCCTCAAAAGTCGACTGCAACATTGCAAGGTGTTGAGTTGAGTGTTTTTTGCGGCATGTTTTCGTTGCTCTTTTTTCAGTTATCTCGGAATTTGCCATTTACGAATATCTTTTCTCTCAATTTGTTCGTCAAATACCTCGAAGAGGGGAAAAATATGTTGAAAATTACTGCAAAATGCTGTCATCTTTCCTTGGCCTTTAACTCAACTTATTTTCATACAGTATTTTTGTTGATCCACGTCTATATTGTAAAGATTTGAAAACTTCGGCTGCACTCAAAGCGACGAGCGTCTAATTGATCGATACTTCACATAAAGGGCTCCATTAAGTTGCAAACTCATTGCCCTACAACTCGTTCAAGCCGTATCACTTAATTAGCTATGCTAATAAGCCTAGCGACCCCAACCACTGGTAGGAGCCCTCCGGTTATGGGCAGGTAGCAGCTGTAAGCTGTGAGCTGTAAGTACACTATTCGTACACACTGTATTCGTATGCCATCATCATAAATTAAGCGAAGACAGCAACCACTTGCCAGCTCGTAAATTCACACAACACACGACCGACGCTGCACCGTACGATGGGCAGCTAGTTAATAAATTCAGTCGGCGAAGTTGGGCGGCACAGTGCACAGTGGTGCGACGGTTGTTGGAAATCATGTCAGCACTAACTGAAAAAAACGGGCATTACTTTCAATTTTCATGGGCATTGGAGCAACGGTACATCGCATTATGGCTGCGGTGTGTCTGCCACTTTATGAAGTTACCCGAAACCAGAAAAACCCCTTGCTCCGTGTTCCGTGTCCCGTGCCGCAAGCCCGCCTCCCACTCCCCCCCTCACTTTGGGATAGTCAGGCAAACACGTAGCTTGCATGCCAAATGGCGCACAACACACAATTGGCATATAAATTGAACAACAAACGCTGCGACTTGGAACAACAAATGCAAATGGACTTCTGGTATATACTCGTAGACACACTGCAATACGTGCACATACATTAACGTATTCTTCTGGGTTTCAAATGGGGAAACTGCCAAGCGATCGATCGTAGAGTCGACTGGCAACCAAGTCGATGCCACGATCGATACAGTTGCATTTGCCAAATGTCAAACAAAGGCATTAAAATACAATGATTAATTCACTAGGTCACATTGGTGCAACATTAAGTGATATATGAGAAAATACTAAATAGTCGCTATATTCTTAGATTTAAGCATATTCCCATTTAATGCACCTAAATACCTAAACTCAATCCAAGAGTTTTCAAAAGTAAAGTTTTATCTTTATATAAAAAAGAGTGCAGATTCTTGAAATGGAATTAAGTGCAGTTTTTATATTTGTACTTCCGTATTTCAGCCCTAAAGTATTTGCTATTTCGAAGTCTTAGAAATCTTCTTTGCCTAACAATCTCAGTAGTTTTCCTATACGTTCAACCTTGATTGCATTCCTTAAATGTTGTAGCCCCGATTACAGACAACTTACATCTGTTTAATGCGTGTATCTTTCTCATAACATCTACTTTTCCGTGTCTCGCTTAGATGTTGATGGCGCCAATGCTCAGGGCTATGACACCGGCATCGGGGGCTCCACATCGACAATTGTCAGTCCGCTGGGCTCGCCGCAGCCCCAGCTGAGATCCCATGCACAGCGGAACGCGGCTCTGGCGCGCTATATGCAGGTGAGTGCGTACTTTAAGATACAACAAAAAGATACAAAGATACGCGACTGGGCCGCAACAGTTACAAATGACTGTGCGGAGGCGCATTTGTCTCTGTGTTTACCTTAATGACTACTTGATTATGCCTCCCCGACCCCAACAGATCCATAGAGAAGGCGTACAGAAAAGAAAAGAAACATGCAAGAATCGAAGCGTCAAAGAAAAGCGGCAACAAAGCGTCGATCCGATATTGTTGTTACCAACTCTCATTTCCGTTCATGGCGAGGCGCCTCTTTAAGCCATAATACTTTGACACATTTGTTCTCTCTGACCAAATGTGGGCGAGGCGTCGTCGTCGTCATCGTCGAATCACCGTTAATTGGCCATTGTCTGGGGTCTAAGCTCTGGGGTCTATTGGGTCTTGATCGTTGATCGTAAAGCATTTGATTTGCTTTTAATCAAGCTATAAGCGAGTGTCAAACAATTTGTTTGGCGATAATCCAATATGAACTCGACGATTTGCATATTTTAACAACTCCACTGGGTGGCATTGTTGCTAAAGAAAGCAAAGCATTGGCTGTATTATCTGGGCTTATATGCTGTTAAGTCCTCTTTTATGACTGCATAGCTATTAACTCAAATAAACTTGGCTTTATGTTTTTTCCACTCTGCAGAATGCAAACGAATCTTTAAGTAAAACATTAACAGCAAACAAACTGCATCAAAGCAAAAATATGGCTAACAATCGTAAAGAAATGAAATCTAAAATATTTCCAGAAAACAATAGTAACGACTTGATCCATTTAACAGGGACTTATTGTATTTTGAAACGGCAATAAACATAATTATTAACCACTGCAAAAAGCAAAGCTCTTATGTTGATCATATTGTCTGTGGAAAAAAAGAAAGTGCAGTCAGAAAAAACTTTTACAAGCGTTTCAAATGATTTTGGCCAAAAAGAAAGAAAAACTTTCGCAGCAAAAGTAGCAGAAATCTGGGAATATAATTAGAAATCAATTTGCACGTCGGATTTAAGTTTTAATTTCATTTCATTATTTCACTTCTCTCATTTTATTTTCATTCACTTTGTTGGTGTTTCAAATGTAACACTGTGCTTGAATTGTTTGTTTGGCTGTCCTTTTGAACGTCGGCTCAAAGTCGGTTAACTACTCGGATATGTTCAATTCGATGTCATGTCGGACATTTGGCACATTTTACGTTTGCTTATGCGAGCATTAAACACTCTTAAGTGAAATCCCATGTCACGTGTCAGAGAGCGTCGTGCCACAAAAACAAAAAAATCGAAAAAAAATCGAGAGAAAAAACAACGAAACAGAAAACACGAAACTGAAAATTAAAACTGAAAATTGAAATCAATTGGGAATCGGCGCAATTGAAATAAATATCAAGTCATAAATATGCTGCGAAAAGTAAAACAGTTTACGGCTTAGAAAGCAGAAGAGGAGGCTGGTTGCTGGAGCTGTCGGCTCGTCCGGCCACTTGAGGCAAACTGCCTGACCCAATTTCCCGGCTTGGCATCTTCGCTGGCAAACTGTCAGTTCAGCCATTTGACAGTCGCCTTTTGAGATACACAAGCGCAGATATGAGATACGCTTGCTGCCTCTGTTTCTTTCTGTATCTCTTTCTACCGAGTATTTGATACGCGGTGTTTGCTACCCGGTACCCGGCAACTTGCAACTGGCAACTGGCAACTTGCAACTGGCAACTGCTATCTGTGATGGCAATCTGGCTGCAACGTCTGGCGGCGCCCCGCCAATTGAATCTTTTGCGCCGTTTTGGCGTATTTAAAGTGACATTCGCTGACAGTTGAACTGCAACTCCCCAGTTGCTCCCCAAATAGCTCCCTAGTTGCTCTTCCATTGAGCCCAGCAGAGTCAGATGCTAATCTTCTCGTGCAGCGCAAAATCAAATTAAATTAATTACATCGAAAGTGACGGCTGTAATTGTTTTGTAGATTTCAAACTATTCGCCTGACATTTGACCTTTATTAGAAAAGCAGGAAGACAATTGATTCGCCTGTGAAAATCGTTTAGGGACACTAATTAAATATTTTCGAATTTGCTCTCGGTAAATACATTAACTAAAAGACTGTTGAATGACAAAAATTGTTGTATTTCGTTAGTCAGATTTTGTTAGTGAATCAACATAAATTTTGTACGTTTTGTAGATATAAGAACAATACTGCAATCAGTTAATATTTACAGCTCAGAAACTTAGCGCCTTTTTGGAAATATTGGAAATTAAAACTGTCCGCTTTGTCATAAACTAATTCTTTACACTGCTGAACAAAGACTGTAGTTGTTTGAAGTGCGAACTGAAGAAGGTTTTGTGTAAATGTCTGATGATGGCTAAAGTTGTAATCATAAAATTTCCAACACCTCGCGCAGTCCATAAATGGCATACAATTAGATCGATGGACAGACAGCAAGTTGAGGGGCGGTGGGGCAACGACAACGAAAAAAAAAAGATGAAGAAACTTTCATTTCGAGTTGATTTGAGACGATTTGATTTGATGATGCGCCCGGAAAAAGTTGATGTTGAAGTTGCAATTGAATTGAATTGAGTTTATGGCTGACCATAAGGAGAACGCGGCTTGACTCAATGAGTTATCATTGTCTTTGGCAAGTGGAGAAGTGGAGCAACTGGCTCGTGGACTGCCTGGCTTTTCTCCTTATACGCGATATGGTTACGGTTATACGAGTACGTACGTACATATATCGGAAGTATGTCAGCGATTGGCAACAAGCACTTTACATAACTTTAAGCTGCAACTATCTGTATCTGCAGATACTTGTATCTATCCGAGTCGAGTCGAGTCGAGCCGAGTCGAGCTGAGCCGAAACCAGAAGTCGTTTAACCAATTACTGGGGCGTGTGGCATGAGAACTGTCATTAGATTAAGTGGCAGGCAACCTGTGTGTGCAACCACAACTGCAACTGCGCTGTGGCTCCTTCGCAGCTCCAGCTAATTATCGTTTGGAAATCGTGTTATTAGCAACTGCACCACTAACAAACCTCCAAAGATTTGTGATTGACACGCGCAGGCGACAAATCAACTCTCGTGTCTGCGATTCAAATTCAAATCGTTTGCATTAAAAATCCCATAAAAGTCGCTCGTTGTCTATTTCTCTCTCTTTCTATCTATGCGTTTTTTCGGCCACATTCGAAAGCAAAAACCATGCGATTTTTATCTCGCATGCAATTTATTTGTTGTCTCAGTAGCAGCAGCAGCCGAAGCAACAAATATGGCGTTAATTATCCCACAATTTCGATAGCATCACGTATCCATGATTAACAAAAAACGCAATCAATCAATTGCTGTAACGCTGTATCTTTTACTTGCAGCTATGCCAAACATTGTAATTGGTATTCGCTTTGAATGACTTTAGTCGTTGGCGTTGTTTAACTCGTAGTTGCTCTTGTCGTTGTCGTCGTCGTTGTTGTTGCAGCTTCAGTTGCAGTTGCAGTTTCATTTCCAGTTGCTTTTGCTTTTCATCCACTTTAAAAGATTTATGTCACCTTTGCTGCGCAATCGCAGCCAGAGACGAGCTGAGCTGACACCTTTTTCCTTTGCGCCCGACAACCAGCTGGGCAATTAATCAACGCTGATTTCTCTAGGCATTAAATTAAAACTCAGTGTGAGCTGTAGAACAAATATGCATATGCTGATATTATCGATGCTGTGCATAGCTCATTCAGAGATATCTTATTTATTATAGTAAACTTGTTTTGAACACATTTGCTGATGTTTCGTGATTACTATTAAGAAAGTGACTTCCCACATATAAAAATAGCCAACTTATATTTAAATGTAATAAAAAAGCATCATCAATGCATCGTCCTGTCCTAAAGGAGGACAATTAAAAAAGAGTTTCACCAATAACTCTCAGCTGGATGTTAAAAGTTAATAGTTTATGTAATAAAAGATGCCATGCATTTATCATCAACTTTGCTACACTTTCGCTCGCTCAAAAGCTTGAGAAGACATTCACTTATGGATAATCACAGCTCAGCGAACAATAACTGCAATCAGACACACAACTACAACCAATTTGGCGCTAATCAATCATACTCGTACACGTATGCATTCAATATGTACCTATATCGTCATTGCACGTAGCAAGTTGTGCAGCGCCACCTGGCGGTCGGTGTGTGCTAGCCTTTAATTAACACGACAACAGGCAATTTATCAATTTTTATTGATAGAACCTCGAACAATCGGACAATGAGCATGCCACTAAACTGCACACTAATTAGTTGCACAGATACTTCAGCATTTCAGCGCTGTGTCGGCCCCGGTACCAAAACGGATAACGCCGTCGGGCAACTAAGTAGAATACCCCATCACCTCCAGCTCTGCCCCTCTGTCGCTTTCTGCTCACTCCGTTAATTGCCAGCTGCAAGTTGTTTATGCTAACCACAAAATGTTAGTGCAGTCGCATGCAGTATGCAAATGCGGCAAGCGCAACAATAAATATCGTACAACGATCGAACGCAGTCTCTGCGTCTCTGCTCTGCAGTCTACACTGCGCGAAAAACTCGATGCGTTTCAAACAACTTAACTCGAGTTGCATTCCTCGTGTTGTTGGAAAATCTTGGTGCAATTTCATGCAATTTTATCTTCATATAAACTACTTTTATATCTATGTGGATGGTATGAACTAATCACAATTTCTCGCAGTGCATATTTATGATTTGATTTTCACAGACTGCCCCAGTCACTAATCAGCATAAATTGTTGAAAATTGCTTATTAAGTAGCGCACAAAATATGTCAACTTACCGCATTTTTGACATTTATTGTGATCGCATTTGCTGAGAGAATTATTCGGATAAAATCGATCTTCGTAGTTAAGTTGTAAGATTTTCAAGTTAGGCACGTTGAAGATATAGTCAGACTAAATTGATCGCAATAAATTAAAATTGATTGTTCACGACTCAATTCGTTGAATGCAATCTTAATTGAATTACGGTATAATTATAAGAAATCTAAGATAATTTAAAATCGTATCCACTTTGACTGCAACTGATGTCAAAAACATTACAACATATTTTCAATTTATGCCAGAAGTTAACGATTAAACTGATTAGGTGGGTCTGCAATGTGAGCAAATGCAGCACGCCCACCTCGAAATTGACTTAAATTAACTCCGGCTGAGTTAACTCGGCCAAGAGGCAGCTCACATTGCTGCTTAAAACAAATTACACGGCTTATCTTTATTGGCCCAAATTTCAATTGACCAACAAGTAAATTAAAGCCTGCCGTGAAAAGGCAATTAACGATATAAACAAGACACACACTGCAACAAAAGCCACCAACAATCCACTTAAAATATATTAAAGAAAAAAACATAAGAAAAGAAAGTTGGTCTGCAGCAGTCACAACCCATGGGGCAAAAGGACTGAAATGAAGGTAAAAGGTAAAATAAAATGATATCAGGGCATAATCCACATGTCAGCAAAAGATGAAAACATTTGGCATAAAGTTTGTTATGTAAAATAAATGAACTACCAAAAGGAAATGACCAGAAAGTATAATAAATGACTGTGAGCCGAATACTAAATACACTTGAATTAACTGCGCTTTTGTGTAGTTCATTTAAGTTTTTAAGAATAGCAAATTTCAGGTATTATTCTATAAAGTATTTTAATTATAAATTCAAATGGTACTATGTGTTTGCTCTTGGGAAGTTGGAACACAACTAAAAGGATAATCTAATTCATTTGCTGTTATTGATCAATTATTGGCTCCACTTGAAAACATTTGATGAACAGTTCATAATATTAGAAACTGCCGGCAAGAGTATAATACATAAATTAATTAATCATTTAAGCCGATGGAACACACCTACCCGTAACCCAAAAAGAGAACAAGTAAAACAAAATGGGCAGGGCAAAAGCTTTGACTGAAATTAATTTGCCTGCCCTGCAAGATGAATGGCAACTTGGCGAAAGCTGTCTTCCATGCTCCCCCAGGGGACAGTCGAAGTCCCTTGACGCCAGTCCGAGCTCCTCGTGGTCGTAAGTGCAAAATGCATAAAAAATGCTGACACCATTCGATAAACTCCTGCGATAATTTAGAGGCTTTAGAACTTTAGTTTTACCCAAGGCTTGTTCCATTATTTAATGATCACGTCGTCCACAGACAGACAGAAAGACAGACAGAGCTGATTCACTAAAATTTTCACTCGCTGAGCACTAATTAATATGTAACTCGTTTAGTGTGCGATGATTACGATTTACGCAATATTTTCGAGTTGATTGATTGAAGAAAAGGTGCCGACAAAATGCCGCACACAAGAGCTTCTATTGTTGCACTGACAGGAAAACGAAATCAATGAAATTTAACGCATTTAATTTGCCCTCTGTTTCGTTGTTGCCGTAGTAAGTCGAACTGCTGGAAAATGTAAAATGTTCGTAATCAAGGCGAGTGTTGATCGTCTCAGCACCTCACACCAGCCTGAATTTGTTTTTATCGCCTCTTAGCTTCGTTTTGTGGGCTTTCACTTTCTAGGCCCAGTTAAAAAGGTAAACAAAACTGTTGCCAAGAGGGCCTTAATGCTTGGGTCCAAAATCACGATGAAGCTTTTGCACTTTGTTTATTGTTGTTGATTTTGCCTTGATTGAGACACTGAAGTGCACGTGACGCAATTCAAGCTAATGAACAAACACTTTTCAATTGTTGCCCCCAACTACAAATTGTTGGAAAATTCCAAAACAATTTCAAATTGCAAACAAATTTTCATAAGCTATAAATGCTGAACTAAATGCAAATGAAAGCCAAAGAAATAAAGAAATGAAAGCCTAAGCATAAAATAGTTATCAAAACATTTTAAAAATCTTCAAGCGAACCCATAGCTGAATGGCTTTCAATGGGAAGTTCAGCAAAAAAAAGTAGTTTTAAACGAAGGAAATGCTTAAACTTCGATTGACATCTTGAAAAGTTAAGAGTTGTTGTTGCAGACTTGTGAAAGATGTAGAACAAAGCGGTCAAGGGTGCTTACGTTTCTAAGCATATTGCCCATAAGTCAATTGTGAAACTCTCACCGATAATTGCATCTTAAAGATTAGTTACGCTTTAAACTGCGGCTCAAGTGCTTGCTTTGGAGCCAGCCTGGGTTTCCGTTTCGGTCATGGGGTCCGACGTATGCTGCACTCATATGGAGTTATGAGTGTGGCTGGTGGATTTGGCATGCCAGGCACGTTTTATACACTTGCACACACACTGCACACACGGACGCGCACTTGATGAGATGCAGAGTGCAGAAAAGAAACCCAACAGGGTCATAAATGCACTGGCCACGCTATTAGAAAGCTGCAACAAAGCCGAATCCGAATGGGAATGGGAATGGGACTGAGTGTGAGTGTGAATATGGGTTTAAGTTGAACGTGGGGGGAGTGGAGAGTGCAATTGCTTTTATGCTCAACTTGTTCTCGTTACGTGCATGACTCATGACGGCCACAAAAAGTGCAAGATCGTTTGGGTTATGAGCTGGAATTTGGATTGGGATTGGGACTGGGAGGGAGGTCGAGATGGGCGCGAAGAAGGGGAAGGGTGTGCATTTCACTTTCGGAGAAATCAATAACGCTCAACGAACGCTCTCACGCTGCAATCAAATGAAAATGCTGAACAACAAACAAAGCGAAAGACATGGCCGATAATTAAACAGACAAACGGCATAACAATTGTGCAAATGAAGCAATCAAAACAGCCAGTTGATTAACAAAGAGTGTTAAAAATGAGCTACTACCATTGACCCCCATGCAGATACGAGTATGTGTGTGTGTGTGTGTGTGAAAGCTTCGGAGATTTGTTCTGTTGCGAATTGAATGCGTTATGATTGATAGCATCGCGTTTTAACTACGTTCACCACAGCACAGCGCTGGGATAGCGCACTTTCCAAACGCCAAATAACAACTCCATTTCACCGGCTCAACAAATGCATTTTTAGCATACTCGTACATACATTCAACAGATACTTACTATATTTTTCTCAGCCATTTCACCTGGACAACCAGTTGCGATCCCTCTCCCAATCTCAATCGCTGTATCACTCTCACTGTCTCCGTCCGAGTCTGTGTCTGTCTCGGGCGCAAGTTTATCTATCTGTTTATCTGGATGTCTTGTTTATCTATTTCGGCGGACTTGGCATGCGTGCCGCTTCCTCAAATATTGTACACATATAAATCGCACACGGCATTTGCATGTTGAGAAACAATTTCTCAGGCCTCGTTTGTTGGCTTTAACTTAGCTTAGCCGGGGCCGCCTTTGATATATGCCACATGACGATGGTCATAATATTTTTGCGCAATTCGGTTGTCGTCGAGCGGCTTTTTCAACTCAATTTATCGATCGTTAAATAAATGCATTAACTTCTCCTGCGTGTTTTTTGTGTTTTCCCATTGACCGAAACGCGATTTAGTCGTGTGCAATGCACTTGCAGCCAACGCAATCAATTAATAATGAATGAACTCTCAGCAACTCATTTTCCGCAAATAATCTCGCATTTTACAACTCGCTTCACCGATTAATTTGGGCTATGGAATTATGATATTGGCAAACGCAAGTGCATTTTCAAAGACAGCTTGTGCACACTGTCCAACTAACTTCAATGCAGTCTTGTAGTTTATTTAGTTGTGGATCTAACTGTCGTAAGTCGTGAACTGAATAAACTCATTAACTAATGAATGCTATTAAAGTGTCTGCTCAGTGCACTTACCTATAGCAATCCCAGCTGCGATTAGGCCAAGCCCAAGTCCATCAACTACTTCTACTCAAATTACCAAATACTTCAACCAAAAGTCTGCCGTTGATACCGCCACAATTCTGCCTTGATTACAATGCACACACACATTGGAATATCTGTTGCTGTTCAAATAATGTGCGCTCCAAATGATTCGGCAATCGAAATTTGATACAACGAGTGGAGTCGAGTGCATAAATTACAAAGCTAAACGCAAGTAATTCTCATAAAAAACAAATGCACAGAATGCTTGAATACGATTACCATTGCGAATGCGAGTGCGAGTGTGAGTGTGAGTGTGAGTCTGACTACGGTTACGATTACGATTACGAGCACAAGTGCGGGTACACGTAACACTGCCGAGCCCCTCTCCCTCTCTATCTCTCGTTGCTCCACGCGGTCAAATCGCGGCCACGACACAATGGCCCCAAATTGGCAAATGGCGGCGACGAATGCGCCACGCGGGGTGCCCAATTGTAGGTGTCAGCAGAGGCGAGCAGAATTGCGCAGACGGGGGGAGCGAAGAGGGATGCTTGTTGGGCAACAAACGCGGCGCGTTTCCATTCAGCTCAAACGCAACAGCAGCAGCCACTGTGGGCGGTTTACTAGCGACAATAAACGCGAGCGCGTTTTGCATGCATTTCAGAAACGCGCTATCGGCAGGTTAAAAGGGTGTAATAACCTAATGGCAACCCAAAATGTACGAGCCCATAAACTATAGCGTTAGACACATGAAGTCTACTACAGAGAATATTAAATGAATTTGTGAAGTACTAAATATAAGTAAATAATCTTACTGTCTCTAATGTGCAATTGTTGCCTAGAAGTTGTAGTCATTACATAATTGCAGGTTCTGCCGAAAGTAGCGAGCTCAAATGAAATAATATGGAGTTTTTACAATCGACAATTTGCGATTATAAACATTATGTATTTAGAGTTTAACTACAAGATTGCCATGAATGAAAACAGTCCTTGAATTGGCAGCCAATGCAAGAACGGTTTTCTGTAACTACTATTTTTATGACATTTAAACAATTATTTTTAAGCGCCTTGTGGTCGTGTTGCTAAAATATCAGCTTACAGCTCGGCTAAGTGCAACTGCAACTGCAACTGCATCCGACTGTGGGCCAAGCCCAATCAAATGGCGGCCAAGTCGTTGTCTCAACTGGTGTCAACATGTCTGGGACCGCCAGCTTGCCTCCAATACTCGTATCTGCAGTTGTTGTTTTAGCCCGCAGCAAAACATGCGAGTATGTTTCTATACCCTGCACTTGCCTCACGATCATAAAGGGTATTCTAAGTTACAAAGCCCTTACGTAATTCTGCAGTCTTCTCTATAGGCATACGATTATAATTTTCTTCTTTAGCTATCATTGTGCTGCTTAAACAAATCAATCTACTTTTGACAAACACTTTTTGCTCTACAAGAACTATAATTATTATTTCTTATTTCATAAAGAGTCGTGCAGTCCTTATGACATATCTGTTGAGGTTTGGGAGATAGGATATATTCCTAAAATGTGTTGTTGTGGCGCTTTATTGTTGGTACTGGTTCAAAAGTAAAGAGTCGTGTACATTTGCTCGATTCACAGTTTCTTTATAAAATGTGTATATACTATTCGAGTTCTAGATCATCCACCAGTCGAGCACTATCGATGGTCTGTCTGTCTGTCTTATTCATATTTTGCAGCCGCCTAAAAAGTTGGCAAAAATTATTATGAACCTGTTGATGTTGCTGTGCTCTTTGTTGTTGTTAATTTTGTTTGGTGCTTGTCCAAAAATCGAATCGAATTCTTGAATGAACCATTAATCTTGTTGCCAGCTCTGCCTCTGTCTCTGCCTCTGTCCCTGGCTGCAGCCGGCTCGGACTCTGGCGAGTCGATCATTAAATGGCTGCGGTAATTGCATTGCGGCCTCAGTTTTGGCTTCAGGTTTCGGCCTCCGTTTTAATGCACACTATACACTAACAATGAGAGTATCCCAATCGACTAATACTACATGGCTATGAGCAAAACAAATCTACAGGAAACAATTTCGACAATTGCATTTGCACTTGTTATTCAAAATTTCAAGCACAAAATGTATTTGCCAGTCTGTAGTGTAAGACATCGTAGGGTATAAAAGCTGCGAAGTGGCGAGTGTCGTTGCTTTTTTATGTTTAAGCAAATTAATGCGAGTTTGTCATATTACAATTACAACGACGACCGGCTGGCATTACACCTGCGCTCTTTTTGCGCGACGAGGACCCCTTGGGGTCCCGCCAAACCAAGCCCAATTGGTTCTACTCGGCATTTGGTGTGAAAGGTTGCTGCTGGTGCAGCTTGAAGCTTGACAATTTATTGGCCTATCAAAGGTTTGGCAAGCTGTGCAATGTGAATGTTATAAAGTCTATGCCCATCAAGTGTTATCGATCTGAGTTTAAAGTTCCTATTGCATGCATATCAACTGATCAACTGATTCAAAAATGTCATTGTTTATATGCTGGTCTTTTGTAATCTGATCAAAAATTATGCAAAAAGTCTGCTCGCCAATTCTTCTAGTCTTTTGTAGTGAGATCGCATAGTTTTGAAGAGTTTGCAAGGTTACCAAGTATGTGAAGTGTTTGCTAGGATACCAATTAAATGTATTGTCAATTATGAAAATATTTGAAACTCACACCATTGTGTATAGCAGCGCATATGGATCGGATGATCTCCAATTATTACAGATCTGTGCAATGTGAATGTTATAAAGTCCATGCCCATCAAGTGCTATCGATCTCAGTTTAAAGTTCCTATTGCATGCATCTCAACTTAACTGATCACGTGATTCAAAAATGCCACTGTTTATGTGCTGGTCTTTTGTAATCCGATCAAAAATTATGCAAAAAGTCTGCTCGCCAATTCTTCTAGTCTTTTGTAGTGAGATCGCATAGATTTGAAGACTTTGCTAGGATACTAAATACTTAAAGTGTTTGCTAGGATACCAATTAAATGTACCGTCGAAACTCACAGCATTGTGTATAGCAGCGCATATGGATCGGATGATCTGCAATTACTACAGATTGCAGTGTCACATTCCAACACCTCTGGCAACTAACGAGCACATGAACGCTTACAAGACGCTGATACTACACACAACATACTTGAATGTACAATCTCCAAGTAGCGACAACGGCAACTGAAACAGCCAGCGGATTGTGTGGCTGAACAGTGATTTTCACTTTTCTATAGAAATTTCAATTTGCAATGCAGTGGCAGGCATAATTTGTTAATTAATTTTCAAGCTACAACTTAATCAAAATGATGTGGCCAATTAAAAAGCCACCGCGGGGTGGCCGACGATAAGACACTAGACACCAGCAGGAGGAGAGAAGAGACAGAGATAGAGAGACCCCGAGCAGTGCGAACTAGTTTAAAGAAAGCCTTTCCTCGGCTCGCAACGAATCGCAGTGGATCGTGGCGAACCGGTACTTAATTACACTGGCCGTCGTCTATCGATAGGTCATTTATCGAGTCGAGTGTGGGGAATCGATTGCCGTTGAGCCAGAGAGAGAGAGACGAATCAAATGGAACTAAATAGGCAGACAGATAGTGAAGTGGGTAGACTGCACTTAAAACGGGCACGCATCCACAGCGGAAGTGGGAAGTGGCATCCGTGGGAGCTGACAAGCAGCTTTCTAGAACCGAGGCCCACTCTTCGAGTGAGCTCCTTTTGGCGTCGTCTGGTCACGTAATATCCTGGCCTTATCTGCTGCATCGTGGACTTTCAATTAAATGGAATGTTAGCTAACCAAAATTGTGGCCTCTTCCAGCGACCCGCAATTATACTACTATGTAGTATACTGCAAACGCGGTGTGCCCGAAACAAACCAATTTCAAGCTATTATCCCACACAATGGGGAACAGGTTCTGGTCGCCAAATTGGCAAACACGTTTGCCAGCTTGGAGCCTGCAGACTACAGAATGTAGACTGCCGAAGAGAGCCAAGCAGACACCAAATGATTTGCGGTTCATTAAGACGAAACCCCCAGACAGTCTTGACTCGCCGCCGAACAGTATGTGTCTGGGATGACTAAGAGTGTGCGGCTTGCTCACTAAATACACTTGACAGTTGCTGCATCTTATGAAAATGGACTTTTGTCTGCGTTGCCTGCTCCCGATCCGGCCGATGTCCGGCCAACGCAGACGATGCTTGATAAGCCGTCGACTGCGGAGCACGATCTTGCGGCCACAGAACCTCCAGCTAATCGCAGTCCGATCGCGACACACGACAGACGAACAGGGAGAGACAGACGGAGGACAACAGCGTCCAGTCTGGGCAGACAGATGATGATGATGATGACGTTCGCTGACCATTGTGGGATGTCCAGCAAGGCTTGTGTAGGTTGGCTGCACATCTTTCCAGCCGAGTCGCAGCCACAATCAATAGCAGCGAAGCAATCTAATAGTTCCCGTTCAGCAGAACATAACAGGCAAATAGAAATAATGTGTACAAATCTTTCAGATACTTTCCCAACAGATCTATCAAGTTCATTTTGAGTCACCAATGGGCAGAGAACTGTATATGGTTTTAATCTATTTCAATTCAGAAAGTCGAGTACTTATTTTGTTGCTAAATCCATTCCCAACATTTGATGATCTCTCTTTTCTATTCCTATCTACATCTTCAACTCCTTAGTTCACTGCCCGTAGCTCTCTATTAATATCCATATATTTCATGTTCTTTTATTTCTCTCTTGTGGATAACCTTCTCTTGCACCTGCGCTTTTTTGATGCTGCACATTTCCCTATATCATGCCGCATTGCCTGTATTCTTCTTATAATAATTCCCTATATTATTAAAATGTCGATTATGCGAATCTTTCGGCTGTATGTGCCTCTTTCACGTCAGTTCGTCTTAATCTGGCTTGGGATTTTAGGTATGGCGCACCTTACTGCGCCCAGAGAAAGAGAGAGAGAGAAAGAGAGAGAGATAGAGGGAGAGAGACGACTCGCTGCAGCCAGAGGTTGCGCCTCAGAGTCGAAGACAAGTCGCATATGACTAATCGATGCGCAACGCCTTTCTATGCAGCGCGCTCGCGTTCTCTTTGCTGTGGGGACCGCGTGCCGCCGCTTGTGGCATGTGGCACAGCGAACTTTCATCGTCGATAAAGCCGGGCACACACACACACACACACATATACACATACTTACGTTTTGTGTATATGCATCAAAGTGCAACTCATTTCTCAAGTCTTCATCTGCTTTGTTTTTGTGCTTGCAGCAGCATCGCCAGGAGTCGCAGTCGCCGGATTACCACCGTTATGCGAGCATTGGCAAATTGCCCCGTGCGGCAGCAACAGCTGCAACCAATGGCCACAGCAATGGCAACGCCACCAGCTTTGCGGCCAACACACACACCGTCACCGTCGACATCCACCAGCAACAGCAGCAACAACAGCACCACCATCTGCAGCAGCAGCAACAGCAACAGCTTGGCAAGCAGCAAGCGAGCAGCAACAACAACATCGCGCACAACAATTTGCACTTGCCGTACAGCGAGTTGCATGCAACGCCGGCATTCGCAACGCCCCCGACGCGCCGTCGTTTCTTCAACCACAAGAATCTGCGCAGCGCTCTCACCGGCCACCGACGCACCGCCTCCAACGGGGGCTGCCCCCTGGACACGGCCTCCATACTCTCGGGCGGTAAGTTGAACTCGACAACGCTGGTGCTGGGCCACATAGATTCTCACTATGCTAAGCTACTCGTATCCTTGCACATCTATCTGCACTCTGCACTCTCTCTGTACTTCATCTCATCGACTCGTTCATGCAGATCATCGCAAGGAGTCGAACGCCTTGAACACCTCGACCTGCTCGGACTCGGCGGTCACGCGGCGGCGTCGCAAGAACGTCAGCAACAACAACCTGAAGACATCCACGGAGCACGGCGCCAACAGCGAGAATCGCCTCAATCGCCTCAGCTTGGCGGGCACCTCGATCAAGTGCCTCATCAAGTCGCTCTGGAGCGTCAATTCCTCCAACTCGAGTGACGCGGGACTCAATCAGCTAGCAGGCATGGGCGCCACTTCCTTCTCTCGTTCGCACTCATCTTCTCCGCATGAAATTCATTGTCGTTCTCTAATCTCTTTTAACATTAAGCCTCCCTCTTAAATGACTAACTGAATGGCATTTCAAGAAATCTCTATTTGAAGCGTATTGCACTAACTTCTAATCTACTGTTCTATTCACATCTCTTTCTAATTTCAAAAATCAAGTATACGACTCACGAAAATGTTTTCCAAACTTATCTTTTTTTAAACTATACTAATTTCTTTTTCAAGTCGTTGCCATTAATAATCTTCTTTTGAAGTCTGTTTTGTGTTGATTGGAATTGAATTAGCAAAAATGTGAAGTCACTTAAAAGAAATCAGCTTCATTGCAATACAAATTCCTCAACCAGTTGTTACAGTTCTTAGCCTTGTCTTTAACATTTGCATACTGCAGTTCTGATTCTGTTGCACATTCCTCAAATGCAATTTGTTAGTCAACTGACGCATTGAAGATTCAGCTGCATTCTTCGACTAATTCCTACTTGTCTTACTTGCATGTTAATGTCTGGCTCACTCTCTATCAAATGCCCCTTACTCACACTTCTGCCTGTTGCTCTCTTCCGCAGGCAGCGACACCTTGGGCATCGAGCACCACTCGCAGGCGCTGCTCAACGAGAAGCAGCAGAAGGACCAACTGCGCGCCCGGCTGGGCCTGCTGCTGAACGACAACAACAACTGCGGCACGAGCAACAGCAACAGCAGCAGCAGCAGCGACCACAACGGCAACTCGACGAGCACGACGAGCAGCAGCGGCAACAACAACACCAACACCAACATCAGCAGCAGCAGCTGCATCACGGCCAACAGCAGCAGCTCCTCGCACAACATCAGCCCAGAGCAGACGCTCGCCTGCGGCGGCGTGCTCAGCGGCAGCCAGCTCTCCGTGGCCACCTCCAACGCCAAGGAGGACGCGCTCAGTCTGTGCAGCAAGTTCAAGATGGGCTGCTCCCTGCAGGAGCACGCCTACGAGGCCCTGCCCCTGGCCAAGGCGCGCAAGGGCGCCACGCGCCGCTCCACCCGCGCCCAGCAGCTGCCCCCGGCTGGCGGCGTGGCAGCAGTCGCGCCTGGCGTGGCAACGACAGCAGCGACCACTGCGGCCGCTGGCGGCGCTGTGAGCAAGCGCGCAGCGGCTGCCGCTGCCTTGGCGGCTGTGCAGCTGGCGCTGAAGCCGCTGTTCTTCGAGGTGCCGCTGCAGGAGCCCGATCCGCCGTACGCGGGCCGCCAGTGGCTGGTGCAGCAGCTGTCGAACATACTGCTGGGCACGGACACGCGCGTGGTGCTGATCAACGGGCAGCCGGGCACCGGCAAGACGGCCTTCTGCCTGCAGCTGGTCGAGTACTCGTGCTTCGGCCGTCGCCAGATGCAGCAGCAGCAGCAGCTGGAGCAGGACGTGGACGCCATCTACAGCCAGCTGGGCGCACAGAACGAGCGCATGCGCGGCCTCGCCTCGCACATGGTGGGCTACCACTTCTGCCAGTCGGACGCGAATCTCACCTGCCAGGTGCCCGACTTCGTGCACTCGCTGGCCGCCCAGCTCTGCCAGGCGCCGCAGCTGACCGCCTACCGCGACTACCTGCTGTCGGAGCCGCATCTGCAGGACATACTGAGTGTGCGCGAGTGCATCGCGGACGCGGAGCGTGTGATGCGACTGGCCATACTCGAGCCGCTGGCGCAGCTGCACCGCGCGGGCAAGATACCCGCCAAGGTGGCCGTCATACTGGTGGACGCGCTGTGCGAGGCGGAGTACCATCGACCTGATCATGGCCACACGATCGCCAGCTTCCTGGCGCAGCTGACGCCGCACTTTCCCGCCTGGCTCAAGCTGGTGGCCACCGTGCGCACCCAGATGCTGGAGCTGGTGAAGGCGCCCAGCTACACGCAGCTGACGCTCGACAGCTGGGCCAGCAGCCAGCCGCTGCAGCAGGACATGCTGGACTACATCAATGCGCGCATCGCGCACAGCCCCGAGATCCAGCACAACATTGGCGGGCAGCTGGCGCAGTCGCAGGCCAAGTTTGTGACGCATCTGCAGGCGCTCAGTCGCGGCTCGATGCTGTACGCCAAGCTCATACTCGATCTGATCGCGCGCGGCCAGCTGGTGGTGAAGTCGTCCAGCTACAAGGTGCTGCCCGTCTCGCTGGCCCAGATCTTTCTGCTGCACTTCAATCTGCGCTTCCCCACCGCGCGCAGCTTCGAGCAGACGGCGCCCATACTGAACGTGTGCCTGGCGGCGCTCTATCCGCTGACGCTCGACGAGATCTACTACAGCATGGAGGCGCTGCAGCACGGCCAGGAGCCGCTCAGCTGGCCGCAGTTCATGCAGCGCTTCAAGCTGCTCGACGGCTTCCTCATCAAGCGGCTGGACAACACCTACATGTTCTTCCACAGCTCCCTGCGCGAGTGGCTGATGCGGCGCGACGACGGCGAGTCCAGCAAGTTCCTCTGCGACGCCCGCCTCGGCCACGCCGGCATCGCCTTTCGCCTGTCGCGCCTGCAGGCGCCGCTCCAGCCCCAGCTCACGCTCGAGCTGGGCCATCACATGCTCAAGGCGCACCTCTACAGCAGCAGCCAGGCAGCGCTCTCGCCGCGCGACCTCCAGTCCTACTGGCTGGCCGGCGCCGCGGACAACATCTCGGCGGCGCTCGGCGCACTGCGCAACGTCTACAGTCCCAACGTGAAGGTGTCGCGCCTGGTGCTGCTCGCGGGCGCCTCGCCCGACCATCGCACCGACTACATGGGCGATGCGCCCATACTCTGCATTGCCGCTCACGAGGGCATACTGCCGATGGTGGGCCTGCTGCTGGAGTTCGGCGCCGACGTCGGGTTGACCAACAGCCAGGGCTGCACGCCGCTCATACTGGCCGCCATGCGCGGCCACTGCGACGTGGTGCGTCGCCTGGTGGCCGCCGGCAGCAGCCTGGGCCAGCTGGACACGACGCAGCGCTGTGCGCTGGTGCATGCCGCACGCATGGGCCACCTGAGTGTGGTGCAGTATCTGCTCGCCTGCGACTGGTCGCCGCGCGCACGCTCCCAAGACGTGGGCCGGTCGCTGGCGCTGCAGCAGGCGCTGATTGGCGCCGCCGCGCAGGCGCACGTCAAAATCCTCGAGGATCTGCTGGATCTCAACGAGCACGAGCTGGACGATCTCAGCGTCAATGTGAACGGCCTGGAGCCGAGCAGCGGCGAGCTCGCGCTGACCGCCGCAGCGCGTCACGGCTGCGTGGACGCCGTCAACATCCTGATGTCGCGCGGCGCTCAAATCGAGGCGCGCAACCGTCAGGGCTACACGGCCCTGTGGCTGGCCGTCAAGGAGGGCCACTGGAACGTTGTGGAGCAGCTGCTGCAGCGGGGCGCGCTGGTCGACGAGCCGCTCGGCCAGGCGCGCAAGACGCCGCTGATGATTGCCGCCGAGGAGGGGCACCTGGAGCTGTTGGAGCTGCTGCTGGCGCGCGGCGCTGCACTGGAGGCCGAGGATCACGAGGGCTTCACGGCGCTCAGCTGGGCCTGTCTGCGCGGCCACTTGACGGCGGCCAAGTGCCTCATTGAGCACGGCTGCAATCGCCAGCACGAGGATCACAATGGACGCACGGCACTCGATCTGGCCGCGTACCAGGGCGCCGCCGGTCTGGTGCTCTATCTGCTGGAGCAGGGCGCCAACCTGGAGCACATTGATGTGCACGGCATGCGACCGCTGGATCGCTCCATTGCCTGTCGCAACATCCAGGCGGTGCAGGTATTTCTGCGCAAGGGCGCCAAGCTGGGCCCGACCACCTGGAGCATGGCCATGGGCAAGCCGGAGATACTGGTGGTGCTGCTCAATAAGCTGCTCGAGGATGGCAACGTGCTGTACCGCAAGAATCGGTTCCAGGACGCCGCGCATCGCTATCAGTATGCGCTGCGCAAGATATCCGGTCTGGAGCAGCTGCTGGAACGCAATGCGGTCTTCGCCCAGCTGCGCACCAATCTGCTGCTGAATCTGTCGCGCTGCAAGCGAAAACTCAATGTAAGTCGCACCCACTAACCATGCGTATTTGTACTAATGAAATGTTTTGCTTGCACAGGAACTTGACGCCTCCATAGATTTGGCCACGCAAGCCATACTCCAGAAGCCGCACAGCTACGAGGGCTACTATGCCCGGGCCAAGGCGCGCATGGAGCTGGGTGCTCTCAACGAGGCGCTAGTCGATGCCAACGATGCCATGCAACAGGCGGCCCAAAGCGGCGTCCTCTGCGAGGTCGTGGAAGTCCTCAAGCGCATTCAGGCCGAGCTGCTCACGCGCATTACCAGCGAGGATCAGGTCGTCGCCGGCAAATTGCAGAACGCCGGAATGGCCGCGGAGGCCTGTGCTGTTTACGAATCTCAGCAAGAGATCACCGATTTGTAAATGTCCTCGGTTGTTGTTCTACTCGTCCTATCGCAATCGAATCACAATCTTAATTATACATGTAGTGTATGTAACTAGCTCTAGTTCTAAACTGTTTTTTACTATTTATTGCCTTTGGATGTTTTAATTTTAGAAATTAACTTACTATTCATTTTCTTTACGCATGTATAAACTAGTTGTAATTGCCTTTACGCACCTAAGCATACCTTGAATAATTACAAAATTGCGAATTTAAAATATATTGCGAGTTTCATTGCATACTTTCAGGCATACTTTAAAATTCCGAAATTCGACAGCAGTGAGTGTCTTCCACTTTCTGCTCAATTCTGTTCGCCTGATATTTCAGTTAACGCTCAGAGGGATTCTCATCGTCACTTCTAGCAACGGAGTGCATTTGCTCACATGCAATTGATGTTGTTTTCCATGTTGGTGTTGTTGTTGTTGAGATTGTACTGATTGGTCTCTGAGCTGCGGCTGCAAAGTGCCAAATCACATGAGAAATACCAGGCGAATATAAATCAGCAGCAAGCAACTTTTTCTATTTGTTAGTCATGCTACTTTTCATTGCATACCCACCGGCTGATTTATTAAATGAAAACATTGCATACTTTGGGGCTGAGGCTGAAAATCTGATTAATTCAAATCTGTTCCCAACTTCTGTCAATTGCATAATATGAAATAATTAAAATCTATTCCGTTGTATTAGATGAAATTATTTATATCTATTCTTACAAAGCAAGCGGTTTTCAAATTAATGAGTTTATTGAGTATTGTGAATTTTCTGTGTGTGTTGTTTTAGGGTATATGGTGTTATGAAGCCCTTATTACAAACTTGGCACTTATGCGGGCGTTCTCCTGTATGGGAGAGCATGTGAATACTGAGCGCTTTCTTATCGAAATATCCCTTAGGACACTGGGAACACTTGAAACGACGGTCCTTATTATGAAGCTTCATATGTTCCCGTAGCAATTCCTTTGATGAGTACGTCTTTGGACAATGGCGACACTTGTGATTGGACATTTGAGTAAGCTCAGTACTATGAAAATCCATGTGCTTTCTGCGTTCATCGTTCGACAAGAATACACTCGGGCACAGAGGACACCTAAAATTAGAGATTATTAAGGCATTGCTTTAAGGTAAAATATCTACAGGGATCATACCTGAAGTGGTGTCCTTTCGTGTGAATAAAAGTGTGATCTCTAAGAGTCTGGCTACAATTGAATGTGTGATCACAAAATGAACATTTGTAACAACCTTCGATGGTTGCGGACTTCGTATAAAGGAGTGTTGCAGAATCCGTGTTCATTTCATCGTCAAACGAAACGCAATTGGAATTAACATCAACGTAATATGAGGTCTTTAATGAACTATCTGACTCCGTGAAACTGTGTTCCGTTTTCACAAATTCGCTTGCATCTTGTAAGGATAAATTGATTTCCTTGTCGCCCACAAAGTTATTTTCCCAGTCGGGTGTATCGCTCACCAATTCGTTGACGACATTAAACTCAAAGTTATTTAAGGCTATTACAGAAGTATCTTTTTCCATCAAGCTGGGCTCCGTTTTCACTATTATGCCTGGATCGCGCAGGTATGAACTTCTTGCGTTATCGCCCAAAACGTTTCTTGGGCGTGCGCTTTTCGTTTTGTTGGCATCACGCACCTCTGATGTTTTTCGCGAAATATATTTGTTTGGTAAGCTGGGGTTGATTCTTAATGTAACGCCTTTAACGAGCTTTGAATTGTCCTTGTGTTTTTCGCAGTTGGGTGCAATGCTGTGTAAATTGTTATTATCGGTAACACTGTCCACCTTGGTCTTAATACTGGCATAGGTTTTTCTCTTATCACAGGTTTTTAAGCCTTTGCTTTTTGTGCTTGCTGTTGGGCATATCTCTTGTTGCCCTGTTGCCATATTGAAAGCTGCATATTGTTTATCCTCTCCACTTATTTGAGCTGCCAGCAGCTTATGACTGTGCTCATAAGTCCGCTTAAATCTAAAGGCGATTTGAGCATCCAAACTGCACGCAACGCAGATCTTTCGTGGAAGTTTATCTCGGTGTATCTTCAAATCCACGATCTCGTTTATCATATCCAACAGAGTTATTTCCATTTCATTAAAAGGCTGGCTTGTGAATAAATCCACCTCAACTTTCGTGCTTCCCATGCAAATACGGCAAGAACCCATTTCATTTATTTACTTATGTATTTTTAACTATTTAAATTATTTTGTGTTAGAGTACAAAATGTAAGTGTTGGTTTATTCTCAAGTAAGCTTAGTAGGGTTGCACAGCAAACATATGAACTAGTTCACGGTAAATGTGCATTTGCTTTCGTAAATTAAATCGCAAGTACTTATAAAAAATAAATTGATGTTTGTTATTTTTTCCAATAAATTTATTTAATCTCCGACTAAAATTAGAGCACTTCGTGAACAATTTCAATGAATCGATTTAGTCATTTTCATCGAATCGACTGCATTCGATATTATCGAATGTATAACAGCTGTTTAGTGAACTACAAATTATGTATCGGATTGTTCCCACATATTCAAAAATCAAACAGTCACTTTGAACTTTGAATTCCACATATTGCAATTTGGTACGAGTTTCGTTTTTTAAAGAAATACTTTATACGCCCTGTAAAGATACTAACTAATTCATGCTTCTGTGCCAGTTTTTAAAATCATAAATTTCATAATTCATTGTATTATTATGTTTATTTTATGTTCGTGTCAAAATACCTGCATAAACCAAATCAAGCAAGGATTTTTTTCTGTATATGCATAAATATAATGTCGATTCACTGCCTAGTCTTTGAATATACTCCCTAAGAGTGGACCAAATTACCAACTTTGTTTTTTTTTTTTTTTTGCAAATCAATTTCGGTAAGTTTGGATAGTAATGTCTTCTACATTCCTTTGCAAAATCAAATAGTTTAGAGATCATTAAACACAAGCACGAACACACAAATGCATTTGCATAGTCAGACAAGAATAACGTATATTCCAAGATTAAAATTTAGAAAGCAGAAAAATATACATAGTGTTCCAAAGTAGAATAACAATAATACGAGCAAAACGCACACTCTTATTTGTAATCATCTTCGGAAAACATAAAAACTGCTGATATTTAAAACATTTAAATGCAAAAAGTTGGTTAGTAAAATTTGATGATTTTTTAAATATATTTTATAAAAATGCAATTTGCATAATCCATTGCTTAATTGCTAGCTTAAGAACTATAACTTTACAAGATGATAAATTATGCATTTCTCGATTTCACTTGCATGGCATTAATTTTGGGATGGGCGCAAAAATCTAAAGAAATTTTATATTCAGTCTCGCCTTATATGTGATTCTAAAGAAACAGATTACAATTAGAATAATGCGACTTAACGTGATACATGATTTTGAAACAGAATTTAGACAATAAACAAATATATAAAATAAAACATTACAATATTGGAATTTTGTACACAAATTACGTATTGTTTGATAAAAATATAAACGAGAACATTGAACATACATAGATCTAATATATATATGTATGTATGTAAGAATATAACTTATAAAACGACTCAATATGAGTCAAAGAAGGAACTTTCTGCAAGCGCTGTGCAAAATACATTCGTTGTCATTATAACAGTTGAATTCAGGCAGGCAACAATGGCACTAATATTGGGGGGGAGGGGATCACATCCGAAGACCGGTAGATTGCTAGATCCTTGGCTAAAACTTTTCGTCGTCGATGTTCTGCTGCCGACAATTGTTGAGCGCCGACTGGCGCTTCAAAGTGCCCGTCTCACAGTCGTTGTACGTCTTGGCCAGCACCTTGGGCGTGTTGTTGTGATGCATGTTGTTGCGATTGAGCGTGCCGTTGCCAATGTTGCTCGTCTTGGCCGGCATGCGGAAGCTGCTCTGGCGCTTGGGTCGTTGCTCGTAGTACTGCAAGCAAAGAAGCATGAAATTGCCAGCTGCATTGGATTGGTTTCCAGGCAAACAACTTACATCCTTGGTGGGCAAGCTGGAATACTGATTGGGATACGTGTCGAAGCTGGCCGTCGTTGTGGTCGTCTTGTTCAGCGCCTCCTCCACGCTGAGCAGGAAGCGCCGACGCGTCAGGTGGTAGGTGACCAGACAGCAGGCCGCGGCGAACAGCAGCAGCACACAGATGACGATGGGCAGCGTGGCGCTGGACGCAGATTGCACATCTACAAAACGAAGTTCGCGGTTAATATTAAAACGTATCAAGAACAAGTGCAGCACTTTTAAAAAAGCTGCTTGACATACAAAATAACTAAGTGGAAGCAGAATATTTTACTTTTAGAAGTTTATACAAATCTATAATCAAGTACTGCAATGATTATGTTGAACTTATTTCTATTACTCTTACCATCGCATTCGCCGGGCACACAGGCGGTCTTCTCGAACTCGGCGCCACGGCATTCTAGGCCGGAAGGCTGCTCGACCTCGCAGCGACGATGCCGCAGTCGAATGCCATCGCTGGAGCAGGCCGACCACTCGCTCCATTTGCTCCAGCCCAGAAAGTCTGCAAAGCCAACAAAGAGGCAAATGTATAAATTGCTGGAACAAGCAAGCTTTAGGTATGCGCTCACTCACCTTCGCAGGGCACCTGCTCGCACTTCTGCTCCTCGATGGCGCGTCCCGCGCAGAGACGCTCGTGCCCGCCGAGGCACTTGCGAGTGCGTCGCCGCACGCCCAGGCCACAGCTGACGGAGCAGCTCGACCACTCCGACCAGCAGCTCCACTCGTGCTCCAGCTGGCTGTCGATGCTGTTGTCCGGCTGCTGCTCGGCGTCCGCTGGACACGGCTGCAGATTGCAGGCGCGATTCTGTAGGTTGCGTCCGCGTTGACGATGCTGGCTGCCGCCACCGCAGCTGACGCTGCAAGGCGACCAGTCCGCGTCCGCCTCGGGATTGGCGTCGTGTTCGTTGGTGCGCTGACAGCTGCCATCGGCACGGCAGCTGCGTGTCTCCTCCTTGACCAGATTGATCTTCACCGAGCTGGCGTCCGCGCTTGTGGCACGGCAGGAGTAGCGATAGCGCTTCTCCACCTGCGGCTCGCTGGCATTGCCCACGACAGACGTCAGCCAGGGCGTCCACGAGCTGAACTTGCGCACCTCGGCGCAGCTCTGCATGTTGCAGTCCTCGTAGTCCAGGCTGCAGCCTGGACACTCGAGTCCGCCGTTCAGCGGCCTGGGATCGTCGCACTCGCGACGTCGCATGCGAAAGCCGCCGCCGCACTGCGCGCTGCACTCGCTCCACTCGCCCCAGGGACCCCAGCCGCCGTCCACGGCCTGCGGCTTGGCCACCGGACACGGCGGCAGATGGCTGCAGTACATCTCGGCGTGCTCGGGCCCCAGGCACATGCGACCGCCGTGCGCGGGTCGCGGATTGCCGCAGGTGCGACGACGCGTCTTCACGGCAATGCCGCAGGTCTGGGAGCAGGGCGACCACGCCGACCAGTCCGTCCAGCCGCCGTGCTGCGTGCAGTTGGTCACCTGGGTGCTGATGCCCGCGCAGGCGACGCCACCGTGCTGCGGCTGCGGGTTGTTGCAGTTGCGCTGCCGGCACAGACAGTTGCTGTCGGGCTGGTCGTGCTGCTGGCAGTCGTGCCACTCCGACCAGGCGGACCAGCCGCCGTCGATGGGGGCGTTGAGCACGGGACAGCTGATGGAGCTGGGCTGCAGCCATGGCTGCTGCACGGTCGGATTGAGCGGCGTGCAGCGCTCGACCAGCTCGTTCCAGCCGCAATACGGATCCATGGCGTTGAAGCAGCTCGACTGCGACACGTGGCGACTGCAGCGCTGGGCGGGAATGCGTGTGAGCGCCAGGTCTGTGCCCAGGTAGAGGGACTCGGTCACCTTGAGGTACGACATGTGCAACAGCGCCGTGCTGCCCGTATCATCCGCCTGCCACAGCTCCACGAGGCACGTCTGCACCTTGTCCTGCTCGCGGCCATACTTCACGGACAGCTTCTTGATGTGGTTGCCGCTGCTGGCGACGAACAGCACGTGCAGCTGCTCCGTCTTCGTCTGCACCACGTCCAGCGCAATGTGCCTGAACCGCTCCAGCCGGGAGTGGTACAAGGGCTGTGCGCCAATCGGCTGTATGGCCTGATCCATCAGCTGGTAGCGAGAGCTCTCCAGCAGGCGACCGAACTCGGTGGCGCCACTGGCACCGCTGGCACACTGGAATTGGCTGCGCTGCGGCGTGTTCACGGTCTCCCAGGCGGCGTTCGCGTGCTCCTGCACCTTGAAGGCGCCCTCGAAGGCGTCGTTGATCGCGCTCAAGTTGTAGGCGCAGACAGCCGAACCAAAGATGCTAGAACTGTGCAGAGGAAGAGTCGTCATTGTTAACAGCTGTTTGCAGTGGGGCAGGAAGCTTCTTTCGAACTTACCCCGTTGTGGTGAAGGTGGCGTAGAGCACATTCTCCGACTCGGCGTAGGTCATGCCCTGGATCTCGTCGAAGTAGTAGGGATAATCGCCAGGCAGCGAGCAGTTCAGTCGCGCCTTCAGGAACGACGTCCAGTTGTCGCGCAGCACCTGATCCCCGCCAGCATCGTTCTTGCAGACGCGTGCAATGCGTGAGTAGATGGCCTAGCATTGGAGTTGATAGAGTGGCAGTGAGTAGCTGCAGTTGGTCGGTCTTTGGGGTAGGCTTACCTTGCCGCAGCTCATGTGCTCCAAGGCGGACTCGCGCAGCAGAAAGTAGACGAAGTTGCCAGCCTCGAAGCTGCCCACGAACTGAGCTCCATTCAGCCACTTGTTGTTGTACTGCTTGGTGCGCAAGAAACGCTGGCGATCCGCCTGCAGAGCAAGAAGGGATAACCATAGATTAGACGAAATCTTAATAATGTCTTCGGGTACTTTTAAAAGTAGAAATAGTGATCATGAGGAAATCTTTAGAGAAGATAAAGCGCAAAAGGGAAAGACTTCTTTATGAAATCTTAAGTGAAGATACAAATTAGAATAAGAATATTTAAAAAAGGGAAAGACTGCAGTTCATAAAGTGATTTAGTTTAAAGATAAGAATAAGAATATTTAAAAAAGGGAAAGACTGCAGTTCTCAGAGAAATTAAGTTTAGATTGAGAAGTCTCAAGAATTTGCGCAATCTTCGAATTATAAGGATGTAGGAGAGCTTATAGAATAATGATGAACTTTTAAAGTTGTTGCTAAAGTTGTAATTGCAAGACGATAAAAGTTATTAAAGGAGTTCGCATGAGTCAAAGAAAGAAAGCGAAATACTTAATCGTTAATCGAAAAGATCTAGAGGCAAAGAAAAATTGCCGGAGCAGCTCAAGTAGGCAAGATTCACTTTGGTTTGGTTGCAGTTCAAGTAGCAAAGATTTGCTTTTGTTTCTGCGTGAGTAGAGACGTCGACTTGGTGAATATACTCACCCCATGGGATTGGGCGGAAGAGCGAATGATGGCGACGTCGCTGCCGGAGAAGTCGGTGGCGGTGCCGACGAACATGTTGCCGTTGGACTGCAGCAGGCTGGTGCTGTTCGCCTGCGGATGGAAGGGGCACTTGACGACGCCGTCGTCAAACTCGGTGACTGTCAGGTTTTCCATCTGCAAGAAGTACACGTTAAATGCTGGCTGTTATTGGCGACGCTGTGGCACTTGTGGCAATTGCATTGCATGGCGTTGCACTGGCCTGGCGACCACTCACCTGGCGCCACGAGCAGCGCGGTTGGAAGGCGTTCGTCCCACACGCGTACAGTTGGTTCTCACCGTAGCTGTGGAGCACGCGCACATAGTTGCGACACCATCGCTCCGACTGGCCTTTCTGCTGGCACATGAATATCTTCTCTGGCGTCGCCTCCCAGCTGGCCCGCTCCAGCGGCTCCAAGTCGAATGACATGCGGTACAAGGTGTCTCTGCAAAAAAAGCGATAAAAATAAATAAAATGTTGCCGCACACCGAATCGGGGGAATGGTAACAGCTTGCAGCTTGCAGCTTGCAGCTAAGCAGCGGCCCACAACTGCTTACAAATAAGGCAAGAGCCACAAAAGCCTACATCTAAGCACACGCTCCGCGCCTCTGGCCTCAGCTGTGGCGCAGCTCAACTCATATTTTCCAACTGGTTGGCAACACTGGTGCATTGAACCGCAAGGCAAACAGGTAACGATACCTGCCCAGGCACAGTGGTCACTGCGCTGACATTTGCCAAGGAGACGCTTGTAGGCGTCCGCAGTTGGCCCACATGCAGCATTTTACGACTTGGCCAACAACAAGGCATGCAAGCCAGTCTTAAAGGATTAGCCAGCGCTAAAGCTCCATCAATTTGTTGGCTAGACTAGACTTAGCTCGCATTTCGATGATTGCGTTTTATGGCATGAATTCATTAATAACCAATGGCTGCAATTCTATTTGTTCGTATTAAGGCGCGTATATTCAATTATGCAAATTGTTAAATCAATCACATAAACTAGGACTAGTTTATTTCCTCAAAATTCGTAACTTTTGAAGCAACTTTAAGAAATATTTGCCAATAATCATAACCATTTATTGTGTATTCAAAATTCGTAACTTTTGAAGAGAAGAAATGTATGCAACTTTAAGAAATATTTCTTACTACAGATTACATTCATTCATACAAGCTATTGCCAATAATCATAAACATTTATTGTGTATTCTAAATTTTGTATTACTCGCAACTTGAAAAGAATAACTAGCATTACCACTTTGCAACTGCAAATTCACGTCTGGTTTATCATGCTTGCTCCACTGTGGCTAACTCGCGTTCGCAGAAATACGAAGATCAATAGATCAAGTGCATTCGAATGCGGCAAGTGAGAGATAAATGGTTACATCTCAAACTGGACAGCATTCGCCAACAAGCCAACAACAGTGGACACAGAATGCGAGTTCGCTGAAGGAATTCTAGCGACGGCGACCAGACGTCGCCAGCCAACACACAAAGCGCTGCGATCGCGAGACAGCTCAACTAAGCAGCTGCTAAGCGACGTCTCCGATGTGGGACTCTCGACTGGATTGCTAACTCGACTCCGATCTGGCCGCAGCTCGCCCAACATCAATCAGTCAAATGCAGCAGCAGCTGCCGCCGCGCGTGGAGCGTGGAGCGTGCAACGCAGAACGTGGCGCGTGGCGCGGCTCAGTTGAGATCGGCTACGAGTCTGCGACTCACTCGCCTGCGTTCAGCTGGTAACTTGAGCCTGCGAGCCGAGCTAACCACTTAGCCAACTTCTGCGGTACGCGTTGATGATGAGGTAATAAAACAGTTCCAACATTTGCAACTTGCCCTTCCCCAAAAAAAAGCAGCTGTCAACGACTTGTTGTGCTTCTTGGTGCGGCTGTGTGTGGTTTGGTGTGTGCCACGTCTGTCTGCCTGCGGCAGATGCAAAAGAAAAGGTTTCCTTATTTAGTTGTGTCATTATTCAAATTATAGCATTCAAATGGCAAAGTGCATACACGCAACAAGCACTATAAAAAAGTGTTCGTATTAAATGAATTCAAAAGAAAATGCAAATTAATTAATGGGAATAAAGTCAGCTCATTTTGGACATTGCCACTTTGCAAACAAGATTTACAACCGACAGTTCACTCGAAAAAGCGCTCTGCATATCCGATATACTTAAGACTTAAGGCTGGAGAATGCACCTGAAGAATGCGGATGAATTGAAAGTGCAATGAAAATATCGTATTTTATTAAGGCAGACGCAAGTGGCATTGTGTTATATAAAACTTAATGCTTATAAACGATATTGCTCACATTGTCAACTTTCCATTTTCCACCCAATTTATTACAAATAGATTGATCTGCGATATCAAATTTACCTAACCTCAAAATACGCAGTGAAATATCAAATATCGTTTTGACAGCCGTAAATTCAATAAAAAAAAAAAGAAATGTTGAAAGAAACAATAAATATAAACAATGTGGAGCTCAAACGAGACTAATCAGCTTTTCTTCAACGGCTTAATTTATGCCAGAGAAATTGATATCTGGCTGCGATCGCGTTTAACCAACTCCCAAAAATTAAGTAAATTTTGAAGACTGTTTAAGCCTATTACAAAAGTTAGATCCCAAAGAAATTCTGGGCATCAATTGTGCGCTAGATATTAAACTACTACATCAATATTTCTAACTGAAATATATATTTTATATAAGAACAGACTTATGTACTTCATTGCCAACCTCACTGTATCGCAAGTTTTAAACAATTGCTGCTTTTTGAGTAGCTGTATGTAGTATTGGGCAAGGTTATGATAAGCTTCAATTGCAGGTATCAAGCATGTCAATAGTCGTTTATACAATAGTGCTTTTTATAAGGCCTAGCTGTAGAGTACAGACTGTTAAGCTGATAAGCGTCAAGTGGGCTTAAGGGTTGGGCAGATGTTAAGTTGTTAAGTTACGTACAGCGGAAATCGAAACGTGAAAATGACGTGACCAAAGTCGCGAAGCAAAAAAGTAAATGGCAAATACGACTGTGAAAATAATAAAATAAATAACAACAAAAAGGGCGCAGAAATGATGCCCAGACTTAACGGCTGCAAAAATTAATTATTGCTGATTGCGAAAAGCTGTTGTTTTGCTGTTTATAGTTGTTGGTTTTGTGAAGCATGTGCCGCCTTTGTGGTGCGATTACATTTTCATTTTGTTTGCACTAATTTGCTTGGCAAGAAAGCGTTGAAAATTCAAAAAAATGAAAGATAAAGAAATGCACAAATACCCTGTACTTCGATTGTATAACTAGTAACGACATTTTTCAGTCTACTCGACTGACAGAGCAGACATAGCATATGCGAGCCAAATTAAATATGTTTGAAGTCCTCCTAATTACCTTCAGGCATACCTGTGCTAATGAGAACAGTTCCGCAAGTGTTCCCAGCACAGAGTTACACGCACGCGTCGCGTCGCGATAACGATAGAGTTAAAAGCGTTATGACAAACGCAAATACGACAAAAAGCAAATTAAACAACTGGCAAAACAGTGTGCAAATATTTGCCAAAAGCAAAATGCGAACAACGAAAGCAACCCGAGAGAACATGTGTATCGACTTTTCGCACCTCTCCACATGGAATTCGTCTCCAGTGGTAGATAACAGATTTCAAACGAACCCTCCGATCAGTGCGGTGGCGCGGGGTAGGGGGAGGTGAGGCAGCGCAGCAATGCTAATTTGCAAGGCCGTTGCTTATCGCGGATGCCAAAGAAATGGAACACTGAACTCCGCGAAACGAGTTAACTACTCGCATGTGAGAAATTCACGCTAATTATAGAATTTATCGTTAATAGCAAGCAACTATTTAACATTCAAAGTGAGGTGTTGTGCTAGTATACCCTGTAAACATTAAGTACGCGTGGGGTCTAATATAAAATATATATTAGAAATTGAGTTGGCAGTTGGATTAAAAAAGAAAATGTTCCTAGAGTCGCCAAAGACAATTAATAATAAATCGCGTCTGACTATAACAAATTATTTGTCAATTTGACTGTGATAACATTACTAATCTGGTAAAATATTATGATAAATGAAATTTCAAACATTTTCTAGCTTGCTATTAGGCAAGCAGAGTTGACTTTAATTTCCGCAATTTAGCAGAGTATAAGCCTAATTAATTAATTGAAATGAATACCAAGATTAGCAAGACTTTGGACGTATTAAGTTGCAGTCAGTGAAGTAAAAGATACATATGAATACGGGCCGAGGCACATTTTGATGATGTAATTGAATTACAGTAGAAGCGGAGCAATAACTTTAACCCATTTACAGGCCGCGGCGCGTGGCAGTCTTGTGCAGCAAGTGCGTTACGTGCAGCCGCAACATATCTGTATCTGCATCGGCAGTTGTATCTGCATGCAGCTCGGCTTGCAGCTGTAACTGTAGCTGTAGCTGTGTGGATATTTCAGCATTTTCGGCATCGGCGCATTTGCATTCACAATATTCGCACACCTTGCGCCGTGGCTAAGTTTTGAGCGACAAGCGCGACAAGATAACAAAAAGACCAGCAACAGAGACGGCGACGGGGAGGCTTGAAGCTGGCGTCGAGCGTGGAGCTATTAAATCTTTTGACTATGGCGCCGTCTGTCCAGCTGCAGAGCTGATCAAGTGGTCGCCGTGCGTGGGCGTTTGTCTAGCGCCTGTTTGGCGACAGCTTGAGGCGATCGACGGGCTGGCGGGCTGTTTGTAATTAAAAATTGCCCCGTTTGCACCGTTAAGAGGTTGTGCAGCTAAACAACTTGTTGCTTGCAACTGCAACACTGCCGCCGCCAATTGCAGCACACTCTGCCTACGCCGCGCACATTCCAAGGCTCTCGAATCTCTCACAAATTGTATGCGCAGTTTATTTTTTTTTCTTTTCCTCCTGACAGATTTTGCATAGAAATACGAGTATGCAAAACGCCCCCTGTCTGCCCCTTGAGCTGTTAGTTACTGTGGCTGCGACTGTGGCATATGTTTTGCCTTGATTAATTTTGATTTCAATTTCGCTGCTGGAGTTCCAGTAGCCGCCTAAGCTGACTGCCAACCTCTTAACGTCTGTCAAATGGGGTTTGTGTCCACCTTTCAATTGCCAACAATTGTCTGGAGCAACAACTAAACGACTGCAATTATTGTACTTTTTATCTCGGGCCATACACATGCAAAAGCGCTTTTTCTTCGCTTCGACTGCATAGAATATCTAGTAATTGTAATAGAAATCCATTTGCTGAACATTGACTTTTTGGATATCTGGTTGCACTTAATTTAATTCTTGAAATTGCATAAACATTGCTTAAGTAAAGCATACGCGAGGTTTCAACTTGCGTATACTTGATAAACGTGCAGTAAACACAGCGTTCAGCTCAGTTTCTAAGCATAACCGATACGTACACATCAGATTATGTTTCTCGGGGAATTTTGTAACGGTCAAGATGTGTGTATATACCACAACATTTTGTGTACGGTTTCCTTGTTTAAACAAAATCATGTTCACTCACATGTATAAACATTTCAAATGCTTCGCATGGTCCATTTGCGGCAGCAAAAAAAATGAAAATGAACAAAAACGAAGTTTAATAAAAGGTTTTGCTGCAGGGGCAATGGCAGGGAAAGGGAAAACAAAATGGTATATTATTTAAAATGCAGTCCATATCGAATTTCGGACCGCAAGACCCCAAATGCGCTGCACATGACAGCAGCAGCAGCAGCAACTGCAAATGACGCGGGGCGTGCAGTCGGCTCGTCACTCTTCGGCCCTCGTTTGCCACCCCGCAGTCGTGGGTCGCCACTCGTTACTCGTCATGGGAGCCAACGAAGTACTTGAGATCGTCCCCGACTTGTCGCAATGCCGCCGAATGCCGACGAATGCCGCGCACCGCACTCGTAATCCGAGCCTTCAGTCGTGTCAAGTGTGTGCGAGACTGACAGACCAGGAGCATTGTCACGATATGCATTCGCAGTGTATACAACATTAATACTCGTATTCAGACTTTGGCTCTACAATTACCCAGCGCTTTTATGAGCCGACCACAACATCATAAAACAAAACAAAACAAAAATCAAATAAAAATTATTCCACTGCCAGCAGTTGAAATAATATTGCCACAATTCAATTGCGGTTTGTGATTAGAAGAAGGTTCTCGTGCGGTGCACGATGTGCAATGTGGCACGATCAAAAACATGACAGATCGCGACTTGTCAACTCAGAGACACCCTGCAAATGAAACAATTCGCAGGCCATCAATAGTCCAAAACTGTCATATTCTTCAGTACTGCAAAGATGACGACATTAGAAAGAAGACATAATTCCGAATATGAGCTTTATGCCTTATAGAGTATATAGTACACACAGCTGTATATCAACTGGCATCTGCGAATAAGTGGAACGTTGTGGTCATTTGCTTAATTTAAAGAGAATAATGTACACAGCATAATTGCAAGCTTCAATGCGAAGAATTGAAAAGCTTCGAGAACGACAATTCCCCATGAAGAAGACTATTCAAAAAGTAGGCTAACGTCGTAGAAAACCTATAATTCATTTCAGTTATTGCACAACTGTCGCGCTTTATATTAATATCTAGGGAATGCGTTACCAATGCCTTAAGACCCAACATAAAGGTATTATAAGTATGCTCTGCTGACCGTTGGAGCGTCCAGTCTAGTCGCAGCGACTTAATATTATTATCAAAATCGAAGCCCACATCTTATAAAGAAACTACATTTAATGTGCCCACACAGTTATCTATAAAACTTGCTATCTCCACGACGCCTACTTGCCGCACACTCAGACTCATACTCGTACTCGTAGTACAACCTAGCCAGTAAGTAAGTGGAGCAACTGCCCTTCGTTATCATCGGAATACAACAAATCAAAACATAAAAACCGAAAAAAACATGCGACGCAAAGAGAAAAAAACGTGTGACGAATGATTGACGACAGCAGGGACCAGCGAAGACGGTGTGGAACGACGAGAAACAAAAAGAGCGACAACATTATGATAAACGAGGCAATTCTGTATCTCTATCCCAAGGTGCACATACTCGTATGATGTGGCAAGGGGTTAAGATCTGTGTTGGGGACAACGTTTCGGTCTTATCTGGCAGTTCTCCAGCGAGTAAATGAAAAGCAAACTAGCTGGCTAGAAGAATACCTCAATATACTACCTACAAAAGGTATCATCTACCATTGCTTTACAAATACAGTCGGCCGGGCAACGTGTATATTGTATCTGCGAGTACGCACAACTATCTGTATCTCACATGTTTGGTTAACTTGTTCTGTTTCTGCTGTTTCTGTTTGTATTATCATTAGTCTCTTTTCAAGAGAGAGAGAAAGACGGGCATAGAGATAAGTCTCGCCGATAAGCCAAAGATTTGTTTAACCTGTTGCGTGCGCTTTCAGTTTTATTACGAGATCGTCTGATCCCATGCCAAAAAAAAAAACCTTATCAATTTTTGGTTTTACGCAATACGTTGGCGATAATACCATTTAAAGGGGGACTTACTGTTTGGCAAAGTTCAATTACTTCCGTAAACTCATAATTACAAAGTCTATGACTTATGACTATTACTAGTATCATTTATAAAACTCACCTAGCACCGACAATAACTTGGTTCCTGGACACATCGTACAGCACCTCGGAGTACCAAGTCGTTTCGGGGTCGTAGAATCGTTTGGCTGATGACATTAAATCTGAAAAAAAATCAATACAAACTCATTAAAGTCGTCATAGCAATAAAGCAAAATCATTGCTACGAAATTACAATAATATAATGCACTTTGAAGCTTGTGTGCAGGGTAGAGTCAAGTCGCCTATAAAAAGCACATTTTAATTGTTATGTCTGTGCATAATAGACGCCTAGAAAGCGATGTTACGAACTCGAAACTTATGAGACATAAACAAAATACGAAAATATGAAAAAATCCCCATTAAATACTCGTACTCATATACCACATTTTACTATATTTTACGATACGATACTATATGAAAACCAGAGACAACACACACCGTGTTTTTGTTGTTGCTGTGCTGAGTTTGCGCTTCGCGAAGTCGTACTTCAAGATGCATTCCACGCGAAAAAAATACAGCTTGCAAATATTTAAACAATAAACACGAAGCGTTTTCTGATTAAGTCCCAGGTTTGCTCAGATTCAACAGAATTGACATCTCTTGTGAAGTGCAATTGGAATTTTACAACCTGTTTCGCCCTCAACTTGCGTAAGACTCGACTAAAGTACTTGGGCGATCAGCTACTTAGAACTGACAGACATCAACCCAATTTTCCCCCCGAATGTTCAACTTGATTGATTGCTTAGCAATTGACACACTTTTTATTTTTGTTAATGTTATTTCCCCATCAGTATATGTTGCTTGATAATCCATCACTTACCTTGATATGATATATAACGCGAATCATTTTCCAATAGTTCATAGTTGGACTGAACTTGATAGTTGCTGCTCATCAGGGCCCTTGTATTCCTGGGGCTCTCGAGGGTTAAGAAGAGTAATAGTAGAAGCCACAGCTGATGCTGCATTTTGTCAAATTTTAAAATTAACATGCTGAAAAAAAAAAGAACAAAAGGTCGATAGATTAGCAAAAGCTGTTTCTTTACAGTCTGGTAAAACCAGTGTCTAATGATTTTGTTTTTATGAGTCATTATAAACCTTTCGATTCGCATATTATATAACCAAAATAGATGTGGGCTAAGTGAAAGCGTTACTTTTTGACTTAACTCAGACTCTGACTTAGTCTACCGTATAACAGTATAACTGATTTACTTAAGAGCTCTTCGAATCAACTTACTTCATATATTGTCACGTAGCGTGTCAACAGATAATGCTATTCCATTCAGCTTTAGTGCTATAGATTGCTAAAGAGTAGTACTTGTATTATTCATAGGCTTGATAGCGGATCACTTTGCATATAGCAAAAAAAATCATTCTAGCACATTTCATATAATAGAGAACATTCACACACACAGCACACAATAGAATTTTTAATTTTATTTTTTTGCTTTTTTTGTGGTTTGAGGATTATAAACGGAACCGGAGTTGCGATGTTTGATAGAGTTCAAATACTGTAGGCGAGTAGCGCGCCGTGAAAACGAAACGAAGTCAATCGCGCAACGAGTCAAAACAAACTGAGCGCCTATGCAGCAAATGCAGCAGAAGATACTCGTACCACAAGCGAACAAGCGTGGAAACAACAAAGCAAGCAAAGAGCGAACGAATGCGCGAGCGAACTAGTGAGCGAGCAAACAAATGAAATGAGAGCCAGCAAGAGAGCTGTCGAACGAATGAGCGTGCGCAGCAGAAAGGCACAAAACGCCGACGAAAAGCGAAGCGAGCTGCGCTGCGCTGCGCGATGTGCGGCCCACGACAACGACGACGACGACAACGGCGAAGATGTTTGTTTTTAAGAACCGGCTTCAGCCTGCGCAGCTAGCTCTGCAGCAGCAGCAACAACAACAACAAAGGCAAAGGCTGCCTGGGCTTGGGCCTGCGGGGCTTAGTGTCGAGTTTTGCTGGGCGCGGTTGCAGTGGCAGCGGCAGCGGCAGAGGCAGGGCTGGGCGATGCTCATATATCATGCGACAACTACTGCTACGAGCACAACAACAACAACAACAAGAACAATCATAACGTTCGGTAGAATCGTTGGGATCGTCGCCACACTCGCCAGATTGACAGACGACGCGACGTCCGGACTCCGGACTTGATACAAGGGACGTGCCCAGAACAAGGACAAAACTTTGCCGAGTCGACAGTTTTAATTTGGTAGCTCAACAAATTGACATTAGTGTCGCGACGCGTTCGGGCACGTGATATACCCGCCCGGCGACGGCTGACCAAGTGATCTTATCGCAGCACGAAACCAATGGAAAATCATAGGCTAGGAAAAGGCCATGCAGTTAAGACTTAATTAACAATTAGTTGAAATTCGAGGAAACCGTCTATCTCGTTTTATCACAAGAAAGTAAATTAAAGAATTTTTCGGTTATTTTTTAGATAAATAAAATATTTTACACTGAAAAAAGTTGATGTATCCACGAGTTGTCAAACTTTACTTCAACTCTGAAATCCTATAGAACTTGAGAAGAGCGTTGCTGCAGGTTTTAATTATTGGAAATCTTATTGAATAGCACCGTGAACTGTAACATTTGTTTGTTCTAATCAAGCTGAATGAAGTATTGGAAACACACTTGCGTCTCCTTTATGATCTGTGTAATACGATCAGTTGCGCCCACGTTCTCCTCGAGAAGAGTCAGACCAAAGTCAACAGTAGCCTTGACTTTCAGATCTCGCGTGAAAACACAGCTGGTGTTGAGTCCAACAACAAAAAGAAAAACAAGAATACGATGCTTGAGGATCGGTGCGCTGTTCGATGCCGTGTTTGTTTATGCTAGAGCATGCACAACAGACCAAATCTCACAAAGAAAAGACATTAGACTAAAGCAATACTCGACACTCGAGTTAAGAATGACTACCTAAGCCATTGTCTGGCATATCTTTGGTGTGGTTCCAAATATGCTAATTGTGGTACCAGTCACTGAAGACACAAGACGACTGTTGCAGTGTTGCAGTGTTGCACTGCTGCCCTGTTGCATTTACAGACCTTGGTAATTTACAGCTTTACCTCGGGCAAGGCAATTGTAATGCTAATGCCCAGGTAGATTGTATCGATAGTTTCTTTTTGCGGTTGAGTCATTTGCACGCACGGAAGTGCCCATAAATTTAGGTTCAACAACAGAAAGAGAACGAAGATTGACAGAGGATGAGCGAGGGAGACACCGCAGGCAATTGAAATCCTGCCTCTTCCGGGGTCACTTTATGATTTTCACCTGTCAATTTCTGTTATAAATATGCTCGACTACCGTGCATTTACAAAGGGTTTCTTTCAGCTTGCCTAAGGGAAAGTGAAGTCAAATATTTGGGTGGTTCGAAATATGAAACAAAAATGAATTATTACCCCAAGATAACACAAATAATCGCACATTAAAATTGTGGGTCTATGAACTCATAAGTTCCATATTGTCTACAGGCGCTCATATCATATTATCCAGGTGTTCGGGGTCGGGAATATGTTTATATAGGTCACACTTTCCCAGCTGTGGCATTTATGGAATTTGGAATTAGCTGAAGCACGCTCTTAATGAATATCTTTCATTGTTGGTATACGAGGGCAATAAATATTATATTTACACTATTAAATTCACAACAGGAACTCCATTTCATTGCACCCATAGTCGTATAATCTTAAATCTTTAACTTTCGAATCGTATGCACGTCTGCACTGAACACTAAAATGTTATGGCCCGGCCAATAAATTAATAATTATTGAAACGTTCGAGAGCGAATAGTGCAGATTTGTGTTGCGCTCTCCCTCTGGGCGCCCCGATCAACTTTTGCTAATTGAAAAGACCTTAAAATAGAATTGAAGCCAATAAAGGAAGTACGTGATGGAACATGACAACAAGCGATTGGTCCATTTCACTGAGTGCTCATCGATTGACTGCACAAGTAAAAAAGTATTGACTGAATAAGTAGAACGGAATCATCGACTAGCATCACATAGAGATACCCTGCATATATATTCAAAACCATCAATGAAATAATTATGAAATGTTTGACTAGAGGAGCTAATAAAGCAGTTATACTTTATACCTAAAGGAAAACACACAACTCTATTACTAAAATAGAATTGCAATTTTAGGATATCTATCTAATGCAAATAAAAATCGGTATTGCCTAAGCAACAATATTTGAACTTTTACGTTGCAAACTTGCAATAAATAAAATAATGGGTGTGATCACTTACCTACTTGATAAATCTATTGAGAGGCTCATGCCACTCTTTGCTTTATTTATGGGGCCTGGGTATTTACAAAAATTGAAACAATCGTAAATTTAAAGCTCGTTGACGACAATTAAAACGCTGTGGTGTCGCACAGTTAATTTCCAAACAATTAAAATAAAACATAAAATATGCATGCTAAACGACTTTCCACTAAAAAACGCATAAAAACATGCAGTAAAATATGATGACAAAAACGAATAGAAAACTCCATAAAATAGAATTGAAACGAGGCTGTTGCACTGCGAGATACCCTGCAGTTGGCCTCAAGCATGTTGACGAGTTAGATTTTTGAGATATCATGTATACTTTCGATATTTGAAGTTTCTCGACATTAACTTTTTGGAGTTACAGGGTATATGCTATCGAAATTCTCGGTCAATTAGGCTCGCGTCGCGCGAGTTTTCGAAATATTAATCGCCTGAACCCATCAGTAAACAAAATATGATTCGGCGACCCGCCTTATGCTCAGGTTCAAGCTCAGATCGCTGCGACAGCCAAGAAATTTATGGCGTCATTTATGGGCGATAAGCGCTCGAAAATATTCGAAAATCTCAAATCAATAGCGGAACCAAACGCAAACCACACGCGCGGGGCGTTTGGCAACTGATTTAAATCGAAATTACATATTTCATTTGAGAATTGTGTAAATAGTTTTGGAAATGCTAACAAATCAAGTGTCGAAAATATTAATAATATCAATACAAATGACTGAGCAAAATGATTGTCGCCTCGTTTAGCTTAAATATATGTTAAGATATTCAATGCACAATAAATCCAAATGAGCTCAATGGCATATTAGAGCCTATGCTTATCGATCTTTAATCTACTCTTTATGTAGAGGTTGCCGCAGCTGAGCTAACTTTAATGGATTTCGGTGATTTTAATCGATTAACTCACGAATTTCCGTCATCAGTGTTTTGCATTTTTTAATCTCGTTTACAAATAAACAATTTATAAATAAATGACAAATTCATGAACTACTAATTCAAATCCTTTGAATAGATATATATTCTTTATACTTTTTAAAAATTCTCGAACTACTTTGAATTTATATGTATTTTTTATACTTTTTCAATTGCTTGCTTTGCTGTCGTTCAATAACTTTCTCCGCTCGCTTCCCAATTCGCATTGTGGTTTATTATTATCGAATTTACATCCCGCATTTACAGCCATAAATAACCTAAGCATTATAATATATAAGATCCCCCATGAAGCCACAAATAGTTATTTGCATATTAATTGCGTTACGAAGTTTCCATTTAAATTACAATTTACTGTAGTTTAACTAATTTATCAATTTTCTTTTTTTTTTCATAAAATACGATCCGTGCCAATGAAATAAATAAGTTTTAACAGCTCCTACTGTAACACTGTAAATAAATGAGCTCTGCTTCGAGTTTATGCAAATGCTGCTGCTTTCAATTCGTAATTTATGAAACAACAACAACAGCAACAACAACAACAACAATGGCAACGGCAACATCATAATATTTATATTTAACAATTCCACCTGCTGTGGCCCTAATGATCTCAGCTCCGTAAACCCAAAAATTAAATATTCCAAACACGCCGCATGCCAAAAACCAACAACAAGCTTGATCTACTTGACTATACCCTGTGAATGAAGTGAAGTTAATCGGTATGCTTGCACTCTGCAACAGTTTGTTGCACCCAAGATATGCGGCAACTGAAATGCCCCATGGAATTGTGCGTACAGAGTGCGGCGACCACTTTAAATTGGAAATGGAAACTCGCGCAAATCGGTTACAGAAGTTTCTTGAAACCAACATAAAATTTAGATCGCACTTTTGCCATTTTTGGAGCTCCATCAATTTACAACTTTTGCGCTGAATTAAAAGCAAAAAACAAATGAACAAAAATGAGAAACAACACTCAAAAGCAATTCTTTTTCATTTCAGTTGAATCGTTGTGTTCTTTATTTAGACAGATTAATGAGTGCTCTGGCTCTGTTTCTAGCTGTGGTGTCATTTTATGCTTTTCAGTTGTCAAATTAAAGCCTATGCAGTGATCAGACAGTCTGTGTGCTCTTAATAGCCTTCAGCTGACAGCGTGCGTTTAGTTATGACGGGCACTGTGCAAATTAGTGCCATTATATTGGACATGCTGAAGTGTAAGAATCAACAGCCTACATTTTCAATATGCGCTCTGAAAGACAAAGAGAAAGAATCTGCGAGATTATGAGAGATTGTAGATGATCTCGTTAAGCTAGCCACTATATGGCAGGCATTCTTAAACGGGTTTCTGTCAGCTCAAATCTAGCACTCTTTTAATTAATTGCTTATATAATAAACTTGAACGATCTACAATTTTTATAACACCAGACATCGGGTTAACCGGTCAAGCAGATGTCTTCGTACATGGACATTGTGGAGTTACGAGTACTCGGCATTAGTGTTGCTTTAATGGCTCGTGTTTTTTCCACTTTTTTTTTTTGTAGCATGTTGAGTTGTGTGAAAACAAGTTGCTTTTATTTGTTGCGAAGAATTGCCCAAGTCTCGGGACCACACACCGCGTGTTGGTTTAGGATCTTTTTAGGAGCGAAATTCGTAGAGTCATAAAGGTAAATAGAAACTTGGCCAAAGTAAAAGCTACAAAGCCGAAGCCAACACAAAACGAAACAACATTCGAATTGGGGGAATTGTGGTATGACGAGCTCTCCGATCCAGAAGCCGCAAAAGTTCCATCATGAAATAATATTCATATTTACATATATTTCAATTGACGCGCCTTCCTTTTGCTTTCGTCTCTGCCAACTTGTTTAATGTCTTCATTTCAACATAATTTCCACTCGTTGTTGCTCTCTCTCTCTCGCTCTCGCTCTCGCTCTCTTTCTGTGCACTGTGGGTGTTGCGAGTCACACAATTTATGGGCGACAGTGAAAGCCATAGAAATATGAGGCATACGAAATGCCTGACATATAAATCAAGTTGTATGTCCCATGGCAACGCACCCTTTTCCTTTTATGCTCTTTGTTGTTTGATTGCCCCCTTCCAAATAAAAAGGATTAAATGCTCACGAGTGACCCCCAAAACGTTGATAGTGTGCTGGTGTGTGGTCTTTTCTCAATAGCATCGTAAAAAAGAAATAAACTTGTTTCTTTTCATAACGAAATTCCATTGAATTCATACGAGTATTCGCCTGCAAAAGTTCAACGCACAGTTGGGAAAATTGTAACAGAAAACTGAAAATTATTTTTATGAGAATTACTAATCACTCTGCATTTCCTCAAACTATTTCGCAGCCTGTAATTATGAATATTTAAAAAGAATCCGTGAACTTCATCTTCAAATATCACACACCATTGAAACTTCACATATTGTTAATTTACTCACTAGGCTGGCATAAGAAAACAAAAAAAAATACTTGGCTAAAATATCAGATAACTTAAAAACTATGCGCGACCATTTAGCGCTACGACAAAAGTCAACAACAAAAGGCCATTAAGTAAATTTACATAAATCAAAATTATGTTAGGAACTATGTAAAAATTAAGTAAAAAAAAAAAACTAAACAATAGAAAACAAATCCGACAATAGAAATCGATCGACAGCAAAGGCATTGAATCTGAGGCATTTGTAGAATATTATGTTGAAATAGCAAAGTCAATAGATTGATTTTAAGGAAGAGGGCAAAATGAGGGTGTGCTGAGTGCTCAACGAGAATCTGAAGGTGTCGATAATTTATTATTATTATTAGCATCGCATTGTGGAGCTCCATTGTCTGGGCTCGGCTGCTGAGCTCGCTTCACTGAGCTTCTCCTCGTCAATTTATAAGGTCTTAGCATGCATAAACTCATCAGGTTTAATAGGTAAGTAAATACTGATGAATCTACACCACTCAATCAAATTAGATGCGATTCAAAATCTTGGTTGGACCAAGATATAATTGTATCTTTACTTCATTCGAAAAACGAACAAAATTTCGACACTCAGCCTGGCATTTGCATTCAAAAATTCCAATACTTCGATTTTATTTATTTTGCCCAAAACAAAAATATTAAAAAGTACAACAAAATTGAGCTAAATTTCCGGCTGCTCACACAGAATGTCGCTCGCCCAACAGTATTCGAGTATATCCGAGGAGGTGATGGAATATCTATTCGATCAGAAGATCAGGGAACGTGATTTGATTGCCGAAAAGGATGAAATCAAGCAGCGTATGAACAAAATCGAAGAGCAATTGGCTTTGTTGCACAATCGTGACGACGACCAGACCTGCATGATAGCCATCAACAACGTCTACGAACTGAGCACAGTGCGATTGGTTCGAGAGTCTTTGCTGGCCAACCTGACGGCCTGCATGCCACCGTATCTGAGGTTGCACCGCAAGCTATTGCGTCTGCAGCGTCACATTCGGGAGGATCACAGTGTGTTGTATGCGAATTTGATCACAAATCCGAGTACTTAATGCCGTGGACAGCTTCAATTGGCACTCACCGACAATACACATTAAAAAGACTTGTGTGGAAATCAAATCGTTTCATTGACTCTACTGACATTAGTTTCTTATGCCCTTGTTGCCTACGGCTACCGGGTACAAAAATAACAACATCCCACGACAACTTCGGTTGAATTTTTCTTGCGAGTTGGCGGCGAAAAGGCGTCGTCTGCCATGTCCAACTTGTCATAATTAAATGTGTAATATTTGTCTTCCCTTTCGACACCTTTTTACTCTAGCTCCGCTCCCCAGCCAGCCAGCCCAAAGCCTCGTCGTCTGCTCAACGAGCCATGAGCTGCGCACGCGCTCCCAACACCAGCCAGCTGCTGGTGGGGCAATGGTGGGGGCAATGTGTGTGTTTTGTGGGGGCAGACGGCGGCGTGTAAATTGTAAAAATCATGCACATTTCATCAGCGTTGCGTCTATGCCCCTCCAACTCGAATGCAACACGGAACGCGTTCCGCTTGCCTCGCTTCAAAAGCGAAAAGTGCGTCGTCGGCTTTTTGTGGCCCATTGTAGTGAGCGAGTACGCGTATTCCCCCTCCACCCCTCCCCCCGTGCTTTATGCGTTTTTAACTTTCGTTTCTATGGCTCTTTTTCCCTCGCGCTCTTTGTCTCGCTTTTTATGGTTGTGCACTATAATTCATGGCTGGTGATTTGGATGCTGGCTGGCACGTGCTCTCTACCTGAGCATTTGGTAACTTGCCTGTAATTCCAGATAACATAATCTCTATGTCGCTTCAAACTCTGATCGACAGACAAAGGGGGAAACTTCGCAGCGCTGCACTTTGGATAGTTATCGATGGCATAGCGAGCAGATTATCAAAAATAACCAACTAATCGCGAACTTATCAACTGCTGGTCATTTACTTCTTAGACGTGAACTTATCAGCTGGTTGTCGTTTATTTCTTAGACTTTTTGCTAAATGAATTCATCAGGCATTTCAACGACTAATTTCAAATCAAATCCATAATCCGATTACAGTTAGCTTTAATGCGCTTTAATTGCTTCAACAAATACTGCAATTAATCACTAACTTACGAGTATTCGGCTGCAGTTTCAATTCACTCCGATATCTGTGCCCATTTATGACTATTTTTCACTGACTTAAAACTCCATCAATATCCAACCATTAAGTAAGTTCGCTCGCCCAATTGTTTGTAGTTTGTGTATTTGCCTTTTGTGTTGGGCCGTCCCTTGACTCGTGCGCTGGGTTGTTAACAAGTCTGATTAATGGGCGCGATTAGCATAAGTAAACATTAAGTAAATTGTGTATGAAATACGCTTTGCGACAGACACTCAATCGTGATTCAATATTAGATTAACCATATTGCGCTATGGCGTCAAACAAGAGATTTACTGAGAATTCCGAACAAGTGCAGAGGCTGAGTGGAAACTGTGTCTCCGTTAATTAAAAAGCTAAACATTAAATTTGCATACAAGCCACAAAATTGGCCACAAAATTGCGTTTGTCTGCGAAAATTGTGTGTGAGGCTGGCCAGAGGCCAATTTGGGGTTTTCAAACGTTGTCACTGTCAACTGTCAGCCGGCAAAACAGCGCCAGACACATAAATACTGCGAAGCCCGCTTGGAAAATTCCCCCCAGAAGATTGGCAGACATACTCTAGCTACACTGCTATTTATCTCAGACAATAAAATATGATAATGTTGGGTTTTGTATTAGAAAGTCCAGCTGCGAAATGCGAAATTGTGGAAATAAATTAAAGCAAAACCATAAAATTGGTGATTGATAGCATCGCGGGCATGTTATTGATAATAATATATCTTAATTCCCTAGATCCAGATAACGAATTCAACACACTCGCGAAAGTTCTGCTCCAAATGGAAGTTCAATGACATAGAACATGTTAAATGGTAGCAACTAAAAAACATTTCGAAAACTCACCTGTCTATATGGAGTCATTCATTAGTCCAGTAGGTGTTGTGATATTTCCAGAAATTGAAAGCTGCAAAGAGCGGAGACAAAGGAAAATCGAAATGTTAAAGATGTTGATTAATAGCATTTACCTAATCCGCAACCACTAAATATAGACGGAATAATTAAGGAGACTGTTTTATTGGCCAACATTAATCAGATGCCCAGACCCAGAATCGAGACGATCGAGGGCCTCTCGAGCGTGTGCCACTCGACAATCGCCCCCACGCGAGGTAATACAATGTATAATGTGAACACGATCCCACACATAATCTGGCGATTGCCGTGATAGCGAGCGCAATGGTGTCATTTTGATATGCGATGTGCTGCCAACGCCAAAACGGCGCCCCCATGCCACGATCCATAGTTGGCCTAATCGCCGACTTGGCCAACTCGGCTCATCTCGCAGCTCTGCAAGAGTTCGTGTAAGGCGTGCGTTTAAACTCATTAATACAGCCACTACGATCTGCGATCTGATCCATGCCGATAGGCTCCGTCCTCGATTTATGCATATATCCGTCGCGCACAGTGGTTTGAAAACAGTTTGTTCACATTCTAGCAGCACTTCGGCTAAATTGGGAATTTGAGTTGATTTGATAGCTCCACTATTATCAGTCGGTTTAGTAGCGAACTTTGCATCGCTGAGTTACATTTTCCTAATTATAATTTTGACGGCCAACTAAATAAATAGTTTTCCATTTTGGGCAAGAGCTGTACGAGTATATCTGCCGCCCACTGTGCTGCAGCAGCGATGTGCAACGTGTGCCTGAACAGCACCTCCAAAATTGTAACCTCAGGGTCTGCGTTGGTGTTGCTGTTGTGTTTGGAGGTGCAGTTGCTGCCAACCGACTGACTGGCTGGCTGGCTGGCTGGCCAGCAAAGTCAGATTTTAAACGGATTTATGCATCGGCCGCCAGATTTCATACAAATTTCCTAAAGGGTTTCGTTTTTCACTCGTTCCAGCACAATGTTGCGTGGGCCAAGCCGTTGCTGCTTTTCATTTCGATGCAAGCGGCTGCTGCAGCCATAAATTGTCGATGTTGTTGTTGCTGTTGTTGTTGTTGATGTTGCATGTGGCTTGTGGTTTGTTTCTGTTGGCTGTCGTGAAAGTTGCGTAAATCGCGTGAAGCAGTAGAAGAAAAGTTCAATACTTTTCAAAATAATTGTAGAAAGTTTCTTTTTTTACTTTTCGTATTTTATAGCCACCAGCCCCCTTTCCGCTCCCTATTTATTCACAGTTCCCTGCTCGCTCAAGTGCTTATGCAATGGAGCCGGAGCCGAAGCCGGAGCAAACACAGACAATCGCATATTGTGTGTGTTTTGAGCTGAGATTTTTGCCTTTGAGGCGTGGATTTTGATTGAAACTTAATTGTCTCTCAATTGTGGTTTATAGAGTTTAATAGACACTGACATGATATTAATAGGATGAAATATTGAGTGAGCTTTTTGCCACGAAGCTTTCTTCCACACTTCCACTTATAACAGTTGTCACACGCCCGTATAACAGCTGCAATGAAACTCGAGCGTTATCGCATTTGTAAGGTAAGGATTACTACCGAAAGTAACGATGTCCGGGTAAAGATGATTAATTTGGGTCGAAGCTCGAGTATTTTGTATACGAAGAGTGCTCGTAATGTGGCACAATAATTTCATATTTGCTCGGCTGCGACGATAATAAATATGTATAATGGATAATAACACCTTTTGCCAGATCCCACTGGACCCAGCCGCTGTGTGTAATACATCAAGATATTATGCGCGCAGTTGAAGTTGGAGACCAAGTGTCGTTGCTTGACCCACATACCAAGTATGTAAGATTTAAGTAGAAACCAGGCGTCCGGCCAACTCCCCAAATGAAACTTGAGCGCAACTGAAATCAAAATATCTACACACATGCTGCACAAACTTACAGCGCTGGCGAAAAGAAAATCACGGATCAACTGTGCGATCGAGCGACCGTCCGTCCGACTGTCTGACTCGCCGACAGACTGACCGACTAAGTGACTGACATAAGCGGAGCGTGTTGCCAAAAAGGAAACCAGTCGACTCGACATCGGCTTTACGATGGGAACCAGCGAAAGAAAAAACAACATTTTGAAAATCGAAAACTGTGTTGACGTCCGCTACAGAAGCAATTAGGCGACTCTTATCAACGTCGTTCAGTTTCGCAAATAAATCTCAGCGACCTACTACTGTACCGTTCGTTCAATACGTACCTACGTAAGCATCAGCGCCAAGCCGAAGTATGCAAAATCAACAATTAATATCTACTTCGACGAATAATGCACACACTTACAGTAAAACGCACACAAAATTAAAGCGCTTCAAGTTGTTAAAATTCAATTTATAGTTTAGTAGGTAGCATATGAATAATTTTCACTTTCAAACTTTATGCATTTTCGCCACATTTCGATTAGAAAAATAGTTTATTGTTTCTACAAAAGCTTCCCAATAATTGAATGCGCCTTAAGCTCAAAGCTGTTGTGCAATAAAGTGTGTCAAACGAATTTTAAGTTCTTTTCGGAATAAATAAACACTCCGTATCGAGAGGGTAACGAAAATACGCAGAGCGCAAAAGTAACGTACATAAAAAACATCAACTGTGCATTGCCTTTGAACGACCTTCGCCATTTCGAGTTGCCTTTAAAAGTATTTCGCTGTTGCTGTTGTTGTTGTTGTCGCTGTCTTCTTTAACATTGTACAAAACTTGTGTGTATATAAATTGTTTGTTGCTTTTGTTGGCATTGCCACGGATGCATAAAACATGTTACCGATCGGTTTTGGAGTCGCCTTCGCCTTCGCCTTCAGGTAAACGTAAAACGTAAACATCGAACCTCTTGCGTGCTCATCCGTTTGGCAACATGAAATTTCCGTCAAGTCCCCGCCAGCAGAAACTTGGCAACGCCGCATCAAGTGGCGTGATCTCTCATATGTATATGTGAGTGTGTATGTGTGTGTGTGTGAAGTGGAGCCGACCATTTGAAGGTCGCACAATGTTTTCAGTTGGGGGGGAGAGCATGGGCGAACAGAAAGCGCGCCAAAAAGCAGAACCTGTAGCGAGATGTTGCCGTTGCCAAAGATCGAGTTCAATTTTCAGTTGCACCTAATGATCCACGGAGATTTATGGCAAGGTGTTTTTCGGATCTAAGCCATGTTTGGGTCTTATGATTTACGGCCTTCAAAACGCTCGCAGCTTATTGGAAATTTCCTTTTTGATTGATGTTCTATCATTGTTCGCGGAATTTTCAACAGAAATTGTTAAAGCCGAATAGATTAAAGATATTATTTATCGCGGACAGCACAAAAGCAGAGTGTAACTGTAGATTGTTGCTATTTTGATTTCTCATTTAGCAAATACCAATTCCAATTTGTAAAGAATTCGAGTTAACAACTATATTCGATAAAATTAGGCGCCCCGAATTAGCTTATGCCTGTTAATTAATACGGAACATGTGAGTGATGCTTAAACATTAATTAAGACCAGAAGCAAGACACAATCAAGCCTCAAAAGAATTATTATTATTTAAAATAAAAGCATTCTCTCGCATTCTGATAAATACTTTGTAATTACTGCAATTTGTTTCTCTCTTTTACACTTCTCTTTTTCGTTTTAAAACGAGAGTAACCCTGAGAATTTACAGTAAATCTGCCTACACAACAGCTTTTTCAAGAACATCTCGAGTGCTTTCGAGAATTTTACCTTCGGAATTGAGTTCAAAATGTGCTGTTATGTTTCACTTAAGCACCTCCAGCTGGGGCCTAAGACAATGTGCAAACAAAGGTCGTGACATGTCAGGCGAAACAACAGAATAAAAACAGTTGAACAACATAGTTAAAACATGTGTAAAATGCTCAACTACATAAGCAGAAAATAGTTAAATCACCTCAACACTTAACGTAATTTACATGTGTCGCTTGAGACCTTACGAAAACAATAAAAAGTCTACACACAAAGTGCAAATTCATTTGCATATTAAGCCTCTCGAGCATAACTAATTGCGTGGGTGAGGCTATTAACAATTACTCCACATAAACACATATTGTTTACAGAGAAGGCCGACTGAGTTATCGGGCGGTCGAGCAGATCGAATGATCATCTCTAGTTCCATCTCAATTTCCGTTGCAATGCTATCGATAAGCGGCGGCCATTGTAAATCTGCTCACGATAATTATCGTGCGGCAGCACGTAACCATCACTAACCGCAAATGAAGGGCTCGAGTTGAGTGGTGTGAAAATGTTGTACGCAACTCGATTAACAAACAGCGACTACCAAAAGCCCAAAAAAACAACAAAAATCAAAAAAAAATACTAGTCTATGTGGGCTACCGCTAGACAAGTGAATGACCATGATCGCCGCTGGGCCATAAATGGAGAGCGTGGAGAGCGCCAAGTTGTTGTCGGCCGTCTTTATCAATATGAGCAGCCGTGGATGCAAATTGACAAGCGCAACTCTGGCTTTGTAACTGAACTCAAGTGAAAATGATTGCAGTTGAAAAGCGAAGGCGAAACCAGATACGCCTTCAATCGCTCGATCAGCTGAGCAGAAGAGAAGAGCAAACGCGCAGCGACGCAGCAAAGCAGACAAGAAGTAGGAGACGAAGGAGGAGCTGCGATGAAACCACTCGAAGCACGTCTGGCCGCTTGTCAAGGGGGCAACCGAGTGCAAAGGCGTCAGTTTGCATTCGATGAATTCCAATCACACGCATATCACTTGCCACTTCAAACAAATAAATAACTAACTATCCTCAAGCAACTGACGAGTGATGGACACAATTCGATTACTCGATTGAGTGCGCCGCATTATAGTTTAAGCGATGGAATCATCGAGATCACCAGATTACAATTTAAGCGCTTTTAATTTAAAAGCAAATATATAATATTTTATATACAATAAATATATTTATTAAACAAAGATCATTATATTATTATATTAAGATCAGTTTAAACTGGGCCGACTTTAGAATAGCGATTAAGCATATCTTGTACTTCCTGGAAGACAAATATGTTTAACTATTCTCAAGCAACTGACGAGTGATGGACACAATTCGATTACGCGATTGAGTGCGCCGCATTATAGTTTAAGCGATGGTATCATCGAGATCACCAGATTACAATTTAAGCACTTTTAATTTAAAAGCAAATATAAAATAATTTATATACAATAAATATATTTATTTTAAGTTTAAAAGGGACTGCGTTTAGAATAGCGACTAGGCATATCTTGTACTATCTGGAAGACAACTAAGTTTAACTAAATAACTACTCGATTGAGTGCGCCGCATTATATTATTATAAATGATAAGATCACCGACATTAGAGATTACAATTTAGGCACTTTTAATTTATAATATAAAAGAAAATATTGTCAATATTTAAATATATTTATTATACAATGTGAAAATCAGTTTAAACTAGACTGCTTTATTCACGTAACGAGTTTAGAATAGCGATTAAGTAGATGTTGTACTTCCTGGAAGACAACAATGTTTACGACCACGCAAACACATCGTTCAAGTAGCTGCCAGCTATATGTTGTGAGTGTAAGAGTATTGCGCCAATAAAATCGTAATACACATGTCTAAAACCCGACAACAGTGCTGGGATCTATGTCAGCAAGTTCTTCGGCTATTAAAATCCATTTGTTGACTCAGCCTTGAGCTCTGACCGTTGCTGTCGATGTTGTGTTGTGTTGTGTTTTGTTGGTTAGCACCAACAAAGCTGTTCATTCATCCAATAATTGAAAGTTGCACATAGATTGGGAAAATACTTGTATATATGTGCTATTTACATAGAGAGGAGTCTGATGCCAGTATATACGACTACATATAGCAGGAAGTGCAGCGTATGGTAGCAACATTTGCTCTTGTTGTTTTTTGTGCAAACAAATGTAGCTGGAGGCACACATTGAGGCATGCTGCCGGATGATTTAGTAGGCGTTGCAACATGCGCCATATGCATGCAGCATGCAGCATGCCCATCCACAGCGAGCAGCCACTTAAAATTTAAAAGGCTGCCACAACACACACAACAACAACACGACACACACTCAACTGTTTTTGCCTTGATGCGCAGCAAAGTTTTCGCGCCTGCTTTCAATCGTTGCTTAGGGTTTCCTCCTTCTCATGTGGGCAGTCGTCAATGTGCTCCGCTACCCTGCCCCCCCCCCCCCTCTCCTGCTTGCCACATGCAGCTTCCACAGCCTCCGTTCGGCCTCATTGGGGGCAACGCATGCGCAATTTACGCGCCGGCTGCGCTGGCAATAAATTCATAAAAATCATTAAGCAGAATTTAAAATCCAAAAGACTTCTCTGCACATGTGCAACCCAAGGGAATCCGCTGGCCAGGGGCGCAGGGGGCAAAGGGACAGACCAGTTGTCGCATTAATTTCAAGCTTAAGCGCAGGAATCAAGCCATAAATGCAATCTTAAGCGCACCGCAAACTCATAAATTGAACTCAATCCGAAGCCAGCTTAATGCAGTTCGCGATGAAGATGCAACCAGGTGCAGTCATCATACATTTGATACGATGTGGGATAGAAGAGGTTGTTAGAATTCCAGGGAATAATATCGTGACATTTATTTATTGTTGTGGCTGCATCATGATGGGTTTATTGAAAGCCAGACAAGCTGCAACTCACATATTATATTCCGCAACAAAGTGTTGAACACGTTCATAAACTATGTAGATTAGATTGTCTAGTGAGTCAAGCACTACTAAGTGAACTTGGAAAACAAGTCAGGAACAATTTAAATACGTTAATGGTCGACTAAAATATTTCGAAGTATAGATTTGTATGATTATCTTAGCAGTATGAAAGCTTGTTAAAAGTGTACTTAAAAGACCCATTCTTGGCGCATATTTGAAGCTATAAGCTATAGATACTTTCATAAAACGACATTGTCGGAGATTGCTAAGACTTTTGAAGCTGTTCTCATTGCGTCAACCGAGTGCCAACAATCTATCAGCACTGATCATTAAGATCTCATCTTAAAATACAGTGCGCACAATGTTCATTGAACTACGAAGTAAACGGGTAATAAACTAAAGATATAAGTCAATGCTATAAATAAATATGTCTGCTCTGCCAGCATTATGGCCGAAACGGGCCAAAAAATAAGCGGAAAACAAAGGCAATCAACAACGAAAATTTTGCATGCTGCGCATGAACTCCAAGAAGACACAACAAATGACACCACAAAACTGAAAAGAACCGAACCGAACCGCAACGAAAACAACAAAAAAAAATCATTTTAATTTTCAGCTACGCTTCGCGCATGTATTTCAGATACCCTAACTTCAGAGTATTGTTAGTTTGTGCATTGGGTAGATAATTCGCTAGAGAGCAAGGCAATTTACCTGAATCAATTATTAATCAGAGTTAGGCAGTTTTTTTGTGCGTATGAAGCGTATTAAGGGTTCGTTTCATTGGCTTTCTTTTGCTCAAGTTGTTTGGAAGCATTCGCAAGGCGTCAACAGCATATTTTGTTTATACTGCTTGACAGACAAATAAACGAAGTATGCCGCAGAGGGTGTGGCAAATATGCGCAGCTTGCAGATACAGCTACAGCTAGGGAGCCAAAGATACAGATGCGTATACAGATACAGATACAGATACGAACGATCCACGATATAGTGTTATACGCGTACTCTCGCACTCGTGCTCAAATATATACCATATATATATGCATATTCATATGAGCATATGGCAAATTTATGTGACATTCGCATTGGAAATTAACAGCGGACTGTTTTAAATTAATGTTGACACTTGTTGGCTTTGCATGTCTCTCGCTTTACTGCGGCAAATAACTCATTAGAAACTCCGAGCACCGCCTGAAGCCGGCTCAAGGTTAAACCTTAAAGGGGGACTTTAACGCTTCGGCTAACCCCCAATAAAGAAAAAACAAAAAACAACCGCCTTCGTCTTGCAGTTTATTCTCTTTTACTTTTTTGTTGCTCGTCTTTTCTGCTTTTAACTCTGTTTTTTTTCTGTAAAACAGCAGCCTCTGTTTGTCCAAACAAAAGCGAATCTCATTGTTGATAAATCTTTTGAACTCGCCCCTTTCGCTTGCCACCATTCAACTTGCAAGTCCACGAGGACTTGGTTTTATCGACATGTCTATATCTCTCTTTATTCCCGCAGCTGTGTCGCATGATGGAGGCTGCTCTGTAATTTGCTTAAGCTCAGCAAGTATGAACCTTTTTGTACTCTAACTTGCTTCTTAAAAGATCTTCTCAGAGTTTGATTTTAAATATATTATTATTTATTACGAGTAACTTGTTAAATTTGTGCTGCTTCGCAGCTCTCAGATACGTCTAATAAATCTGGCAATGCAATAAAATTGTTTCCTGAACTTTATCCAGCTCTTAGCTTATCGAATTTGTTTTCGAGGTAAATTAAAGTTGCTTGATCCCAACTTTCTTTGGCCACAGTCGCTTCCTAATGCCTAATGCCAATCTGGCCGAAGTCATAACACGCATTACTCATCTGGCCATAAGTAAGTATCTCTCTGGCTCTCTGACGGCCTCGCATTACAGCAGTTGAGCTAAAGCAGGCTTTATGCCGACTCTAGCCATGGCTTAAGTAGCAAACGATCATCGTCTGGCTCTGCACAACACTCCTTCGACCACATGTGGTGTTTGTTGTGCACACACACCAGCACACTCCACTACCATATCAATGCGGTTTTCACCGCGTGTTCTGGCAAATGTTTGCCATTTGACAACAGCAGCCCGCGTTGTGTTTTCTCCAATCTTCGGCGGCCGATCTTCGGTTTCGGTTGCGGGCTCTTGCCAACATTTCTATTATTTATACCAGTTCAGCATTCAACATCAGCATCCAGCATCAACGCAGAGCTCATCCAGTTTTTCACACTTTCCATCTGGCCGCTGGCTGTGGAAGTGTGCGGCTCTTGTAGCAATTAAAAATAATTTGTTTGTCTTGTTGTGTGTCAAAACTCATGAAAATACATCATAATAATAATATTATTAAAGGAGCAGCTCCAGCACAAGGATGTTGTTGTTGCTGCTGCTTGTATTTCATTTCGCGATACATGCCAAGATTAAGCCAAGTTGACCCCAAGACAAGCCTTGCTTCGCAGTGATCTCGCTGACCACATCCCATTAAATGTGCGCTTTATACCACACTCAGGGGAAAGGGTGAACGAGAGTTTTAGTTTTTATTATTCTTCATTCTTGTCGCACTTTTATTACCCTCTTCATAACTAGCTTTCGTAGAGATTCATTTGAAGTAATTAGAATCTAATTACGAATTTAACTCTATGTAATAATTTGGTTTTTTAAGAATTTATATTTGTTCATATTTCGTTAAACTTGCTTATGAAATTTCTTCTTCGGCGATTAAGTATTTTCAAACTTTTCAGCTTTTGGGGAATTTGCACTCTATTAATAATCATCTTTCTTTTTTTTAAGAATTTATATTTCATTAAAATTGCTTTACGAAATTTCTTTATAGCACCATTTGTTCTTTTTTACACAAATGATTTCTTTGCTTCGACGAGTTACTATTTTTTACCTTTCCAACATTTTGAGTATTTACACTCTTATAAATTTAAGTCTTTGTACTAATCTGTTTTTTAAGAATTTATATTTAATTAAAATTGCTTCATGAAATTTCTTTATAGCATCATTTGATATTCTTTGCTTCGACAATTAACTATTTTCAAACTTTTGTCGTATTTACACTCTTGTAAATTTAAGTCTTTATAATAATGTGTTTTTAAGAATTCATATTTCATTAAAATTGCTTTTTTATGAAACTTTCTCTATAGCACCATTATTTCTTTTTCACTCAAATCACTTCTTTGCTTTGACGAGTACTTAAACTATTAGTTAGTTTTATTACTGTTAGTTTTGGTTCTTTAACATTGATGTCAAGCGTTTTTCAATGGCTTTCAGTCGCTTTTTCCAGCATAGTTTTTTTAGCACGCTTTTGAAATAAATAACTTGTTAAACCTTTGTCAATTCCAGTCAGTTGGACTTCTTTCAGTTGTATCTATATTACAGCTGTCATACACTTGACTTAGGAACTGCCCCATAGACTTGAAACTTCCGAGAGCTGAGGCCTTGAGAGCTTTTGTTAACTGGTTATTAGCTGCGTTATTTGCGTATTGCCAGAGCCCGATTCAAGTAGCACTTGAGAATGCTGCAAAATGTAAACCTTTTTGCTCAGTTCAGTTCACGACTCGCCTCAACTCAACTCGGCGCGACTCAGATTTTGATTGAAAGGCAAATAAGCTGCCGTTTCAAAGAAAACAAAAAAAAAGGGGTTGGAGGATGGGAGTATACGTGGAGTATACAGACAGTCTGTGTATAATGAAAATCCATCTTGATGACGATGACAGCGGCGACAATGACAACAACAACAACAGCAGCAACAAATAGACACGAAGCGCATAAATCATTTGCGTGGACAGAAATGCAAATCTTTGCCAGATTAAAACAAAAGCAAAAACAATGCCACATGAAATGCTCGCGAGCATCAAGCGCGACTCAAGACGGCGAAAAATTAAAACCTAAACCTGTCAAATCCACGCTATCGTGAAGATAAGACCCGTCGACTTCAACGTCTATCGGCTATCATATAGGCAGCACAGTGGGCCCATGAACCAGAATATTATGCTTAAATTTCGATTAAAACAACATCAATAAATTTGTATATAAATTCTTAAATCCATATGCAAATATAAATCTTACTAGCTCAATACTAGTTTTTGAGAAATGTTTAGTTGGCCCCACTGTGCGGTGTCCACATCTCAATGAGTGCGTTCCGACTGTAAGCAAGATGCGGGGAACTGTGTGATTATTTGTTTTAATTAAATGCCAATCGATGTACGTAATTGCGGCACATTAGGCAGCGAAAATCCAACGACAAGCACACAAAGTTTCAAACATCGTATAACTAAAATGCCAGACGTAAGTATTATCTGCTCAAATTGAAATCGAAGCTGACATTAATTGACCAACCTGATAAGCTGGCAGTTGAAAGTCGTTTTCAAGCATCTAACTAAATATGCGAAGCTGTAGGCCTCAGATACTCAGGCTCTCTCAAATCGTATCTGGTCAGTAAAAGGCAGCAAGATAGGCGCCGAGTGGTGCTCCAAGTGAAGCCCACATTCTTGTGAGCCACCATCGATTTGTTAGAAGCAGATTGGCTGATACCCTCTAGACAGTCGAATTGCAAGACAAGGTATGCTGAATAACCTAACTTGAAATTACAAAATGCAATTATATTTATGTTATAGTTCTATCTGATAACTACAACTTTAATCTTGCATATCCACAAGCAATTTATTTTCTTGAGCTGAAATCTGCGAGTTTAATCATCAACTTCCATATTTATATTCTATTTTTATCATCAGCATTAATCTGCACCTACATTAAATTTATATCTACTCCCATCTTCAACCTGAAGCGAAACTTTAATTGTCAACTTGAGTATTCAAAATCTATGCTCAAAGATTTACTTCACGTTGAATTTGTATTTGTTACTTCCATCTTCAACTTTAATAGCAAACTTCAAGCCTCAAGTTCTATCTTCAACTTCGATCTTCAGCTATTAATTTCAACCTCAATTTTCAATTTCCAATTGCAATTTCAACGTCAGACTGAAACCTGTTGATAGATCTAAAACAAGCAGCTGACGCAAATTATCATGCACTGTAAATGTTAATAACAATAAACAAAACAGACTGAAAAGTGTTTTCGTATCAATAATTATATTAATTACAGTAATTACAATAACTATAATTATCGAGCATTATGCCGAGCCAATAGAAGAAACAATAGAAACACGAGAGAGACCTTGGCGTCCGTAAACTTTAGCCAACTTGCACTTTTGGCCAACAATTTTGCCAAAAGCAACAAGCACATTTCAGATTGTTGCTTGCAGTTAACAAATTTCTGTTTTATTGTCTTATTCTTTTTCGCCAATGAAGGTCAAGAAATTAGGCGAATACTTTTGTATCTCTACATTTGGTTATGGTAATTGCGATTTGTTGATTTAGGCTCAACGCGAGCTACGGCCCCAGGGCTGTAAGCCACGAAATGTTGGTAAAGGTCAATGATACGGTTACGGCTTCAAGTATTTCCTATGGGGCGTCGCTGAATACTTAATGAGCACTCACGAGCTACAACATGACCACAGAGTGGCTTAATTAAGGCTAAAGGTCATTAAGTGAAGGATTTGCCAGAGATCATTTGGAGATCAGTCAAAAGTTTGTGAAAACTCCAGTTGCTCGACTCATTAACCACACAAATCAGCAGCCTGGTCTACAAAAGACCTGTTCTATTGTGTCCGTCCGTCTGCTTATAAAAAGTACTCTATCTGGCTAGAGTAGCTAAATTTTAGATATTCAATGGGGACTACTAGACACCCATCTAGAAAACGCCAGTTGCTGGACTCATTAACCACACAAAACAGCAGCCTAGTCCACAAAAGACCTGTTCTATTGTCTCTCTGTCGATTAAAACGTGTGTCCGTCCGTCTGCTTATAAAAATGACTCTATCTGGCTAGAGTCGCTAAATTTTAGATATTCAATGGGATAAACACCCAACTATAGTAATTTTAAGTTCAGAAAACGTTTCCCCTTCAGCTGAAAATCGAGTAAAGAATTTTCTGTACTCGTGTCTGGTGCACTTGTAAAAATAACACGTCACTCTTGATCTACAGCTGCATTCTTTTGTCCACCGAAATACCGTGTCAATTGTCAAGCATACCCCATTGATCGCCCCCACGCAGGCAAAGCGCGCTGTTGTTTGTTGTTGCTTTTAATTAATGATCGTTTCGTGCTGCATTGCAAATTAATCAAAATCCTTAATTAATTGACAAAATGGCATATTGAATAGTGTGCACTTTACGGCTTACAACAATTTATTATCAGATGCAAATCGCTGTCGCCAACGTGCAAATTGCCTAGTCAACTATTGCCACCGGGTATGCCCGCACCACAACTCAATTTGTGTGCGTTGCAAGTTGCGAGCTGCGAGTTGTGTGGGTAGCGCTAGAAGGTCGCCCTGTGTGGGGGCAACAGATATAACAGCCAAATCGTTGAGAATGGGCCATTAGGCTTTGTTTCCACTGTGCCAAGAACAATTGAATTGATTTATGCATGAAGCTCAATAAAAATGTATAGACTATTGACTATTATTGGATTATTTTATTCGTAGTTGTTTTATTTATTATTATTTAGCGTTTTATGTGCGCCACTTACATGACGATGATCACGATGCTGCTGGCGATCATCATCGTTTATCTTCGCATGCGATCGTGGCGTGCAATTAGAAAATTTATCGATTTTCCAATAGTTTCCGTTCATGTATAAAATCTATCATCTCCTCAACTGCACCAACCCCCCCCCCCCCCCCCCTATCTGCTGACCAGTGCATGCAACATTTCATGCTAGAATTCTCAAAACCTGAGTTCGTGCTCTTGGCCAGATGCACTCATTAATGCATAATTGTACACAATTAACTGGTGGACGCCAAACGCAGGCGGGGCTGGCGGAGGGGGGGAGCTTAGGCTAATGCCAATGGAAATTGCCAATCAATGTGGGGAGAGAGAATTGCAACAATTTGGCCAAAACGAAAACCGCAGCCAACTTCGATCTAGATGCAGACACAACAGAGTTGCTCGCTGGCAATCGATACAAGTCTGAATACGTGTATCTACGAGTACGTTTGTGTTTTCGTACCGAGGCGTACTCAAGCCGTACACTCGACAAGTACTCGTAGTAGTACTCGTATTCATACTCAGACTCACACTCAGACTCTTGCTCGTACTTGTATTTGCTCTGGTTTTCTTTTCATGTCGCCACAAAATGCAACGCGTGAGCGATTTTCCTCAACGAACGTTGTTTGTTTAAACTTTTAACGCTTTTCAGCTTGACTTGATTTTGGGGCGTTCGCCGTATTGAAAAAACTTAAGACAACAACAACAACAGCAACATTGGCTGCAATGACGTTGAACTCGTTTTCCCACGTTGGAAATTCTTCAATTTGCATGCCACAAATGCGCAATCACAACTGACACCTTTTCAGCAATAGATACACGTACTACACTCACTTCAGATACACTTTGAGGTTGTGTCTTGAAATTCCGCAAAAATGTCGAGTGCATCAACAGCTTTTTGTTTATTATTTGCGTTTTATGCAAATTTCTCTGCAGTAATGTGAGAAATGTGCAGATATCGATGCCAATCGATCTACATTCGTCAAACAGTTCTATTAGTGTCTAGAAAACTCTATCAATCTATTTACAGCACAACATTGTAATTTGGTGATATGCCAGCATTAATATTTTGATGCTTAATTTCTCTTTTGGTCTCCCACGTTCCCGAAAAAAAGTGCTTACTCTATGTGCGACTCATTGAACAAGCAGCAAATGTACGAAATCATTAAGAAAACAACTGCAGACATCTTTTTGCCCACATGCCTAAGCCGAAGCCATAATAAAGTTTTGCCAAAATGTACTACGAATACTATAAATAGAGAAAACAAGCCAAGACATTCACAAATCAAAAAGGTGTGTGACAAATTTTGAGCTCAAAATCATCATCAAAACAATGCGAAACAGGCAAACAAAACAAAAATCTGGCAAGAAATTGACACAGATTTCTCAAGCATCACATCCCATTGTGAATTTCTAAGCTACTCGCAGTTTTGTGAATGAAACAAAATTATGCTTGTAGTATATAATTTCTCTAGCCGTTGTTAGATAACAATTTGATGACTGCAAATGATGATTTTTAGTGTTTTTCTAATTGACTAAACACAAAAGTTACATTTTGTGTTAGATACAAGATGTGTTTTTGTTTAATCTGTGTTCGAACTAGCTGAACTGGTTCCCTCGCTGAACTGGTAACGCCCCAGAAAGGCCCTCGCGTGCTTCTCTTTCCGGTCGAAAACAAAATCCGTGTCAAAAGTGTTTTCAAAGTCAAGACTCGAAAACCGGATCTAGCTAAACTCATGAATATTGAAAACACTTTTTTTTTTAGATTTTGCTTTTTTAATTTTATACAAATTCAAACGCGCTACTTAATTACAGCGCGGTGAGTTAGCGTAGGCAATGTGGATGGATCTCCTAGCCAGGGGTTCAGTCAACTCGAAAATACATTAATCCATAGATAAACATAGCGAAACAACAACTCGACTCCAAGCATACGTATCTCTGACATTATGATAAATGCGATGCGGCTCATTAAATCAAACCGAAATTATTTTTGCCATTTTTGTGTTGTTGTTGTACCATTATTATTACGACTATTATTATTATTTTTACGAGTGAGAGTGACCGTGAATAGTTTATGCTTTTTTAATTGTTAGCTCTTGTGTCGTGTGGCAAAAGCGGAAAAAATATGATTTATGTTAATTCGTTTTTTCTTTGCCAAAAAAAAAACAACAACATCATAATTAAGCTGTACATTACATTTCCACAGAAAACAGAAAACCGCAGATACAAGATTTATTATCACCTGAGCTCTTTATGGACACATAGGATTGTTAATGTTTGGCTTGTCGATTTTTTTTGGTCTCTAATATTTATTAATGGACTCGCTGGGAAGGTTACGCCGCTAATATTTTATAAATATGGGTCACTGGTTTTAATTTTTGCATATGCTAAATTAATAATTGGATTGCTGTTAGCTTACTTTGATATATTTGACAAAAACTGGCTGCAGAAGTAACTTTAATTAAGATCTTGCGTTAGTTATGCAAAAGCTAAACTTGTGTTATATGCGGGACAGTGTAAATAAAGCCATACATAGGGTTTATTATGCAAGCAAATTTATATATTACGTTTTCCGTTATAGCAGAAACTCTTTAAAATAATAATGATGGCGGTCTGCTTTGAAGGCGCACCTCCATAAAAAAAAATAATATAAACTTAGTTACCAGTTTTAATAACACAAGCCGACTATTGTTCACTTGCAATTACTTTTCGCTTTGAAGTTTTGCTAAAACTTATGAAATATTATATTTTACTTCACTGTGGAAAGCTGTTACAACTGAACATCAAAGTATTCCAAAGTATTTCCCATAAACTGTAACTTTTCTTTCAGTTGAAAATTGCTTACAGGGTGTTGTTGAGTCTATACGTGTCGATCAACTGTTTGTATGTACGTTCTGCAGCACATTTCAATTGGTAGTCGGCACAACTGGCTGCATAACATTGGCGAAAATGCATTCATCAGCATAATTAAGTCGTCAATATAGTCGTTGTCTGAGCGGAGTGGACAATTTATGTCATTAGCAAATGAACGAGCAACGACTCCGACAACTGCAACTGCAACTGCAAGTGCAACGCCGGCTGCCACTTGGAGCGATGAATTTATCGAGTACATGCTAAACCCAGCCATACCTTGCCGAACTGTTCGATAGCGTATCACACCATAGTCGGGCATTACATAACCTGCAACAATATGTACCGTTAAGCGACTCGTTAATGAGCGCGCTCCCCCTCTCTCTCTCTCTCTCTCTCTCTCTCTCGGTCTGCCCGCTCAGCCTCATTCAACGCACGTAAGCAGCAGAAGAAGACAAGACACGAGACAAGACAAGACAAGACCCAGAAGCACGAAGAAATGTGTGCATATTAAGATAAGAATGCAATGGTCAGACTCCGAGTCCAACTGCAACTGCAACAACAACAACAACAACAATAGCAACAGCAACTGCAGTTGGAGATCAGCGCTCGACAGTGGCCGCCAAAAGTTGGCGGCCAAGGAAAGGCAAGGAATGCCAATGAAGTTTCAGTTTGGGGCCATGTACAACATGCACTCGACTTGCAACTGGTCTGGTCGTCTGTTATAGTCGTAGATTCTATTAAGGGGGGATTCTCTAGGCTTTTGTCTGAGCCGTCAGTCTGGTTTTTCCTCTACTTCTTGATTTCTTTTCTTTTCTTGCAGCATCGCCTTAAGCTCTGAAATGGGTCAATTTAGTGACAAGCGAGGCAGCATTTTTATTTATTTTTTTTTTTGTTAACAATTGTTTTGTTAGCGCGATTGAACTACATGACAAACACTTGAAATATGCCCCTGAATCATAGCAAAATTCTTAACCATATAGTATTGTACGATTAAACAATGTCAAATAGTTGCATTTAAAATGTTAATCACTTGTTTTTATCGGACGAACATTCATTTGACTTGAATACATTTCCAGGAAATACTTTGCACTCGAATTATCGAAAAATATATGTATTTCCCGATTCAAGTGCGCCATATTCAAAAAACATACACTACTTATTGTTGGCGACTATCAAAAGGTTTTGGAAAGAACACAATATGAACTTGTCACCACGTTTCGAACAGATAAACGAAAGCAACGAAACATTGGTAAAACAACGATAACTTTTATCGTAAGCAGAGATTTATGCTAGATAGATAGGTAGGTAAAATTTTGGTGGGCGTGCACTTAACATATTTTCTACGTCGATCCCACCCACAATGGAGCCGTCCATATGCAGAGCTTTGCACTCGGACTTGGACTTGCCGTAATCAATTAAGTCCGAGAATTATGCGACTGACGAGGGCGCTGGCGGTTGGCATTGAAGTGGTCGTGGGGCGTGGGTTCGAATAGTTTTCCGAGTATTTTTTTATTAACCAAAAAAAAATGTGAAAATCAAGAGGCGGAAACTTCAAGGCGTTAATAAATTAGACCAACATGACCGAGCCTGACAGTCTTACTTTTATCAATTGAACAATTATATTTTGTACTTTGTTTTTCTTATATTTTGTGCAATAAGTTCAAGCGAAGGTTTCCCAGTTAGCAAAGCGGCCCACTCGTTTTGGCCAGCACGCAAACTAGTCACGAATCGAACCATACCCTGGCCCAAAGATCGAGCCCAGCTGCGCTATCTTAAAGATGACGCCGAGCAACAGCAGAATAAATAAAGCCAATCCAAGCCATGTCGAGCCTTAACTTATTAATTTAACCCAGTTTCATGCTCGTGATACAGTTCAATAATAAATGGTACCAACTATGAAAGCAATTATCGATTAATTGTAACATGAATCGATAGGATGCAAGAGTCGAATTAGTATTAAAAATACCGATTTGTAACTGCGTAACAACTCAGCTTGATGTTATTGTCGAGGTCAGTTTTTTGATACATTTAAAAATAGCCCATTGTCCTCGTCCAACTTGTGTAACATGCGTATCAAAGTGTTCCCATTATTTACTTTTATTTACACACATATGTGTGACGCTTGTACATACCTATAGTAATTCCTGTGAAGCTTTTACGGTATTGCTGTTTTTTTTTTTCGTCAATCAGCAAACTTTCTTTGCACACTATTTCACATTAACAACTCTTCGATTTTTTATTTCGATCAGTTACACAGTTGATAGGTAATTTTCAGAGGTTGTTCACTTTGTTGAGGTGCAGTCTCCGAGACGTTTATGGAAACAGTTCCCTCTCTAATGGGCAATCGATTAAAAACTTTTAGTGTTTAGTAGATGAAAAGCTCTTTATTTGCTGGACAATAATAAGACATAAACAAAAGACGCACAGAAGGATGCCACGAAAAACACACGTCTACAGCGAACGAGCCTTAAACGGCAACTGAACCTGGAACGGAGCTTGGCTTCAAACACTCAACGCGCGAGCTTACACACACAGGCACATTAAGGGGCTCTCTTCAATCTCTCAGTTGTCGTATTGGTGTGCTTTGGTTTTTGTGTGTGTGTGTGGGAGTGCAGAACTGGTTTGTTTGAGTGGCAAATGCTTGTTTGCTTGCTCGATCTGCCCCGCTGCTGCTTCTGATCTCGCTCTCACTCCCTCTCCATCTACATACATCGGTTGGGCTGCTCTCTCGCTGGCGCGCTGCACGTTTTATGCTGCTTTGCCAGCAACTTTTTTAAATTAAAAGCCATCGGCTTGGTTTTTTCGTTCGTTCATTTTATTTATTTTTTATTTCATTTCTTTTACTCATTTTCTTGCGCTTGTGCTTCTGCTTTTGTTTGTCACATAATCAAAACAAACGCGCTTTTCGATCACGATGCGTTCGTTCTTCGTTCTTTGTTTTTGTTTTGACTTCTGGTTGTTGCTGTTGCTGTTGCCGTTGCTTTTTTATTTCGCCTGCCTTCGTTCTCTATACTCATTAACTTTTTACAGCTACTGTTCTCTCTCGCTCGTACGTATGTATGTATGTCCATATGTAATTAATTTGATGGCCCCGAATTGTTGCTAGAAGCGCACACAAGCCGCCCAGATAAGCCGCAACCCATCGCAGGCGAGACAACTCGTAAATTGTCTTTCGTCAAATCAAATTAGCGTCAGAGTTCAATCTGAGCATCCATCGAGCGAGGTGATATTTGTGCTCAGTTGAATCTTTATTAGTTATCTCTGGCTCTTCCTAGCTTTTGGCCTTGCATTGAGGTCACTGCTCATCACAGATTGGGATGTTGGCATTTTTGAACATTGCGAAAGGAAACAGTGGTGACAGACAGTGGCTCCTAGCACAAAACTATTCCCAAGGCAGAAAATGCTACCTGCCCTACGCTGGCTAGTAACAGATAGGAACCGAGCGCAAAACTGTTCCCATGACAACATAGAGTGTAAGGCAAAAGTTAATGACACTTAGGAAGACTCGTAACAGATGTGTTCCAAGTCATTTAAGTGTTCCTTGCGAGTCTACAGTAAGAGTTGTGGTACTTCAGCTGACTAGGGAACGGTTCTGTTGTGCCACATTTATGTAGATTTTTTTGCAAGGCTTAAGAAAACACATTTTATCTAGGTGCAACTCCCACATCGGCTTATGGCGGACTTGTATAAATAACGTTCTGTTGCCGTTCGTGCGAATCCTATGTGGATGCAGCTAGAGATGTGTGCGTGACACGACATCGAATGGCACACCCAGAAAGAAGCGAAACGGAAACAACGCCACAAACCAGTTAAGTTAAAGCTCAAGAAATACATGCGACCCACGTCAAAAAGGGACATGGCAAACATAAACGCAATTGAGCGACATGGGGCATGCAAGCCTATGGGATACACAGGCAGCATGTCAGCGGAATGGAGCTTTGGATGAGACGGAGCTCGAGACAACAGACTGCACATGACAACCTGCAATCAAGCGCCAACAGCCAGCAGCAGCCGCAGTCGCAGCAAGCTGCAGATTCGAGCTTGGGCCCGGCCATCAGCAGCATGCTGCATGCAACAACAACGTACATATAGCGTAGGCAACAAACAGTCGTTGCAACAATGACGCGACATTTGTACGGGGTTTTTCAGTTAAATTATGCGCCAAACAAATAAGGTCTCGCCATCGCCATAATGAAGTTAATGCATGGCCCATAATCAAGTTGCCAGTTGCCAGTGGCAAGTTGTGAGTTTTGCGATGTCGCCAGCCGCACAAAGTCATGGCCGTTGTTCCCAGTCGCCCCGCTTCCCGGCAAGCTGCCAGCATGCAACAGCGGCTGTCAAGGCAACAGCAGAAGAAACGATCACTAAAAGCCGTCAGCAACCGCAAGAAACAATTAAGTTTAAGGAGTTGATCACACACACCAACACACGCAGTTCAATTAAAAGCTTTGAGAACACACAGCTGGTTCATCAATTATAGCGAGCTTCAACTGTTGTGAACCAGCAGCTGGTTCATCAATTGAACCACGCGCCACGATAAACACGGGGTACGCGAAGCCAATGCAAAACTGCACCTGTGGCCTCTAATAAACTTTAATTTGCGATTAAGTGACAATTTAAGTGTTGAAATTTTGGGCAGCCGCAACAGCAGCTGCGTGCCATGTAGGCACGAGCCAAACATATAAGCAGCCGGCTTAAATCGCCAACACTGCCAGAAGATCGCCGACTGCTCCTCTAAACCGGTTGCAAAGCTGCTCCCACAGGCAACGCACAATTTAGCTGATGGCTTTCATGTCGACGACGTCAGTTCTCGGACAGACAACACTCGGGGCTGCAAAACTAAGCCGATGGGGTTCTCTTTCTTTTTTTCAATTTTCAATTCACTGCAAAGATGGCATCGCTCCCATTAGACTGTAAATCGTGCCGCAATTGTCGCTGATTGTTGTCGTCCGTTTTTCACTTGCGCTCTTTCCCAGCTGCTCCAGCTCCCCAAATGTACTCGACGATTTGGTTGATTAGCTAAAATGCGTGCGAATCGGGCAATTGTAGATCTCAGCAATTTATTTATTTATTGTAACCATCAACTGTTCTTTCTTTACACCTTCTTCTGAGATCATGCTTATTTATAGCATCAAATTACTATATGTATAAGATTTCTTAAATAAATGGAAATGTAAATCGAATCTAATGTAATTTACAGAGACTACAAATTTAAGTTAAACATTAGGGCGCGTAAAATGTTGCATATCGAACCACAGTCAGTTCAAGTTCAAAACGAACTATCGAATATCGATGTTTCAAAGTTGCCGTGCAACACATAAATAATGTGACCGGTGCTAGCACATACGTATTTAATTTTTGAAAAATTTTAACTTAAACCATAATAAGTTAAAATAATGTCATTAGGCCATGCTTCAGCACTAAAAATAGTGAAACCACTGTGATGGTATATTTTGGTTTACATGCCACAGTCACACTGTTTCTAGATGGAATTCGAGGACGTAAATATTAATTATGTTGATTATTATTATTAGTAAGTAGAAAGTAAATGAATAATTAATTAGGTATTACGATGAGGACAACCAATGGTTACTCCAACCCCCAAATATATCGAGTAATAAATGCGAATAAAAGACATAGAATGCCGGTAAAGGCGAAATTATCGCCACAACGCGTAAAGCGTCCAGTGACAACAAAATTGAAGACACAAACTGAACGCAACATCACAACGGCAAACGATGAATACGATGAGGACGATTTTTACAGCGATCTAGAAGATGAAGTCGACGATACTGAGGTGTGTTAATATTTATAAAATATTCCTACATATATTACACCAAAGTTATTGTAGTGGCATCCACATCAGCTCAAACAACCAAGGCAAGTAATTAAGACGTCTCCGATACGACCGCTTCTACAGCTGCTTTCGGAAGAATCATCAGCGGAAACTCGCCAGCGCCCAAGAATCCAAACGTCGCCAACTGTAAACCAGAAGGGAAGAGGCCAGACATTAGAGGTCGCCTCAGACGATGAAGAAATAATTACTAAGTTCGAACTAGAAGAACCAAAAATTCAAGATGAACTTCTGGATTTCGAAAGCTCACCAAGTACTGAAGCCCGTAACAAAAACGTGCGTCGATTTCTGTGGACACCGAAGTCAACAAGTCGATTTCTGGACTTGTGGGAGAAGCATCTCAAGGATATTCGTGGCAAGCGCAAAAACACTCTGGTGCACAAGCAGATGGCGATGGAAATGAGCGAATACGGTTTGACACACAGGGAGATGAAATTTAAAATGGACAGTCTTACCAAGAAATACAAGTAATTCTTGTTAAATAGTAATTACGACAAGCTGTAGCTAATTAATATGCATTCTAATTTTCAGAGTGGAATCGGAAAAAATAGCTGCGGGGAAAACGACGAATTGGCGTTATTACAAACGTGTTAAATATCTGCTATTTGGAGAACCCGATTTTGAGCAGATTATGTTCGACAAAGCAGAGTGCTCACCCTTATTTGAGTTTGACCATAGTGAAGCTGACAGCCAAGACCTTGATATTTCCCAAGAAGATTTACAGCTAAAGGAAGAGGTGGAGCAAGAAGAGGAAAATACAAAAGAAGAGCCGCCAGCAAATGTTATGAAAATGCCGGAAAAAAGTAAATATCACGGCAATGTCTTGTGGGATACATCTGCATACAAATCGGACAAAATGCTAAAGATTGAGCAGGAGAAACTGGAGATTGAGAAGCAAAAATTAATGGTAATGAAGCATATATCGCAGAACTTGGCCTCCATTAGTAAAACGCTAATCGAACTGCTGCGCAACACAAAAAAATAAATAATTTTATTAGAAGGACAATGCCTTTTTAATTGATGATTGTCGAAAATATAAAATAAAATAACGCCAAAATGTTAGCAGTCATTACTTTTTTTTGCCTGACTATCAATCAATTAGAAAACTAGTATTTTTGCTGATACTGTGGTATTTTTTAAAAATCGCAAATGGCCACACTGCCTCCGAGCTGTGACAAAAACTGCAAAACAAAAAATGTTTGTTATAAATGTTCAGGAAGAAGAGGCAAAATGCACAGAATCGCAGCTCGATATATTACTCAAGATCCACGATGGACAGTATAGACTTGTGAAGAAGTACAAACGGAGCTCTGTATGGAACGTGTACCGGGAAATCGCTCGCCCTGACGGCAGCAAACTCAAGTGGCGTTACTATTGCACGGGATGCAAGCGGGTAATGCAATCAACCGGCGGCACAACGTCCAATCTGCGAATACACAAATGCCATGTACGATACCTGAAGCAGAACGGTCGTGACAATGCCCAACAACAGCAGCGGGAGCAACGGCAGCAGCGAGAACAGCAGAAGCAACCACAACGCAATCTCGTTAATATCCAACGAGTGCCAACGACGACGAGTAAACAACAAAAATCGCCTTACGAGGAGATTTATCAAGTGAAAACAGATGAATACAGCGATGTTGAGGAAGAAGACCTAGACTTCGACGACGTGCACAGCCCAGGTGCGCATCCGCTTCATGAGGATAGCGTAAGTGCAACCCCCATAGTCCAAATAATTAGCTGCAGTATTTAATTTGTTTGTGACTACCAGGTTGAGCAACTTGATTCGCCGGATGCGTCGGAGATGGCAACTAGTGAGCGACCGCTGCTGAAACTCTTCTCCGAAGAAGACTCCTGGTCACCGGAAATCACCGAGGTGCAACCCATTGAATTGGACCATGTGACGGAGGAGCAATCGCAAGACTTCAGCAAGGAAACAATCAAGCCAAACTCTGCACACTCAATTCATATCGATGCCACTTCGATATCCGAGGCGGAAAGTTATGCTCGTGCCTGGGCGCATGCCTTCCTCAAGCTGAGCGAGGACCAAAAGGTTTACGCGAAGCGTTCGATCGATGAGCTGCTGATCCTCGGGCGCTTGGAACGCTTGAATATCTCAACAGTCACGTCGCTCACAACTAATTTATAAACTACGCACTTAGTACTTAAGATAAAGTTTAAATTTAATATATCATACCATTAACACTTCTAAATATAAACTATGTACCCATGTTCTCCGAATGCAACTACCATTTAATTTAGATTGTCACTTCATTTTCGTTCGTAATTTTTAAATAAGCATTAAATTTTAAAATAACTTGGACAAACTGAAAGGAATTAATTCTTATAAATTTGACGATTCACCTCATTTTATTAAATTTATGTTTGAATTATCGACTGCTCAAAAATAAACGCAACTAATATTAATTGCATCCGACTTCTGTAACTTAACTTTCTTGTTCCCCAATTAATAGTTTAAATAAAGTATATACCCACTTTATAGATTGCATTATTGAATTTTTTTGTCAGTTGCAATACTTTTTGCGATCAATTTGTTACAGTATAAAAATAGCTATATCGGATTACTATAAATTGATTCTTTCCCAAAATTCTCGATTGACCAGTGCATCTGAAACTTCCTGAATTTTGGTTTTATAAATCTTCCCCGGTTTTGCCTTCTAAGTAAATTATGAAATAACTCTTAAATGCGTTTTAATGTTTTTCAATTTTTTTATTTTTTCCAATATATTTTTTTAGTTTTTCTCTTTTTAAACGTTTTTTTCTTTGTTGCATTTTTTTTTTTTGCATTTTGTATATACTTTGCATTTTGCTGTGAATTACAAGTTGTTTCTCTCATTTGCTTTTTTTTGTTGTTTTGCTTGATGTTCGCTTACATTTGTGGGGCTTTCTTACGTTATTCACGCCTGTTATCTCTTTGCTCTGGAGCTTTCGTATTGTTGATGTCTTGTTCCGATAGTGTGTATGCAAATGTGTGTGTGTGTGATATATTTATGAATGTAGGTGTAGCGTATTGAAATCATATTTAATGTGAGGTTATGTGAACATCTTAAGATACGAAACTCTTTTCTTTTTACTTTTAAAATTGAAAGTTGACAAAAACGCACAACAAAACGTGCATGTAAAATTGCAAGTAAATAAATTGTCAAACAATTGCATTCTATAAATATATGTGTATAATCATAATAATAAATATATTTCTTTGCTTTGCTCTCAGTTTAGTTTAGTCTGCATTTTAGTTGATTATTTTGGTTTGCTGACATTTACATATGTATAATACAATTGAAATTTATGCAATTCTCTCATTTTCCTCTCTAAATTTCATTCAATCTCTACCTTTGCGTGTTTTGCCCACACATTTTACACATTTGTTTTGCTGGCGTTTTTGTCCCAGATAAAAGCAAAAAAAGACTCTGCAACTCGATGTTGTTTATCATCTGCTTCCTGTTGTTATTGATGATTGTTGCGGTTGTTGTTGTTGTTGTTGCTGTTGTTGTTTTTCTATGCGGTGCTTTCTGTTGTTGTATTTTGCAGCTCTTGAGCGCCGTTCTGTGTGAGTTTCGTTGGAAAATACGAAGGAAGTGGATGGTTGGAATGTTGCAGGGTCAATAATTGAAATAATAATAGATAAGAAAATAAGAACAAAATAATTAAAAATAAAAATCGAAAACTGTTGAATCAATTGCATTTTGGAAATTGTATGTACACATTTCGTAGCATTCGCATTTGGTTATCCCACAGTTTTGTTAGTTCTATGTTAAGTCAGCGGCAAGCTGTTACATGCATGTTAAAGGAAATGTTAAGAACCAAAGCCTCTTAAGTATACGATTGTATGTGTCTGTGTGTGTGTGTGTTCTGTTCTAGTTGTTAATTATGAGCACATTTTTAATGCATTTTTGCCGTTGTTAGTTGTTGTTCTAGTTGCCTCCACCGAAAGCCATTTTGTTGTTACTAAAATAATTGATGTTGTTGTTGATGTTGTAGTTGCTGTGCTGCTAGTAGTTGTTTAGTTGTTGTTGTTGTTGTGATTGTTGTTTTGTTATCGTTGGTGTTTGATTTGTTCTATTTTTGGCTTTTAGTTCATTACCTGCTGTGGCTGCTGTTCCATGCCACCGCCATTGGGTTTACGATTCTGGCGACGCGGACGGAACGGCTGGCGCGGCGGTCCTTGGCCGCCTTGAACTGCCAAGCAAAAAACGGATGATTAGCCATCTACACAGAAGTTAAGGTTTACAGTTTACACACAATACTCACTGTATTCGCCGCCATCACGACGCGGCGGTGGCCCGTTGCGCCGGAAGAAGCGTCGCTGGGGTCCACCGAGGCCACCGCCACCACCACGACGTGGCTGTCCATCGCCTCCGCGCTGCACACCATCGGGATTCTGGTCGTGCACACCGGGCTCAGCGCTGCCATCGCCGCCACCAAGAACGCGACGCGTCTGACGTGGATAGTAGTTGTTGAAGCGACGCTGTCCGGGTCCACCGGGTGGTCCGCCTGGACCACCACCGCCGCGTGGAGCACCGCGTGGGCCACCGGGTGGACCACCAGGGCCGCCACCGGGACCACGACGATAGTTCTGACGTGGCTGACGTGGTCCGCCCTGCATCTGCTGCTGCTGCTGGCCGTCGAGTGACTGCTGCTGCTGTTGTTGCTGCTGCTGCTGCTGCGGCGCCAGTTCATCGCCTTCGTTGTCACCATCGCCGGGCTGCTTGCGACGATTCTTCTTCATCCAGGGGCGGAAGTTGCGACGCTTGTCGGCAGCAAACTGACTGCCGCGCACCGGTTCGCCAGATGGGCCGGTCACATTGGCCGCCTCGTTACCCTTCTCGCCAATGACCACATCGAACTCAACAAGCTCGCCATCGCCCACCGAACGCACCGCCTTCTTGGGATTGTTGCGCGCTATGGCGCTCTGGTGCACGAAGACATCCTCTTTGGTGTCGCTGCGATTGATGAAGCCGTAGCCGCTCTTCACGTTGAACCATTTGACCGTGCCGGTGACTTTAGTGGCTGCAAGCAAATGAAACAGTTTAATACGCGAACAGACAATATCAACAACATCAATTTTTACAATTTACACATGTTAAGTAAAGTATATTAAGAAATCTTTAAGTACAAAAACATGTACTTATATAAATGTATATAATTAATGATCGGCTTTCATAATTCAAGTCTTGTAAACAAATCTATCTTCTCTAATCAATACATTTGTTGAGCAATTGTGAGGTTAGGAACGAATCACAACATTTGTAATTCAAACGGTATTTGGAAACAGCTTAAAGACACTTAAAAGGTACGTTTTGCGTAACGACATAAATATTTGATATCTTGTAATATAACAATTGCAAAGAAAAGAGAATATATTGTTTCAGACGTCATTATTCTGGTATAGCACATGCTGTGGAAGTTGCGCTGGGTGGCTTGAGCACCAGTGTATACAAATAAAGTTACCAAAACAATGAACACACACACACATGCAAAACAAATGAATTTTACTCTCTTGTTTTGCAAGAGAGCGCGCGCATGGAAATAGAGAGAGGGAGAGAAATAGAGCGCAAGCAAAACGTTGGCGGCTAACAAATTGGGTTGCCAACATTTGTTCGGCTGGGCGCGCGCGCTTACCACGAGCAGCGCGGAGGCGGCGGGAGTCGCCTGCGCCGCCACCGGCAAAAAGTAGAATTTTCATTTCGTTTCTTGTGCCCGCTTTTCTCATGCGGCCGGCGAACGTGTGAATTTGTATGTATGTATGAGCCGCATACAAAATGGCGTCGCGCGTATATTTTAAGACACGCACACACACGCATATTTTCATATATGTATGTATGTGGTATGTAAGCAGCACGCCGCCGTCGTTCATCATTCCTTTCGATTGCTATTTTGGTAGCACTCGCACTGGTCGCCGCCATGTGTTTGCATGAATGAAAATGCAAATTGATTTCGATGCTTACCAATAATTTCCTTTGGTGGCGGCGCTGGCTTGCCCTGCGCTTGCTGACCATCATCCTGCAGTTCTTCCTGGGCCAGCGGTTGTTGCTGTTCAATGGGTAGCTGCTGCTGCTGTTTTTCCGAGTCTGCCATCCTTTCTAGCTACGCTACGTTGTTCGTTGTTCGTCTTATTCCTCAAAACGCGCACAAACACCTACACACACACTCACACGCACGCGCTTCCAAAAATAAAAGCAAGAAAAAATAAAGTACCCTCCTCTTGCGGCGGCAAAGTTTTCGTTTTGCTGGGGCGGCTGGTGCGAATGATAGAGTTTGGTTGTTGCCGCAAAACTTTGTTTTTCTTGACTTGAATTTTTGGCTGCTACACGTTAATTTGCTGGTTGGTGTTGGTATAAGTGCGGTTCGAGTTGTGGCACTCTTTCAACTACCACTTTGATGTTATTTTCGAGTGTGATGTTAAAACACTCACTCGCAGGGTTTTCTTGGCGATTCTATTTTGTTCGCAAGCACAGGAAGTGAAACATGGCAGCTATAGCTAGTGTTGTACAATTTTTCGATTTCAATTGCTCCGCTACAGAGTTGCTTTCATTTTTTCGATAGGTTAACCATTCAATAAAATGTGGATTTTTATGTTGTGCCAGCATGGTTACACTCAACGCACTCATTTCGATACTTGTCATAATTTTCTGCAATGTGACCATAAGTGTTATATTATACACTTGTAACTAAAATTTTGAAAGCAACCCAAGAGCTTTTTTATTTATGTCGAGCTGTAAAATTCAAAATAAATAAGTTAATTGCAAATAAATATTAAAAATGTTAATATTAAAGGTTATGAGTCCGATCAATAAACTTGAATGGTTACAAGAAAATTATCTATATGAAACTTCAGCTTTTCAAAAACTTGCGCCAATACAGTTCATAGTATATATTGTCGAGATAAAAAAGTTGATTATGAAATTTAAGTTTCGGTCACGCTATGCTGATTTCACATCGCAGTCAATAATTTCGTTAATGTGTGAGCTGTTTTGATTCCACAACCCAATAATAATTTGTTAATTACCCTTTTGAAAAGGGACCCACAAACATTAAAATGTGCGGAATAAGCATGACATTTAATTAACGGTGTACGAAATTTGCCAGCAACTAACTATGGCCGCCAATAAAACGCCATAGGGTTTTAAACAGCAAACAAAGTGCTATTGGAAAGGTTGGTATAGTTTACAAGTTAATTTGGATAAAAAGACATTCAAATATTTGGATTAAAACGTTTAAGAAAAACTAAGTGCCAGTGCGAATAATTAAGTGGTAGCTTTTTACTTGGAAAGCGGCAGTGACAACGCTGTTGTGCCCTCAGTCACATCGTATGATTCTTGGCGCGCATTCTGATTGGTCGATCAACTTTTGCATGTTTACTTGCGTGTACATGTGTATGTGTGCGTAAGCGTGCTTGTGTGTTTATTATTGTTGTGTTGTTGTTTTGTTCGTTATTGTTATTGCGCCGCTCGGATTACAGCATGTGTGCCCTGTAGGGCGAGGGGCATGCAAAGAATAAGTAAGTCGTTCATTTATTTTTGTTTATTAGCAGATACGAAATTAATGTAAATAAACAAACACGTCAGCGCTTGAGAAAAAACGAACATGAATATTGATCAGGATATGGACTTCTTCGATAAAAGCTCCTTGGGGCTGACGAACTTGGAGGAGGAGGATGCGCTCAACATCATCAAGGAGATTATTCCATCCGATATGTTGAACAACTTCTTCACTGATATGGACTTGGATCCCGCTCAATTGGCCGATGAGATCAACATGGATCCGCTGCTCGACTATGCTTTAGACTTGCCGCAGCAGTCGCCGGTGCAAGTACAGCCTCAGCTCTCGCCGACGCTGCCCATCCAGCAGCAGCAGCCGCCGCAACAACAGCAGCTTCGTGTGAAGAGCGAGCACGCGTCTCCGCTGCATATCAAGGAGGAACTACTGCTGCACCAGCGACAACAACAAATGCAGCCGAGCACACTCTACGATTCACCTACATTGTACAAGACGGACCAGTTGATGGCCTCCTCCAATGGCAGCTTCAGTCCGCAAGCGTTACCGCAGCTACTCAAGCCGCAGCCGCAGCCCACCATGACCATTCATCACATGGATATGAATCAGACGCTGCCACAACAACAGCAGCAGCAACAACAACAACAACCCACAACCGCAATCCTCTTTGCGTCTCCTGCGAACAATGCCTTTGTCTACCAGGTGCCCATTGAGTCGCCATCGCCGCCGCTTCAAGCAGCCGTCCCAAGTGGAGCAACGGCAGCAAAGAAGCCGCAGCATGCTGCAGAGAAAAAGTGGCAGCCTTATACCGGCAAGAAGTCCTATTATATTATGGCACCCGAGCCAGGGTTCCTCATGGAGCAACCAAACAAAGAATACATTTTGCAGACGGCCGCATCATCAACATCCCCGACTGTGGTCAGTCCCAAGAGCAATCGCAAGTCAACAGCCGTCGAATTGGCACCAACACCGACTCCAACACCAACTGCAGCGCCAGCTACGCCTGCTGTCAATGCCAAGGTGGCCATACAGCGTGTGCAGCCGAAGGTGAAGGAGGTGAAGCGTTCGGCGCACAATGCCATCGAGCGTCGATATCGCACCTCCATCAACGACAAGATCACGGAGCTCAAGAACCTCGTCGTGGGCGATGCCGCCAAGCTAAACAAGTCCGCAGTGCTGCGCAAGTCCATTGACAAGCTCCGGGATATGCAACGTCAGAACTACGAGTTGAAGGCGGAGGTGCAGCGATTGCAGCGCGAACTGATGGCCAGGGACGGCTCGAAGGTGAAGGATCTGCTGCAGTTGGGCAGCAGCGGCATTGTAAGCTCCACATCCGGCTCGAAGAAGCGTCGCCAGCAGTCGTTGGCCTGCGATACGGACGCTGCCTTGACGCCTCCACGCAGCGATGTCTCTGATCCGTCGCTGTCGCCGGTGCACTCGGACATCTCGATGCCGCCATCGCCGTACGGCGGCTCGACGGAAAGCTGCACCAGCGGCAACAGCAGCCAAGACGATGTGCTGGTGGTACCAAGCTCGATGAGCGGCATGGCCACGCACTCGCGTCTCGTCATCTGCATGTTTATGTTTGCCGTGCTGGCGGTGAATCCCTTCAAGCAGCTGTTGCAGCGCGGTCAATACGCCGGTGATGATTTTGAAGACGATTTGGGCGCGCACCAGCAGCGCAACATTCTCAACTACGACACGGATGGTAGCTATGACTTTAACTTATTATTTACTACAATCATTAATGCATAACGCCCCGCAGATGATAGGGATTACATTGGCTGGCATCAGAGCTCCTGGCTGTGGCTCCTGAATCCGCTGCTCATACTGGGCTGCCTGATTAAGCTCTTGGTCTACGGTGATCCACAGCTGGACACGCAAGCGGATGCCTACCATCAGCATAAGCAACGCGCCGAGGCGCACTTTGCCAAGGGCCAAGCTTCGCAAGCTTACGCCGCCTACTTGATTTGTCTGCACATGTTTGGTATCAGTTTGCCCGCCACTAGACTCGAGTGTTATTCGCAGACCTGCTGGCAGTTTCTACGCTTTCTGTTCCATCGTCTTTGGCTGGGTCGTGTGCTCTCGCGTCGCGCTGGCGGCTTATTCTGTAGCTCAACTAGACGCAAGCGTGCCTTGGCTTCGGCTCGAGAGCTGGGTTTGCTCTTCAATCGCCTGAATCAGCTGCACTTAACGAGCAATCGCAACAGCGATCGCAATGGCATTATGCTGGCTCTCTATGCGAGCAACATGGCTGAGGTGGCGCATAGTTTGCTTACGCCACGCGAGATCATCTGTATACACGTTATGACCGCCTTGAGGATGAAGCGCAGCTGTCCCAAGTTGCTGCAGAAGCTCTGCGCTCGCTACTACATGAGTCGAGCTCGCTTGGAATGCGGTCGCACTCGGGCCGCGGAGCAAACGCAGGAGTTCCGCTGGGCGTTCACCAACTATGGTTATGGTTACTGTGCCGCCCATGTGTTTGACTACGAGCTGAACGCCAGCGAGCCGGATGGCTTCTTTACGCGTCTGGTTAATCCCTGCGATCCGGCGGCGCATGCAATCAAGGTGAATCGATCAACTTTGAAGGAATTATTTGTTGATTTTCTTGTTTATATCAGTCGAAACAAAGATATTATCTACCTTAAAATTATTGCCTGCTTTTACTAAATTCTGTTTCTGCTTACAGCAATATCGCGAGCACCTACTGTACAAGGCGCTGCAGTGTCTTGTCGGCGCCGGTTCCCACAAGTCCAACAAATCCACACCGAACAACAACAACAGCAGCAACAACTCGAACGCGGGCAGCGATACCGCAGAACACAGCGGCACCATTGTCAGCAATGTGCTCAAGTACACATCGCTGTTACGGGAGACGCTCTGGGCCGATGACGATGATCGCGATACTAATGTGGTGTGGTGGATTAATGTGCTCGAGATTGCTGTGCATTGGATGCTGGGCGAGGATTCGTTGGCGGAACAACTGTACGAAAGCATCAAGCAGCTGCCGCCGCAACTGCAGCAAACCAGCGACAACGAACAGCTGCCGCATGCGCTTCACGCCGTGCTGCTCGCCAAGATGGGTCTGCTCATGTGAGTTTTGTGCGAGATTCCAGTCATTTTGCGTCAACTTATCAAGCATATTGCAGGAACAATGGCAACACGTTGGACAAACGCTTGAAGCAGTTTGTCAATCAGCTGTGCGACGAGTCCAGCGTGCGACTGCAGGAATGCCTCACCGTCAATCGCATCACCAACGCCAAGGGCATCAAACTGGTAAGCAACTCTCGACCGCTGCACAGTGCATGCCGCCAAATACCGCCAATCCTCTAGAGCTGTCACACGAAGGTGCATTGTAGTCGCATTGTCTGTCCCCTGTTTCGAGCGAGGCAATACAACTGCAATGCAAGCTTCGTGCAGCTTCCCAGCAACATCAGCAGCAGTCGCACCACCACCACCACCACACGGCTCCCGATATGTGTGTGCGCTTGATCTAATTTGGTTTCTTCTGTAGTTATTCCAGCTGCTGACCTGTGACTGGCTGCTGGAGACACGCACCGCTTTGTGGGAGCTGGAGCACATGACTATCGAGGACGATGGCTACTATCAAGTGCCTGGCGATGTGCTGGAGAAGTTTCAAACCGACTTGAACTCGCTGCGCAGCATTGTCGAGAATATTCCTGTAAGTTTGGCATATTTCACAAGTGCTTAATGATCTTCTGAATACAATCTTGCTGTTCCTCCAGAATGCCCAATCGCGCATCTATTTGTATGAAGCAGTGTGTCGTCTGATGGCCGGCGCCTCGCCGTGTCCCACCCAACAACTACTGGACCGGAGTCTGCGCTCGCGTAATGCCCACTCCTCCATCTTTTGTGGCAGCAAGGATCGTCGTCATCAGAACTTTGAGGGCGGTGAACGAGAGCGTGCGGCAGCCATGTACGTGGCCTGCAAATATCTGCCGCCAGCTCTACTGAGTTCGCCGGGAGAGCGAGCTGGCTTGCTGGCTGAGGCGGCCAAGACGCTGGAGAAAGTCGGCGATAAGCGTAAGCTTAAGGAATGCTATCAACTGATGAAGTCCTTGGGCAGCGTAGGCGCCACTGTCAAACAGTGATCCATGTCATAATGCCTTTAGTGTGAACTGTTCTGCAACAAAAAGTGCAAAAGGACGAACTTGGATAGTGTCCTGCCTAACCTTCTGTACACCTTATACGGTTTATCTTGGTAATTTCAGTTTAAGTTACTTTTAAGTTTAATATAGTTTATTTGTTCTTAAACGATTACTATAATTTTTCTGTAACGAGCACATATATTTATTACAATAAATATTTCAACAGTTTCTTTGCATGCAGTTAACAATTCGAATTATTTATTGACACTTCAATTTAACTGACCACCCCTCGAATTAGCAGCAAATAGCGACTTACTAGGGATGCGTGATGAAGTTGATAAAAGTTGGAGATAGGTTTCAAATTATTATTGATAGACAATAATTCCTATAAAATAATTTCCAGACAAAAGAAATAAATTTTTATAGCGTTTAGTGAATACTGCTAAATATTTAAATGTAATATTTATTTAGAAATACCAAATTTAATGTTTTTTGTCAACGTGCAATAAATATTGTATTGTTCAAAGGAACAACTTCAATATAATGAGGATAAAGGTAAAGTGATCTAATACAGATTATCAGTTAAAACTTTGTATTCAAGTCAGATTCAATATTTATCGAATAATTACTTAATCGCCTTGTAAAATAATGCAATTTAGCGAAGGTACAATGCGTAGCAAAATTCAATGATATGTCTAACCTTTTATGAATGCAACCCTAATACAGACGCCCATTATTTGGCCCATATATATAGCCCCTATTTGGCATCTGATATTGCAGAGGTAAGCAAGATGTCGGCCATACTGGTAACAACCACTTATTGGTCAACCGTTTTAAGCTTTCTTGGTGAGTTGTGCGCTGGTTAGTTTAAGAATAAATGTAACAATTAATTGAAATGATGTAGCACAACAGTACTTGATAGAGTCGCATTCTACATGCATTCTGCGGCATGCAAATTTCGACGTACGCCTGGAGACGAACCCACCAGTTGCCGTGGTCCATTTGGAGCCAGAAAAGTGGTTTAGCTTGGAGCACAGCGCAGACTTTGAGCGCAAACGTGCAGAGCTCGAGGAGAATCGTGTGGAGTGCAATGAATGGATACTGCGCCTGACTTTGGCGATTGAGAAGACACATTGTGAGGTGAGCTCAATCCAGGAATACTTCGTGTTTGCTGTGGCGATCCGGTGTGCACAAACCACAAGCCGTGCGTCGCCAGTCGAGCTGCAGCAACTGCGAGTTAGTAGTATGCCGCAACTGCAATTGAAAACCGATATAGAAGTGTGCAAGACTTTCAATTAAGATTCCAAAATCAACCTGATTTTGCAAGTCCTCTGTTGCTATCGACTCCATAGTGAGCAACAAAGCAGGACGTGTTTTTTGTGCGCGCAACACTTGCTGCACTGCACTAATGAATTCCTCCAGTGGTTCGTCCAGCCAGCGCTTACCCAACTTTAAGTGCTGCAGCTTGTGGCAATTGCTAACCACATCCAGCAGCTCCATTAGACTGACCGCTGCTTCAGTGCACTGCAAAACCAGGCACTGCAGTTTCTGTAGCTGGCACAGGTTGCTCAGTGCTTCCTTTGGCCACATGGGGCAAGCGAGCATCTTGAGATTGAACAGCGCTGTTATATACGCCGCCTGCTGCGGCTTCACCATGGTTAACTGCAACTGCTCCAAGCGATCTGCATAACGCTTGGCCAGCATGCGAAACAGATTGTTATTCACTTGCGTGAAGAGGCGCCAAATCAAATTTAGCGATTTCAGTGCTGGAAAATCACCCAGGTCGCCCAGTGTAGTCTCAAAGTTCTCCAGTGACAAATGCTCCAGCTGCGGACAGTGCTCGGCGAGTGGAGGAAACTGTCGTCGGGTGGCGAATCTTAGCGAAAGCCGGCGCAGTGCCGACAGTGCCTGCAGCTGCTGCATGAATTCGGCATCCAACAGCTCCTCGTCGAAGCCATCAATATGCAGCGCCTCCAGCTGCTTGAAATGCTGCAGTTCCAACACTGAAATCAAAAGGAAGTCAATACATTTAATCCAAAGAGTTGTTGATTGTCTACCAATTGGTGCATTGGCATCGGTTAAGCTGAGGCTTTTGAGATCTTTGCGCTGCATCACTTGCAGTATGTTGACCTCATCGCCCTGTGTCTGTGTCAGGGGCACGTAGTGCACAAAGATCATGTGCAAGTGCCGCATATTGCGGCAATGGGCATTTAATAGCGCTAGAAATGGCAACGTGATGTTATCATCCCATCGTCCATGTCGCAGCTCGCACTCTAACACACTGTCGCCGCACATTCGCAGCAGATAGTCCCAATCCGCCAGGCTGCGCAGCATTCGCATGTTGATTTTGGCAAAGCGACGGGGCGCCTCCTGCATCAGCACATCGCGGAACTGCGGATGCGCTCGAGCCAGATTCAGCTTGTCATCAAGTACTGTCAGATACGCAAATATCTCCACATAACAGTCGTAGTTCAGATCCAATATAATCGTTTTTGACTTTTGTGGTTTGCTGGCTAGGAAACCGAGCGGACACCCGAGTCCAAGCTTCTGCATTGTTTACATTTAACCGGGTGACGCACGTGAAGTGAGACCAGTGCGCTGTACACATTTCTCAAATTTGAGCTTTTGTGTGACCAGCAATTGTTAGTTGTTATTAGTAATGCTGCAAATAGTATTTGCCAATACTTCATACTCACGAATCCCAAATTTATCGCAGACCTTGCATAACTTTATTATCTGTTTCTATCAGCACATTTCACCCATCATTTTAATGTTTCCTTTAAAAACTATGCACATTAACGATTTATACTTGCGGTGTGACCAGCAGCCTCTAGGTAAATTTCTCGTGCTGCAAATAATATTTGCAAACACTGGCAGCGTTTAAATTCAAAACGCCCAAAAAACATAAAAAATATTTTTACTTGCAGAGCTTTATAGTGTTTCAGGAGCACATTCCACAATTCGCGCATTATTTTTATAATGCCAGCAGCTATGCAATTTGGCGTTCGACACGCAATCGCTTTATTTTTGTCTATACGGATGAACTTCTGCCAGCATCTTTTGATGCATCCAATTATTTTGATGGTTACATATTTCATGGTAATTAATTGTAAAATGATCAAATGGAAATATTCTCTAAGTCATGTTTTTAATGCAGATCAACCTAATATTTGGCTTATCAGTGCACCATTTCTAAATGCAACTGTATTTGAAATAAAATCTAATCAATTTGTTGGACCTCGTTATTTCGGCAAGGAACCAATGCCAGTAAACTTTGATGCACTGCAGCTTTATGATGCACATGTCGGTGAGGTGACATGGGATAGCGGCATTAATCTCTCAAGCAAACTGAGAAATCTGCAAGGCCGTGAAATTATTGTGGGTATTTTTAATTACAAGCCATTCATGCTGCTCGATTATGTACGTCAATGAATTAATTTAATTTGGGCAATAAGTAATTAATTGTAATTCTAATAGGACAAACAGCCAAAGATCTACAATCGTGCGCAACATGGAGCTGACGTGCATATCGATGGCACCGAAGTGCGTCTTCTGCTCAGCTTTTGCGAGCTACACAATTGTACGCTACAAGCGGATACAAGTAAGTGTGACATGTAGATGTAAATTTTATGCAGTTGCAGATTTATTTGAATTTCATGAATTGCAGCTGAGCTCACGGAATGGGGCGACATCTATCCTAATTACACAGGCACCGGTTTGATGGGCATGGTGCTGGATCGGACAACCGACTACGGCATCGGCGGCCTATACGTGTGGTACGAAGCGTATATTCGCATGGAGATAACACAATTTTTGGGGCGGTCCGGTGCCACTTGCCTCGTGCCCGCGCCTCATCCAATGATCAACTGGGCGCTGCCGTTGCGCCCCTTTCAGGCCACACTTTGGCTGTGTGTGCTCGCCTGCCTCATGCTGGAGTGCATCTCGCTGGCCGTCACCCGTCAATGTGAGCGAACTTCCGCCCAGAGTTGGCAGCAGAGTCTGCGTTTTGGCTACGTAAGCACGCTGAAGTTGTTTGTCAATCAGAGCACCAGCTATGTGACCACATCCTATGCCTTGCGCACTGTTTTGCTGGCCAGCTACATGATTGACATCATTTTGACGACTGTTTATGGTGGCGGACTTGCGGCTATACTGACGTTGCCTAAGCTTGAAGAAGCCGCCGATTCTCGGCAGCGACTCTATGAGCACAAGTTGCCATGGTCGGCTACATCATACGCTTGGATTAATATCTTCGATACGGGGACAGTTGATGTAAATAGAAATTATTGTATTTATGTCTTTATTATCAAAATCATCGACTCAATTTGCTTGCAGTCCGTTTTATTACGACTTATGGAACGTTTCAGGGTCTACGATGCCGATGACATCGCCATCAAATCGCGCACCGAGCAAATGGGCTTCGTTGTAGAGCGCATGCAATTTGGTCACTTGGGCAATGCAGAAATAATACCCGATGATGCGCTGTCTCGCCTCAAGCTAATGGTTGACGATATCTACTTTGCATACACGGTAGCCTATGTGCCTCGTTTGTGGGCACATTTAGAAGCGCATAATCAGTTCACACTCGCCTGGCATTCATCCGGCTTTGACAAGTACTGGGAATGGCAAATTGCAGCTGATTATATGAACGCCAATAGGCAGAATCGTATGACAGCGTCCCAGATACCCAAACTGGATATTGGACCCGTTAAACTTGGCATCGACAACTTTATTGGTCTTATACTGTTGTGGTGCTTTGGCCTGTCCTGTAGCTTGCTGGTCTTTGTCGTCGAGTTATGGTGGAACACAGTAAAATAACTTTAAATACGAGATTAAAAAAGATTACATATGTAGTATATATTTGAGAAATAATTAATACAAATTTATCCCCTTAATAGTAGGACCTGATCTGTTACACGAGTTATTAAGGCGCCCCGTTCATTGTCCGGTATCTTGCTCCACAGTTTGCTCAGTGTATTGACGGCTACTTGGGTCGGAATGCCGCCAGCGGTTGGTAGATCTGTGTACAAAGTCAAAAAGATAACCACATCTGGCGCAATAGGACTGTAAGTTTCACAAATGGTGTGAAGAGCACGGGCTGCTTTCAGTGGAATCTGTAAACGGTTAAATGATGAGTAAAGCTGGCTGCCAGTTTTGTCTTCGTAATACTTGCATCATTGAGATTGACGATTAGAAATACGTTGCCTTGCTTCAGTTTGCTTTTGTACTGCTCAATGGGATACCCATAGTCGTCGCCATCCTGTGTCTTGAAGTCAAGTAGGCTCATCTCGATGGGTCGCTTGCCATCTGATTGGGCAAGAAGTTAGAAATGTTGAGTTTAAAAGTGTAATACAACTTTAAAGTAAAGGATCTTACTAAAGCATTTCGATGTCTCAAAGGCAATATCATGAATAAGTTTTTGCATTTGTTCGCCTCTATCCTTAGCCGAATGCAGTAGCAAGTAGACATTTGGTGACTTGGCCAGCTTATTCAGCAACAATTCATTGCTGGTCCTGAGTGTGCTCCACACATCATCCGATTGCAATGGCAGTTGTTGACGTAGCGCACCAAAGCTGCAGCTTTTCCACACCGATTCAGGCTTTGACCTAAACATTTGTGAGCATACAAGCAGTGGCAATAAGCAAACGATTGCATAAAAGATGTATTTAAGATTCACATCTAGGCCCTTGCAGTCATTGCTAAGTGGCTGCTGCGGTTTTAGCTTCACCGCTTCTGGCTTTTGAGGTCGAAGCCTGGGCGATGAATTAACTGCTGATTGGGGCGTATATATTGGTTGGTAGTTTTTTCTAGCTGATGTGGTTGGACTTGTGTCCTGCACTTCAGCTTCCGATTCAGTTTCGGTTTCAGTTTCATTCTCCACGTTATTTGCGCTGATTTCATGCAAAATTTGTGCACTTCGTGGTGTCTTGTTTCCACTTTGATTTAAACTTCTTGAAGGCGATGCGGAATCGCTAACATCGGCACGTGTATGAAGAGCTCGTCTAGTCGACATTGTAGTACAAGTTAATGTGAATACAAGTGGTTAGATTGGCAACAAAAATTAGAGTCGGCAAGAACTTTACTGCTCACACTGCAACTATGCGCTTCACATGTTGCTGAAAAGCCCAAAAGAATAAAAACAATGTAAGCGAATGAACAAGTTCAGCGATCAGAACACATTCGATTCATTTATCGACTTTTTAGGAAATACTAGCTGGGAAAACTAATCGATTTTCAAAATCAACTTGCGGTTGTAATATAGAATCGCTTCCAGCGCTACAGCGATCTTAAGTAGAGAAAGCTACTTGCCGTCGGTGAATTTTTTTTAGCATGACAGCAACAATGCTAATATCATTTGTAGAAAAACTAACAACAGTTTTGTTTGGTGGGAAGTAATTGTCTTTCCAAATCTACAATTCTATATTTATGCTTTCCTTAACAGCGACCAGAGAATTTATCGAATAAATATGTTTGTACATTATTATTTACATGCATATGTAGCGTGAGTGGAGCTTAAAATTACCCTATGTAAGTATCACTCAGTTATCGATGGCACCGTGTTGAGTGTTAAACGCCTTAAACGTCCTAGCACAAATATCTCATCAATAGCTCGTTTGGCATAGAATTTTTGATCTTCTGTTAGTTTGCGATATTCCAGCGACCAGGTTTGTGCATATATCGCCGACTCCTCAGCTCCACTGACATCGTGGGAGATAAACACATCGGAGAGACGACAGCTAGAGCTAGTTGCAGTAGCATTCATTTGATCATCACTGCATTTAGAAGTATTTTCGCCAGCTGCATAACTTGATTCAGTCGCAGCTGCAGCACCTCGGAGCGCAATAAATGCAGCCACGTCCGTTGGTGTGGGTTTCTTATCTATGTCTTCTGTCATAGGTTGTGCCTCCAAACTCTCTTCATTAACGACTTTTAGCTCTGCTTCAGCCTCCAATAGAATGTTCTCAACTGTCATCTCGCCATCAGCGTCTTTGAACCATTCCTTAGTATTGTTTGCATCCGCATAGCCGTTGCAATACGCCTGTTTCTTCAGGTATTGCAAGTGACATTTGTGTCGCCGCAAATTAGTTGTTGACTTGTGAGTGAAGGACATTAAATTTTTACACCCTATGCAATATAAGACATGTTCCAAAATACTGCCGTCTTCTTTTTCAATCTTGCGATAGACGCGCCACACGGTACTGCGTGTGCTTTTGTCGTTGGTTGCCAATTTATAAATGCCATTCTCGATTTTATCCCGTATGTCCTCGTGTTTGGCTGCCATTTCAGTTTTGTTTTGATGAATTTTGTTTGTAGGTGGAAGACCACTGGGAGCGTGACCGCAAACTAAATTTTGTAAAATACCGAAAACAATACTAAATAATCTGCAGTATTTTTTTTTACTTTAGTCTATGTATCGACCTACTATCGATAAATAATGAATGATTGAACAATTTTAACAGATTATTACAAACATTTTATTGATAACAAAAGAGTAAAATACATTGCACAGAAACTTCAATTTATTCATTTTTACGCTTTACCGACGCTTGCTCAAAAAAGAAGATCGATACTTTTGATGTTTGCATAAATAATGTGGCAACGCTTTTAAAAGGCACATTGCGCCGGCATAATATACATGTATCTTTTTGTTTTTTAATAATTTATTGAACATATTGCAATACATAAATGGCTGTTTACTGCTTCGACTTTCTGGGATTCCAGGTAAGACAAATGTAATATAAAATAAGGTAAAGTCTTTACCTATTGAGTACATTGTAATTGAAATAGGAGACCCTAAAGAAGATGCGAGATGTGGATGATAAAATTATATACGCTCTTAATGCACTTCCCACGGAATCGTTCAAGGGTCAGGTGAATAGTGAGAGCACGTGCCGGGATCTATACGCCAAACTGCAACAGTCGCATCTATCTAGGGTAAATTTGCATATGCAAAAGTGTTGAAATTAAACAAACTCTCAATCTATATTGAATCCCGGCAGCAAACCAACATACGTAATTGCATAACTTTGTCAGCGACAACTCTGAAGAATCTGCGTGAGCAGCGGGACGCGAATCCCAACGACGTTGAGACTGATAGCAAGTTTAAGGCGGAGCAACGCAAGGTAAAAACATATTTACTTCCTTGCTATGGCCAACTAAAAAATTCACCAATTTTGACAGTTGAGAGTGCTTCAATCCGAGCTTAATGTCGAGGATATCATAAAGGAGCGAACGTACAAGGCATTTAATGAGCGTTGCAGGTCATATTTCCATGCTGAATAAATGACTTGGGCTAGCTTCAAACAAATCAACAACTAAGCGTTTCGATGCCGTAAATTGTTTAGTTATAAGTAAAATTATTAGTTTTATATACGACACATTAACTGCCAAGCAAAATTGTTAATAACTAATGTTGTTTATTAGCAACTGGTTCACTTTATTATAAAAAAAAATTTCCATCTTTTGTGGTCAATCATTCATCATTTGGCAGATTATACAGCTTGTACATTTCCTTTACTGGTAATTCTTTCATTTGCGCCAAGGCTACCAGTACTATTCCGGTAGCGTCTTTAAGGTCGTTGTATTGATGCAAAAGCTGCATATGCTTTTGTTTTTGTTGCTCTTCAATTGCAGAGGAATTTGTTTCTTTCTTGGCGTCATTTTGTTGTTGACTCTTGGAATTGTTCATGGTTGGCGCTGCAGTTTAATAAATTGTGAATTGTTATCGTTATCGAAAGAAATCAAGTTGCACAATCAGCTGTAAGTTGTGAAATTAGTCTGGCAACATTATACGCCCAACTAAAAACGTGTGGCGTATCGTGACTAAAATTTGCATTTGTGTTTTGTACTATTAATAGACGCATCAAATTGGCAGATACACAGGTAAACTAATGACAACTTGTGTTAATACAACCGGATTCACAAAGAAGGATTCCAATAAAAAAGTAGTGAAATTATCAGAAAAAAGTGAGAGCATGTAGCATTTGCTGACGCTGACCTAAGCCCATCACACACACACGCACAGATAAACGCATATACTTGTATGAATGAGTGAATGTATGTATTTACAATTAGAATGTGAAAGTGTTGTCGCTGTGCAACTGAAAAGAACTAATAAAGGTGCTTATAAAGTATTTAAACCATACACGAATGAAACTCTACACTCATGTTAACTTTACGTTCAGCAAGTGCATGAGATGACAACCCTAAATGAATGTACAAAAAATGCAGTAAAAGTGAAGTGCGAGATGTGGTTGACTTCCCTATACTCTATGCATAAAATATTTTGAAAGCTAAAAAATACTGGTGGTACATGAAAATTAACACAGAATGAATGAAATAAAATATTCTTTCATTATACAGTCAGCTTAATATCAAATTTAATAGTAACGCTAGTTTGGCATGCGTAAAATTATTTTGATCGTTCTAATAACGCCATATTATTTTTTCTATACGGGTTATTATCTTGATCAATAATATATGAAATAATTCGCGTCATCTTATGAGTTACAACATTTAATAAGCAAATTGCATTCATTAATGTGATTCCGATTACAGGCCAAATTATATGATAGTGCTCGTTGTATAATATCATGCGTGCTGCATATGACTTGACACCCTTTAACACCTTGTTTTACAAGTGTTTTATATATATCCTCCAAAAGTAGGCATATCGTATTTGAGCAACGTGTAGGTGCCACATATATATGTCGAATTCATTATATCGAAATTGTGATTACATCAAGCAAACAAAATTGTTAAATATATTTTTTATGATTTTGAATTGATTTTGCAGCATTGCTAACAGTAATACAAGGCAGACAATGTCATCGACCACTCACAAGCAACGTTATAAAAATGCCGGTCTGGACTCAACAGAGATGCGGCGACGCCGCGAAGAAATCGGCATCCAGCTGCGTAAAACGAAGCGCGAACAGCAATTATCGAAGAGACGTAACGTTTTCCTGGATCCAGCCCCGCTTGGCGAGGGAGGGAGCAACAGCAGTGATCTGCACACTAGTGATATGCATATGGCCGATAGCACAAGCCAGGGTGGCATGCAATCGCAAGCCGAGTTGGATATCGGCGGCGGCCAATCGATAATTAGCCCAGAAATGATTCAAATGTTGTATAGCGATAAGGAGAGCGACCAGTTGGAGGCAACGCAAACGTTTCGCAAGCTATTATCCCGCGATCCCAATCCGCCAATCGAGGAGGTTATAAAGAAGGATATTGTGCCGCAGTTCGTGACATTTTTGCGGAACAACACAAATGCAACGCTGCAATTTGAGGCCGCCTGGACGTTGACGAACATTGCTTCGGGCACCTCGCAGCAAACAAAGAATGTGATTGAGGCCGGTGCTGTGCCCATATTTATAGAATTGCTCTCGAGTCCCCATGACGATGTGCAGGAGCAGGCTGTCTGGGCATTGGGTAACATTGCCGGCGATTCAGCCACGTGTCGTGATCATCTGCTTAATTCGGGCATCTTATTGCCACTCTTGCAGTGAGTTGTTTTCTCGTGGTATTCCCGATTAATTGAGCCAGCTAATGACGAGCGTTTCCTTTGCAGTGTTTTAAGCCATTCGGAGCGCATAACCATGATACGAAACGCTGTTTGGACGCTCTCAAATCTGTGCCGTGGCAAGAATCCGCCAGCAGATTTCTCGAAAATCGTGCACGGTTTGCCAATATTGGCGCGCCTGCTCGACTACACTGACGACGAGGTGCTGAGCGATACATGCTGGGCCATTAGCTATCTGTCGGATGGACCTAATGATAAAATTCAGGCTGTCATTGATGCGGGCGTCTGTCGACGTCTCGTTGAGCTGTTATTGTGAGTTCTTGTTGAATAATATGCAAAGTAAGATTAATGAATGACACCCTTATTTTAGGCATCCACAGCAGAATGTAAGTACGGCGGCTCTGCGTGCTGTGGGCAACATTGTGACCGGAGATGATCAGCAGACGCAAACTATATTGAGCCATAATGCCTTGCCGTGCATCAGCAATTTGCTGTGCTCACCAATTGAAACGATTAAGAAGGAATCGTGCTGGACAATATCGAATATTGCTGCCGGCAATCGCGAACAGATTCAGGCAATAATCAGTGCCAATATATTTCCACAATTGATGACTATAATGCAAACGGCCGATTTTAAAACGCGCAAAGAGGCCGCCTGGGCCATAACAAATGCCACAAGTAGTGGCACCTCGGAACAGATTCACTATTTGGTTAAGATTGGCTGTGTGCCACATATGTGCAATTTCCTCACGGTTATAGATGCCGATATTGTTCAGGTGGCATTGAATGCGCTCGAGAACATTCTGAAAGCTGGCGAAAAGTTTCAGGAGCGACCAAATCCCTATGCTATCGCCATCGAGGAATGCGGCGGTAAGTTGTACGAATCTAAAGGGCAAAACTTGATGAATTTGACATCTACTTAACTGATTACAGGTCTGGATAAGATTGAATATCTTCAGGCGCATGAAAATCGCGACATCTACCAAAAATCATTCTACATTATCGAACAGTACTTTGGCAACGAGGAGGAGGACGCGCGTGTGGCGCCCGTTGCTGGCAGTCAGCAGTATGAGTTTAATCCGCACAACATACCCGATGCTGGCTTTAATTTCTAGCATGACACTGAAAATGGCGAAACGCAAACGCAAAATACAACAGCAGATACATACAGACTATATAGACAAATGGGTAACTATTGTGCGCATTTTAGCAATCAGATCCTGAATGTGCGTGATAGGGAGTGTGTATCCCATCCTATGCACGGATAGAAACGACAGGCACTGTGCAGTCATTAGCATTTTAAGCGTCATTTAGGCCCATTTGTTTCACCGTTGTTCATTTGTTGCTTCCTCCTTTTGTTACATACTCTCTTAACCCTAATTTTTACGATTATGATAATTATTTGCGAAAGCGAAACAGAAAATTCGACGTGTGCAGTAAGAGGTCCAGGACCATCATAAATCCTGCATTGTATAATCCAAATAATTTTCACAGCCAGCCTGTATGGATATGTATTTATTTGTATGTGTGTGTGTGCGCGCATATAGACCAAGCAAACAATATCGAGTTATATAGCTAGATTCATTTTGATATATCTAATGATTTCCAAACGGTTGTAAATATTTTCATGAGGCATGCATACCTACAGATTTCAAATATATATACATACATGTTTAGATTTATTTTATTTGATCAATTATGTACATATGTCGTGTGCAGCAAAGTTAATTGCGTTAGAAGCCGGCTTTGGTGTTGTTATTTATACATATTACAATATGTACACTTTCTCTACATTTTGTTACAACAATTTTACAATTCGTTTAGCTTAAAACATATTTTTAGTTTAATTTCAATTTATCACTCAATAAAGAATCCGACCTGTACAAGAATAATTTAAGAATATATTTCGAATTTGCAATCGGGCGTGTGTTTTTTAGATTTGATCTCGAAATTTCATTGTCTTTAATATCCCGCAATTTATTAAATTAAAGGAAACGCCCAAAGACCTCAACTAAAATAAAGAGTTTCGAAAACAAAACAAACTAACTCACACACTAACTACAAATATAGAAATTATAAAACGAATATTTATTTATAAGAGTCGAATAAATCATTTACAGATACGTTAAAAAGTAATTTATTTCAACCGCTTGATGGCCACGCAATATCCGAGCAGACTCATAAAAGCTAAAAGTATATTTTTTTTGGGTATTTTCCGAAAAGGAAAACCGCGGTCACACTGTTGAATGGCCCAGTTTTTCGTTTAACTTCTAAGTTGCAACATGTCGTCGCTCGTGTCCTCCAATCGGGATTATACGATCATCAGCCGATTTATGCACAGAACTCTAGCCGACTGGCAGAATGTTCTCGAGAAGATTGGCACTTGCGTCCAGATGTACGAAGAATACATTGATTTCACAAAAAACAAAGAGCATTTCGATAATTATGTGCATTTATTGCGCGAATATTGTCCAAATTTGACGCATGTTCGCCTGTTGTTTTCTGGCGAGAAGAATGATCTTCCAGAGGATGGTATCGTGCAGGCTGTTTTACAATTGTCGAATGTTAAGTGTTTGACTCTTATTGATGCCCCATATATAGCGTGTAAGTAAACGTTTAACGAATGCGTCATACTTTATGACATAAAGCGGGAATTTTCGCGTTATCAGTGTTGCCTAATAAAAACAGAAAAACTGACAATCTCGAATTGGCAGCACTGGTTAACGACGGTATTGACAACTCATAATTAATTTGAAATTAACAATTTGTTGAATTTGTTAGATTCTGAACTGCAGAATGAATGTAATCAATTGACAACATTAAACTTATCTGGATTCGATAAGAACGTAATGAACGCTTTACCGGCAATACTTGGAGGTATGAAAAAACTACATAGTTTGACCTATCAATACAAAGATGGCAGCGATCAAATTGTTGGACAGTTGGGCAATTTATCAAATCTGAAAACATTAACTCTACAATATTTGCCGCGAAGTGAATGTAAGTCTTAAAAGTGAATATTCGTATAATTTAATTTTCTAAATTGTAACCCTTCATTTTTAGTTTTGCAATTGAAAAACTGCATTTTACTGGAAGTAATGTATCTCCTCATAATTAATGAGAAGATTACCACGGAAGAATTTTTGGATGTCTTCAGTTCAAAGCGTAATTTGCATACTTTATCCATCGTCTTTTTGGAGGAAAATATGCATCTAACTAAAGAATTTTACAAATTGAATGAATTTTGCCCACAACTGACCTATCTAACGCTAAACTGTTGTTTAGACAGTTTTGGAGATTTCCCAAATCTGAAATATCTGAGAATTGATGATGAAACATCATCAATTCAAATGAATGAACTGCTAGCATTACTTTATCCAATTTATGCAAATCGATTGCAAATTTTGGATATAAGCACCTCATATGCAAATTGTATTGAAATTACAAAGCTAGAGTCCTTAAAAGCTTTCTTATGTGCGACATGTTCCCAAAATATGTATGAATGCTTTCCCAAGATTTTGGATCTTCAATTTCTCTCCATAGAAAAATTTGACGATAACTTGAGTGACATCACAAATGTAATTGAGTCTTGCAGCAAACTTAAATATCTGCGTGTGCCTTTGAAAATTGAAGACGTTGAGAAACTTATTCAGGTCTTGCCAGATGTTTTACATAGACTTAATATCCAACCAGTTGATCCGTTCATGTTGTCTCTGGCTATTGGAGATGCAGTTGACGAAATAGAAGCAAAAGTAATGCGAGCAACTATCACTTTATTAGTTTTTCTAATATTTTTCACAATTTTAGTTAAAAAACCATCCGCATGGTGATCTACTGCAATTGGATTGGAATGGCAGCGGGTTTACCTCTAAGCTGAAAGATCTAATTGCCTCGTTAAGGAGCACTTCGGTGGAACATATATTTCAAAACCCATGCAAAGTCGCTGGTGATCGCTTGTATTTTGATGATCAATGGTTATCGAATACGAATTATAAACTTGCACTTAAATCGTGTAGTAATAAATTCAATCTGGAGTATGATGAGGAGCTAATTAACAGATGCCGAAGCATGACTATTAATAATGTTGACTTTGTTATAGAGAATATGGTACAGGCTTTTAATTTTAAGTATGATGCGCTGGATGAGCTTAATGAATTATAAATCGTAAACAAAATGAGCTAAAATTGAATTGAAACTACCCCATATGTCTAAAAATCAATGAAATAAATTTTGTTTTATTATTTTATTAACAATTGAATTCATTCATCTACGAATTTGTTGAAATGCTTGAATTCAGGATTGTGCACAACTAATGATGTACAACACAATTATCAAAGCCTTTTTTAAAATAACTGCCAATGGCGGCTGGCCGATAAATTAGAAATCGATAAGTTGCAAAAGACTGCCAACCCGTTTCACTAAAATTACAGTTACAAAAGTGCACGCAGTTTGATGTGGCTGTTTATTTCCAATTTAGATTCAGTGTGAAAAGCATAAATATATATGTATATGTATTTGAACCTACTTTAATCCCGCTTGACGAACTGCACCTTGTATGGCTTCGGTGTTAAAGTGATGCCCGGCTGCAGCACAAACGAAGGCGTCTCGCCCGCCGGCAGCACAATGCGAAAATGCTGCACGATGCGCACAAGAAACGAGAAAATGCAAGCACGCGCCAAAGCATCGCCCAGGCAGCGACGCCGCCCTAAACCAAACGGCATGAAATACTCGTCCTTGCTGCACTTGCCGGCACCATCAATGAAACGTTCCGGCTTAAACTCGTGAGGCTGCTGCCAATGCTGCTCGTCCAAATGAACAGATCGCAAACTAATCAGTATGGTTGTATTCTTGGGTATATCATAATCGCCAAGCTTGGTGTTCCACAGCGCACGACGCGGTCCCGTTATGGGTGTGATGTGAAAGAAGCGCTGCACCTCCATGATGAATGCGTCCATGTAGTGGAAGGCCTCGCGGCGACTCAGATGCGGAAAGGCGTCTGTGGTGCCGCTCATGTTGGCGGCCACCTCGGCATGCAGCTGCTGCTGCACATCCGGACGCATGGCCAGCACCATCAGAGCCAGATTGATGGTGTTGCTGGTGGTCTGTGAGCCAGCAATGAAGAAGTCCAAAATGGTCATCACGAGCTGCGTCTCATTGAAGCTATTTGTGTCTTGCTTGGGTTGCTGCATCTCCTGCAGATACGCATAGATGAGATCGCTTTCGGGCAGCGGCTCGCCACGCTCCGCGCACTGCAGCATGCGCCGACGATGCTCGTTTATGGTCACCAGAAAGAAGCCATGCAACTCTGCATTCAGCTGCCTTATCAAATTGTAGCCAGTGCGATTGGGCGCCACGTGACGCAGCCAAGGGAACTGCGCCAGCAGGCCGCCACAAATGTCGAACAGTCGGGAGCGACGATTCATCAGATCCAGCAGTCGACGCAATGTGCTGTCCTCGGCGCTGGCAATGCGCTCGCCCGCAATGAGACACCACAGCACATTGAGCACGCTTTGGGCAAGCCAATTGACTGGCTCGATGGGCGCCGCTTGTGTGGCTTGCAGCTGCTGCAGCAGCTCGGCTGCCTCGTGCTCGATTTGTTGCTCCATCTGACTGCGGCCGTAGCCCACATGGCGCATCTGCTTCATGGCAAAGTTGCGATGCTCGTACCACAGCTGGCCGTCTGTGCACGTGATGCCCTTGCGTGTGCCCATTGTGCGGAGTCGCAGAAAGAAGTTGTCGGGCCGCCCCTCGAACACCTCCTGCAGCTGGACCTCGCGCACCAGCTCGTGACCCAGTGCAACCACCACGTACTCCTGGCCCAGCTTCAGACCGAGCAGCTGGCTTTGGTAGTGTTTCGACCACTGCTCGAAGAGCATGTGCTGACCGCCAGCTGCGCGCGCTTCGCGGCGGAACTGCAGCGTGTTGCCCAGCCAGGGCAGGAACCCAGGACCTAATTGAGCAAGATAGTGGAAAGCAGAGCAATAGAGAAGAGTAAAGACAAGCAACAGAAGAGGATGTTATATGTAAAATGGAACTGCTTAGTCAATCAACATTTACTTCATACGCATGATCTTCATTTTTCACTTATCGGACGTTCCTAAGGAAACTCACAGCACATGGATAACTGGATGGATTTCAATCGATTTGATATTGTTAGTAAGTTCCAATTCAATTACGTTCGAAATTTTACTCTGAATTAGTTAGTTTGTATAAAAGATTTAAGACTTGATCGTGTGATGCTTCTGTGTGATATGAACATCGCTCAATCCAAAGCAATATTAAGATATTAATCAATGTCAAGTCAAAAAGCTAGCTACAATGCAAAGTGGAAATAATAGTGATAGTGATTATATAAACAGATTACAGAGAAAACAAGATTTTGCCTAGCTACTAGTTATCTAATGCTGCAAATTCAATGAAATGAAATCCAAATTTGTTCAAGGATCACCCACTAAATTGAATAGAGCGCTTTGTTCGCGCCTAGCGGGAGTGAGTCGCACGTTTTACTTAATCTTATCGTCAGCACTATTTGGCACTACCGAAAATATCAGATAATCAGTAAATCAACAAATCGACTGTAAGAAATCTCTATCTAATGGCTTATCGATAGATGTTATGTGTGCAGCACATGGAGTAGTTATTTTTTGTAGTTTCTTGAATAGAATATAATTAAGTTGATTAATTTGGTTGTATCGGGCAGTTGCATAACCAGACTTGGAAAATGCATATGTAAATCAAGACTTGAAATGGTTTGACGAGGTGTCAAGTCAGGAATGGTAGTGTATAACGTATGACAATTTTATCAATGAAAAATCTAATTGGAATGCTAGCCGCGTCTCGTTTGCAGCCGTCGCTGTGGGCTGCGGCTAGTTGGAAATGAATTGGCCAATAGGAAACTACGAACTGAACTGTGTTGTCAAGGGAACGTGGGGCAGGTCGAGGGGATCTATTCGTGTTGAATTACTTTAAATAATCTTTTATCTTTGCTGACTCAAAACCAGTCGCAAAACTTTAAACAAACAATAAAGAAACCGTCGCATTTGATTCGCCTTTTGAATATTACTTAATTTGATCTTTGAAAGAATTTGCTGACTAAAGGCAATCAATTGAAAGAACTTTAAATGAATGAGTAGAGTGTAATTGGCACTCACCTGGCGGAAAATTCTTGGGGCGACGCATAGAATTGAGCAGGGAATAGATGAGAAAGCCTACGAGAATCGTGGCCAGAAAGATGAGGGCGCTCATCTTGTTCGATCCGATGCACTAAAGTGTCCAAATGGGAGAATCAATTGACAATCACAGCAACCACAGAACACGTCCACACACCTCGCACTCACAATGCCAACTAAAACCGAGTCCAATTGGATATGCACGAGCGCACGACTACACGAGAGCGTACAAACGCGTTCTCGCTCACGCACGCACACAAGTGTGGCCGGCTTTCATGTGTATGTGGGTCTATTCATTGCACGATAAATGAGCGGCGGCAACAGCACAAACGCAGCTGATAAAAACAAATGCTGAGAACTATTTGTGATAACTGTATAAAAGGAAGAGTCAGAGAGCGTGCACCACGCTCTTAATTAAAGTAGAATGCAACAGACATTTCAAATAAGTCGGATCTTATAAAGTCGAAAACTGAATGTTGAAATTATCAAATAATTAAGATTTTAAAAAGTACTGATTATTTTTTCTTGTTTCTATTTTACTGTAAATCCACAAGGAACAATTTCTGCTAAAGTATTAAAAATTAAAAAAAAAAGTTCTTTTGCTTTTAAAATTTGTATATTTATGTCTTTATTGTGAATATAGGAATTAATATGAGTCTATGTACACACAAAAATTCATCAAAAGTGGAATGGTAACAGCGGAATTTTGAGAACCAGTTGAAAAATGGAAGATGGTTGGAATGAAAATATACACGTTAGTTGCCTTAGAGGAATACCGAATTTTTGGCAATAATATAGTCGATGTCATTTGTCCAGGGATTCTTGAAAGCACGCCACTCGCTCTGCAGCTGGACGTAACCATTATCCTTGCAGCGAAAACGATAGACCTGCGTGGTCACCTTCTCCTGCACCTGCATCACCATTTTGTGGGATTCGACCAGAGCAGAGATGTCTTCGTTGTGGAAATACTCATAGAAACTAGTGCCTAATATCTCCTGCGGCAGAAAACCAATCACCAGCGTGGCACTAAAAGAAGAATTACAATATTGGACGAACTGCGTACATATAGCGAATCAATTGAAGGACTAACCGTTGGTCAATGAACAGGAACTTGCCCTCGGAGGAGTGACGAGATATGAAGAGCACATGTCGTATATTGGGCTGATTGTCCAGCGAGGAGGGAACATTGGAGTTGAGCACATTGGTGGGCGTGCGTCCAATGGCCACGAGGCAGGAGAGATTTGTTGTCTGATCCTCGCTGTCGCCATCCTGATCCTCATCCTTGATGGGCGTCCAAGACTTCAGGTAGCCCGTGCACTGTATAACTTGATACTTGTGATCCATGCTGAGCTTGGATTTGCGCTTCGTGGAGCTGCGCGAGCTCGACGATGTGTCCGATTCCTCCTTGATTTGATTGTTCGTTGCACGCAGCTTCATGCGACAGAAGAAGGAGCGACGTGCACCCGGACAAAGCCGGCACAGGCTCTGTGGCACATCCGTCTTGACCGGCAACATGGCTGAGAATAAAGAGCAGGATTAAAAATGGGCATTTATGAAGGAACTTCAAACTTACTTTTGGCGTCGATAAGACGCTCGCGTGGACACTGCTCCAGCGAGGAGAGTTGCTCCTTAACCTTGCCAATATCCTTGGGATGCAGCACATCGAACCAGCTCTGGCCCAGCAGATCAGCCTGCGTGCAGTTCAAGACACTGGACACCGAATCGGAGACGTATAGAATGCGTCCACGATCACAACCCACTACAAAGAGGAACCCCTCCGATGCCTGCAGTATGATCATCTTCAATTCCTGATCGGACAGAAAACTGGGTCTATAATCGCCACCATTGTAGGGATGGAGACTGCCGCGTATGCCACGCAAATGCTGCACAGCCATGCGCAGCACGGTGAGCTTGTCCAGCTTGCGTTGCATGGCGTAACACATGGGTATCATCGAGGAAAGCTCATTGATGTAGGTGTTCATTTTGTCGCGTCGCCGTTTCTCGATCTCGCTGTGATTCTGCCTAAGAAACGGATGTAACCTGAGCTTATTCGAATATTTATCTTCGTCTCTTCATCATGTCACATACTTGCGATTCTCATCCGATGTGCGTGCCGATTTTTCATCGTCGTATGTATCATCCTCCAGCTCCTCCAGATTTTCACTGCAACAGCAACAAACGATTAATATTTTCCGCTTTATGTTAAATGTCGCTGTTTGACATCTGTTATTCATTCAATTAACATTGGCGGCTTTATGTTAAGTAGCGCTGTTAAGTGGGGGTAACTTGAACTGTTAGCTGTCAACAGCATTAACATATCGAACAATCGCAATCCACCCCATTAAAATAATGAGGCAACTGTTGCTGCCGCCCACTCGAAAAACACATGTAAACCGCACGAATGTGAGTGTGTGTGTGGGCAATTTCCACGCACACACACAAACATAGGTATTAGAATATATCCAATATATTTTGCAATTGTAATGCACTTACCAAAACTCTTGCATATCTCTTGCGACAATTGTTCGGAATTAATTACTTATTAAACTTGTTGTTTATTTGTTTACAAACAATTGCAAGTACCGACAACAGCAGCAGCAACAAATAAACACGAACACGACAATTGCCAAAAGTATCTGCAATCTAAGCAACTGTCTGTCAAGCTTTTGCTGTTGCTCAAGCTTTTGTGCGTGTCTGGCCACACTCCACGACGTTGCATTGTAAGCTCGTTGCACTCGATATGCAAGCTTTTATTTTGCATTTTAGCGCTTTGGTTTTTGGGTCAAAAAGGGTTTTTTTTTTAATTTAATGCTAAAATAAATATATAACAGATTATATATACAATGTAAAAATACACAACTTAATTATATATGATACATTTTATCTAAGCATATGGTTATGACCTGCATATAACGATCCCATAGACAACGCGTTTCCTGATCTCTAAAAGGCAAATAAATTAATTAGTTGTACGCAAATAAATTGAACTTGTAATTACCGTGATATTTCCAAGTCAAGTACGCTTTGTGTTATCGATGACAGAAATTTATTGACTTGTTCGTGATTCCAACCATTCTGACGCCAAGGTTCTACCAATTTCTCGCAGAGATCTACGAACAAATCACGCAACTCTCGATTACGATGCAGATTGCAAGCGATGGTGATAAGAGCCCGCCAATATGAACGGAAGTTCCCATCCAGCTCATGAAAAGCGCGCTCTAGCAGCACAGGTTTCAGGCGCAGACAGACCAGACTAATAAAGATATTATTAATTATACGTATGTATATTAAAACTAAACTTATTCTCTTACTGTTTGATCTCCTTTTCTTTGTCCAGCAGACAACGAAGTTCACGCAAATCGAGTAAAAATTCCTTGTCCATTTCCGTATCATAGTACTCAGGTCCTGTGTGCTAATTTGGAACAAAATATGTTATATAGTTCAAGACAAGACATTCCATGCTATATACCTGATAGGTATAGGTCCAATAGATCATTATCGAATGGGAGCAGGTGAGTAAATCGTTGAAACTCAAATACTGCAGCTTCTTTTTGGATGTCTCAAAGCGTAGGCAAGCCAAGAACACAATGCATGCGTATTTTCTGCAATAAAAACAAAATAACTTTATATAAATTGGCAAGTATACTGATGAAATTAATTTACTTGGCCAGTTCGTTAGATATGAAGAAATGCTGTTTTATGTTGTTAGTCAGCGTTCCCGGCAGCTCCTCGACAGCTCTAAATATGCGCTTCACATTATCAAATTGACGACTGTTGGACAAAAAAATTGTGAGTGTCGCCAATAAAAGTAACTCTCTATACTTACCGACAGGATTTCAGTTTAACGCAGGTTTTCTCGCCGACCTCATCGAGATCCTTGCGATAACGCGATGTTAGCTTTTTGCCCAGAATTTCCCGGGCCACAACATCATCAATGGAATAGTATTTCTCAATAATCAAATCGCGCGTTTGCGGTTCCAGTTGGAAACACGATTGTTCCATAAGTTTGGTTGGTGCATGTAAATATAGTTCAATCAGCGAGTAGGTGCGATAATGGTCCAAGACATCCGAAGCAATTAGATCGATAGGCGCACCCATTGAATGCCCAAATCCCTTTTGTTTCAGATAGCATACTGCTTCGCTAGCTGCAAAAATAAGGTAACAAGAATATCAAATTAAGGTCACGAAAATGCGTGGATAATAAACATACATGAGAATCCCTCAATCCAAAGTTGATAGATTTCTGGATCGACAAGCGTGTAGTTGCTAATAAACACGTCCACATCTGCCTGAAAGACACAATTCCATATTTATTTGAGTAAACATTTAGCTGATAATGTAAAACCTCACCATGTTTGTTGTTATTATTAGATTTTATATCGAATAGTTGGGAACAAGTTCGATAAATGCAATACACTTACAGCAGCGACACATTTCGATAAATGTCGCTTTTTCACAGAAAAACAAACAGAAATTCATTTAAATTAGTATGCAATATTAATCGATTAACACATTTAATGCTAGCAAGAAATTGAATACGTCAAAAGCCATGAATTCAATAGTTGCCAAAATATTCGATAAATGCACGCTTGCTAGCGCACGTTAAATTAAGCTGACTTTATGTCTCTGAAACAAACAAGGTGCGAACTTAAAACTTTGATGAATAAAATCACTTAATTAAACTTCTCTAAACGTTCAATCTATTTATTACAAGATTTGGTTTTTATTTTCGATATAAATTGAAATGAGAAACCCATCGAATAAACTAATCGAATAGTGAAATTTGTTCGTGAGCTATCGCTTATATCGATACATCGGTGTGTTTCTGAGGATATCAACTTTTAAGAAATGTAAAAATGTAAATTGCAACATATAATTAACTGTAAATAGCCAAAGGCAACGTGCACTAAACGGAATTCAGTGTAAATCGTGTGCGCGCCAATATTTTGCAAACGCAACAAGAAGAGCCGCAACAATAACAACAACAAAACCAACGACAGACATCGTTGTCGTTGTCGTCGTCGTTTGTAGTCGTCGTCGTCGTCGTCGTCTTAGACCAATTGCAAGTGCAACAATTCGATGAACAACTTTACATTGATATCCAGCAAACAACAACAACAGCAGCAGCAACAACAACAGCAAAAGGCAAGCAATAGAAACAGAAGAGAAAGAAGAGGAAGCAACAACAACATTATTGTGTCGCGTTGTTGTGGTGGTGCAGAATGGAACAGGATTCCACAACTGAGCTGCATTTGAGCAGAATACGTGAAGTGAAAGATTTGGCCGCATTAACCGACGACGTGCGCGATGTTGTGAAAGAAGAGGTCATAGTAGAGAATCACCATCATCATCAGGTAAATCACACACAACACCACAACACCAGCAACTGAGCTTCAAGCTCTCAGTGCTCTGCGTGCTGTGCTGTGCTGTTGTGGCTGTTGGCGGCAAGGGTGGTTCGTTCGTTCGCTCGTTTGATTCCGCTTTCGATTCCTTCGTATCCAACACACATCGTATCGCTCGTGTCTCGTGTCGTTTCGTGTCTCTGGATGCCCGCGCAGCCAACGCGCAGTTGTAGAACGCGCTGCCTGCCTAGCTTTCTGTGTATGTGTGTGTGTGTGTGTGCGTGTGTATATTGTATGTGTATGTATATTGGCCTCTCTGTAGAACAAGTGGTGCGCGTGTGTGTGTGTGTGTGGGGGCGGAGAAGGCGGCGCAACAAAAATGCGCGCGATGCTTGCGCCCTACACGACCCACTAGAGCACAGAGGCAAAAGCTAAGGCTAAAAGCCCGCCACCACCAGCAGAGCTCCACACACACACACACACAGAGATATAGACTCGCACACACCACACTCACCCTTCCTTATAGCCCACAATACCATCACTACCACCAATTGTCGTACGTACGAAACCCACAAGGCGCAAAACTCCCAACACAAAACGTCAGAATTTTGTGTGTGGCGCACAAATTGTTGTGTATACCGATTTTCATTTTTCCCATGCTGTGTTGTTTACTTACACAAACGAAATTTTCGTTTTTCATTTCTTCTCTCTTCCATGTGCAACACACAACAAATTCAAATCGCGAAAATTGTTTAATAAATGCCACACACGAAAATGTGCTGAAAACGCTGCGTTAAAATTGTGTTGGCCACTCAACACCAACAACAACACGAACCGAACGACAACAACACCAACTACCATCAAAATTTGTCAACGCGCTTTTCGCGACTCCTGCGACTTTTGTGATGTGCGCTATGGTAATGCAGTTGGATACGAAAGTTCGCATGGTCACATCCTCCTCAAACGATAACAGCGGCAGCGGCGGCGGCGGTGGCGCAGGTGGTGGCGGCGGCGGAGGAGCAGGTGGAGGAGGTGGCAACAACGGTGGCGGTGGCGGTGTTGTGTCAGTGCCCGTTTCCCTGCCAATTGGTTCAATGATAACCGGTACGGCCTTCAATGTGATCACACCCGACCAGCTGCCGCCGCACTTTAAGCCGATGCTGTGCGTCGACAACAATGGTTACCTGTCCAGCGGCGCGGTCAGCATGGGCGGTGACCTCAAAACGATTGTCATCCAACAGCAGCAGCAGCAACAGACACAACAGCAGCAGCAGAGCGGCAATAGCAATGCTGGGAACACAAACACCACCGCCACAAATACCATTGGACTGAATCACGATGGCTCTGGTAGCAATAATAGCCATGATAGCATGGGCACGCTCGAGCAAGCGACCGGCGGCGTCGGCGGTGTTGGTGGCAACGGTGTCGGCGGCGGTGCTGGCAACACATCGGGCTCCACGGGCTGGGCGGAAACCACGTCGAGCACCCAGCACATGGAAGTCTTCCAGATACGCTGTAAAACCACCTGCGCCGAGCTGTATCGCAGCAAACTGGGCTCCGGGGGACGTGGCCGGTGTGTTAAATACAAGGATAAATGGCATACGCCAAGCGAATTCGAGCACGTCTGTGGTCGCGGCTCCAGCAAGGATTGGAAACGCTCCATCAAATATGGCGGCAAATCGCTGCAGTCGCTGATCGATGAGGGCACGCTAACGCCGCACGCAACCAACTGCAGTTGCACAGTCTGCTGTGACGACGAAGCAGGTGAGTCAGGTGAGAGTTTGCATACATACATATATCACAACAACTACAACTACGGATTAACCACTCACCCTATACGCTAAGCCAAATCCTTCAACTAAAACTACTAATCGCTCCTTGGTGTCTTCCCTAAAACGCTATAGACAGACAGTTAAAAGCTACCTGCTTTCCTTTTATAGTTTGCCTTTATACTTCGGGGAAGACCCGAAATTCAACTTATTGCTTAAGCATCGTAATATTTTTGCATCAATATAATTTAAAATTGAAAATTTGAGAACTGTTCTATAGTTTTTACATAGTTTAGTTCAACAAATTTTAAAAAGCCAATAGACAATTTGTTTACAATGTGCTTTATCAAGCGAGGAAACTAAAGTAAATGTTTTTATGTAAGAGCCAAGCATCATGAATTGCAAATAAGACTCTAAAGACACTTCACTTTTTCAATAAGCTAATATGCTTGATCTAGAAAGTAGCTGACTTCCAATTACGTTCTGATTGGAGCTACTTTTCCAGCTGTTCTCGCCTCTGCAAGTTTTAATACTTCTGCTGTCTCCCTCTATGGCCTTCTCCAACATACACCTGACATTGTAATCCGCTTTCATCATTACACTTTTTCTTGCAGCCTCCGGACCTGTGCGTCTATTTACGCCGTACAAGCGACGAAAGCGGAATCAAACCGATCTCGATGTGGAGCCGGGGCCCAAACGCAAACGCAATACGCATAGCAACAATAATAATAATAACAATAATAGCAACACCAATAACAACAACACCAGCGGCAGCAGCATTAACAACAACAACGTGGATCCAACGCAAGCTGCGACCGCCAGTGTCGTCGATGAGAACAATATGTTTCTCGCCGAGGACAATATCACGTCCAAGGATGAACCATGGGCGACGCTCAATGACAGCTTAGACACCTCCACCGAACTGGTCGACCAGACGCAAATGGGCAATCCGTATGACCGTGAAACGTTTGTAGTTAATATCAATGATACCGGCTCCATTGCCGTCCTGGACAGCAGTCAATCGATGAAGAACATTGAGCACGTCTATTGCACCATGGTGAAGGCTACTGGCGACTTTAAGCGGCTGCTCAACGACATGAAACAGAACTACGAGCGACGCATCGAAGTGCTGCAAAAGGAGCGCGATGCGGCGGTGAGTGCGATGCGTGTCCAGGTCCACACGGACATCGATGATCCCAACATATCGGGCTCATTGCATGGCAACGAGATCATCTCAGCCAAGAAGGTGAGCATTGCAGTAGTTGCCAAACGGTTTCCCTACTAATTGTTTCCATTGCTGCAATTTTGTAGTGCGCCAACTGCAATCGGGAAGCACTGGCCGAGTGCTCGCTGTGTCGAAAGACGCCGTACTGCTCGGAGTTCTGCCAGCGCAAGGATTGGAATGCTCATCAAGTGGAGTGCGCAAGGAATCCACAAACGACAACGCAACAGGTCATGTTATTGATCGATGATCAGTCCTAAGCAACGTAACGAATTGTACATACAAATTTTACTACTAATTAAATATATGATTATGCAAGGCTCCCCCCTACCCGTCCCGAAATTCCCAAATCCCTTGAAACACACACTACCCGCTACCCCAACAAATCCTTCAGAGTAACTGCTTCCCTATTCAACAAATCCCCCTGACCACAGATCCTTAGCAAGCCTTTCCCAATTAGACTTATGTCCTATAATAATGTAATTCTTAAACGTACATATTAACTACATAAATATATATGTATATATATTTATATATACATTTTACTATCGATCGTAGAAAAAAAAACAAAACAAAACAAAAAAGAATAAGAGAAAATTAATCAGAGAGTTTGTAGCAAGCGTAAAAATCAAAGCAAGCATCGACTTGGCCTAGCATAAATGGATAAAGTTTTAGCTACGATTTGATAGAATGCAACAACCACAAAAAAATCCGATGAAAAAAGAAGAAACAAAAAAAAGGAACCCAACAAAAGAAAACTTAACTTGTAATTCAATTTAAATTAAATTTATAAATAGTTGCAAAGCGCATAGCATTATAACACAACCGAATGAGAACCCCTTCCCCGTCCCCTGTTCCCATCCTCCGGACTCCTGTTCCGAACACTTTCCTTACTGCTTGACAACTTTTTGCATAAAAGAAACAACAAAAACTTAAAAAAAAACTCAATTAAGAAACGAGAAAGGAAAACCAAAATGCGAGGGATATAAGCAGAGTTGAGTTAAGCAGATTAAGCAGAAATACAATACATATTCGTCTATGTATACATTTTTCATTAGACACTAAGCACATAGTTAAACTTTTAACATTTTACGATTATAATTTCTATATGGATCTACTGCCCGTCGTTACAAGCATCCAATAAAGATTTCAAAATAAAAAAAATAAACAAAATACAACAAGGAACATAAAACGATGTGAAGAGAACCGTACACACACACACACACACACACACACAGACAGACAGACACATGGGCAAACGTACATTTAATTATAAATAATTGACAAACAATTTGTGTGTATGCGTGTGTGTGCATTTTCAGTGTCGTTTTCCCCCCATTTTCCGATATTTCCTCTGTAAAGTTATTTGACGTCCCCACATCCATCTCCTCCACCTCCGTGTCCACCTTAAGCAGCTGTAACAATTTCTAGTAGTCTGTAGTCCATATGCAAATACATTCATATATACCTATGTATGTAGTATATATCTCTATATACACGTATATATATCTTTAAACTAGCTATATATTCCGGTTCAAAACACTGATACTGATACAACAAACAGGACACAGACACACACGACCACTCACACGATTAAATCCAGTAAATCGCTTACAGTTCGAGTAAATTCGCGTCCAATATCGATTCGAATTTGAAATCTTTGTTCTCAGATGTCTGTAACGCTATCGGAAGAATAACAAATACACCCAAACAAACAAACACAACTACACACCCACAAAAGCAGACAGAGAGTGCTGAATTATCAATGCGATGATTGAAAAGATTTAAGAAAAAATGAAGAAAAATATATACATACATTTAAATGTACAACGCTTACTTTTTGTCGTATTCTTTGTTGATTCTTCTATTTGTTTCAAAAGTCTCTTGATTTTAAGTGTGATATATCTATAGACGTACTTGGCTCCCACTAATGTAAGGTAAGTACATTATGCGGATCTGAAAACGTAGCATACATTGTTGCATCACGACGTCCTGCCCCAAAGTGTTCATTAGATGTCTAGCAAAATTGAACAATACCTACCGTATTTATGCGAATCTTTCAAACAGAATACTATATTTGATTACTTTATCGTGAATTAACTATATCCGTGAAGAAAAGCAAAACACAATGCCTGGAATGTAATCGAACTCATTGCAATCTCAAAATTGAGGAAAACAGTTTAAGCTGAATAAAGTTAGATCAGAATGTACAAAATGTTGTTGAATGTTGTAGACGACCTTTAATATTCCCATAGTTATTTTCATTTTTCCAATGTTCTGAAATTCAGAATGATTTAGAATGCAGTCTATATGCTTTGCCGACAAATATCTTAAGTTTCCATCTTCCAATTGAATGGCGCACATAATTCCATTTCTCAAATTCTAAGAAACAAATCGAATTTAACGAGAATTATTACTGAAAGTTTTATAGAAATGAATAGAAGACACGTATTTGGTAGTTTTGTTGTTAGTTCATATTATGCACATGTTTCATTTATTATTGCATTTTGCGTTTTTGCATTATTATCAGTATGCTTATTATTATAGTCTATTACCAAAAATAATTTCTTAAAACTTGTTTACTCGTTTCATTTATTTATAGGTATGCTTTTAATTACTTTAAGTTTTGCTCGCTTAGAGTTCTGTTGTTATCTGCCGTTCTTTTTAATTCGTTCTCTTCTGATTTGTATTTTTTGTTTCGTTTCTTGTTTATAGTAGATAATTCGATTTAATTTTGCTTGCGTTTTACCAGCGATAACTTTGTTTTGTTCGAAAACACACGAAACTTTGAAGAACGTTAAGGAAAAACTACAAGAGAAACGTTAAATTATGTAAGAGTGTAATCATGGATTGGGGATCTCTGGGTTGTGTGTACACTGAAAGAAACCGACATTTAATACGTACATTTCCTTGGTAACTATTTTATGTGTTCTTGTTCTCGTGTGTGATAGTGTGAGGCTGAATTTCGTGTTTTGCTTGAGTGTTTGATTTATGTTTTGTTTGCTTTGTTGTAATACATACAATACGCGCGTGTGTTTGTCGTGTTTCATAATTAATAAATATATAAAACATACATATGTAAGTATATTAAATAACGTGCCTAAATTTAAAACATTTCACAATTGCCTAAATAATAATATTGTGTTCAAACATTTTACTTTTCTTTTTTAAATATGAAATTTATCAACAAATTTCGCTGCTGCCCAATGAAGGAAAAAACAAATAGTACATATTATATAATTATTATAAACAATTGCCAAATTGGTTATTCAAGTGAAAGGGGAAATTGGGGTGGTGGGAGAGTGGTATTAAACGAAGCCATACACGTACACAGTGGAGCATTTTAGTTAGTAGAAGCATCTAACTTAATTTGAGGCTCAAAACATTTACAATACATATCGTTACTTTTTTTTTGTTTCTCGTTTCTTGTTCACTTTTCTTGCTGTTTCGTTTTCGTTTTGTTGCTTTTTTGTTTTTTGTTGTTTTTTTTTTGGAATCACAAATGTTAGCTATAGTATTTAAATACACATGTAGGTAAGACATTGAAAAGGAAAATTAAGTGTTCTAGCGTTGGAGAATGCTGATGTTGATGATGCTGTGGTTAGAGAGACTGCGATTGCAATTGATGATGCTAGGGTTTCTTTTGCTGCTGCTGATGCTGCTGGTGGAGTTATGGTGTGAGTTTTTCTTGTTTTTGTTCTTATTATTGGTGGTGATGGTGGTTTTTGTTGATGTGGTATTGGTGGCAAACTGTGGCAACCGGCAAGCCGCGCAGCTTCACTCCAAATTTCGCACCTCAAAGCGCTTGTACGTGTAATTGATGAAGACCCAATCCTTGGCGATCTCGCCGCCCTGCGGCACAGGCGCTGATGCTGTAGGTAAACATATTAAATTTAGTTTCAATTAAGTATTTGCTATAAGTGCTGAAGTCAACAAGTGTGCCACTTACGTATCTCCAGGGAGACATCGGGAAATTCATCGAAATTGGACGTATCGTCAATGGATCGCACCTCAACGGGTATGGCGGCGGGACGCTCACGAATGTGTTCCCAGTCGACGCCACGAAAGAACGGCACCGACTTGAGATCCTCGAGACCACGCTGCGATCCCAGACGTCGATCGGCCTCGCAGCAGAAATTAATGATCGTCTCTTTGGCCTCCTCCGATATGGGGATTTCGGGCGGAAAGATTAATGTCTCGCGCCAGTTCATCACCTTGCGATACGTGTCCTGCGGATTGTCCGAACAGAATGGCGGATAACCCATAAGCATTTCATACATAATCACGCCCAGTGACCACCAATCGCAGGCAGGTCCGTAGCCGGTTTGCAGGAATACTTCGGGTGCTATATAATCGGGCGTGCCTACTGTGCTGTAGGCGAGGGCGCGTCGATTTCGTTTCCACGATTCGGCACGTCGCTTCGAGTCCATGGGACTGTAAGATTTATCAAGTTAATGCCAATGTATCGATTCGTATTATCATTTGTAACTCACCTGGCGCAGGTGCCAATGAAATCGGATGGTTTCGCCTGCGACAGATCACGATAAAAGTCTGTGCGATGCGACTTCTTTAGACCTGTGCACAGTCCAAAATCAGAGAGCTGTAATACATGACAAATTTAATCAAATGTATGCTAATTTGTAAAGTAAAGTTAAGCGATTGGTTACCTTTAGATGCCCTCGCGCGTCCAACAGCAAGTTGTCTGGCTTGATGTCCCTATGTATGAAACCGAGCTTATGTATCGAGTCAATCGCTAACGCCGTTTCGCTTATGTAGAACTGTGTGCACTCCTCGGATAGCGTATCCTTTTTCATTAGAAGCGTCATCATATCACCGCCAGGCAAGAACTCCATTATCAAATATAAATTGACCTGGTCCTATTATGTTATTAAAATAAAAGTTATTAATAAACTTTTTAATAAATGATCTTAAATTTTATCATTTTTTTTTTTATTTTATTATTTATATTCATTATTTAATTTCAAATTTTAATTGGATTGTTTATTTTATTTAAATAGTAAACAGTCTCATCACTCAATCATCACTTTTCGCGCAATAAAATATTTGTTATTCCTCATTCAGCAGGTTTTTCATGACTAAATGTTCTGTTGGGTATTCACATACACACATATACATGTAAGCGTGTCTTTGTGTACGTGTGTGTTGCTCTGCTTGTATGCGAAAACTTTCACCAAGAACAAAATCAAAACAACAACGACAACAACAAAGACACACGCAGACCATATGATTTGGCAAGCGCGTTTGCGCTTGTATTGGTTTATTGATTTTCAACTGCAATATGACTATGATGACTCGAATTTGAGCGACGGCGACTGTGAATTTATTTGAAATGATGACAGACGGAACTCACCTGAAAACTGTAGTACATTTTGACCACCCACTGATGATCTGCCTCGACGAGAACGTCGCGCTCAGCGCGTACGTGGGCCACTTGCTCCTTTTCCAGCATGTCTGCTTTGCGTAGCACCTTCATTGCATACACATGTCCCGTGTCCTTTTTTTGCACTAAACGCACCTCACCGAAGGCGCCGCGACCAATCACTTTCAAAGCTTCAAAATCCTCGACACCGAGTCGCAATCGCTTGAGGCGCAAATATTCCGTCTCCTTTTGCGCATGTTGTAAGCGTTTCTCCTGCCGTTGCGACTCTGTTAGACTTTCGTCCTTCAGCTGCGCTTCCAATTTGGCCAGGCGCTGTTTGCGTTCGCCGTATTGTGTCACCAAATTGCTGTAGTAGTTCTCTAACGTCACCTTGGCCTTGGTCGCTTTGTCCAGTGTGTGATCGCTGAAACGTATCGAGGAGCCGTCCGAGTCCGTTCTGCTGCTCATCATCTAACCTGTGTGTGTGTGTGTTGTGTGTGTATGTGTGTGTTTTGTGTGCTGCTGCTGCTCCCGTGGGGTTGTGTGTGTGTGTGCGTGCGTGTGTTTATGTGTAGGTGTTTCGTGGTTAAGACTGTCCTTGCACGAATTGTACACTGGCTTAAAACACACACACAGCTTGCAATTATTGTATTTGCCCCTTTTTTCCTTTGTAATTTATTAAATTGCGCTGCCTCTTTCTTGTTTCGTTATCGTCGTCAGCGTGACCGCAAGCTGAATATCAGAATATGCTACCGTTGCTGCGCAGAATATACTACTTTCAAAATAATCACTCTGGTCACACTTGGTAACACTTCATAGCGATGGCAAAATTCACCAGTAAACTTGGAGGTAAAAAAGCGCAACTTTTCGAATTGCTTTTTGCAACAGTGTCTTTTTGAAAATCCTAGAGCGCATACAATATTTTTATAATGATTTTAATGTTCTCTTTGGCTGACGTCAAGTTGCTGCAAAATGTTTGTTCTAAGAACGATAGTGTAAAAGTTACCATAGGGTTAAATTTGAAATATACCAAAATGCAGCTAACCAAAATTACCGTGTTACCATAAGTATATCGAATGCTTTGTATCGAATGATGAGCTCATATTCTGATAAGAACGACAAGTGCGTAGTTGACCAACTGCTTTATGTCGTCATTCATGGAATATTATCGATATCACGCCCTCTAACGATACATTTTTGACAATCAGCTGATAATTAATTACCTTTTGTTGCAAAATATGTGTTTGTTTTCCACAAATCAAGCGCTCACACAATTATGGCGCGGACAACGGACTTTTCGGACATCAATTTCAACTGTTTGCTATTGATATTCAAGCTACTGAACAATCTCGAGGATCAGGTTAATTTCGCACTATGCGGTCGCAGATTTCGCGATGCCTTTGTTTATATGCATCGCCGGCGCTTCGAAGAAATTGTTGACAGCGACATTAAATTAAAAAGTCTAGACGACTGGCGTGCCTTTTTATGGATGTGCGGTGGAAACGTGAAGACATTACAATGCCATCGTGACGACGACCATCCGTTGCAATTGATGCCATTGGTGGCCAAATATTGTGTGCGCCTCGAGAGCATTACACTGCGAAATGCGACGGTAGCCAGAACACAGCCTTTTTTGCTGCAGCTGGGGGCATTGAGGAAGGTCTATGTGCGCAATTACAAGAGCACGAGCAAAGATCTAATCAGAAACATGCGCTTTCGCTTGCCTTACATACAGAACTTGGGCTTGGAGTGCTTTGAGCGTCGCGAACGTGAGTCATTATCTTTTGAAATCCTTTGTATTCCCATTACACATAACAAAGCGGGATATAATAAGTTATATTAAACACAACATTCATTTTAAGTCTTCTACTGCGTATACATACATATTTGTATATGTATTTACATTGTGATCTGAACTAATCTAATCTGTCTGTCGTTCTGTTTATCCGAACCAATTAGCATCCAAATCTCAGAAACTATAAAAGCTAAGGTCGTTAGTTATTGTTAACATAGATTATGCACAAAAAGCTTTCTTTTAGAATTCAACAATATAACTCTCAAGTAAAATAAGAAACAATTATGAACATAATTTTAGAGATAGAGTTTAAAAACGGTTAAACGTCCATACCTAAAAATAAAGTGTGTTTAAATAATTCCTATTAAAAATTTACTCAGTGATAACGCAAATAAGGTTTTAATATAAGTGCACTAAAATTAGTTAATTAAAGAATTTAGAAAACTTCATATTTTACAAATATTTAGCGTATGTATAATTGTGGAACAGCCGACTGAAGTTTTCTTTTAGTCTTTGTATATATTAAAGTAGATCTATATTTTCATTTTGAACAGTCCAAGAGCTGCGCTATTTTGTGAATCTCGAGGAGCTGCAAATGTATGACGAGGTGACGACATCGGACTTTATTGCCATCACAAAATCCCTCAGGAACTTGCGTATTCTGCAGTTGCGCAATGCCAAGCGATTTCTGACCACACAAACGCTGAGACATTTGGCCGCCCACTGCGGGCGTTTGGAGAAGCTCTCGTTTCTCGACAGCGATGCTGAACTCACTGCTCTTACACTCTTTACTTATTTACGATATTTGCAACTGTATTGTCCTGATAATCAAAAGACACGCTTATTTAAAACGCTATCCAAGAAATGTGCACCGCATTTGGAATATCTGATATTGCATCGCAAGCAGTGGATCGACGAGGAGCAGGCACAATACATTGGCTCGATCAAATCGCTAAAGTGGCTGGTGTGCAAGCCGCGCAATGATCGCTGTGTCTATCATCTGGGGAATCTGACACAACTGGAGTGCCTTTCGGTGCAATGTGCTCGTGATATTGGCGAAACGGAGCTGTTGCATCTGGTACGCAACAATGATCAGTTGCGCTATCTAAACATCTGCTACTGCCTGGGTATAACAGACGCGTTTGTGGTCGATATGCTGGATATTCTAGTCAAGCGACACAATCATCAGCCGCTGGAACTCTACGCGGCTGCCACAGATATTAGACATGACATCATGGAAAAAGTAAGCATTACAAAACGCATCTATTTATCATTTTTAATTCATTCAATATTCGATTTTAGCTGCCAACTGACTATGCGTCCAAATTGTTAATACTGCACTTTGAGTGCAGTCAAGGCATACGTTCTAGTGAGCATTATTACAACGATGAACCAGAATTTGATCGGTAGACGATGAACGATATATGTGCGAAATGCGTACACATCATTCTGCAATTAATAAGCAACAACCAAGGGAAATACCAATAATTATTAACTTTACCAAACTATATACTCACAATTTTGATATGATACCACTACATACATATATACTGTGGACAAAAAATGCCGGTAAATTGTTTCCAATCTACTAATTCTTTATTCCCAATTCTAATTGTATCTCATCCCCCTCGAAATAGTCTCCTCCGGATGTAATACACCTGTGCCAACGTTTTGTCCAATTCTCAAAACATGCTGCAAACTGGTCTTCGGGTATAGCATTCAATTCCCTTTCTGTTTCCGTTTCAATCGCTTCTAGCGATTCAGACCGATGGGTTTTCAGTTTGTTAAACAGCCAAAAGTCGCATGGTGCCAAGTCTGGAGAATATGGCGGTTGCGGGACAATATGAGTGGAGTTCTTGGCAAAATAATCACGAACTTCGAGTGCCTCATATTTATTATTATTGAGATGCAAAAGCCAAGAATTGTTGCTCCACAAGTCCGGTCTTTTCTGTTGCACTGCATCATGTAGTCGGCGCAAAACATCTAAATAGTATTCCGCGTTGAGAGCTTGATCGGTTGAATGGAATTCGTAATGCAGCAATCCACGATAATCAAAGAAAACTGTGAATAGGACCCCGATGTTGGACTTGCTTTGCCGTGGTTTTTTTGATCTGTGTGCAACCGTTAAATCGACAATTTCTGGTTCGTAAGAATAGATAAAAGTCTCATCGCCAGTAATGATGCATTTAATTTTGTTCCGATAGTCTTCAAGCATAGTTGCGCAGACTTTGAGGCGGTGTTGTTTTTCTAAGAAATTGAGCGTTTTTGGTACCAATCGAGAGGCCACTTTTCTAAGACTTAAATGATCACTTAAAATGGTTTTTACTGATCCTTCCGATATGCCAGCAAAATCGGAAAGCTCTCGCACTGTCAATCGACGATTTTGGAGCACCATTTCTTTGACTTTGTCAATGTGCAGCTCATCAGTTGATGTTGATGGTCGTCCCGGTCGTGCCTCGTCTTCTACGCTTTCTCTACCCTCTTTGAACATTTTGTACCATTCATAAACTCTGGTTTTTGATAGAGTATGCTCCCCGAAGGCCGTTCTCAGCAATTTCATCGTGTGGACAGCAGAAATTTTATTCCGCACACAAAATTTAATGGAACTGCGTTGTTGAATAGTTACAGACATCATACAGAGTTTAAGCAGTTTATTAAAGAATAATCAGTCGTGCATATTTTTCACAGCTGACGGTGACAGTGTTGGCAATTGCAAATTAAGTATCCGTTGACTAGTGGAATCCTGAAAACAATTAAAATCCATATTTCCCGGTATTTTTTGCCCACAGCAGTATTTTCTAATATCTTGTTATTTCATATTTTAAAAAGTGTTAATATTTTATTCAAACTCATTTTTGAGCCTTAAATCACAAATAAATTACACGTATTTTGTAATCTCAACGAATAACTAATTAATTGAAAGAGAATCAAATGGAATTGCTTTCAAATTCAAATTATGGCCTCTGTAGAGTTGTGTAATATTAACTCTTAGATATATTATCGGTTCAATTGATTTATCGATTTGGAGCTACACTACACAATCGAAACCAATCGAGTGCTGGTAACACTGAATACTTTGCAGGTGGCAAGTCTACAGTTCATCACTATTTTTGTTACAATTTTAGTTTAGTGTCTCTTTTATTTTTTCTTTACTTTTCGATGGTCTGACACAAAGTGAAAAACTTTTACATTTTTGTACGCTGTTTAGCACGCTGCTTAAATAGAAAACCGTGAATTTAACATTTAGTTGTGCACTTGACTGCATTGGAATGCAGCTGTTCTGTTTGTCGTATACGCGTAGTAGTGACACTTGCGATATTTGTTAGCTGGCAACTCTGTGCTGCACTCACACCGAAGTTGTCTGCAAGACGTTTTTCTTGTGGTCCCCAAACCAACCAGCTGAAAAAAGTGCAAAAATCCATATAAATTGTGTGTGCTGTACAATTACACTAAACTAGTGACGAAAAGTGTGTGCGTGTGTATCTGCGTTGGTGACACGCTAGAATATGTCCTGCGCTGCGACTTTATCAGCGGCGAAAGACTCAACAAATGCGGCTGCCAGCGGAGCATCTTCAGCCACTTCGGCTTCTACTGTGGGTGTGGTAGTCAGTGGAGGCAGCAGCGCTGTCGCAGCTGGTGTGGGTAACGGGGGCAACGGAGGCGGCAGCGCTGGGACTGCGGCTGGTTCGGCCGCAGCTGTCGCCCGTCGCTTCTCCATGGAGGGTGTTGGGGCGCGTGTGATACGCGGCCCAGACTGGAAGTGGAACAAACAGGTGAGTTAACGCTAGATAAATTCATAAATATGTATAAATTGCCTATCAATTGGCACCAATTTAATTGAATAAATGCGTCCCTGAGCATTGGAATAACAAGCTGTGTGCAACTGTGTGTATGTGCGTGCGTGTGAAAGAGAGGCAGAGTGTGAATGAGAGAGCGAGAATGAGAGGGAAAGCGTGTGAGAATGGGGGGCGAGATATGTCGACTTTGTCTTCAGCTTAACTTTGAGTACAGTTAAAGCTGCCAAATTTGTGCTTTTAATTGATTTCAGCAATTTCATTAAATATATAAAGAGACGTTAAATTTAGTTACTATATATTGAATTAAAATTGTAGTTTTTTGGTTTGCGCACAGGGCATTTTCATTTCTAATATACTCGGTAATTTTTCTGTGACACAAAAGCCTTGATCTTGAAACTATCTGCTATTCACCCGTTAGAAGACATAGCATATTTAAGGTCATCAGTAAGTTCAGTCATTAATTTAAAATATAAACTGTTTGATAATCACTTTGTAATGCTTCAATTTGAATAATAATTATTATGCAATATTGCCTGGTCATATTCTACTCACATTGTAAATTAAAAATAAAATATATATATGCCGGAATCCATAGTTAAATCAAAAGCACACCTCTATGGCAACATGCAAACAATAATTAGCGGCGACCCTTCAAAGTATGTACCCGATAAGCCACAACAGCTGAGCCGATAATGCGAAGTCCGTCTGTCTGTCCGACCGCTCATATAATAGTCTAGATCTCAGAGATTGTAACTGCTAGTTTAACTAAATTTGGTGAAAGTGTACTGTCGTAGATATAGTTTTCATGTCCAACAAGTTCAACTTTCTTGCCACCCAAGGAAAAGAAATAAATACAAATATAGCTATGTCGGTTTCACATGTTGGACGTAGGAAAGTCAATTTCCTTTCGACATAGATTATTTTCCACATACTAGGAATTTCACAAATATAAGGTAAACTTACCTTGGTCACATGCAGATTTGTTCTGTATCGGGTGTGTCGAAGTCGAGCAGTGTCGCCTGTCGCATTCTTGTTATTTTTCACACTGACCTAGACGAGGGAGGTGCTTTGGGGTCGATCTCTGGAGATCGGCGACTTGATTGTGTGCAACAATATGCGACTGCACCCTTAACAGTTCCGTTTAGTTGATTGTGGACGGCGAAGCAACGAGGAGCGTGATTAAGCAAATGCGCTTCAATTATAATTTTCGCGTTGTGATTAGCGTGCGTTTCGATCTCAGTGTCTCTTTGTTGCATCGCAGCCATAACGTGTTCGTCTCGTCTCGCTTCTATTTTTCAGGATGGCGGCGAGGGTCACGTGGGCACCGTGCGCAACTTTGAATCCGCCGAGGAGGTGGTCGTTGTGTGGGACAACGGCACCGCGGCCAACTATCGCTGTGCCGGCGCCTACGATTTGCGCATTCTGGACAGCGCTCCCACGGGCGTGAAGCACGAGGGGACCATGTGCGACACCTGCAGACAGCAACCGATCTTCGGCATACGCTGGAAGTGTGCCGAGTGCATCAACTACGATCTGTGCTCGATTTGCTATCACGGCGACAAGCATCACTTGCGCCATCGCTTCTACAGGATCAGCACACCGGGCGGCGAGCGAGCCATGCTCGAGCCACGTCGCAAATCCAAGAAGGTGCTGGCACGCGGCATATTTCCGGGCGCACGCGTTGTGCGCGGCGTCGACTGGCAGTGGGAGGATCAGGACGGCGGCGTCGGACGGCGTGGCAAAGTCAATGAGATTCAGGACTGGTCCTCGGCCTCGCCGCGCTCCGCGGCCTATGTCATCTGGGACAATGGCTCGAAGAATCTCTATCGCGTCGGCTTCGAGGGCATGGCCGACCTCAAGGTGGTGAACGACGCCAAGGGCAGCAATGTGTATCGCGATCACTTGCCGCTACTCGGCGAGAACGGCCCAGGGAAAGGGCCGCATGGCTTTCAAATCGGCGACAAGGTCACCGTCGATTTGGACCTGGAGATTGTGCAATCACTGCAGCACGGACACGGCGGCTGGACCGACGGCATGTTCGAGTGCCTCAGCAATGCCGGAATGGTGGTGGGCATCGACGAGGATCACGACATTGTTGTGGCCTACAATTCGGGCAATCGCTGGACCTTCAATCCGGCGGTGCTCACCAAGGTGTCGTCGCCAACGACGGCGCCACCCGAATTCCAGGTGGGCGACATTGTCAAGATCTGCTCGGACGTGGAGAGCATCAAGATGCTGCAGCGCGGCCACGGCGAATGGGCCGATGCCATGCAGCTGACTCTGGGCAAGATTGGACGTGTGCAGCAGGTGTACCATGACAACGACCTCAAGGTGGAGGTGGGCAACACCTCGTGGACCTACAATCCGCTGGCTGTCTGCAAGGTGTTGTCCACAGGTGCCGCAGGAACAGCCACCAATGCAGCGGGCGACGGCAACTGTGCGCCTGTAATACCCAGTGGCGAGCGCTTGTCCGCCATACTCAAGAAGCTCTTCGAGCCGAACGTGTCGGGCGATGCCACCGAGGAGTTTGTCAAGGCTGCCGCCAATGGCTTTGCCGTGAGTTGTAATTGCACGTATTTGATTTCCCCTCTCTTAATTGCTTTCTTTTGCAGTCGCGCTGCGAGGAGTATTTGGCTGGCGGTGGACAGCCATCGACGTCGAGTGCTGCAGCCGCTGCGGCTGCTGGAAGTCCCAGTGGCGTTGCTGTGCCCGAGGTGAATGTGAACGGCGTCTTTGCGGGCCACACAGCGCTGCAGGCGGCCAGCCAGAATGGGCATATTGAGGTCATACAAGTGCTGTTGCGACATGCGGTCGATGTGGAGATTGAGGACAAGGACGGCGATCGTGCTGTGCATCACGCCGCCTTTGGCGACGAGGCAGCTGTCATTGAGATACTGGCCAAGGCTGGCGCTGACTTGAATGCACGCAACAAGCGTCGCCAGACTTCGCTGCACATTGCCGTCAACAAGGGGCATCTGAATGTGGTGAAGACGCTGCTCACGCTCGGCTGCCATCCCAGTCTGCAGGACTCCGAGGGCGACACGCCGCTGCACGATGCCATATCAAAGGTAGCAACAGATTTTCTATAAAACACACTTTGCACTGACTGACTAAACTCGCGGCAATGAACCACCATAGCTTTGAGTATAATCAGATTTTGCTTCAAGTTGCAGAGTCTTCTATATACAAATGTGCATTGACGGACTGCTTAACTCAAATAGCGTAGTCTGGACGTTAGAGCTAGAAGACTGTAATTTGCACGTACATATAATCATCCACTATTGAGCAAGTTTGCTTCAAGGTTAATTATCAAAGCATACTTTAAAGCTGTAATCTGAAAAATGAATAGTTTTTAACGCTTAATTGTTAGAATGTTTCTCTTAACGACCCACTGACTGAACTACTTAAGTGTAGCATATAATTAACACCTACGAGAGAAACCTATTGTTGCATTCTCAAGTCGAATGCCAAAATTCCAAAACAAGGAACTATGTTATACTGAACGGCGATCTTCTAGCTCTCTGAAACTTGCGCGTATATTATTGTACTGAGCATATAATCATGTACTATTGTGCAAGTTTGTTCCAAGATTCACTGTGAAAGCATAGATTAAAGCTGAATAGTTTTTAGCGATTAAACCTGAATACTTCTGACTGACATTAGAAGCCTGTTGCATTCTTAAAAACAAAGCGAACATTTTGCTATTCTAAACATTTATCTGAATTGAACTGAAATGAATTGTTCTTGTAGGAGCACGATGAGATGTTGTCGCTGCTGCTGGACTTTGGCGCCGACATCACGCTGAACAACAACAACGGCTTCAATGCCCTTCACCATGCGGCACTCAAAGGAAACCCAAGCGCCATGCGCATACTCTTGACGAAAACGAATCGACCCTGGATTGTGGAGGAGAAGAAGGACGACGGCTACACTGCACTCCACTTGGCAGCACTCAACAACCACGTGGAAATCGCCGAGCTGCTCGTGCACATGGGCAAAGCCAACATGGATCGACAGAACGTCAATCTGCAGACGGCTTTGCATCTGGCTGTGGAGCGTCAGCATGTGCAGATTGTGAAGCTGCTGGTGCAGGATGGAGCCGATTTGAATATAGCCGATAAGGATGGCGATACGCCGCTGCATGAGGCGCTGCGTCATCACACACTGTCACAGCTAAAGCAGCTGCAGGACGTCGAGGGATTCGGCAAGCTGCTGATGGGACTGCGCAATGCGAACAACAAGAAAGCATCGGCTTCGATTGCCTGCTTCTTGGCCGCCAATGGCGCTGACTTGACGCTCAAGAATCGCAAGTTGCAGACGCCGCTGGATCTGTGTCCCGATCCCAATCTGTGCAAGACGCTGCTCAAGTGCTACAACGAGCGCAAGACCGACGACGCCGAGTTGCCCGGCAATGTGGCTGGCACCAGTCTCAATGCACGTGCTCGCGCCCTTAGCGCTACAGCCGGCGGTGGAGGAAGTGCCGGCGCCGGCGGAGCTGCAGCTGGCATGCATCAGTCGGCCACGGCGAATATTCCACTCAATACTGTGGCCTCGGGCAGCGCCTTCAATCTCAACGGGCTCGCCGCTGACATGGCGCAGTCACAGCACGCCGAGTCGAGCAGCAGCCGCAAGAACAGCGCTGCAGCTGGCAACAGCAACACGAAGCCGGCTAGCTTGGAGGAGTGCCTGGTGTGCTCGGATGCCAAGCGGGATACGGTGTTCAAGCCGTGTGGACATGTCAGCTGCTGCGAGACGTGTGCGCCGCGTGTCAAGAAGTGTCTCATTTGTCGTGAGACGGTGGCATCGCGCGAGAAGATCGATGAATGTCTCGTCTGCTCGGATCGCCGTGCTGCCGTCTTCTTTCGTCCTTGCGGCCACATGGTTGCCTGCGAGCACTGCAGTGCGCTGATGAAGAAGTGCGTGCTGTGTCGCACCCAGATCGATGAGATGCTCTCGTTTACACTCTGCTGCGGCGGCAACGGCACCGCCGAAAAGGTCAGCATTGCTGGCACTGCTTGCCTGACGGCCAGCGAGGACAAGTTCATGGAGCCGCCGTGCGCGAACTCTTCGGGACATAGCGTGGCCATGAACAACACGGTGGTCACTCCGGTGGCTGGCAGTGGCAGCGGCAGCGGTGGCGCTAGCGGCACTAGCAGCAATCAGTTGAATAGCCAAAACAATCTGTTGGCTGCGGCGGCAGCTGCGAATAGTAATAGTGTGCCGGCCAGTGGCATGTTGGCGCCTTCCAATGTTAACAATTTCCAAATGGACGATGTACAGAAGCTGAAGCAACAGCTGCAGGACATCAAGGAACAGGTGAGAGCGTGGATTGTCAAGTTGTTCATAACAGGGTTTGGACTGTGACATGCTGCTGCCATGTTACAGATTTAACATTGCAGAACTCTGTTACAATAGCACTGTTAGGCAGCTCAGAAATGTAATGGCATTAACTTAACATTACAGACGCGCTCAAAACATGCACTGTTAAACAGCTCTGCATTGTAACAGATTCCTGCAATGCAACGGGTTTAACATTACAGAACTCTGGCAAAGCAAATCATATACAGTTTCTGGTAAAAATCTTTGCATCCATATTTATGTGTTTATTCCTCTTGCAGACCATGTGCCCCGTTTGCTTCGATCGCATCAAGAACATGGTCTTCCTGTGTGGCCACGGCACCTGTCAGATGTGCGGCGATCAAATCGAGGGCTGTCCCATTTGCCGCAAAACAGTGGAGAAGCGCATCCTGTTATTCTGAAGCACAACAACGCATCCGCTACCGTATCCATGTCATGCTGACACACATTCCGCGCACACGGTCTCGAAGCACATCAAGCAAGCGAATCTGCCTTAAATTAAGTATTATTTAGCGAATATATCTATACATACATCAAGTTATGTAGACATATAGACACACTTATACATGTATCATCTTATAAAGCAAGAATATAATATATTTTTAACAAATATTTCACAACATCCCCAAAAACACGAGTTATGCGGAAACGCTCTTGATTTTCTCAATGCCCTCTTTGCTCATCAGATCCTTAAGTATGTCCTTCTTGGCTTCAAAGTAATCGCGGAACCACAATATGTGCTCCTGTTTCTCCTTCGCCGTCACATAGGGGTTCTTGGAGAGACCCACGCACACAAGCTCCATGAAGTGGCGAATGGGTCCCCTGCTGGGACACCAACCCTCCAGATGCTGTTCAAGAAAGATGTGCTCGGAAAAGTCCACATTAACCTCCTCCTGCAAGTCCTGCTCGTTGTCGATGGGGAAACGCCAGAGTTTGCCCTGCGTTGTCCACTGGATCATTTGCTCGAAATGATTGGCTGGCGGCTGTGCTGCCTGCAGCTGCAGTTCGCGCTCGTTGAGAGACGACCAGGTGGTCAACATGTCTGTTGATGGCTGCAGCGTGGACGCAGCTTTGGTGAAGATTCCCAGGGGCTCGCTGCCATATAAATTGACACTGCCCGTGAAGACCTCGGCTTCGCGTTTAACATGACGTTCTGGTCGCTGCTGCTTGCGATCGTCCGATCGGGTCTTGGAGCGCGATGCCAGGGTGCGACGCACGTACTCGCCGCGAGTCTGCTCCTGCTGCGCGGGCTGCTGGCGACGATCGATCTTCATGCCCACAATGATTTCACTAAAGGAGTGCAAATTTATTAATAATAGCTGCATAAATTAGCTAAGACCTACCTCAAGTTCAGCTCCTTGTCTGTTGTAGTTGCTTCCGCTGTTGTTGCTTTGGCATCACCTGAGGCAGTATCTGCGGCAGCAGCTTCCACACTGTTGCCCAGCAGTTTGGCCAACAACTCTGATTCGGTTTGCTTCTTTTCGCTGTCATTGCCTCCCAGCATGCTGGCAATATTTTTGGCAGCTGTAATCACATCCTTGTTGGACGTGTCCTGTTTTAGCGCCTCGCGGCGACGTCGATTCGCCTCGCCGGGACGTGGAAACTCGGAGGTCGTCTGCGGAACGCTGGATTGCGTTTGCATGCTGCCAAGCAAACGGTTCAATCGCTGTGCTGCTGTTTCTTTGGGCTCTGCTGGCTTGCGTGCCTTTTTTGTTTTCTTCTCATCGTCGGAGGAGGAAGAACCATCATCGTCTTTGGACTGCGAGGAGCTGGAGTACCTGACGATTCCCACGTTTTTGCAGGCAGCCGGCAACAGTGCACTGGAAAAATTAACAACAGTTTAACAGGCAAACCAATTGTGTAGGCCAACAGCTAGTTTACCGTATGTTGAGCCTTTGTGTGCTGCGCAGTGCCAACATTTTAGACAATTTCTTTGACAATTTTCCAAAAACAAAAACTTTTTCGTGCAGCTTGCGCTCGCGTAACAATAATAATTAGGTCGGAGAAGGTGGCAACGCCTCCCTCCATCAATTGCTACCGCTATCGAAAGCGTCTATCGGTTATCATTATGTGACTATTTAAATTGAATTTATTTCAAATGCTTATAACCGATAATTCTTTTCTGCAATTTCAATTTAAAAAAGTTGTGATTTATTGTAAATTACTTTTTTAATTGCACCAGTTAAAATCAAGTATAACCAAGCTTCTTGCACTTTTTGTAAAAGTGGTATATTTTTAGTATATTTGCCAACGAGATTGTTTTTAATTGTACATTGCAGGTTGAGGTCACTTTGAGGTAAACAAACAACGTTTATGGTGTTTTCCTAATCTCAGCTGTTTCGCAAGATGAGTGCAAACGCTTTTAACTTTGAAATAAAGTTGAAACGCGAAAACAAAGTGTACTATGAGAATGTAAGTGTATGCAACACTTGAACACGACTTGATATTAATTATAAAATCATCTACAAAGGACATGCTGATAGGCTGCGTGCAGTTTCAGTGCCCAAGCGAAACTAAACACGATGGAATACTTTTAACGCTCGATGGCATCGTTAATTTACAGCTCAGCAGCAAAACTGTCGGTCTCTTCGATGCCTTCTACAACTCTGTCAAGCCCATCACACTGCTCCAGAACAGCCTGGAGCTGTCGGCGCCCGCCAAACTCTCAGCGGGCAACTCCGAGTTTCACTTCGAGCTGCCTTTGGTGTGCAAAAAGGAGCCCCGAAAGTTGTATGAAACTTATCACGGCGTCTTCATTAGCATCAACTATCAACTGAAATGCGACGTCAATGTGAAGCGCAATTTCCTCGGCAAATCATTGCAGAAGGTGCAACAATTCTGTGTGCAATACAAACCCTTGCCACTCAACGATGAAGCCTCGCGTCTTGCGGCGCCCTTCAGTTTGAGCATGAGCAACGCCAAGGAACGCGTCACGATGCCCAGATTCCTTATCACGGGTCGCTTGGATCGCCTCGAGTCCTGCGTGACGATGCCCATTACGGGCAGCCTGACCGTGCAACATACAGAGGCGCCAATCAAATCCATTGAACTGCAACTGGTGCGCGTGGAAACCTGTGGCTGTGACGAAGGCTACTCCAAGGATGCCACCGAAGTGCAGACTATTCAAATTGCTGACGGCAATGTGATGCCCAAACTCGAAATACCCATTTATATGGTGCTGCCGCGACTTTTTACTTGCCCCACTCTTTTGACGAAGAATTTTAAAATTGGTCAGCTCGATTTCTGCGTAATATATTCAATTAACTAATTATTTATTTTGCAGAGTTTGAGCTGAATCTGGTGGTACTATTCAAAGAGGATCACAGCGTCAGCGAGAACTTTAAAATCGTTCTCAAACGTGCCACGGGTCCATTGCCAAGCAAATTAACTACAGCAGGTCGCTGAATAATTCGAATAATTCAGCAAATATATGCTGATCTTGCTATTCTCTTGTTTAATTTTAGGTCAACACATAAAAAACTATGTTATATGCAATATATAATACATATAAATATATACAAAATTTTTATTAAAAATAGATAAACTGTTTTGGATTCTAAAAAGTAGAAATTAAACTGAAATGAGAACAGTTTCTACGTTAAGCTGATATGACAAATGGGAACAGCTTGTATGCGCTGTAGTTTGCCATAAAGACTGATTGTACCTGTTTAATATATGATTCCAATACCATCAATGTTCACGTCCACGCACTTATTTACATGCTGGATAATTTAATAGTTACGCTTTCAATTGAAACGAAGGAAATTAAAAATCTAGTTTAATTAATTTCAAATATCAACGTAACGTAAGTGTTGCCACATAGTGCAAAACAGAAGCTCGAGCAACAAAGCACTAAAAAAGGACTATGCAGTTGGCGGGAAATGTTTAGAAATCATAGTCGCGTGAAAATATTTGATACGAAATGCAGCGATTGCAACGCACTGAGTCGTATAATGAGTAATATATGGCATCTGCCGAATACGCACAGTGAACAAACATACAGGTAACGAACTATAATGCTTGAAATCGATTTGCTTGAGATGCCGCCCACCATTTTACGTTTTGCAAGCTGATTATTATCTTTCAATTTGCAGCCCAGCTGCCAAAACAAACTCCACCTTAGGCGGATATTCTACTGAAATAATATGCTTCACGTGCCCGCGTGTGTGTGAGCGCAAGAGAGAGAGAGGAAGATAGAGAGTCTGAGTGAGTGAGTGTGGGAATGTGTGTATACAAATATATTTTGGAGTTTAAGATGGCACCTTCTTTATTATTCTTATATTCCTGGTTGCTGCTTCTGCTGCTGTTTTGCTGCTACTGTAGCCACCGGTAAGTGCATTTCAATTTCCTGCTTGCAAAAACTTTAAATCTTTAATAGGTGTGTGGGTGTATGCCGGCGCACGTGTGTTTGTTGTGTGTGTCTGTGTGCATGCCGATGTACGTCTGTTCTCATCTCAAGCAAACACACACAGACTCACACACACACATAAGCTTCGCTTTTTATGTCTACACAGAGCTTCAAATATAAATTACTTAGCATAAAACGCCTGGCTCTCTTTTCGTTTCGTTACGTTGCTTGGCGCTTGAGCTTCGTCCAGCTCTTTTACATTCAATATATTTTTGCTACCTGCTTGCATATGTACGTACGACGACATCGCAACTTTCAAGTTCACTAAATTATGTACATACACACACACACACACAGACACACTTGCTTGTGTTTATGTCGGCAAGTGTGTGTGTAAAGTAATGTTAGTAAGTACATATGCACATATATTTATTCTACTTGGCGGCGCAACTTTGCTCCATAAAGTAACGCACACACACACTCGCTACACTCCTGCACACAAACGTATTTATTTAAGACAAATAACAAAAAAAAGTACACATCATGAAAAACTGTTGCTTTCTCTTTCTGCTAGCACCGACTGTCGAGTGTGCGGGGAGTTTGTGTGTGTGTGTGTGGAGGCTTCAAACTGAAATTGAGTTGAGAAGCTGCTGATGCCTGCTCCGACCCCCCGCGTTGCCCTCTCTCAGTGCCAGTCGCCTGCAATTTGTGTGTCACCAAATGTACCACTAACAAAAGCATCGCACTGACAAAGTTTTGCGAGACTTGTATTATTTTTTGTTTTTTTTTTTTTCTGTTCTGTTCTGTTTTTTTGTCGTTGTGTCGAAATGAATAGAAGGACGCTTGGGTTTCAACTTTTAAAGTAAAATACGGAAAGTTTTCACACCAAATGTTGCCAACATGGCTGCTGCTGTTGTTGTTGTTGTTGTTGCTGCTGCTGCCGCCTTGTACACAGATTTCGATATTAGTTGGCATTGTTCATGGGCAGCACTGGCAGCTGTCAATGCCGCGACGCACTGTGTTTGTGTGTGTGGTAGATTGGGGGTGTGGTGGCTTAGGGCTTGTGGGATTGGGCTTAACATTAAAGTGCCGTCACGTCGTGTAATTGATTTAAAATTAGCACATCGCTTACAAATTTAAATTGTTTACATGTGCCTGGGGACAGCTGCTGTTGCTGTAGCTGTTGCTGTTATGCAAGTGTGTGTCTGTGTGTGTGTGTGTTTATGCATGTTTAATGAACATGGAGCACTCTCCCGCCAGGGCTGCTGTAATCGCATTTCAATATGCTACGTAACACAAGCCAAGTCCCGTTGCAAGCTGCTGCTTCGCTTCCCTGGCTCCACTTCGTTGTCGCTCGCTTTTGTCCTACTCTGCACCATCTGCTGCTGCTGCTGCTGCTGCTGCTACTGCTGCCTCTGTTGCCGCCCTTCGTATTGCAACGGCAATTTAGTTTTGTGCGGCAGCAAACTTTTCATAGCTGCTCTGACCCGTAAACGAGGTCAACGCAAAAAACATTTTGAAAAATTCATATGCAAACGTATTTTCAGTTGCAGTTGTAGCTTGCCGCTTGCAGGTGCCAGATTGCAAAAACAGAAAATTCCCTTTTCAAGTGCCCCGTCCATAGAAAAACTTTTTAATGGCCGCACATTTTAATAGGTGTGTTGCTCAGGGTTATACCATGCATGCCTCCGTATAGACAGAGTGCCCAATATAGTCACGCTCCTTTCGCATTCGCACACACACACACTCACACACAGACAGCAATCACTTCTGTTCTTTACAATTGAAATTGAAATTGAAACTTTATGCGCTCGATTTGGCCAGATGACGTAAGAGCTTCGCTCTGCTGCTAATTGGCAGCACTGTCAATGCCAATCAATTATCGGTCGCACGCTGTTATCGATTGTGGCATTAAGTGCAGCCAACTTTGCTCAATTGATTTGCATGGCTGGCGCTTTACGCATTTTTAAGCTCTTAATTCCCAGTGCATTAGCTAATTGTTTGCGCAAGCCGTGCGGAAATCTTCCAGCCGCCCCCCCCCCCCCCTCCCCCCAACTTTCGTCCGTCCCAAAGTGAAACGTTCACTGTGTGTGTGCTTTAAGATAACAGCGCCGCATCGTTGACCATTGACCATTTGACCATTGCTCTAGCCACCCCCGCGACCGGCTTAAGTGTGCGCCCCCCGCTCGGCAAAAAGTTTTGACTGAACCCGGTGTTGCTAATTGTTACACGGGTCTGCAACTACAAGTCCATGAGTAATTAGGGTCTGGATTAGAGATACGGCAAGCGCTATATGCCGGCTAGGCTCTGTGCTCTAATAAATTTTTTGGCCTAAAGGCGTACCCGGGCCTCTATCCGGTGACCGTCCGCGTTTCGCGTCCGGGGCGTTGTCCGGAACGTGCAGAGCGTGCGGGTGGAGCCGAGAGGAGTCTTCCCATCAGGACTTGGGCTGGCTGGTGGCATTATGCCGACTCGCGTCCGTTGACGCTGATGTACGTACGTGTTTCGGCGTGTTTCCGTGATAATTTCAAACTTTTGCACCAATTATGTGCACGGCAGCGTCGATTCTCTTCATCTATGCGACTCTCTCTGTGTGTGTGTGGAAGTTGCCTTCGCTTTTTGTGCCTGTAGTTTATGCTCATTACGTGAGTGCTGCGCGCAGCAAACTCACAAATTGTTGTACAAGAAATGCCGCCAACGGCGTTACACGGGTCCATAGCGCACACACCTACACAATTACACAAACACACAGACACACACACACGCATACACAGACACATTTACGCACACATACACGCACACACTTGTGCGCTGAATGCAAAGGAATTATTTTTGCTTTTGCAGCGCATTTTCGAATTTAATTTTCAGGTTAACTGCGCGCTTCCCAAAAGTTCTGACTACTCTTATATAGCTATAGCTATAGCTATAGCTATAGCTATAGCTATAGCTCTGCTTGTGGCTGTGTTCCACGTGGCGTATACGCGCTTTTTTCATTGCCCATTTCATTTGCAGCTGACGTCGCTGGCGAGCGAGGGCCGCTCATCAAGTAATGTGCAGTGCGGCCCATAAAACTGTCAAAACTTTAGCACTTTGCTAATTAACTGCCCGAAATGAAATTGTTTCGCATTTGCAGCTGGCACGGTATTTTAATTAATAGCATGTTGCGCGCATTTTCCAACTATTAATAAGCGCATGAAAATTATCAAGTTTTCAACTTGCTGCGACCTACTGTTTGAGTTGCCCTCGTTGCCTAAGCTGCATCTACGTGGCATCTACTTAGCCATCTTGCCTTGTCTACGTCTGTGTGTCTGGCCACGCCCATTCACTATGACTTGACATATAATTAAGGCGCGTTACCGTCGTCGTCCTCCTCTTCCTCCTCGTCGCTGTCGTCGTCTTTAGTTGAGTGAGTGCTTCGCTGTGGCGGATGCGCTGTTTAAGAGTAGATATAAAAGTTGACTTCCACTTGACGTCGTCCAAATGTTGACACTTGAATTTTTGGCTTGTTTACCTTTTGGACATTTCCTGGCCAACATCCTGCGGGGCAGCTGTAGCTGTAGCTGAAGCTGCAGCTAAAAACCTGTCGCTAGTTTCTTCGCTACTTAGTTTACTTTCTCGCTCTCGCTCTCTCTCTCTCTCTCTCTCTCTCTCTCTCTCTCTGGCTGCCTGTCGCAGCTTATGCTTTGGGTAAGCTGCAAAAAACGAGATATAGAAAAGAAATTCTTGCATTTTGTCATGTCTAGCACAGTGTCATATAACTTTTTTGCCATATCTCTCTCTGTCTGTCTCCTTTTGAGCTGCAAGTGCATAAGCCAGTACATACGTCGTGGAGTAGAAGGAACAGCTGCCACTGACGGGGGCTAAAAAGTTTCGTGTCGCATTTTCATTGAGGCATAAACTGTGAGATTCTCTCTTGAATATAGTTACATTTTGTTTGTTTGTTTACTTTCAAATTGTAAATGGATTAGCCGCATAGCGTGAGCGAGAAAGAGCGCAATAGAGTGAAACAGAGAGAGGGCGCGCGGCAAGCCTGACAAATTGAATTTGTTACGACTCGCAGCGATGAGAAGTTTTGTGCAAAACTTTTGCTTGCATGGTTGAGGATATTGGACGTGGACGTCGACGTGGATGTGGAGGTGAATGGGGATACCATGCTTGAAGTGCTATCGCTATAAGCTCCACGCCGCACAAAACTTTGCGCCAACCAGCGAAAGTGTTGCAAAATAAATTGCTGTACTGAAGGTGGCCGCAGGCAAACTGATGGCAAGGAGTTAACAGCTATTAAGAGAGAGTGAGGGAGTGAGTGAAACCACCATACCAGCACACACACACACAAACAGCTCTCCTTCCATTGTTGTGTGTGTAGCGGGCTGACGAAAACTACTGCCAAAGTGCCATCAATATTGATGCTCAACTTGAAAATTACCCGAAAAACAAATGCCAGATTTTAAGCTTATAGTGTTGATAGCCCATCAGGATTAATGCACAAAGCACAGCAGAGCTGTGCAGTTAAGTTAACTAGATAATTTATTGCAAGCAATCCTATTTGGCTGCGTTGCAAATTCTCTGCATCGTTTGTAAGCATATTAGATCGCTTTTTATCGATAACTTCAAAAGCTCCAACAGTCTATCGAAATGACTGCAGCTTACTACATGTAATCACTGGTGCAGCCAACTTCATGTAATTACAGCTGCTAAATTGCCGCTGACATCGTCATATGCCATCAATATTGATGCTTAACTTGAAAATTACCCGAAAAACAAATGCCAGATTTTAAGTTCAAAGTGTTGATAGCCCATCAGTATTAATGCACAAAGCACAGCAGAGCTGTGCAGTTAAGTCAACAGGAAAATTCTCTGCATCGTTTGTAAGCATATTAGATCGCTTTTTATCGATAACTCCAAAAGCTCACACAGTCTATCGGAATGACTGCAGCTCACTTTATGTAATCACTGGCGCAGCCAACTTTATGTAATCACAGCTGCTAAATTGCCCCTGGCAACGTGATGTAATTGCTTCTGCTGCAATTGCCGCAGCCAACTTAACATAATCGCTGCAGATCATTAAGCTAATCTATGTTAACGACATGTCAACAGCTTTCCTCAACTGCTCCCCCAGTCATGTGACTGATGTTTTAAGCCATTTGGGTTGCCCCAAAATTGTTGCATTTAGGCTAATTGTGAGAGGAAATTATATAAGGCACACCGCATTTGGAGCATGTAATCCAAAATGTAACTCCGGCCACGCCCAGCGTCGTTTCTTGAATAGAACCCTTTTTGCTAGTTATGTTAAATCCATGTAACGACCACTGCCAGTAGTCTCCTTCCTTCTCGCTCACTCCTGCGCAGGCTGGCACGCTGTGTCTCGCTCACTTTGGCTATACGTCATTTACATTATTATGATGAGATGCAAATCTCGTTAAAGGACACTTCAGTCGGGGTGCCACAGTCACCCAGTTGCTCTGTTGCTGTGTTGCTCTTCTCATGGTCCTTTTGCCATACTTCAATATGTGTGCCATATGCCCCGGTCTGTTGTGCTGGTGTCTCTATCTATGCATTATGTGTGTGTGTGTATGTGTGTGTCTGCCGTTGGCTCTGTATGCGCGCGCGTGTGCATGTGTGTATGTGTGTTATTCTTATGCAAATTACATTTCCTGTGTTTGAGCTACACAGCTTGTAGATACATGTGTACGTGTGTGCGTTCGTTGTGTTATGCTAGTCTGTGTGCTTATTTTGCATGCAGACACACATTTAGTACAAAATATTATACAATTCTTTTGAAAAAGTCAACAACAGACAGGCCGGGCCAGAGCGGCAGCTCATAAATGTTGCGCTCTCCCTTGCACACACTATCATCATCCCATCTCTCTATGTCTGTCGCCCTGCTAGTATTTGGCTCTCACACAGTTGCTGCTGCTGAGTGCATATTTGTGTCCCGTTATGACATATTTGTTGCTGGCGTCAGAGTTTGTTTAGCATCTGATTTGCATTTGTAAACTTTACTATGGCATGTGTCCATTTGTTTTGTTAGCATTTTTGCAGATTTACGTATCAGTTACAGCCATAACCAAAGCCAAAGTCACATAATACACCTACACGCACACACACACGCACACACACGCACACGTGGGGGATACATTATGTGGCCCTCCTGCTGCGCCACCTTTGAGGTTAGGGTCGCGCACACGTGCGCATTTTCATTTTATTTGAAACTCATTAGCTGTTAGAGCATTTTATCAGCAGTGAAATGCAGCATCAGCACATAATACACTCGCTGAACCCGAGCACATTACATTTGTTGCTTATGCAACGCTCAATGCTCCCCCGCAAGGGTTGCCAGCCAGTTGAATAGTTATCTCAGGTGTAATCTAACCCAACTTTCGTGCTGCATAACGCATTCAATCTGTTAATTAAGCCACCAGCGAGTGTATAAAAGATTCGTTCGTTAAATTGCGTATGGCGCACAATATGCGTCGATTTCAGCCTCTTCGACTGTCTGTCTTGTGTCCTTGTCCCACCGACCAAACCCCCCACCCCCCATGGTTAATGGCTGACAGGCAGCACGTCTGACAATTGGGAAATTGGAAGTTAAAACCATTAAATAAATGAGCGTCACACAAGAGTCACCACAGAATCACATTGCCCATGGTGCGGGCGTTGTTGGCTGCTGGCTTCAATTTTTATCTCTTTCGATTTGCACAGTCATTCAATAACCCGCCCGATTCCAATGCCGGATTGAATGGCTGTGGGCCGAAATTGGGTGCGGGTGATATCGATAGTGATGGCCACGGGCGAAGCGAGCGACGAGCACGATTTCTCTCCGACAGACGCACAAGAAAAACTCTCGCAAAACAAAAAAGCATTTGTTTTGATTTAATGCATTAAATGATAATAATAAATATTGCCACGTTTTTCGTTATGGCGATCAAAATATTGTTATTTACGCAGAAATACTGTGTAAATTATAAACATCGGCCTTTAACATAACAACAAGAATGTTTGCATTTCGCTGATTGCGAATATTACGTATACGCACAGTCAATAGAACAATTGTAAACTCACGATTCTGGATTCTGTAATAGTATTTGACGGAATTTCATGAATTAATTCCTTTTGAGGTATTTCAAAGTGGGAAATACTAAAAAGAAATCAGAAATCTGTTGAGATTTTGTATTGATTAGAAAATATTAAGTATACGCAACTATTCTAGCTGTGTTTTGCGATAGTTCACTGTTGTTTTATGGCGCAGTAGTGCAAGATGAGTTACAGGCATTAATCATAAAAGTTTTTTAGAGCATTTTGAGTTGGGAATACAACACGACACGGGTTCAACGCTGGCCAGGATTCTCCGACAGACCACATGAATGTGGGCCCGCATTTTTCCCCAATGGCAAAAGGCAAGAAATCTCTGCCTGAAAGTCATGCATGTTAACCTTTCGTGTCACGAACAGAGCAATCGAAACAGACAGAAACAGAGAGACAGAGAGGAAGAGAGAGGAAGCCAGAGGACACGCGTGCAACTCTAGGCTGGAATCAGTCGGGCCACTTTGATTTGGTCGCTGGCACTTTTCGGGCGAGAGAAAAGAGGCACAACACCAGGCGCTGGGCGTGGGGCGAACCGAGCAGGAAGCTGTGTTTGAAAGTCAACAGTTTTAACCTAATCACAGTGGATTTTATTGCTCGCTGCCAAATCGATAGCGAACGACGACGCAGCCAAAGGACGAAACCTGCTGAAGATGATGATGATGCCGCAGCAGCAGCCCCAATCCTTAAAAACACAACCCTCCACTAACCACTAGTCCTTGGCTCGGGCCGGCAATTGTGGAGCGCCACAGGATGCGCTATATGGGCGGGAGGCGAAAGAAGAAAAAAACGAGAAGTCGGAAGTCTGAAGTCCTAAGGATTCATTAGGTTTTTATAGGCTAGTGCTGCGTAAGAATTTTCGGGTGCGTTAAGTGCCCCAAGCGCTTGGGTTGCGTATTTGCCTTGCCCTGCCTTGCCTTGGCTCGGCTTTCGTCTGGCGCGGAAGGGCTGCAAGGACGGCAGGATGACGATGACGACGTCGACGATGACGATGTTGTAAGCCCCCAATGTTATTTATCTCTAGATTAAATGGATTTGTGTGCAAAATTGTCTATTTAGCTCAGTGTGGCGACTGCAGAGAGGGGGCCGCCTTCCCCAGTTCATTGTTTGAACTTTTCGCAACGTGAACGATTTGATTGAGTTTGGAGCACTGGGGGGCGCGGCAGCGGGGGCGAGGGCGAGAGCGGTTGGCTCACTCATTGAGAGGAAGTGCAGCTTAACGCTTTACAATTTGCTGGTTTTAGAGGCAATTAGAACTGACAAGTGCCTGTCGATTGATTTGGATTGGTTGGACCTTCTGCCATTGTCGAATGAAGGCCGTTGCGAGCAGGACAGGTTGACAGGAATCCATTGCAATTGTGTGTGTGTGTGTGCGTGTGTGTGTGCGGACGTTGAGTGGATGTCAACAGGCGAGGCCCAATGTTGGAGCAGCCAAAGTATTTGCCCTGTGCGATAACTATTCGTGTGTCTATTTTCGGCACAGATTCGGGCACTGAAAGGATTGCCGGGGCCCCCTTAATGAAGGCACTTCAATCGATTAATTTCAGTTTCAATTGATTGAAAAGTTGACAACAACCGATGGCAGCCAGCCAGGCGAAAAGGGTAGACAGCCGCGATAAGACTGCAGACTGCGGACTGCGGCTACCTTCGCCTGCAGATTAAAAGTTTCCTTCGTCGACGATTGCCTATTTATAAATTGGTTGTAAGAAATTGATTTTCCTGAAGTTCGAGAAATAGATTGTCAGTGTGTCGCTGCTGGCCAAGCTTAAAACTTAAACGTTGTGCATAAAAATGTATTTGGGCAATCACTTTAAATATTGCTAAATTCTGTGGAGTTGAAAGTACTTTGGCGTTGGCAAATACAATCTATTATTCGAAACGGTTTTACAAATTGCTTTTACCTGAATGCATAAACCGCTTTATTATCAGCTGCGTCGTCGTTGCGATAACTCTGCTTATTTCTCGCCAAAATCCCCCCTTAATTGCACTCACAACAATCAGAGTCGGTGCTTAGGTGCGCATCGATGACCCCGTACAATCGTTTGCAACCTTTCGATTACAGTCGACTGCAACTTTCTTATATTCTGTGCACTCGCACAGAATGCCAAACCGGCATTGTCAATGGAACGCTGGCCAAAGCTCAGCTTACAACACACAATGGCCCACAGACAGCTAACAGCTAACAGAGTGGTGGGGGGAGGGGGGAAATGGGGAGAGATAGCAGAGCCAACAGCGAGCAGCGAACATGTAACAATGGCCAAGGCAATTTAAAATAATAGTCTAATAAAGTTACTTAGCTGGCGCGCAACTGATTAGGTTGCGTCTAGCTGTGGCAAAGCAGTTGAGCAGCTGAGCAGTTGAGCAGCTGAGCAGCCGAGCATCGGCAGTTTGGGTTCTGCGGCACATCCCCATCTTAAAGCCAATTTCCCAATTTTATTATTGCGCTTTTTCCAGTTGGACAGCGCAGCTCGCCAAGCCACAGCACAGCAAGTAGCGCACAGCAACAAAAAATATATATTAGCCATAGCTCTGCGCTCGTAGAAGACTGCAAGATATCCTGCATGAATTACACTTGCTTTTTCGCGCGAATTCAAGTGAAGCTCCCAGCTTGCGAAAAGGGTTAAATTATTGCCTCAGAAGAAAACTGGTTTTTGTGCATTAATTATGCAAACTATACAAGTTTAGCGTTTAAGCAAATTTTGTGGTGAAATTACTTTTCATTAAATTCATTGCAGGTATTTCAGTTAGTATAAAAAGTGCATACAAACGTTTAAGTAGCTTTTAGATTTTTCTATAACACTTTTTTCAGGAGTGATATAAAATATCTTACAAATTGTTAAATTTTATTATTAAGGCAGATTTTTAAAAATAGCTCTTAATTGAATTCACATTCATTTTGAAATCGTATAGAAAACATTTAAAAATCTTTTAGACTGTTGTACAACATTTATATTTAAGGGATAATATAGTAAGACTTTAAATTGTGAATACACAAATTTATCATTTAGGCAAAGTTTTATTTTAATTCATTTTAAATTCCATACAAAATATCTTAAAACATTAAAGAACCTTTCAGATTGTTCTACAACACTTTTATTTAGGGAGTGTTATACAATATCTTACAGCAAGTCTTTGCATTGTGAATACACATTTTTATTATTAAGCAAACTTGTAAAAACAATAGCTTTGTGTTAAATACAGCAAATTCGTATTAAATAATACTAAACAAAATGTCTTAAAACATACAAATTTGTATTTTTATATTATATTATTATTTATTATATTATATTATTTTTATATTTATTTTTTAGACTGTTATACAACACTTGTATTTATGGAGTGAAATATCTTATAGTAAGACTTCAAATTACGAATACAAAAAATAATTATTAAGGCAAAAATACCTCTTAATTTAATTCACCGAATTCATTGTATGTCTTAAAACATTTAAGAAACTTTTAGACTGTAATACAACATTTTTATTTTGACTTCAAATTGTGAATATACAAATTTATAATTTAGGCAGATGTTTAGGAAAATAACTTTTAATTTGATGAATCAAATTCATATTAAAAACAATAGAAAATGACTAAAAAATGTAAGAATTTATATTCAAGAAGTATTTGTTTATGAATAAACAAATTTATTATTTAGGCAGATTTGTAGAAAAATTAATTCTTATTAAATTATTCAAATGTATTTTAAATAATATATAAAATGCGCTAAACCTTCAAGAGTTAATCTTTTAGATTGTTGTATAAGATTTCCGTTTGAAGAGTGATATATTTGCTAGTAAGTATTGATTTTATTTTAAACAAAAATTATTTAATAATTAAAAAAATTAATGATAATCTTTTGGGTTGTTGTACAACATTTATATTTATAGTAGAACTTTAAATTCTGAATTTCGTTAATGTTTTCTTAGGCATTCTTGAGAAATGCTTCGAGATAAATTGGAGACAATTTTGCGTCCGAATTTCAGATATTTCCCAACATATTGTTTTATTGAGAGGTATGCGCCTATAAATTAAAGCTAAACATAGCTAATGAATCGAAAATAGATTACGAAATTAAGCAGAGCTATTCTTGGTGCAGACAGAAGAAATATTGAAATATATGCGAGAGTTGTGCATGGACTGTTGTTGCTGGCAATTGTATTACAGGGTATTTTGAGCGTTGATTCGTTTGCTGCCGCGGTCGTTTGGATAATGCGCCGTGTGCCGTTGTTACTGTTGCCCCTGCTGCCCCTGCTGCTGTGGCGGTGGCGATGGCGTTGGCGATGGCGATGGCCTTTTTGTGCTTATGGGTGAGAAATGCTTTCTTTATGTATTAATAGTACTCCCTTCTGCACTCGAGAGCCAATGCGGGACTCCCCACGAGGAGGAAGCGCGGCCAGTGTTTGTTCCCCGAGCACATTTATACCGGCGAATGACTTTAGTGTTGTAGTATCACGTAGTAAATAATTCCTTTGTGGCATTGTCTCGGTTTCGTTGGCTTTCGGCTTTCGCTTTGGCTTTGGCTTTGGCTTTGGATTCAGGTTCAGCTTCAGCTTCAGCTTCAGCTTTAGCTGCAGAGCTCGTTGGCTTTTGCCTTAGCAGGTTGAGCATCGGCTTTGCCCCAGCCTGTCCTTTTGTCCCTCCTATTTACCGTTGCGCTCTTTTCCTATGAAATTGGCCTAGACGCGGGCGTGTCAGCAGTGCCAGTAAACGGCGGGAGGGGGCGGCGCGGCGGCGGCTGCAGATTGTCTGCTTTTATTGTTACGTAGCAAATACAACATAAAACGAACGTGTAAATGTTATTTCTTGATTTATTTTAGTGGTGCATGCAGATGCTTACGCCAACAATTTAAAGGTTTTCTGCTTTTCCACACATTACACACACACACAAATATTTGCGCGCGTGTCTCTGTGTGTGTGTGTGGGTGGGTGGATGAGTGCGAACGAATACTTGAGTGAATACCTATACGAGTGCAAAATTCGAATATAAAAATTCTGCTTACCTTGCACAAATATTTATACATTTTTGTTGCTACATAATATAAAATTACACGTGTGTCTCTTCTTCTGTATTATTGCTACTGCTTCCCTCTCTCTCTCCGTCGCTCTGTCTCGCTCCCTCTGCCTCTGTTGCTGCTTGTGGGTGTGCGACATTGTTGAATTTGGCAATTTGTTGTTGCTGCTGAGCATTTTTCGATTTTGCTGCTTTATTTTTCCTTTATTTTTACATTCGTTCTGTTTGCTGAGCATTTTGTAATATTTCCACTCCCCCTCCCCCTCGTCCACCAGCGACTTGTATACCATATAGTTGTACATCATTGTCACAGGGAGATATATTCGCTTTTACATGCTCTGGTCATTTTAATTCACATTTCAAAGTTTATTATGAAATTAATGTCAATTTGCTGCTAATAGCTCGTAATTTCGTTTCTTATCTTTTATTTTCATCACAATTTTGCAGAGTATTCTTCAAACAAAATGTAAATTGTTATAATCTGATTGCTGCAGTTTCTTTTTAGTTTGTTTTTTCTAAGGTATGTGGTTAGTTTAAAAGGACTTTAGTTAAACCATTATTGAGCTGAAAAGCAGTTTTAACCTGAATTTCGCACTAAAACTTGAGTTAGTACTTAGTTCGATTTATTTCATTTCGTTTTCAAAGTTAAGTTCTGCTACCTTTTTTAATATTTAAACTGCTTTCAAATATTTCAAATGTACGCTATTTAGCAATATTGTTCACCACTTTATTTGTAGAGTTAGGGCAATTTAGTTGTTGAAATAAGTTGATTATATTTTGCTCAATTTACATTTTCATTTTACACTGTGTGATCTATCTTTGCAGTAATCTGAAGCATGGTGTATATTAGAGTTTTTAAACTGTTTTTAAGTTTTTAAAGTTTTAAAATATTTATAAATTATGAGATTTAGCAATCTTGTCAAGCGTAAGTCGCTAGTTGACTTTAGATAAACTTAACAGGAATGCCTCGTTTTTGATAGACTTGCTGACTTGAAAGAATCTTAACAGGAATACTTCGTTTGCGATAGATTTTGTTTAAGCTAATAGCGCTATATTAGCAGTATTCTGAATTCTGTCTTTTGTTTAATAATTAAACGGTTTTTTCATATTTCAAAATTGCGCTATTTATCGTAAATCTCTTGCTGATTTAAGAGCACTTTAATTTTAGTTGTACTTACAATTTAGTTGTAGATTTAAAAGGACTTTAACAGGAATACGTCGTTTGCGATAGATTTTGTTTAAACTAATCGTGCAAAATAGATTAACTACATTGTGTGATATTGTGTATTGATATAGTGTGATCTATATTAGCAGTATTTTAGAATATTTAAGCAGTTTTTAGAGTAGAGTTATAGAGTTTTTGTTAAATAAGCGATTTAGCAATCTTGTTAAGCGTAACTCACTTGCTGACTTAAGAGAATCTTAACAGGAATACCTCGTTAGGGATACGAGTATATTTTGTTCAGCTACTAAGCAATATTGTTAAGCAATTTAGTTGTGGACTTAAGAGAAACTTAAAAGGAATACGTAGTTAGGAATAGATTTTGTTGAAACTAATAAAATAAAAATATAATTAAAATTGTTATACTGTGTAATCTGATATTAGGGTACTAACTATATCAAAAATATACAGCTTGACATCACGAATATTCGCTTTTAATAACTTTAATTTGTAGCTTTTATTTATAGTGTTCACAATTGACAACTTTATGCGTAGAAGCTTTTCAGAGTAGACTTTTAAGTGGCGCAATTTTTGAAGTGTAATTTATAATGGCTCAGCTGGCAATATCAACTACAGAGTAGGGTCCTGTGAGCAGCCTTATAATTGGTGCGCTGCTATTGCCCTGTTATTAAGTGCGCCTCATTAAAGCAATCGCCTCAAACACCTAGGGTATTGTCGTTGCGTTGGTTGCGTCAGTTAACGCTCAGGTTGTCGCCACGTCGAGTGCTGCCGAGTGGCCTCACCAGGTTGGCACCTTGCGAGCACCTCGCCAGGCCTAGGCCCAGGCCCAGGCCCAGGTGTGAGGCGCTGTATTTGCCTTGTCTCTCAGCTGCTAAGCGTTGGTAACTCTGGCTACCAGAGTGTGCGAGTGTGAGTGTGTGTGAGTTGTAGCTGTCTGCATATTTATTTGAGTTTTTTGCTGTGCGTGTTGCCGTCGTTGTTGTTGTTGTATTTTATGTGGGGGCTTTCGGTTTCCATGTTGTGCCTGTTGACGCAAATTGCCAAAATTGCCTGCGGTTGTGTTTACATGGCGAATGTAACAGACAAGTGACAGCCGCACGCAGCAAATTCAAATAAAAGCCAATGCCAGCGAGTAGGACAAGTGCCGGAGGAGCGAGCGCACAATACAAGGATCCATGCACATACATGCCTATATACTAGAGCGAGACGGCGACACAGAGACAGAGAGCGACAGGGAGCGACAGAGATGCGATGAAGGATGGGGCAGCAATCGTGCGTTACATTATTTAATTTTGACATGTGCTTGAGGTTTCGCCTTCATACATATGCAAGCCAGAGTGTTGTGCGAGTGTTGTGCGAGTGTTGTGTGTGTGCGACTGTGTGTGTGTGCGAATTGCCAATTCAAATTTAAGCTAATGCTCCTTTGATATATGTGCGGCTTTCCATTCGCATATAGTTGGCCCAGAGTCATTTGCAGCTATCAATAAATGGATTGCCATCTTTGATGATTTATTGCCTCTTCACGCCAAGTCGCCCATATACAAATATTCTACTATCTACACACACTACGCGTGTGTGTGTGTGTGTGTGTTTGTGCATATCATATACATACTTTTATTTGCCTTCCGATTTGTTTGTTTATGCATTTGTCTCTCTTTCCGTTGCCGTTGCCGCTGCTCTTGTTTAGTCTGCTCTCGCTTGCGTCCCGCTTTAAAGCGTCGACTTTAAAGTCTCTTTAAAGTTTTCTGTTTACGTTGCTGCTTAGTTTCAGTTTCTTGTTTGCTCTGCTGCTTTGTTTTGCTTGCGACACGATTTTGATTGCTTCGACACTGTATTTCGTATGCATCCTTAGCCAGCGTGCTCCTTAAAGTCCACTTTCTTGGCATGCCTTTCAACAGTTTGCCGTTGTCACGAGCTTCTCGATGGCTCCGATAGTCCTTTAGCTATACATTTCACAGCGTCAATTCCATTCCATACTGCGCGCCTATTTCGGCGCCCCAAAGCGGGTTGCTTATTGCTCTCAAGTTACTACAAATCCTCGAGCGCAAATATTGCAATTTTTACGAAATTTTGTCTTTTAGAAACTAATTTATTTGAGCTGGCTCCCAATGTTTCAATTCTGCTTCATTGAAAGTTTTGCAACAATGCCTTTAAATTATATACAGCATATTTGACTATTGCAGCCAACTGCAAAGTCTAAATAGAGTATATAAACAATACATAAATTATAAAGAGTAGCATAAATAGTATAAAATATAGTGACAAAGTATCTTTCACTACAATTATTAACAAGAAATTCTTCTACTTACCAGTGAATAATTCAAAACAATTTTTGTCTTGACAACTACTTAAATTACGAATTTACAATTAGCCATATGCTTTATTTGCCCTTTGCTTTTAAAAGGAAAGTAAGTCTTTATAGTCGTTATTACTAAAATTATAAAAATTAGCTTTTTACTTCAAGAGTTTTAACATCTAACAACGAAGTATCTTTTAATACAATTATTGACGAGGAATTCTTCTACTCATCCGTAAATAATTTGAAATAATCTTTGGCTATATTAAATAGCTATTTTTTTCACCATTACATTTATAAGGCAAGTCATTATAGTTTTTATTACAATAATTTTAGCAAGGAGATTGTTATACTTCAAGAGTTTTAACAGCTAACGATAAAGTATATTTTACTACAATTATTGATGAGGAATTTCTGCTACTTACTGTGAATAATTCAACATAATCATTGTGTATATTCAATACTTAAATACACAATTTGCCATATGTTTTATTTGACCATTACTTTTAGAAGGCAAGTCTTCATAGTCTTTATTACATAAATTAAAACAAATTCCTTTTTACTTGTGGAGTTTTTACATCTAATGACAAAGTATCTTTCACTACAAGCTATTTATTATTCAATATCTATTAAAACTTAATAACTAATTCACAATTTTCCATATGTCTTATTCGACCATTACTTTCAGAAGACGAGTCATTATAGTGTGATTTGTTTCATGTTTTGGCAGTAGATATCTATCTTCTGTATCGCAATCTAGAGTGTTTAATGAGTATCTTTGGGATGTTGTGCTGCTGCTTTTGGGCCACATCTGTTACGCATTCGGACAGTTTTTGCTCGTTTTGCCCCGTTGCTGCCCACTCCCCCCTTTTATATTTTCCGCCCGCTGCCCCGTCCGGCTGAGCTTTGAGTTTTTTTTAAAGCACAGCTTTGGACTGGACGTCGTTGTGTAGTAAGTGCTGTTTGGCCCTTATCAAACGCTGCTTTAGGCAGACACTTTTCACCTTTTTTTTTGCATTCGTTTCGGCTGCTGCTGTTGTTGCCTGAGCTGGGTGACTTTCTATCTGCACCCTCAATAAATCTACCATCGCATATCTTTCGGGGTTCGGCTCGTGTTTTTACAGCATCAACAAAATAACTCAAAGTGTCATCCAAGGCTCTTGAAGTCTATTGTGTTATGCCTTTTGTTATTGTTATGCTTTGTGTTTGTTGCTCGCTGCTGCTGTTGTTGCTGTTGCTGTTGCTGTTGTCGTGTCGAGTCGACTTCCTTGAGTCGCAGTCGCAGCTATGACTATTTCCCAGAGCTCTCCCCAGAGCTGTTTGCCGTTTGCCGTCGTCGTTGCTTATGCCGCAACAAAGCGTTTGTGTCGTTTTGTCGCCTGCAATCGTTGCTGGCTTTGCCAGTTACACGTGTAACCTTTGTAACAATGCCTTCTGCTCGTACTTGGTATTTGCTTTGCTTTCAGCAAAATTGAGGCGATTGGTCCTTACGCCGCCCCCCCTACCCCCCCGCTTCGCCCCCACCCCAGCCTATAAGCGAAAGCACCATTTTTATTAGGTGTGCTTTTCTTGTCGAGCCTCGGCGACACGGCACAAAGTCTCGACATTTGTAAATCACTATGCGCGTCGCTTGAGGGACAGCGACGTGCGGGGAGCGGGCAGCCACTCAAATGCATATACATGCTTATGCTTATACTTATACACATAAATATATGTATATATGTGTGTGTACACACACTCGAATATACGCACGCTTCTATGTGTGTGTTTTATTCATGGCATTTTAGTGTTTGATAACAATCTAAGCAAAATGTACGACATTGTCGGGCCTTCCATCTTGCTGGGGCTCCGACGTGCGGTAGGTCGAGGTGCCGCGCAGCCTGCCACAAAACCAGAGGGCTGCTTCCACGCCCACGCCCCCGCCCACGCCCACGCCCCCGTCGTCGCCCTCGCCCGTGCCCTCACAATATTCCCCAGATACCTTGATGTATTTTGTATTTACACCGCGCCAGCAGAGGCTAAAGAGAGTGCTATAAATTAGTGGCCACCTCGCTGACCTCATCGACGAAATATATGCTTTATTATTAGCTGCAACAGAAAAGCCATTCTTTTTCTTTCAATTTATGCGCGACTATTACAATTACGTGAAATGCAGGCATTCAATTACGCCCTCAAGTAAATCAATTCCTTATTAGCAGCTGCGACAACAAAAGCAAGTCAGTTAAATCAAATATACATATCTTGAGGCTAATAAGGTTCTAGAAATTTATGATTTCAGCAAGTAAATGCATGTTTTATTATTAGCACAGACAACAATTGGATAACTCAAATAGTTAGTCAGTCAAATTGAATTCATATGTTGTACTTTGAGGAGTCCAGAAATTACTGACAACTGCTCTGAAATCTGTAATCTGTATGCTTTCTTATTAGGCGAAACAACAAGAGGAAGTGTTTTTCCAAGTTATCAGCGACTATTACAATCGGACACGTATAATTTATGCATTCACTGAGCACTTTAAGTGAACCATTTCTTTATTAAGCAAGTCAGACAAATTGAATTCATATATTTTGAGGCTAAAAGAGTTGTAGAATTTAGCGGCAACGTTGTTGAACCCAGCAAGTTAATATATGCTTTCTTATTTGCCGAGAAAACAATTGGTTAAATCAAATAGCTAAACAGATAAATCAAATTCATATATTTTAATAGTTCTAGAAATTACTCTCTCCGAGACCAGTAAGTAAATATATGCTTTCTTATTAGCCGAGACAACAACTGCAATTATTTATTGTCTAAGGTATCCAAGGGACTATGACAATCGTACACGCATAATTCATGCATTCAAGTAAATCAAATCAATTTTACTAAGAAGCAAGTCAGACAAATCAAATTGGTATATTTTTAAGCTAAAAGGAAGCGAACTTCTTCGAGCCCTGATAGTTAATATAGGTTTTAATAGTAGTCCAGCTAACAGCAGCAGGTCAATGAGTGGCTAAAACAAATCTAAAAGCTAGTCAGATGAATCAAATTAATTTATTTTAATGCCAACAATGTTCTACAAGTTAGTGGCAAATTTCTCTGAGCGCCGCAAATATGTATATGCTTAATTAATAGCTAAAAGTATAGTCATTTCGGTTTTGTAAGTTATTAGAAACTATTAGAATCATAATTATTAAATTTAGAGCTAAGACGAATGTAAAGTAATTTCATGCCGAAGAAATCTATTAAAGAGCATTCCAATCTTGTTGTTATGTCATTTTCAGTAAATTTTCATCTACACACTCAATATTCTTGGCGTGTGTCGCAGTCGAGCACGCTCAGCTTGTCCGCTTGCTTGTTTGAATTTGTGAATTTGGTATTTTTTGTGCTGTGCGTGCGGTGCTTGGTGCTTGGTGCTTGGTGCCTTGCGTCTTGTGCCGGCTTTGCTGCCCACTTGAACATTTTGAGGGGCATTGGCAATGCATTGAAATTATTACATATTATAAATCATATGATGGCATCACATTATGCTCTCAGCATATCATATCATATCATATCATTTCGCATATCGCACACACAATTTGCCCGGCTTTCACTGTGTGCAACCTTTTTGCCGTTTTTATTTGTTGTGTGTGCTGGTGGAGCGCTTTTGTTGTGCGCCCGCTCGGCACCTGGGGAAATTTTCAAGTCGAAACATTTTGTGGCAGCCGCCTTTGCCCACTTTACTAGTTTGCCACTTTAGTTTGTCGGACTCTTGACAATGTTACGAGGGTTTTTTTTCCACCTGTGCCACACACACACATGTGCAGTTGATTCATTGAAATAGGAGTCGCCACTTATCATAGCTATCTTTTGAGTAACATACGAGTGCTCATTTGTGTCTTGCCCAATGTGGCCAAGTGCCTGCAGTTACAAACGTGCGTCAGTCTGGCTGTCAAGGTTTTTAGTTTCAAGTTGTTGGTCCCAGCGTGCCAATGCATCACTCAACCGGCTCGATATATATCCAAGTGTTTGGCCTGCACTGCGTATACGTAATGAATGAATTTATTGCTCTACTTTGGCGCGCAGAGTTCAAGGAGCAAACGCAAGGCACTCAGCCGCGCTAGATGATAACTAAGTATCTGCGCCTCACAAGTGCCTGTAAGTGGCAAATGAACTTTGTGCATAAAGCAGCCCAAATTGAAGTATCTGTTATATTATTATCGTCGTCTATCCATCCAGCAGAATGCTGTGCCTAATTGCTCTTGGGAATCGGCTTTGAAACTGTGTGTCTGCCTATTCGGAATGCGTTGTGCTGAAATATTTTGCATTCGTCATCTTGCCAATAAATTTCTTGTTTTTCCGAGTGTGCGAATTTATTTAAAGACTTACACTGCTGGCGCACAGTTCTGTAGCGAAATGAGCTATTCATAATTTTGCGTCATTAATTGACTTATTGTTGCCGCCCCGATGCTGCCACACAGCCGCACACAAGCAGACGGACAGACGGACAGACGGACAGACAGACAGTCCGACAGGCAGCTCCTGCTAATTGCTGTGCGTATTGATTGATTAATAATGTTATTTCAGCTTGTTTATTTTTCCCCAGCTGGAGCATTAAGCACAGCAAATATATATGGCAATGTTGCTCGCATTCGGATTCGCAATCGAGTGCAGCAATTTTCACATTTCGGGATGATTCGATGACCCTTCGAAGTGCCTATAAAAAGACAGCTGGAAAATAAACTCACATTGCGATAGCGTGCCATTTTGATATAATTGTTTTATTGAATTTGTTTGTTTGTTTATAGCATTTGTTTATAACATATACTTATTAACAAGTATCACATAGATATTCTAGCTTAGCTGCTAACTTATGATCATCCCTTAGTGTATAAACTATGGCGAACGGGGCTCATCTATGGAGTAGGTCGGCGTCTGCTTCGCGCGTTCGTCATATCAAATAATGTTTTGGCATTTTAGTTCGTGCATAATATAATAAACCATTGGTCTGGCTTAATACTAGTTCGCTGATGGGGTAGTTGTATAAACAACAAGTTCCTTCTCGTCGTCCTTCTTCATCTACTTCTACTACTACGGCTACGTTTTGCTCTCTTGCATTAAAAAAACTCTTTGCTTTGCTAGAAATAGTAACTTTTTCTTTGCGCGTAATTTCATAAGAATACTTTGCTTTTGCGTCTGCGGATGTCTGCTTGGAAGTGAAAGTGAAATTAAAATGAGATCTTTTAGATACGAGAAATTATAAAAACAAAAAAATAATAATCAAGATTCAAAACAAACAAACAAAATAATGGTGGAAAATGTGCAAAAACAAAGTTGCGTGTTTTCCTTGCTTACTTCTCCCAAGTCTGCTCCTTAGGATCTCAAGTTTCAAGTTAGAGGCCTAGAGTTCATTTTAACTGTTATTGCTTTCTACAGAGCTGCTCTTCTGCCTGCTGGGTTTATTATCTATTTTGGATACTTTTCTACGGCACAACTCTGCTGTCGCTGTCTAGACCTTGTCGTCAAAGTTGGAGACCGGCCTGTAGGAACGTTGCTTGGCCCACAGGTGCTTGATGTAGATGCAGAGTCCTGCAATGATGGCCACCAGCACGCCGATCACGCTGATCACGTAGTACAAGTAATTCTCCTCCTTCGGGCTCACAACCTTCACCACATTGGCAAAGTCGTGCTGGCAAGGTGATGGCAATGCAGTCGTGGTGCTCGCTGGGGTTGTCGTGGTGCTAGTGGTGGTGGGTGGCTGCTCGGTGGCGTTGTCTGGCTCACGCTCGCGCTGGTAGCCGTAGCCCTCGTCGTAGTTGCCGGCACTGGGCATGGGCGCGCCCTGGGGCCAGCAGATGGGACAGCAGCTGTCCTTGAGCGTCACCTGGCGATTGCTGGGACAGTTGAGGGAGCCGCAGAACGAGATCGTGCACTTCTCCTCGCCCTTGACGCACTGGCATTGGTAGCAGCCGTCCACCCAGCTCTCGCCGTTCTTGAAGAACGTGTTGAGATTCTTCGACTCGCAGATGGCGTTGTTGCTCTCGTCGCAGCTCTGCTCGCAGATCTTGGTGCCCGACTTGCAGCTGCAGCGCTGGCAGCTCTGCAGCCAGCTGAACTCCGTCTCGCGCACCTCCGTGCAGTTCGGCTCCAGCTGGCACTCGTAGTCGCCGCAGCACTGCCCGGGCGTGTCCATGGCCTCGGGCTCCAGCTCCACCACCACCTCGCCGGCCTCGGTGTTGCAGTCGGGTATGTAGCAGGTCTTGCAGACGCACTTCTTCGACAGACAGCACTGCGCATAGAGATCGTCGCTCAGCAGACTGCTGTTGAAGGCGCTGCTCTCCGTGGTCGCCACCAGGGCGGCGATGCTGGGGACGCCGCTGCTGCCGATGAGGTCGACGTTCATCTCGCGCAGCTCGCGGATCGAGCTGTCCTCGGGACACTGCATGTCCGCGTCCGGCGGACACACGATGCCGTCGCACGGCAGCGGAATCGGCGGCGGGTCCAGAGCTGCAACGAGTCAGTGGAGAGGTATTCGTGATTAATGCCATGCATCTCTAAGTGTCGTCTGCTCCGACACTAAACAAACTCGTTTCGCAAACCCGTGCAACAAGTTTGAAGACAGACCGCTGAATATCGGCCAGGAATATGCGACTTGATACCAGTTTAGTTTAGGGCATCAGCGCTAGATGCTTTCTTTAGCTAACAGCTGACTTAGTCTGCTTCCAAGTTAAGTGTGATACATATATACACGATATTTTGTGCCATCAAACAAGAATGTTTGATTAACACACAAAATTCGTAGCTTTACTCAAACAAGAACTTAAGAACGAGTCATCCGATTTCTGTTAAGTAGATTTACTAAATGGAAATAATGAAGAAAACATCTATTAGCCCAGTCCCGGGACTTATCAGCCAATCCGTTATCTGTGGTTGCCTCTGGCAATGCTTTCTTTGCTTTTATGTAGGTATTGAAACTGCATTTCGTTTGCCTAATAAGGTGATTAAGTAGTTTCAGATGAATATTAAAATATTATATATAAAACTCATATATGTATGTTGAATGTGTAATTTCCCATAAAGTAATTCGCCTTTTTAATATTATTTCATAATGCCAAAAGCAGCTTCAGTTAAACACGATTGACTCACAAGCAAATAGTCAGATTTCTATCAAATTTCTATATGCTGTGTCTGAAGAATAATGCTGAATGGAAATAATAAGGAAAACATCTATATGTCAGTTCCGCGACTTATCAACCAATCTGTTATTTGTATTATTGTTTTCATTTTAATGATATTCCCTGACAATGTTTTCGTTACTAGACTAGACAGGCATTGGCCTGTTAAATATTAATATAATATAAGCAAAACTCATTTATTTCGACTAAGTATTTTCCCACCAAAAAGAATGTTTTGTTAACCCACAAAATTCGCTTTTAGTAGCATCAGTCAAACACAATTAACTCATGAGCGTATGGTACTATTCCTATCAAATTTCTATATTGTCAAACACAATTAACTCATTAGCGTATGGAACTATTCCTATCAAATTTCTATATGTTTCGTCTGTAGAATAGTACACTAAATGGACACAATTCTACTGGCAACATCTATATGTCTTTCCTGGGACTTATCAGCCAATCTATTGCTAGTGTCATTGTTTTCATTCTAATGAATTTCCCTGTCAATGTTTTCCTTATTTTATTGTGATCTGTTAACCATTAATATACTAAATAAATAACTCATATATTTCGAGTTTTCCATATATTTTCCCATCAAAAAAGAATGTCTTGTTAACCCGCAAAATTCGCCTTTCAGTAAAATTTCTATATGTTTCGTCGGAAATGAAAACAATTCTACTGACCACATCTTTATGTCTCTCCCGAGACTTATCAGCCAATCTATTTATTGCTTGTGTTATTGTTTTCATTTGATGTGTTTCTCTAGTAATATTTTTCTTACTTTTATGCAGTGTTGAAATGGCATTTAATTTGCCTAATAGTGGGCCAGTGTCTGTTGATTGTTTGTTGTGAATATTGAATAATTGAAGTATCAGCAAAAGTCGGATTAGAGCGAGTGATTTGCATATTAAGCGAGCGTTTAGATAGTGATCAAGTGGCTTGGCATTCAGCATAATATCGACATAATGATAACAATAATCAAATGTTCTTTTGCGCTGCATAAAATTAGCGTGCAATGCCAAACGAGTTCTCCAAGTGGAGCTCCCGTCTAGATATTTGTACCAATTCCAATTCCAATTCCAATTCGAAGTGCAACGCTGGAGAGTGAGTTTAAACGGGGTCGTGCAAATGAAATGTACATTTAAGAAATTAACACGAAACTCGCAGCTTTCTTCGTGTCGCATTATCTGCGAATTGAATCGACAACTTGTCGGGTGTGTGCAGCCGTCGGTGTGTGTGTGTGTGTGTGTGTGTGTGTGTGACTGTGTGTATTCGCTTACAACCTTTCACTAAAGTCTCGAATTTACCTTTACAGTCAGCCGCACTTTTGTTTGCCAATTGGGTTTGGCAGCTGCGAAACTTTGCGGCTTCCTTTGAGCTCAAGTTAATTTGTCATTTTCACTCGCCCATATAATGGGAATTTCTGCTTGCTTTTCGCTCGCTGTTTTCATTTGCGCATTCCATCTTTTTTGCTTCATCTTTTCGCCTGCTTCTTTTCATTTTTTGATTTTTCCAAGTTTTCCGCGCCCAACAATGAACTTTGCCCTTTGCCTTCTTTTTCTTTTTGTTTTTTCTGCGTTTTTTTTTTTGTTTTTTTTGGTGATTTTGGCTTCGGCTTATATAAGAATCGACTTGATTTACTCGCAAGGAATACGATACGAGACAATCTCGGCGCATGCACAAATTAAGAGCCTTCCCCTCCCCACTCGCCTTTGCTCCTCCTGCAACTGTCTCCTGCACTTCGTTTGATCTCGATACACAGAATTCATGCAGTCAAAGTCCTCGACATGACACCACTCCCCCCACAGCTCTCCACACCCTGTCTCGCTCTCTCTCTCTCTCCTCTTTGTCTCCCTCTTCGCGTCTCGTCGCGCTGTCAGCGTTGAAGGGCCTTCAACAAACTTCTTACACTTTATTTAATTAAAGTTTTTTTTCTGTTCTGTTCTTTCGTTATATTTATTATTTTGTGTATATGTGTGTGTGTGTGTGTGTCGGTCTCTATCGTCGCTGCTTATCAACGAACCAGCTTAGGGACAGTTGTTCGCTGCTTTTATTTCTGTATTGAGTCCGCAATTTGACTTTGAAGTGTAGCGCGCCCGTCTCGTCTGGCCGAGAGCTCTTTGGTTTTTAATGCCAGATTTGTACAACATAGAAACTGGCAGCGCCTACTTTCGACACGACTACCAGTTACCCTAACACAAATCAATCGCTAATTTATACTTCAAATTCAAGCTGCTTAAATATTGAGCCAACTTTCATTGCTCGCGGCTAATTGCAGCACATAGCTTTGCTCTAATTCATTGGAATCGTGAGCTCAATTTGCAAATTGATATGTTAGTTGTGCTTTGCAACTTGCTCTGCATTACATATTTAATGTGCTTTGTGCGCAAATATTTTGCAAATACTTTGGCAATCTCCTCGGCATTTGCATACCCTGCTCTCTGCAGCCGGCAATTACAAGGTATGCCAGGCGAAAAGCTGTTGCTGAGCGAAATAGCGTAAAATGTGAATGAATTAGCCTTCGGAGTGCGACAGTGGAAAGTCAAGCAACTGTCAGACTGGCCAGACACTCCGACGTTGCCAGTTGGGCAGGATGAAACGAAACGAAACGAAACGAAACGAAACGAGACGAGACGAGGCGAAGTGGGACGAAGATGGAGCTAGGCATGTAGCCTAACCTAGATAAAAACCGCACACTTGGCTGCCTACGAGAGAGTGTGGCAAGCTGAGTGCGGCAATAACAGGACAAAAGCATATAGAAAGTTGCAGCAGCATGGCCTTTTTTCTGTTGTTTTTCTTATTTTACATGCAGACTTTTTTTTTTTGTTTTATTTTGTTTTCATCTTAACCTCGCTCTCGCTCTCGCTCTTGGTCTCTCGTCGTCCCCCTCGCTCCCTATCTGCAACTTATAAACAGCGCAGAAAGTTTACCATAAAGGCTAAAGTACATATAGAACTCGAGTGTTTTGCATTTTATGTTGCATGAAACACGGAAAAACGAAAAAATACAGAATGGCGAGTGGGGAGGGGGGCAAAACTCTTTAAAGTGAAAACTTTTTTAATAATACAACGACTGCGACTGCGACAAAGACGAGAGCAATCGCTTTCCTCCTCCTCGTCGTCGTCGTCGTCGTCGTTTTCGCTCAGTGTACAAGCTGCAAGAGAGTCCCTCGCTGCCACGCCCCCCCCCCAACTTAAGCGAAACCATTGTGTAAAGAATTTAAATTGTTAGTTTATCTCCTGACACTGATTGGAATCACGATTTTAAAACATGCTCACGCCGACAGCTTCCCGGAGCGCAGCAGCTTAATGCCAAAATACCTGAAAGCTTTTAGTTTGACATGTAATAAGCGAAAGCTGTTTGAAGCTCGCTCGGGCGGCGAGATTATCAGCTCAGTTCAAACAAGAGCCACGCAAATTAGTTTCTCGCGAATTCCTCAATGCTTTTGATTCCTTTGAACCTAATTAAAATAGCCCGCAGCACGTTTTATTTTCGTTATTCGCGTTTCTTCGCCAAACTTTTCTCTCGATTACGCATAACTTATAAGCACGCAATTTACCAAAACGTCGCAACGAAACTTTACAAACACACGTCTTGTACGCACTTGAAAGTGCGTCGCCAAAGACAACAAGTTTCCTTAAGAAGAACAACCAGCTTAAAGAGCCAATAGAAGCGCAATGCGCTTTCGAAAGTTTCCTTAAGATGAACAACCGTCTTAGAGAGCAAATAGAAGCGCAAGGTGAAGTAATGCGCTTTCGAAAGCTGCTAGACTTTTGACCAAATTAAGATGCTTTTTTTTTAAACATACGTCTTTAAACTAACAAGTTTCCATTAGATGAATAATTGTCTTAAAAAGTCTATGGTAGTGCAATTCGAAAGCTGCTAAACTTTTGAGCAAATTAAAATGCTTTTTTAAAAACATACATGAACACGTAGGTCTCTAATTTCCCTTAGATGAACAACTGTTTTAAAGAGTCAATGTAAGATTAATGTTAAGCAATGCGCTTTCGAAAGCTGCTAGACTTTTGAGCAAATTAAGATGCCTTTTTTCGGTTTAAACAAACATCTTTATAACCATAGCTCTTGTATGCACTCGAATGTGAACTAAAACTAACAAGTTTCGCTTAGATGAACAACTGTCTTGAAGAAGAATAATGTTAAGCAATCCGCTTTTGAAAGCTGATAAACTTTTTAGCAATGTAAGACTTTTTATTGAAAACATACATCATTATAAACATAGGTCTTTGTATACACCTAAATATCCGTCGCTGAAACTAACAAGTTTCGCTTAGATGAATAATTGTCTTAAAAAGGCTATGGAAGTGCAATGTTAAGCATTGCGCATTCGAAAGCTGCTAAACTTTTGAGCAAATTTAGATGCTTCTTTTTGAAAACATTCGTCTTTATAAACATAGGTCTCTAATTTCTCATAGATGAACAACTGTCTTAAAGAGTCAATAGAAGAGCAATGTTAAGCAATGCGCTTTCGAAAGCTGCTGAACTTTTGAGCAACGTAAGATGTTTTTTTTTTGAAAACATACGTCTTTAAAAACATAGGTTTTTTATGCACTTGAAGGTGTGTCGCTAAAAACACAAGTTTCCTTAAGAAGAACAACCGTGCTTTCCAAATATTCCTTAAGATGAACAACTGTCTTAAAGACCAAATCGAAAAGCAATGTGAAGCAATGCATTTTCGAAAGCTGCTAAAGATGAACAACCGTCAATAGAAGAACAACGTTAAGCAATGCGCTTTCGAAAGTTTCCCTAAGAAAAATAACCGTCTTAAAAAGCCAATAGAAGAACTTTTGAGCAATAAAAGATACTTTTCTTAATACACATGTCTATAATACTATAGTTCTTTGCTTGCACTTAAATATCCGTCGCTAAAACTAACAAGTTTTCCTAAGATGAATAATTGCCTTAAAGAGCAAATCGAAAAGCAATGTGGTAATGCATTTTCGAAAGCTGTTCTACTTTTGAGCGACGAAAGATACTTTCTTAGAAATGTGCGTCTTTATAACCATAGCTCTCTGTGTGCACTTAAATATGCGTCGCTAAAACTAACAAGTTTCCCTAAGATGAGCAACCGTCTTAAAGAGCTAATAGAAGAGCAATGTGAAGCAATGTGAAATAATGCGCTTTCGAAACTTGCTAGACTTTTAAGCACATTTAGATATTTTTTTCAAAACATACGTCTTCCTAAACATAGGTCTTGTTCCACTCGAATGTGCGTTGTTTGTCTCTCGACAAGTTTTCTTAAGAAGAACAACCGTCTTAAAGCGAACATTGTTAAGCAATGTGCTTCCGAAGCAGCTGAACAATATAATTAGCTTTTTTTAAGTTATTGCTACACTTTGAAAGTTTGCGAGATTAACATTAATTCGGTGCGAAGAGAAAAAAAGCAATGTTTCGCATTAAAAACTCATTAAACTCGACGCTAATTCCACAATGAGCCGCGGCAGCTTTCTTCTACTTTCAAGTAGATGCTATAGAAATTGCATTTTAACTAAATAAACTTGCAAACTGTACTCGTATCTCTTACAAGTAGCAACTTCGCAAGCTGCAAAGTAAATTGAAATTGAAGTAAATAAAGCAGCAGCCAGTGGGCTTTAATACTTTATACTTCACTTCGCTCCCCGGCTACTGAGTTGCGCTTATCTGCAGCGCATCTTATTAGTTTAGTCGCGTCTAATAGCCCGTGACTAGCGGGTTGATGGAGGGACTGGCTCCGATTGTCGTCGGACTCGCATGCAATCGGACTAATGGCCGGGCCAAGGTCGCTGGCTGACAGGTGGGCGTGGCAACGTGATTTCAATTATGGCCACGCACAAAGCACCGGGATCAGGCGGTTGCAAGTTAGTAGCACTCTCGAAGTTGGCGCGGCATGTTGCGACTGCTGCAGCATCTGGTCACGAACGCCACGCTGCGTGGCATTTATGTGCTCAGCCGTCTGCTCGGCCTGATGGCCGCCACCATGCCACAAGCCAACGGGGGGGTGCGGAGCGTGTGGCACTGGCGCCTGTATGGCTACGTTGTGGCAGTGTTTGTGTTGTGCTATGCGCCGCATGCCATCCACATGATCTACACACGCATGCACTTCCTGCGCCAGAATCGACTGCTGCTCATCGTTGGCTTACAGCATTACGTCCTGCTGCTGCTCTCGACGTTCATCATGCTCTACACGCACACCACCCGACAGCTGTGCTTCGTCAGGTGGCTCAATAAGCTGCTTTCGTGTCGCCGCCAGCTGCAACAGCTGCTGCACGGTGCAAGCACTCAGCACTCACTTCACACACGCCACCATCTCGTCGTGCTCTGCCTGCTGACGGTCGCCATCATCGGCTCGAGCAGCCACACCATGTTCATTCTGATCCACGACACGATGGCCCACAGCAGTGCTGCGTACTTTGCGAGCATCGTCTTCTTCTACGGCCTCCAGCTGGGACTGCAAGTCTGCCTGGCGCTGTATTTGCTGGCGCTGCTGTTGATAAGCCACTTGTTGCACCACTGCAATCTGCAGCTGAACCGCATTCTGCGGGATGCGTTGCACACGCATCGCACTCATCTCGCCGGCTGGGGCATGCCGCAGCGCTGGCGACTGCATGCGGCTCAGCAGCATTGGCTGGCCCTCGAGCTGTGGCGTCTCTGGCGACTGCACGGGCGACTCTGGCGGCTGAGTCATCAGCTGTGTGCACTGCACAGCGTTCAGCTGCTCGTCTTTGTGCTGTTTGCGCCGTTCGAGTGCGTGATTCACGGCTTCTTCACCTACTTCGTGCACTTCAGTCGCTGGTTTCCGCGCCACAATCGCGAGCATCCCAAGTTCAATGCCTTCGGCCTGCTCTACCTCTGCTCGCTGTTCCTCCAGCTCGTCCTGGTCATCACCCAGACCCATCGCCAGCGGCGGCTCTACTGCGAAACACGGCGCAGCCTGCGCAGCGCTGCTCTGGCGCTGCCAACTGACTGCAGCAAGGCTCTGCGGCAGACGGTAAGTGGACGTGGCTACAGCTCAACTTGAGCTCCTTTTGCCAGTTACAGTGTTGTGACGATAGTTGCAACAAATTATTATCGCATTATATTTCGTTTACTTTCCATATAGCAAAGTTTTAAAAGTAAATTGTTGACTTTAGTTTAAACATTTGTTGAGTTCCAAGTAAAATCATAAGCTATTATCTTGTGCCCTAGACGATGTTTCTTAAATATCTTGTCTGCAGCTCAACTATAGATGCATCTAGTTCCCTTTTCAATTTACAGTGTTGTGACGATAGTTGCAACTTAAGCTTGTTTCAAGTATCAACATTATACTGAGCGCATTGTATTTCGTTTACTTTCCATATAGCAAAGTTTTAAAAGTAAATTCAGTTAAAAAGTTTGTTGCATCTCAAGTTCCAAGTAAAATCATAAACTATTGCCCTAGTCGATGTATCTAAATGTCTTGCCAGCCGCTCAACTTGAGATGTATCTAGATTCCTTTTTAATATACAGTGTTGTGACGATAGTTGACGATAGTCTTTCAATTAATAGTTGATCAACTATCGACACTATACTAAGCACATTAAATGCCTATTTGAGATCTATAACTCAAAAAAGTTGTTTTTGCATACAAGACCATACATAAACTCAAAAGTTGCTCAAAAAAAAATATAAATTGTTGTTTTGTGCTCTAGAATATGTATCTAAAGTAGATGCTGTAGTAGCTAGCACCTTAGATCTCACAAAGATCTCTCTTAAAATTATAGTGTACTGAATATAGGTGCAACTAAAGCTAGGTTCCACTGTCGACATTATGCTGAGAACATCAAATGCCTATTCGAGTTTTATAGTTAAACAACGTTTAATTTCCATAAAAGACAATTTCCAAAGCAAATCGTTGACTTCAGTTAAAATACTTAAAAGTTATACTCTATAAATTACATTTATTCACAGTTTGTTGCATATTTAGTTCCACGTAGAACCATAAATGATTGCTTTATGCCCAAGAAGATTTATCTAAATGTCTTGTCTGCAGCTTAACTATGAGAGATGCATCTAGTTCCCTTTTAAACTATAGTTGCAATGCAATCTTTTATCTAAAGCTTTGTCAATTATCAACATTATGCTGAACACATCAAAACCTATTCGTGTTTTATATTTCAACAACGTTTAATTTTCATTAAAACAAATCATTGAATTCAGTTAAAATACTTAAAGGTTTCTCTATAAATTACATTTATTCACAGTTTGTTGCACTCTAAATTCCAAGTAAAACAAAAAAGTTGTATATTTCCATAAAAGCCAATTTGAAAAAGCAAATCATTGAGTTCAGTTGAAATACACAAAAGTGAAATTTCTGTTCACGTTTCATTGCATTCTAAATTCCAAGTAAGACCATAAATTATTGTTTGATGCCCTAGAGAATGTATCAAAATAACTTGACAGCACCTAAACAAAATATGCCTTTTAAATTTACAGTGTGGTGACGATAGTTGAGGATTGTCTATTGATTACAGCTTGGTCAACTGTCGAGCACATTAAATGATATTCAGGTTTTATAGTTCAAAAACGTTATAAATATTTCCATAAAAGCAACTTTTGAAAAGCAATTAATTTGAGTTCAGTTGAAATACATAAAAGTGAAATTTCTATTCACATTTCGTGGCATTCTAAATTCCAAGACCATAAATTATTGCTTTGTGCCCTAGAGAATGTATCTGAATGTGTTGGCGCCAATTGGTAACAATAATTAATATCTTTTATACAACTCAAACTCGAGCGATTGCAAATGCATGCCGAAATCCATTTGAAATGTGTGGCTATAAATTATTATGGCTTTCACGCGCTTCCGTTTCGAAGCGAGTGCAAAGCGCTGAATTATCGGCACAAAAGACGAGCCTGAACCAAACTCCTAGAATTGCAAATAAAACTTTGTAGAACTCTGCCGTCGAGACAAAGGAAATGCGGCAGCAGACGGTGTGGCGAGTGAATGACCGATAAGTTATCGTTCCATTCTTTATCTTCGCAGCTCGAGTTGTACGGACTTCAGCTGCAGCTGAGCGAGCGCATCTACAAGCTGTCGGCCTGCGGACTCTTCGAGCTGAACAATGGCCTCCTGTTTGGCATCATGCAAGCGATTATAACCTACATCATAATACTCATACAGTTTGATAAGATCATTTACACTTAACGATGTTTGCACGGCGCATACAAATATAATTACGGCTAAAAAATGGGGCAAATATTTGGCAGACTTACGTGGCGAGGCGGCGACATTGAGCAGCTGGATGCAAGCGAGCACCAGGGCAAAAGTTGTGCACCTCGATGGGGCAATGTCCAGGCAGCTGGCGACGTACATTTTGCTGTGTTATCGATAAGTGCGGCGCTGACAATCGATATGACCTTGGCGCGGCAAGATGTGGCGACTGAATGCGCGAGTTCCCTGGCGTGGAGTGTGTGCCGCTTGATTCCTTTATTCGCAAAAATCAGAGCCAATTGAATTTCGTCGTGAGTGTGTATAGCGGCTGCGAAAAGAAAAGCAAAGCGAATGGGAAAATGAAAACAAATTAACGAATCCAAAATAAATGAAATGAAACGCTTCGAATTGTCAACCCACATTGTTGCCTCGTAATTTTGATTTTTTATTCAATTTTAATAGCCGGCACCCCGTCACAATGTGCCCCAGCCACAGCTACAGCTACAGCTACAGATACAGCGAGAGCAGAGCCGCAGATTCGTGTCGTGTCTTTATGTGTTTATTCAAATGTGTGTACAGTCAAACCTTTGTATAATCAACGAGACGGGCAGAAACAAGCAACAAGATTTGCTCTATCTTGCAATTACAATTTATTACTTGCCATTATTTAGTTTTAATTAAAACACATCAAGGCAAAACATTTCATTTGATTGAAATATGCGTATTTTCGTAATAATTATTTGTCACTACGTCTCTCTAGACATTCAATAAATAATGTGTGTGAATGTGTATGAAGTTCATTACAGATTGACCCGACTGAGCAGCAAATATATTTCCTCATTATGATTAGTGCTTTGGGCTGCGCTACAGTGAAGCTCCACTTGCAGTGATGTTATCAGCAGTTTCAGTTTGATTCAAAGTGCAGATAATCAATTTATACCTTCGAATTAGTTTTAGATCTATTGCAGGCTTCACTTTTGTCTCAGTGATTATGGCATTTTGTGAAACTGTCGAATGATTAGCAGAGCGTTTGCTTTAGCTGTGCTCAACTGTATATTAATTTAATTGCAGTGCAAAACAGGGCAGTAAACACTGAGAAGCGTTACTAAGTCACCGGCTGGGCAGACGGCGGGGAGGGGGGCAGCGGAGAGTGGAGAGTCGACGGTGGACTGTGAGCAGCGAACACGGGCCTGTTGTATCACTGCTAAAAATAGCAACCTTTTTTGGATTTGTGCGAATAGTTTTTAATGACCGGAGGCAACCCGACGGCAACCCGGCACACATTTCACTCACTCATGAGATACAGATACGCGCACTGTGAGGATGAGAGTATCTCGTATCTCGTATCTCGAGCACACGCCACAAAAGCAGAACCGAAACTGAAAAGTGTTGCTTTTTGTCCATGCCGTTGTTGTTGTTGTTCTTGTTGCTGCCCCATCTTCATCGCTGTTGCTGTTGCTGTTGCTTTTGTTTTTGTGGTCTGAATGAAGCAGTCGAGCCAAAGCTGATAAACGTTGCTGCCACATGGGGCAGGCAGACTCGCAAGCCTCGCAGGCAGGCGGGCAGAGAAGAGGCACAGGTAGTCAGTAGTCAGTTGGTGGCTCTGTTTTGGCTCAGATTGGGGACTCGCATCAATTTTGCTGCCGTTGCTGCTGCCGGTGCTGCTGCTACTGCTGCTGCTTTTCATATTCATTCAATCAAATGCTAAAACGAGTCACTGAGGCAGATTCACAGCTTGCAATTTATGGCAAGCGGATTGCAACCGAAGGCCACTCCAGCTGCCTTTAAAAGCGTTGCGGCTTTAAATGAATGCGAATCGCAAATGGCAAGGAAAGGAAACGAAAGCGAACTGCAACTATCAATCAAACTGTTAATCGAATTGTTAATTAATCAACAACAACAACAACACTTCCGATTGCCACTGAATGGCTCTGGAAACGGGGCACGTGATCATCTCGCCGCTCGACATCATAATAAATGACTAACCTTCCACTCTATAAGGTATTTAAGCGTGTGTTCACGTGAGTGTTGTGTCTACTCTTTTTATTTTCAGCTCGAGTCGATTCAGCTCTTGACTCTTCCAATTGAATGCACCCCCGATAATATGGCTGCGTCAGTTTGCTACGTAAATATTTATATAATCAACCCACACTCTCCGTCATACGAATGATTCGAGCAGATTCTTAAATTCTACTCCCATTATGACAGCCAGGGAAGCGACTGTCACATGATTTAAAGATGGTTCATTGACCCCTCGGTGTACTTCGATTGTTTTGACAGCCTGCTTTGAATAGCGCAAGAATTTTCAGTGTGTAAATATTTGGGTTAATAACAAATAGTATGGCATTTCACGTGATAAATTGTTTACGCCATCAATTGAATGCAATTTATACACAGCTTCATCGAAATAAAAGTGTCTGCGCATTGAAAGCAAAATAGACAAAGCCTCCAATAAATAGTTTGCCGACTATTTATGTTCTCGAATATACATTATTCGCTAATTTTCCCAACCGATTTATCACTGATATACACAGATACTACAAGTTTCGTAAAACACTGAGTTTTATGGAAAAGATTTTCCTACGAATCGCCAGATTGCAAATTTCTCGACTCTCGACATCATCATAACAAATGACTTACCTTCCACTCTGTAAGGTATTTAAGCGTGTGTGGAAGTAAGTGTTGTGTCTACTCTTTTTATTTTCAGCTCGAGTCGATTCAGCTCTTGACTCTTCCAATTGAATGCATGTCGGCAACAGTTTTGCTACGAAAATATTTACATATACTATAGTCATACGAATGATTCGAGCAGCTTCTTAAATTCTACTCCCATTATGACAGCCAGTGAAGCGACTGTCACATGATTTAAAGATGGTTCATTGACCCCTCGGTGTACTTCGATTGTTTTGACAGCCTGCTTTGAATAGCGCAAGAATTTTCAGTGTGTAAACAGCAAATCGTATCGAATTGGATTCGCTAATCAATTGAATGCAATTTATACACAGCTTCATCGAAATAAAAGTGTCTGACGCATTCAAAGCAAAATAGACAAAGCCTCCAATAAATATGTAGTTTGCCGACTATTTATGTTCTCGAATATACATTATTCGCTAATTTTCCCAACCGATTTATCACTGATATACACAGATACTACAAGTTTCGTAAAACACTGAGTTTTATGGAAAAGATTTTCCAACGAACCGGCAGATTGCAAATTTTAGCTGAATACTGGGAATTTCTTTCAGAGGTTTTTCGCAATGAATTAAGCTATTAAATAAATATTGCAGATCATCTGTTGGTTATTCCTTTGTATCTATTTTAGGAAGGCGGCGAATTCAACAAGTCACGAGTGTCCAAAGTAGATTAAGAACATTGAAAATGCACTTTCTTTGTGTCGCTCAAGCTGAGCAATGCGGTTTATGCAGATCTTTATTGGAAATTAAGCAGCACAATTACGAATTTTGATGGGAAATTAAGAAGAATTTCAAGATTGCCATAATAAACGCTCTGTTACCAACAAAAATGGGTTTTCTTTGTGTGGCAGAAGAACTGCGCAAGAGAGTTGTCGAATTCTATGGCCACTAGAGTGAAGAGAGTGAAGAGCAATGCGGATGAGTTACAGCGCGTGTTTCTTTGTCTCTGCTGCTGTTAATCTAGCGCTTCCCAACTTTCTTATCGCAATGGCGCATATCCAAGTATCTGTATTTTGTACATATTTACTCATTGCTTTTCCAGCTAATACCCGATGTAGTGCTTGGTGCTGTGCATGAGTGTGTGGAAGCCTCCGAGCATTCTTTTCCAACTGTAATCTATCTTTCTCGTGCCCTCTCTTTGCACATATTTGTGGAGATGACTAAACGCGATAGCGAGCGTACATACTGCTCGGTACACTCGCCACAGTCGCGCGGCTCTTGAGCTCGATGTTTGCCCGCAACAACAACAACGACGACGATCGGTTGAGCATAGTGGAGAACGAAGCTTTGGCCGCAGACGCTGAGTAAAGTACTCGCAGAGCTTAACTCCCGCCGCCGTCGCCGTCGTCGTCGCCGTCGACGTTGTGTTTGGGCGCTATACCCAATGCTAACTGTAAGTTTTTACCTCGAAAGCAAGATAAGCTTTATGATTGCCATAAATTTCACTTGAATGCGAAATCTGATGCATCTATTTCATGCCTTTGTTTTAGCTGATTTTTTCCATCACCCCCCCTGTCGCTGTCTCGCTCTTTGTCTCTGTCTCAGTCCCTCTCTCTTCAGCTGCTGCTGTTTTGTTATTTATCTGAGACGCTACACATGCAAAACAGCAGCAACAACGTCCAAGTTGACGGTCTCCACTTGCTTGCTCGAGTGTGTGTGTGTGTTGGCTTGTGTGTATGTGTGTGAGTGAGTGCGAGCGTATTTACTCGTGTTCGCGTACAATAATTTCACGTTCAACAACTTTTGGCTTTTTTGATGAGCCAGCAGCAGCACCAGCAGCACTTGAAAGGGACGTTCGTGGAGCGGGTGTTGCAAAGAGGGGGCGGTGGCGGAGAGGCACCGTTGTTGTTGCCATAGCTACCGCAGAAAATAAAGCTCGTCATCTCGTTTCAACACACACACACACACACACACACAGGCACACATACATGCATTGCAACCCAGCCACAACATAGCCCCGGCTTTGGGTCCAACTCTGGCCTGCTTGCTGGCTGGCTGGCTGGCTGGATTGCTGGATGGCTGGCTCGTCGTTTATGCTCTGGACTTTGGCTATGGCTTTTTGCTTTGACTTTGGTCGCCGGCTCTGTGGCCGCCACTGCGCAGTCACTTCACTCCACTCGACTCCACTTCACTTCACGTTGTTCTTCACTCTCCACACTCTGATCACCATTTCCATACACTTGCAAGCGGCATAATTGCTTTCGCTATGACTTTGCAGCATGTTGCATGAAACGAACCGACTTCGTCGTAATCATTTCAAGTTTCAACGTAACCAGCTTCTGCATTTTTCACAGATTCTCGTTTCCAACTCGAAATTGTTGCATTGCAAACTAGCAGCGAATTCTTCAATAAGAATAAAACTCTTGGGAACTCAGATGGAATTTAAGATATAGTTTGGGTTTGTTGTATTAATTGGTTTTCGAAAAATTGAGTTACGACTTCAGCACTACTAGAGTACAAGTTTTGCTGCTCGCCGCATAAATTATAAAGTTAATAAATTACGAATGTTTAAAGCAAAACATTTTTCTACGAAAACTTCAAGCATTTATCTGGAAGCAAATCTTTTTTATGACTTTTTTCCAAGCAGCAAAATCGCTACTAATATTTTGTGCTTTTTTTTTGGGTACAAAATGGAATAGCGAATAATTCAAGTTTTTGTTGTGAGCGTGTCGACAATAGTAACGCCAAGTTATGATGGCATAAATAAGAACTGCAAATTATTTACGCTTTTAACAGCGTCAGGTATTTTTCCTGCCATTTTCAGAGATAATATGATTATCCAAACGGCATCAATGTCAGTTCATGTGAAAAGATATGCCAAAAAAAAAAAATAAGAAAAATAAAACGAAAACGAAAAAAGTGTCAGAGCGTTGTTATTGATTGGCGTAAGGCTATGCAAATCGCGAATTTACTCGTTGATAATTAATCATATTAATTTAATCGGATTACTTGCAGTTATAACTTCAGCCTGACATCGGGCAATTGAAGTCGACTTATGTCTCAGTTAAAAGTTTATGTGTGTCGACCTTAACTGCACATTTCGGGCATGTCCAAGATCCAAAACAGATAAAAAAAACAAAAACCAACTCTTTCAAAAGAGTTGTGTGTAGTCAAAAGAGTATGAAAGCTTCGACTCTTACTGAGCGTAAGCTTAACTTTCTTGTTTTTTGTTTTGCGTATTTTGATTCTTTTTTTTTCGTTTTGTTTTTGTTTTTGTTTTTGCTCTGGTTTAAGGCATGGGCTCAGCTTACTCGTACTTTGCTGCTGCTGCTGCTGCGCTGCGCTGTGTGATGGACGACGCTCTCCGACTTCAACTAGCAGTCGACGCTCTGCGCTTTACGCTTTAATAGACTTCGCATGGCTCATTTTGGTACTTATGGTTAATGCTGCGGCAGCATACACACACACACGCACACTCACACATACGAACGTACGCAGTATGAGTATGTACACAGACATTTTTTCGATCATTGCTCGTTTATTGAGCGATATATTTATTTGCTTCCACCTTTTACGCTTGTCGCTTTGCGCTTTTAACCTTGATTTTTGTGTAAACAAAATACACGCACACAGATGTGCACAACTACACAAATACTATACTACACACAGATATGCAGCATATTCTCAAAGCAAGCAAAAGCAAAAAGCAGAAAAAAAGCTTTCGGCGTTGTGTGCGTTTTTCATTTGTCTCTTTTGTATACATATGAATGCGTGCGCTTGTGTATGAGTGTGTGTGTGAGTTTGTTCGTTTTGTTTAGTTTCTAGTTTACTGTACATTTATTAAGTTACCTATTTATAATTTGTTTATTATTTAGCAAAAATGCCAGTGCCAAAAGACCGCATGAACGCAAACCAATAAAATGCGTGTACGCACATGCAATGCGATTTTGAATTGGAACGGAACGTAACGTAACGGACCTGAACTGGAAGCTGGATGCTGGAAACTGGAAACCCTAAGCGAACAGCACAATATAAACAAATTGAAATTGTTGTTCGGTTTTTTGCTTTTGGTTCGTTTTTCATTTGGTTGTCGAGCATATGACGTTATGGCCATTCGTGTGATATTATTAGATATGCGCTATCTTATCTGTACGGCAGCATACAGCTTTTCCACTTGTATGCATGTGTGTGCGGGTGTGTGAGTGTGTGTCTCGAGTCACAAACTAACCAAGGCCCCAACTAAAAAAAAGTCAACAAAACAAGCAAGCAACGGGCCATAATACATTGCGCGGCTTATATAATCAGCAAAAAATGCTCACTATGCATGTGGGTGCTTTGCTCGATTCAAAGGCATAAAAGCAGTGCGGTGAGAGGGAGGTGGAGGGGGAGGAGGGCTTGCATACAATCCGCATAATATGCTCATTCTTATATAGATTATGTCTTTAGAATTTGTTCGCTGCTGCTGTGTGTGTGTGTGGAATGTGTGGATTGTGGAATGTGCGCTGAGTAAAGCGGTCTACACACCTGCCACGTAAATTTTGTAAGCTCTTCCAACATTCAGAGCATAAATATTGTTTCTTCGTTTGCTGCTGCGCTCCTCGACTTCACATGCTGCCTGGCTGGACGAGCAGAGGAGCAGGACGGACGACGGCGACGGCGACGGGGGTGTGAGAGAGTTCTGTGCAGTTTATTCACTTTGCACCTCACACTTTATTACACCTTCTTTCGTTCGTTTCTATTTTTCGGTTGTTTTTCGTCCGATTGCGCGTCGCTTTTTATGTTGTTTTTGATTTTCTTTTTCACTCTTTTGCTGCTGTTAATTGTTATGTTACATCTAGTTGGGTTTTGCTTTATCGATCTTAGGGCATCTCTTTGCCCGTCTGCGTCTCACTTCACTTCGCTACACTTCACAACACACGCAGACTGACACCGTTCGAATGGATAGTCGTCGTGCCCTCTTTGGCTATCACTCGCTCACTAAAGCGCTTAAGTTTGCGACACACAAATTTAAAGCTCTCCGCTCGCTGCTAGCATTGTCGCTGCCAGCGTCGACGTCTGACGATCGACCAGGTTGAAGCAGCGCACAGTGGTGGCGTGTTTAGTTTGCACCTTTTCAAAAACTGAACGCTGAGCGCAGCCAGCTAACTAAGTAAACAGCTATTGACAGTAACATGCATAAATAACTAAAGTTAACATTCCCATGTTCTAAATGAGAGCACTCGCAATCTGCGCTGATCTCAGCACTCTAAGCCGGTTTTCCGTTCTGCTCTTTATCTCTCTCTTGTTTAACTCTCTCACGTTCTCACGCTCGTCCACTTGCGCGCTCTTGCACTCTCGCACACCCTTCACGCTGTCATTGCGAGTGGTCAGCCGGTTAACCGGCTAGCCGGCAACCTGTGTTTGTGCTCTGCTTCTGCTCTTTCACGCTCTGCTTCTCTTCTAAGCACTTATAATTCCGTTGCTCTTGCGTGCACAAAAGCTCTAATGAGCTTTTGACAAACGAACGGTGGCTCGTTGTGCAGATCGTTATTGGCGAACTTTTAGCATGCGTTGCAAACAACAATTTGCGAGCACGCCATAAATTTTCACACACAAACACACGTAGCACACACACAAAAATGGTGCCGCTAAGGAATTTTGGGTGAGTGTTGAATGAATGGTGAGTGCATCACACGCACTCGTCACGTGCGCATGCATTTCCATTCCCATACCCATTCCCATTCCAATTCCAATTCAATTCCACGACCAAAGCGATCGATCGATCACACTTACATATTCATGCATACTTCACTTATTAAAAGATCGTTGCCTTCGTTCTTGGCTTTCCAGGCCAAGGCGTGTGTGAAATGCAAATGTAGAATCATGCAAGATATACAAAAAAAAAAAAAATGAATATCATGACAACACCCTCAATCTGCCCCTCCACTGCATGCCCCTTTACGCGCTGTGCTTCCTCGTTCCCAGCGGATTAATGTAAAAATGCAGATATACAATCGCAACAAGTACAAAAGTGCTCAAGTATTTGCATGCATAATATTTCAATGTTTGCTTGGCATTCGCACAGATCGTTCAGGTGACTAATTGGCCACGTCTGCAGAATGACTAATCATCAGGTGTTGTCATTGCATTAAACGCTAGTTACAAATCTGATAACACATTTGCATTGACGAAGCAGGAGCACCTTGAACATAAAGATGCATTTACATTTCTAGGTGCAGAGATAGGAGAACAAGTTACTAATTATACCATGTACCTATTATACCATACCTATTATACCATGGGGATTGTGTATAACAGGTTGACAGGCTAACAGGAGACGTCGCAGACCATGTGTTGTAACAATCGAAATGTTCAGAATCGAAAATAAAATCGATTTAGCCATGTCCGTCTGTCCGTCCGTCCGTCTGTCCGTATGAACACCTAAATCTCAGAGATTATAAGAGATAAAGTAACCAAACTTTGGAGTTAGGTGTAATATGCAATTACGCAGATCAAGTTTATGTTTATTCCTCCCCCGGCGTTCCCCTTGCCCACAAACCACAAGAAACTCTGGCATCCTAGAAGCTACAAAGTTAGAATTAGAAAGTACAATATGTAAATATTTATCATATTAATTGCAATCCAACAGATGGTTGAAATCGGATAAAAAATAGCTTTGTTATAAACGAAAGAAGTTTTACATACGCCAAGCAAAAACAACAGGAACAAGCATTAGTCTTCTAGCGTATTCGTACGTATGCATATTCACATACAGGTTTGCTTGTATGTGTGTGTGTATGCATGCGTAATAGAATAACAAAGCTGGGCTGCTGCTCTTCCAATGTTATATGAATGTCGTTTGATATGATCTCTATTAAATTGACTGTATTTTAGTATTCGCTGGTTTTAATGTATTAATATGTTCATGAGAAGTATATTAAGCTGACAACAATTTTACATATGTATGTTTTAAATTTTATTTTGTCAAATTTTACATGGCATAACACAGTCGGACTAGCTCGTTGCCGTTATCGCTTGTTTTAAATGAAATGAAATGTCAATTTAAGTACTTTAGAAATAAGTCGATATATGAAATAGAGTAAGATAAACATACAAAAAGTTGTTGAATATTCAAAATAAAAGCTTAAGTAATACACATTAATTTTATAAGGAAAATAGTAGTAATTTAACATTTAATTAATTTAACTAATTTCATTAAAAATACAACAAATGTACATTTATTTGGCTTGTATAAAATGGAATAATTAGCTGCGACGATAATCGCATTAGCTGGCGAATTCCTGGTAATGATATTTGGGTTGCTAACACTATATAATTGAATTTTCGCATTTTATCTACGCCTGTTAAGCATCAAAAACATTAGTCAAAGTTTGGCTCAAAGTCCGCTGCGGCTGTTAAGTTTGTTATTATCTGATAATGGCACATCTTTGTGGCTTAATTTCAGTAGAAAATTGCAGCTGAGTTGAGAGGATTTCGCTTCACAGCGAGACGAAGTTTGCTAGAGCTATAAATATCATTATATATGTATGTGCGCATATATATCGTATAGTTGATATGCTTGTGCATTTGGCTTAACAATTTTCATGGTCAGTTGCCTCCGGTGTCACATAAACTGCCGCAGATAACAGCAAAAAGGCAGCCAAATCCTTATAATGAAATAAAAATACATAGCCAAATAAAGCGACGACAGGACAGGACAGCGCAGGACAGAACGAGACAGGCAGGACCAAGACGAAGACGAAGGCGAAAGGCAACGGCAAAGTCAAAGTGAACAGTGAACAAGAACAACAACATTGATTTCACTTTAACGAGCTTGTAATGTCTTCAAGACGATAGTATATAAAAAGCGTTATGTATACGACATGTGTGCAGTGGGTGTACTCCAACTCACACTCGCTGTGTCTCCATCTGTGTGTGTGTGTGCGAATGAAAAGTTTCTGAGCTGCTGTCACATCCTAATAGGATAATAACGAGCCAAGCGAAGGCAGGCGAAAGTTGTTGCGCCTGCAACTCCCAAATAAAATATGTAGCCAAACAATAAACGATGATAAGGGGCCAAAGAACGTGTCGGCTTTCGGCCCCAGTCTGCAACTAGCTCCACAAGCTCACACTCAGCGCAGCAGCAGCAGTCATTATGCCAGCCAGTCAGCCAGCCAAGTTCACTTAGCCGTTCACTGCTCATTGGCTCGTCGGCGACTCTGGGATGCTTGGCTGTCCGAAAGGACAAGCAGAAAAAGCTGATAAGCAAACGACTTGCGGCAAAGTGCGCGTAATGCCGGGCCTAACTCCCTCTCCCTCTCCCTCCCCCTCTTTCCCCTACCTCTAACCGAGTCGCAGCACACAGCAAAAAGAAATGGAAGCGAAGAAAACCTTCGTTGAATGCGGCTTTTCAGTTGCCCATATGGGCGTCGTAGGCAGTTCCCGGAGTCGGGGGCTGTGGGCGTTGGGCGCGGCCGGATAGGCGTTGCTTGTAGCTGCCAAATGGTAATTTATGGGCGGTACATGGCCAAACTTGGTAGGCGGCTTTAAAACTGTTGCTAAATCGTAGTTAGAAAGAACTTCACCGGCGCCGCACGAAAAATTCCAGCCGATTCTTTGGCCCAACAAGAAAAAGATGGTGCCTGGGTGCCGGGCTACTTACAGCTCTTCCGGGGGTCTCAAGTGCACCTATGGACAGTCGGCTATTGTGCTGATTGCCCTTTAGTTTAAGTGAGATATTTGTCTTCGCACACTGCACGCAGCCAGGGCAAGTCAGCCCTGCGTTTGCCCCGCTCCTAATATATTATCTAAATATGTTTAAGGTGCCCCGATGGTGCGCGTCGTTTTGAAGGCAAATATGGACACAGGTTGGCCGGATATTGCGGAGCCTCGCATTTAACAGTACCGGAAGAAAGACATGCAAAACAGTCTGCTCGTTGCCAAGTAGCGACGAAGAGCTTGACGCTGATCGACTGCCAGTTACCCCAGAAGTTTATTAAAACGAAATGATTCTTGGGCTTGAGCTGGCTTAAAATTTGCTAAATGTTCGCAGAAAGCAACCCAAGAAATACATTAATTTAGAGCCAATGAATGTTTATTTTTGATCCCACTAAAACTTTACAAAGAGTAAAACAAAGCGATAATTTTGAGGCATTAGAAATAGACAGACCTTTGATGTTTTATAAACAAAATTTCAATTATTAACTAAATTTACTTTAAACAAATTGTTCTTAAAGGCATATTTTGTAAGTTTAAAATTGATTAACTAAAAATCTCAAAATTTATGACATTTTTGAAAATGTTAAATACTTAAATCTCATATCTTCAAGACTTTGTTACTACTGCGCTTGAAGTAAGTAAATATCATCAGCTAAATGATTGCTGCTGTTAATGCAATGTATAATTGCTAAAAATGCAATATTCTTTGATTGCTTAATGAAAAATGCTTTTCTGTGTATACTCAATTAAGTACATTTTACGAATACTTAATAATACTTAATTTACTGTGTGATTTCGAATACGCTGCGTTTACTTGATCGAGTGTTATATTCTGTGTACACTTAATAAAGTAAAGACTTTAATATTGCACATAGACTTCTTAAATTCGATGGCTCTGTGTGCACAGATTACAGAATACGCTGCGTATACTTAATAAAGTATTCACTGAAAAATCGTCTACTTAATAAAGACGAATATACTAAATGTACTATAAAGATTCGAGTACGTATTCTTGATAAAGTATAATATTCTGTGCCAATACTTAATACATATACTTAATGAAGTATACACTGAAAATTCGTATACTTTATAAACTTGATAAAGTATAATATTCTGTGCATACTTCGTAAAGATAATTACGATGCATATACTTCATGAAGTATATAGAGAATGTTAGTATACTTAATATATTGTATGTAGTATATAGATTAGAAGGCGTATACTTAATAAAGTATAGAATCATGCAAATACTTCTTAAAGATGAATACGATGCATATACTTAATAAAGTATACAATAAATATTCATAGTCTAATATACTTAATGTATTTTATAGGTTCGAAAGCGTATACTTGATAAAGTATAATATTCTGGGTATAAATATGATGCGTATACTTGATAAAGTATACAGAGCTTGCTAATATACTTAATTGAGTCGAGTGTACAGCGTGCATGCAATAAATTGGAACACGCTGCGTATACTTCACATAGTCGAATATGAGGCGTATACTTTATGATGTCGAATGTGCGCCCAACTGTCTATGGCATGCAAAGCAAATCTTGTCTGTCCATTTTGAATGTGAGTAGGGTGTGCAAAGCAGAACAACAAAAAATGAATGAAAACTAGCGCATTGCGAGTAAGGTAAGAAGGCGAAATTCTTGGAATTCTTTGGCAGTTTCTGCATTAAGAATTCTATTTAAAATTTCATATTTCCTGGAGGGGGATGGGGGTGGTTGCGTTGTGAGGAGCAGGCAATTGCTACATCTTTTATTTTATAACTTAATGCTGTGCGAGCAGAACTTAATAAATCTCTCGAAACGTCTCTGTCTCCGAAGCTGCGCTGCGCTGTCAGCTACAGTTTGCTAAGAAACCCAACAGATTTCCTAGTGATTACTGGTTTTCTCGGCACACACACAGACACACACATACACATAGGCGACAGAAAGAAGCTGGAACCCTGCGCTCATACGGAGCGGGAGACTGACAGCTGTACAAACAAGTCATAATTTGACGAGGAAATCGCTGCCATCGTTTTGCAGCTTCCTGCTTCCTGTACATGGTCCCTTTTCCGTCATTTTGCCGTTAGTGGAAACCCCTAAACGTTCATTGTTCAACGGCAACCTAACGAGTTATTTCTCTAGTCAGGCTTCCCCTCCTCTCCCCTCCCCTCGCTCCGATGCTGTTCATCACAGCCAGCTAGCAAAATGTCGCTCATTTATTTTGATTACCTTTTCACACACACAGAAAATACAGAAAGCAAAAAAGAAAAAAAAACGAATACGAAATGAAAAGGCGAACGGAAAATGCCAACAGATTTTCATTCTCAAGCAATGCGTTTTCATTTTCATTTTCATTTGAGTAGATTTTTAATATACCCTGTCCACTTGGAGTTTATCTTAAGCTGTCGCTGCTTGGCTCAACTCGACGCCCTCCCTCTCCCTCTTCCCCTCTCTGTGCAATTTCCTCTATCTCTTTCGCTTGTTTCCTTGCTTTTCTCGTGCTGTCTTAACTTGAGTTTTAGTTAAGAGTTGAATCATGGTCATCAGCGTTGATGAGCTTAATTCCCCGGTGACACTTTTCCTTCGTACAAATTTAGTGTGGCAAATTTTACACACACACACATACAGATGCGAAATGGCAATAATAAAGTTGCTGCTCCCTTTCAGCTAGCCTTTCGGGTCCTGTTGGGGCCATTGCTTCCGTTACGTCTTGACTTTTGTTATTGTTACCCCGCAACGAAATTCCATTATGAATCCTTGCTCATTGTTTTGTGCATCGTCGGTTTGTGGGTTTATCAAGGGCATGCCCTTCCGTTGTCACCCACCCACACCGCCCCTCTGTTTTCGCTCTTGTGTCGTGTACACAAAATTAATATTACAATTTTTGCGCTGTCGTCGCCGTCGACGTCCTCGTCGCCGTCGTCGTTGTGTTATTTGGGGTCCCGGTAATGGGTCCGGGGTCTGTCATAAGAGCGAAATTATTTCTGAAAGCATATTTCAAAATGAAAATTTTCTTGCGGCTTTTGGCTAAAACAAATGTTTGACCTGCTCTCGTTTTCCTCTCTCTCCCCCCCCACACTTTCTCCCGCTCTGCATTTAGTCGTCTGGGCCGCTCGGCTTTTCGGTAAGGTTCCGGGTTTTTGGCCTGGTTTTATAATGAAATAAATTTCATTTGCTCATTGAGTCGACAAGCAGGCTGACTGAATGCCTGGCTGCCTGGCCGCCTGGCCGACATGTGTGGCCAGGCATGAAGACGTTGTGGAATTTGCATGCATGTTGGACTCTCAAGTACGAGTCGGACGCATTAGGACGGACACATTAACTGTGTGCGTGTGCACGCGCCTCTCTCTGTGTCTGTGTCTGTGTCTGTGTGGGGAGCACACATTTAAGGTATTAAGTCTTGGCCCAAATGAAATATGACATGGTTGACAAAAGGCCTGGCCACCGGGACATCTATTGCCACAAACATACAGACGGACACACGCCCACAGAGAGAGAAAACATCAATCGGTTTGGGACTGCAGCGAGGCGACTCCTTTGCTAGCCTAAAAATACGACTACAGAGGTTAACAGACTTCGAGTCGAGATCACAGCTCTCGGCATTGAAAATCGTAAATCGAGTTTGGAATAAATTTAATATGATTCATTTTAAACTGCTCTCAAAATACGGCTAAGGTTAAAATACCTTTTTCTGCACATTCAAATCGACTTTAGCAAACATTTCATTTGAGCTACATTTATTTGCATTTCTATTTCCGTGAAGCATTTGCTTTTATTTATAACATTTAGAGAGTGAAATTGGTTTTCTAACCGATTTGTTTCAAAATAAACTTTAACAATATTTTGCTTCATTTGCTTTTATTTATAACATTTAGAGAGTGAAATTGGTTTTCTAACCGATTTGTTTCAAAATAAACTTTAACAATATTTTGCTTCATTTGCTTTTATTTATTTATAACAATTATTACAATTTGACACTAACTACAGAAATATTTTGCTGTCGTTTCGTATGAAACATTTGTATTTATTTCTTTATAACAATTAGTTCTCGATTCGATTTGTTTAAAAGTAAACTTTATGATTATTTTGCAGTTATATTTTCATGGAATATTTGCTTTTATTTATTAATATCTTTTAGTTGTTGATGCGATTTGTTTAAAAGTAAACTTCGAGAATATCTTGCAGCTCACAGCAATTAATTGTCGATTGGATTTGTTTCAAAATAAACTTCAAGAATATTTAGCTTTTCTATTTTCATGGAATATTTGCTTTTATTTATTAATATATTTTAGTTGTTAAGGCGAATAAACTTCAAGAATATCTTGCTTTTCTATTTTCATGAAATATTTGCTCTTATTTATTAAATAGTTATTAATAAATTAAAGTTGTTGATGCGATTTGTTTCAACATAAACTTCAAGAATATCTTGCAGTTCTATTTTTATGGTAGATTTACTTTTATTACTTTACAACAATTAGTGGTCGATTGGATTTGTTTCAAAATTAACTTAAAGAATACTCGTATTTAGCCTTTCTATTTTCAAGGAATATTTGCTTTTATTTATTAAAGATAAAAATACTTTATCAATTCGATTGAATTAAAATAAACTCAAGGAGTATTTTGGCTTAGTATTTCCTTGAATAATTTGCATTTATTTATTTATGCCAATTAAAATCAAAATAAACTTCCAGAGTGTTTTACTGTTGTTTTTCATGAGACATTTGCTATGATTTATTGACAATATAAATACTTTATAAATTCCATTGGTTTAAAATAAATTCGAAGTGTATTTTGGCTTAGCATTTGCTTGAAATATTTGTATTTACTACAAGTAAATGCTGCTTACTTCACTTCACTTCACTTTTTTCTAAATATTTCCATTTAGCAACTCGTTTTGTGTGCAACATTGCTTTGTGTAACTTTAGCTGCAGATGGAAAAATTGTAGCTTTCTAATGAAATGCAACATAAAACGCTCATCGAGTGTGGATATGCAAGGCATTCATGTGCGCAAAATAATTGCATTCGGAAAATAATTTGAGGGGAAATGCATAACCGTCATATTTGCAGTATAGAGAAGAGCTGGAATCAAATTTGATTTGGCCAGAATTTAGATTGGCATATTTCTCGCTGTGCACGCACATGAACATTAAACTCACACCAGCCGGGAGTGTGCCTGGCAACGTTCCGTCCAATGGCAAATATTTTGCCTCATGTTGCGCTCTATCGCCAGATATAACATGGAGTCAGTAGTCCCTGCTGTCGCTCTCGCTGTCCCTGTCGCTGTCCCTGTCGCTGTCCCTTCCTCGTGTCCAGCTGGCTATGCATTAAATGCCATTCTGGCAGTCAGTTCGTTTTAGCTTCACTCACTGCCAGCACGACAACGACGAGGACGACGAGGACGACAAGGACAACGACGAGTTCATTCGTTCTGCTTGCCTCGCCTCGTCTTGGCCAGAAAAAACGCAGCGGGCGTTGCGTTGCATACTTTGCAGCTTGTGGCGAAACAGCATTGTCAGCATCATCATCATGTTTATACCCTGTGCGCCATAAAACTCTTCAAGTAATGGGTATCATAAAGTTGCGCACGCTCGCTGTGTGCGAGCTGATTCGCCCGCATACGTGTGCCGCATAAAAGACACACTTTATTGCCCCCTCCACCCACAAATTTGGCAGCCGAAAATGGCAAAAAAATCGCTTGAAAACTGCAGTTTTGGGTAAACAGTTTTGCTTTTTTGACACACGTCTCGATTTTATGAGCGAAAATTTCCAAGCGAGCTGCTATCTATTTGCTGGACTTTTCAGTCCACAAATTTTAATTAGACAAGTGCATTTCTTTTTATTTATTACAGAAGGAAATATTTAGATTAATTTGCGAAATAATCTAAAAGAGATCCGACATGTATTTGTTAGGGCTTAAAATATTCAAAATTATTAGAGAAGTCAATTTCATTCTATTCGTAAGTTTTTTTCAAGAGTGAATGAATGAAGCAGTCTATAAGAGATCAGACATATATTTGCTAGGGTTTGAAATATTTAAAATTATTAGACAAGTCAATTTCATTCCATTCGTAAGTTTTTTCAAGAGTGATGAATGAAGTAGTCTATAAGAGATTAGACATATGTACAGTTTGAAATATCACACATTTAATATTAAGTGATCTGATATTCATTTGTTAGACTTTTTAGAACACTGATTTGAACTAAACTATTCAATTTATTTTTATTGTTTAAAGAAGAAAATATTTCCAATTACTTAGAATGAAATCTAAAAGAGTTCAGACACATAATTGTTAAGGTTTAAAATGTAAGTCTTGTATTATTAAGCGAGTTGATTAGTTGGACTTTTTATTGCACACATTTCAATTAGACAAGTCAATTTCTTTTAATTCGTAAGTTGGTTTTTAAGAAGAAAATATTTCGATTAATTTAAGAAACAATCTAAAGATTCAGACATATATTTGTTAGGGCTTAGAATAATATATTAAATATTTATTATCTGTTATCTATTCGTTGAACATTTTAGTGCACAAATTTTAATTAGATTATTAAGTTTCTTTTTATTACTTAATGAATATTTTCAATTATTTAGAAAGCAATCAAAAAGAGTTCAGTTATTTCATTGTTAAGTTTTAAAATGTTTTAATAAAAATAAATTTTTAATATTTATTATTAAGTCAATTTGTTTTTATTCGTAAGTTATTCTTAAAGAAATATTTCTATTTTATTAATAAATAAAAGTTATCAAAGTGCTATTTTTATTTATTATTAAAATTTAAGTGAAATTCCTGTTTTACCGGCATTTAATTATATTATTGTTATAAATTCAATCTATTATTCTTGACATTGCATTAAAACTTTTTGATGTTCACGACTTACCCAAAACTATAATTTTGTCGCCTCAAGCCACGAACGCTGCCAACAAATTAATTCTTTACGGGGCAACGTTTAATTTAGTTAACTTCAATAATTAAATACAAAAATTTTAGAATTGTTTTGACAAAATGTTTAAAGTTGAAGTTGCTGAATTAAGTTGACGATTCTCAGCAATAAATGCATCAAATGAATGCAAATTTTGCAATTGCTCTTATAAAAGAATTTCGATTTCGCGTTGCCCTTTTGCGAGGTGTCTGTTAGTCGTTAACTCCTGAAACTATGTCAAACTTGCAGTCACGTATTAATTAAGACAGCCAACATCGCAACTTATGCAAGGATTTGTGTTTTAATCGCAATTATTTGAATTGCAGGCAACTGCAAGCTGCTGGCTGCCAAATTATGTTTTATGGTCGAGGAAACCTCTCAAGTGTGAATTTCTTGATGATTTGAATCAATTTGAGTTGCAGATTATGATTGTGTATTGTGTGTATTTAGAGGGTAACTGTCAAGTTGTGCTTTGTTACCTGATGCTATTGTGCTTGTTTTAAAGATAAGCAAGTCGACATTTTGACAACCCAAATGCGCGCCAGGCAGCAAAATGCGGCGAGCGTGGCAGAGTGGCGATGTGGCAGTGTGGCAGTGTGGCAGAGTGGCACAGTGTGGCTGTGCGGCAGCTGCGGCTGCGGCATTTGCTGTCGTGGGCTGTGTGCTGTGCGCTGTGCGTTCTGCTGCCCCTTTGCTGTTTGTCCGCTTTATGAAAACTCCATAAACTTTCATCAAATAATCGAAATCAACTTTCAACTTCAGCTCGGGATGCCTGCAATTTATATGCAAATTTGATTAAGAAAACACTGCGAGGCTTTGGCTTCGGCTTCGGCTTTCGCTCTGGCCCGATCCGCAGCCCGCTTGCCTCTCTATACACCCCCCCTGGCTACGCGGTTGGTCTGGGCGAGTAATTGAAACAAAAAAATATGCATTTGACCAGCATCGCGTTTCGTGTTGCTCCGCTTAACTAATGTAATTTAAAATGGACGAGTGGCAAATTACTTGCCCTTAAAAACGCGAAACATTTGCGGACATTCCTTTTCCCCGACCCCCCCTCCCCCCACCATCCCCGCGCGCCGCCCTTGGCGCACCCGAAACACACAAAAACAGGAAAAATAATGCCGTTGCGTAAATTGCCCAGCGCAAATCCCGTGAAAATAAAAATTGTTAAAATAAATTGTGTGGGCGGTCGCAAATTGGTTTGGCTTTCTGCTTGGCTTAATTTGTAATTCAAATGTTTCCCGTTCCCCTTCGCGTGCCCGCCCGCTCCCCTCTCGCTTTGTCTGTGCGAGCGCGCTTGTTAAATACGCCCCAGCGGTCTGCGCGATCTGGCAACGCTATGAATAACGGCTGCCTAAGTGGGCAGTGCTGTAAAGCGCCATAAAACATCATTAAGTGTTGGCAAACGCAATCAAAGGCAGCGGCTTACGCCAACAGATGAATGGCCAAAGCTAACGATCAGTGCTGCGAAATTACCCGGATTACCATGATGAATGCGTAATGCGTACAATCAGTGCTGCCAAATGCTGTGCAGCGACATAAAGTGTTGCGAAGCGTTCGTAATGCGCCGGATTACAATGGCTTTCAATTTGTGCCAGAGAGCTGACGATCAAGCGAAATTAAGTGCACTGCAGTTAAACCAAATTATGAGCAATACTTCAAATCAGACTTTGCTTTCGCAAATGGAATTGCAAGTCAAGCGATAGTTTAATATGATGATGGGAGAGTTAGCATTTCTTTTTCTATTTATTTATTAGTATATCTATTGAATGACAGAATTGAAATAGCTGCAATCAAAGGCAGCGCATTTCTCGCCGGCTAATTGCAGTGCTGTGAAAGGCTTTAAACACAAGCATCAAGTGTTGTGAATAGTTTCTGAAAACAGATTAATATGATTAAATTGCAGTTCTCAAATCAAGGCAACGCATTTGACGCCGGCTAATTGAGAGCTATCAACACTATCGATCACAGCTAATTGCAGTGCTGTGAAAGGCTTTAAACACGTGCATCAAGTGTTGTGAATCGTTATTAAAAGCTGTTGGGAAACGCCAGGATGTTTAGCATACAACATAAATACTTAATTATCAGCTCGCTAAATGGAAATTTTGTGCAGCGCAAACACGATGATTAAATTTTAATTGGGCGGCTAAAATGGGTTTGACACACATTCACACACACACACACACACAGAGACACAAGCGGGCGCGGTCGTGGGCGTATTTTTAGAATAATTTCAAATATTAATTACGAAAATTAGTGCAACCCAATTAAAGCAGCTAATAACTTGGCTGTCAACTCACTTCGACATGAGTAATTTAGCATTTGCCCCCAGAGCATCGAGGCATAAAAAGCGCTCATTTTTTATGCATATTAATTGCTCGAAATGCCTTTGCAATACATTTAACATATGCGATAAATTCTCTTGTCGATAATGCGTGCAGCTATTTGTCTGTCGAGGTGTTGGAAAAGTTAATTAAAATCAGTTGATAAATGGGCACTGAGAGAGAAAGAGAGCGACCGAAAGAGTGCAATGCATAATTTAAGATTTGGATAGGTAATGCAACGAGCTTTGCTTCAATTAAGTGCCAGCTGCCAAGTAATTGAGTTGTCAAAGTCAACGATTTAGGGAAAAAGTTCCACAAGTTATTATGTTAAACCCGGCTGTTCTTTATCCTTCAATTAGCAGCAGTCAAATCGCTTTATAAACTGCGCGCTTCCCCACTTAAATTCTATAAAAAATTGCCCATAATTCTATAATATTCCCCATAGAGTCCTGCAAGCTGCATGCGAAGAAATGTGTTTCTCTTTTTGTTCGTTTTGTTTTTCTGTTGGTTTGCAAGCGAGCGTTCTATGGGAAATATGGCCAATAAAACTGTCATCAAAAAGTTGTAAAGTAATGAAGCATTGCGGGAAAAAATGTAAGAAAAACATTTCGGGAATGAAATGCGCACTTGAGGCAAAACTTTTGCCGCCAGCGATTCCGCAAAAAGTGGCAGCAGGCAAAATAAAAAAAAAAATAGGAAAAACCAAGAGAGAACTCGGTATGAAAATGCCAAAAATGAAATGGGAGGAAAAAGTAAAAATATTAATAAATACTCGTAGATTGTCGAAATGCACATTCACAAAAGAGATTTACATTTTAAGCGGTGCTGAAAAGAAGTCCTCGTGTTCCGCCCCCGCCCCCGTCTCCGTCTGACATTGTTCCTGCTTTTGCGTCGCAGTCGTCGTTCAGCTCAGTGGCACGCTGCAGCAGCCGCACACACAATGTTGCACATTATTTTGCACTCTATCAATTTGAGCTCAAGTTGAGCGCAAGTTGCTCCAGCTGTTCCCCCATATAAATTCATACAATATATCTATATCGATACCCTGCAAAACACGCGCCCAGGGTGGCTCTATGCTGCCCGTTGAGGGTGCTTTGAGGTTGAGTTGTCACACAGGCGCCCAATAAAACATGTCTTATTAAAACCATCAGCTGTAAGCGTCCGTCTCAATCAATCAAAATGAGTAATTGCCGCCATTATCTATATTGACACCCTGCAGAGTGCTTAGGCAGGCTATTGCAAGTAGTGGTTTTTCTTTCCATCGTCTGGTTTCAGAAGCTATTAATTGACATAACACAAAGTAACATAACTTTTGCTTTGTGGTTCTTTGCCTAAAACTCTTATGAAATTTCATAATCGATTCGCGATTTCTTATGGCGCATTTTGCTATTTTGTCAACTTGTTGGGCTAGTCGACACTGCCTTGCCCACATGCAGGGGCCAGTTACAGGGTATTACACTTGACTAAAGCATTCTTCTGCTTGTGCTTCCAGTCCTTCCTGTCTTTTTTCATATTTTTGGCATTCCTTTTGACTCGCTGTTATTGTTGTTAAAAAGTTTGCTCCACTCATAATTCCCGATTGCTCTTTTGTTCAATTGCCGAGCGTGGAGTGGGCAATGCTTTGACTAGGAGGGTCGACCGGGGAGATAGTGAGTTGGGAAGGGGTTTTCAGGGGGCGGGGAGTCGTAACCAGCAGCCCGCATCGTCAAGTTGTTTTACGCAACATTTACTGTGGACTCGCTGTGGCCAGGCCAAGAAGCCCCCAAAGACCAAGCGAGCAAAAGGACCAGCAACCAATGCCAACTTGGACTTGGCCAAAGACTCCGAATGATGCCCAATCCTGCCACATGCCTACGTGTGTGTGCCTGTCTCTGTGTGTGTTTTTTTCCGCTAATTGGAAAAGTTGCAAGTTGTGCGGGCTGCGTGAGCGGTTAGCCGCCTCCCCGACTCCGCGACTGATCTCTGGCGTGCTGAAGTCTTCAATGTCCTGCGGCCCTGTCATTCCGCATGTCCTGCCGTCCTGCTGTCCTGTCGTCTTGGCCAGGCGGCAGCGGCTTTTATGGCATTTGGAATGCTTATTAGCAGCTGACACGGCGTCAAAGTTTATAAAGCATGAGATTTTACACTCGTAATTGCCCATTAGCTAGACCGCCCCTCCCTCCCTCCCCCCTCCCCGTTGCCGGCGCCCATTGCGGGGCGCCGTAATGAAGCCTGATGTGTTGGAGAGATGTTGAGATGTGCCTAAGCTGCGTCTTCCTGCGCTTTATGCCATTGTAATTACAATAACCGAATGACTTATATTTTGAGGCAAATGCTTTGCATCCGTCTGATAACTCTGTCGTCTAATCCCCCCCTCCCCCAACCAGTCCCCCCTACTGACAACTCCCGCAAATTGAGTGCGGCGAGAGTGCGCCGACGCGGAGAGCGCGCGAAATACATTGGGATATTTTTGTTCCCTGGCAACAGGACGAAACTGGCAAAAGGTGTTCAGTTACGAGTTCGTTTCGGTTAGTCAGTCTATTGCCACAAATGGCCGCGTGTGGCAGACAAAAGCGCATGAAAAATTCATAAGGCGAATTCCAAAGCGCAACAGCAACAACGACAACGATAACAAAAAGAACAACAGCAGCCGAGTGAAACCGTTAGCCGTCAACGTCATCATCATCGTCATCGTCATCGGAATCGAATGTCGAGCGGCCAATGAACGGTGCTTTCTAATACCCAAAACATAGAGCTAAAGGTGTGCACTCGTGTGTGTGTGTGCGTGTGAGTGTGTGTGTGAGTGTGCGTGTGTTAGTGAGTGGCTAACCGAATACTTGACGTTTACTTTCACATAGTTTTGCCAACACAAAGAAAGAAAATAAAACGAAATGAAAGGAAAACTCAGCAACAAAATTCAATGGCAAATCGAAAAGTGCTTGACAAACGAGTCTAAAAAAATATAAAGAGAAACCGACAACAACAACAATAACTGGGACAACATTTCAAGTTTGAGAGTGTGTGCCAACACAAATACACGAGTGCTTCACGCTCAACAAATTTACGATATATAATAAATATATATATATATATATGTATGTTATGTGTGCTTATAGTACGTATGTGAAGTGTATATAAAAGCAGCGCCAACAAAGAGCAAATGTTGATTATTTGGTCATTCGGTTGTGGTCCTAAAATGACCCCCCTCCCCCTCTTCCTGCTCCCCCCTTCTGCACACACACACAACGGTCCGCGGGACCCTAGGGTATATTGACTGGCTGGTGCAGCCCCTGCTAATCCCCCTTTATGTGCGGAAAGAGCCTCAAGTATCATTGAATTGTTAAACACAATTAGTTTTGTTTGCGCTGTTCCCAGCTACGATATCACTTTAATTACAACAACTTTGCGCCTTGCATACTCTGCGGCGCACAGCAAAAAGATAAGTTCTCGCTGCCTGCTGGCTCCATATATTATATTATTATAGCTCAACTTGTTAGTGATAAAAAATAACAGCAAAACTTTCTGCAAGCTTCAATTGTGAGTTAATTTTTCATAACAAAACTTTTGCTTATTCTTTCTCTGTCTCTCACGGGCAGACAGAGAGAGAGAGTGCGGAGGGGGGGAATTGTGGTGCGGGTGTTTGCATACATTCGTTTGCCACAAACAACGCCACAATGTTTCTCATGTGTAAATTAAATGAAATTTCTGTAATTTATTCGCTCGGAATTAATTAAATTCAGCAAAAATTGCATTCGCATTCGTCAAAAACGAAGAACGTTTACCAAAAATACAGAAAAATACAATAATTTATTCCTGATGACATTTTGCGTAATTGATTTGGGAAATGCAATTTCCAGAGATGACAGCATATTAAATGAAGGGCATCAAATGAAAATCAGTTGGCAGCTAAGTTGCGCCAACCAAACATATAAAAAATTCACATTTTTGGCATTTTCCAATTGTTGCTTGATACGCAAATGCAAATCCCCCGCGAATTGTGGCAATAAAGTCTAAATGTATCATTGTTATATGTAGCAATATGATGCGAATTAAATTGTCTAGAATTTCTGCTTTATTTTAGGTAAAAATTATAATTCCATTTCATTTGTATCATTCGTAATCCCTTTTAAAGAATGCTTTTATTTAAAACCACAGCGTTGTGTTAAGCACGATTTTAGCAGCAACTGAGTAAAGAAATGAAACAGACTAAAGCTTTGTTTATAATCTAACTGTTCTATTTGCTAATCCGGCAGCTGAAACAAAAGCCAGAGCAAAGTCTGTTTAGCACAAATTCGCCACACTGGTTGCTGGCTGCTGGCTGGCCAGAAGTATGCTTTCAATTATTTATAACTAGAGTTTTAATGGCGCTGCTGTGAGCTGCTGTGCGCTGAATAAATGAAAACGAGACACTTGGCCTTTATGCCGAAACGATTGCAAAGTCCTTCCCATTAATTATGCACAGTTTCGACAGCAATAAACAATAATAAAAATTACACTTGAACTATGCAAAATTCATAATGAACTCTGTCGAACTAGCGCAGCTGGCTGCGGCAGCGAAAGAGAGAGTTGGGAGGGCACTGTCATTGATATACAATATACAAATAAATTGTGCTATTTTAATGAAGAGCCCGAAAGTATGCTACGGAAATTGTTGTAGCGCAATTGAGAGCAGTTTTTGCGTGTGGCCCCAAAAAGTATGCTACGCTCGGCGTAATGCGGTAAAATTAGGCAAAACATCGTTAGACACCGAATGGCAGCCGCAGCGGTTACATAAAGGCCAAACCCCCTACCGCCCATTAAAGCCTTGGACACAAGGCGTGGCATAGTTTATGGCATTTTAATCATTTAACAACGCTTTGGTTTGCAGTCAACATGCAAATTGCCTGGCGAGCAACCAAACAGGACGAACAGACCCCAGCAACAAGAGCAACAACAGCAGCACCGACAGCAGCAAAAACACAATAAAAATTGCCTATAAATGGGCGGAAGAGCAGCAGCAGCAGCGGCAGCAGGAGGTGGAGACGATGGTCGAGGAAATGGAGGAGGCCGCTTTGTGGGTGTAGATGGTGTAGGTGGTGTTGTTGCTGTGGCGGCGACTGCGACTGTGACTGGGACTGTGGGAGTCGCCACGGCCATTGGCATGGATATACGCACAAGGACAACAACAGCAATAAACAACAACAAAGGCACTAGCAGCAGCAGCAGCAGCAGCAGCAACAGCAGCAATAACAGCAACAGCAACGGCAGCAACAACGAATCGACGTCAGTCAAACAGAACAACAAAGCGAAACTTCCGCATAGGATGCGACGGAACGGAAGTTATTTTGGTCGTTTGAACGTGCGGATCTATCTCATCTATTCATGCTGCTATCTGCTGCTGATAATGGCAGCAGCTGGCAGCAACAATGTGGTAAATGGACTCAAATGCTATTGCAATCCAAAGGAATGCGATGTTATACGGGCCCTCGACTGCCCCGGCAAGGGCCTGATGCTCTGGGATCCCTGCCAGTAAGTTAAACCACTCATCTGCCATATTTTATGCGTATCTATTCACAATTCGTATATGGCGATTGCGATTCGCATTCGCATTCACATTCGCATTCACATTCGCACACTCTAATTCTATTCATGTGCAGATGCTGCCGCATATGCGCTAAAACGTTGGGCGAATCCTGCGGCGGACCCGGCGGCTTTTCCGGACAGTGTGAGCCGCCCCTACAGTGTGTTACCAAACTGCCCATTAGCAGCGGTCTCGGCGTCTGCATGGGTGAGTCTCTCTTCCCCCCTCACGTGCTATCCTAATATTATTCTCGCTCTCTCTCTCTCTCTGTTTTGACTGCATGTTCTTGTATTCATTTCGAAAGCAACTGCTCAGCAGCATTTTTTATTATATTTACCATATCTTTAATGCCACTCAAATACTCGGCAGTTTTTGCCGAACAGTGTATAACTGACTGCGAACCTAGAACAACAGAGAGCACATGTTTGTCTGTTCATTTGTGTGTGTTGCTCATGAATAGCTGCATAGATCTCTGCACAACTAGAGCACAAATTTTTATACTTTTTGGTGCAGTGCGCAAATGAAGTTAGCGTCGAACCACAAATTGCGAGCGTCATTTAAAATTAGAGATTAGCACACGGGCAGATGTAGTAATAAGCTAATTTTAAATGCATTCCAAATATTTGCATGCAATCAGATAATTCATTTGGTTTCTTTTTTATTTTCATATTAAAAATTGAGAACCAAAGTTTTTTGTGTTCCCATATTTACGAAATAACATGGCAGACAATTCAAGAAAACATTTTATATAGTAAAGTGACCGTATTGCACATAATTGAATTCATTTAAGGCATATGTATTTAATAATTATAATTTTATGTTTTGTATTAAATAATGCAATCACAATAGTCAAAAAATCTATGACATTATACTTCTTATTCGTAACTTTATCAACATTAGTTTTGTAGAGAAACGCAATAAAAATGAAAACTCTTTCGTCTTCAATAAATAAGAGTGCCTTCTGCAAACAGATGCGCGATTAACTGTTCGTCGTGCTCAAATTTCAGATTCGTTTGATAGCTCAAGTTGAATATTCCGGCTGGAAACATGTCCGGGGCTAAAGTGAGGTTCTGAATTGTGTACCTAAAGCACTGCAAATATTGCACAGCATATTACTTTGGCATTCTTTGGATAAGTACAATGCAATACTCACGCCTGGAACAGGGCACTTTGTTGGCAGATTGCTGACACTTTGAATGCGCTGAAAGAACTTGCCGTAGAAGTTACCAAAGTTCATGGTACTGAGAAATTTGCAACCGTCCAGTTTGACTTGAATGAGGTTGAATTTGTTGCCATCTCGCTTTAAAATATCTATGCTGATCAGTATATTAAACGATCTAACTGCCCTCGCGAGTGTAAAGCTTATATAAAGCAATGTGTTCGGGCTTGGTTTATGCAAAATACAATTAAACTGTTTCACAACCTGATTCGGCAAGGCTGAACAAGTTAAGTTTTTGATCTCCAACACGGCAGGTTGCTGTTGAAGAAGCAAATTATTTTTATTTATAGAAAACTCGATTTTATTGATACTGTACCTTCGTCTGACAGAAGTAGAGCGAAGTCAGCACGGTCAGGATACAAAGGAATTGTCCGTATTTCATTATTCAAGCGCACTTTACTATTGAGGCGAATGCGAGCAAATTAAATCATAAATAAATAAATGAACTTATTTATATGGAGCAGCAATCAAACAAACGTCCAATTAAGGCATTTAATAGGGGTTTAATATGCATGTGATATTAATTGCAACTTTTAATATTATCGATTGCTCGTCTAATGAGCACAACACGTCACACATAATAGTTTCATTTGAAATTGCTTGCTTCTCTCTCGCAGATCTGCAACATTTGACTGCGCTCACATACAGCCAACTGAGCAATTGCACAGCGGACGAGGCGATTGTATTGGAGCCGGGCTGTGAGATAACTAACAAACGCTGCCAATGCTGGCCCACAATGCGCACCTGTCTCAGCCAGTTGTCCTCTGATGGCGGCTCGCCAAGCGATTCGCGTTGGCATTTCAAAAATCTCGAGGTATTTCTCTGCAGCATACTTTTGGGCGCTGCATGCAAATTAAATTTTGAGCGCAAAAACCCAAATAGAATGAAAAATGTTGTTCTAAATGTGAATTGATGGAGCAGGTGCGATTGTTATTAATTGCATTTGGTGTTTTCTTTTATTTTTTTTCGGGGCTGCAGGACTGCCAATTGAACTTGCAAAATCTGATTAAACTCGAATTGGAATTCGATGAAGACTATAAAATCTCACCGAGCAAATTTACATACAAAAAGCTGCGCAGAAAGCGAAAATCGTTGAGAAAACGCATGTGAGTTGAATTTTGATCAGCAATTTGATTTCATTCCGTTCGTATTCCGTTCATTCCGTCATTCGGTCGTAATTTATGCATTTGATTTATTTATTGTCGCTTCGATTTATTTATTGCAGCATCATTTTGGAGGATGAAAGCAGCCAGCAGCAAACCGTCTAAACACGTCCCCCACTCTCTCTTCTCATAAATAAAATTCTTGTACAGATAGTATGCTTACTTCTATGAAATGTGGCTATTATAAATATGATAATAAACAACCTATACATATACAACACAATACTTATACTTATACATGCATTCATACATACAATCCACATCAGACACACACACACATACACATATTTGTCACACAGAGACACATACGAATTGGGTATGGTAAATATAAACTATTGTATGTATTGTATATCCCTAAGACATTTGTTACTTTATTGTTTTTTAAACAATGTGTGCGCATACATAATGTATTATATATTGCAATTTCTATTCCTAACAAGAAAAACCTAAAGACAAAAACAAATACCTAAAGAATACATTTGAAACATTTTACGAATGTTGTTGCTTTCAAAATAATGCGATTATGAAAAGCATCGAAATATATATATATACATAAATGGCCAGAAACCCTCAGTTTGTTTATACTTGCACGGCAAATTATTATTTTTATTGCTTTTAGCTAAATATGATTTAGAATTTTAAACGCAAACTGCTAAAAGCTGTTAGCTACGAAACTGCTTAGGATATGCTGCAGCTAGACTATAAAATCATTGCATACTTTTAGGCTGCTCGCTTTGGCGTATGTCAAACAAAATTTTGCTTAAAAAGCGCTTCAATTAAACCAGAAAATGTGCTACCCAATTATTGTATTAAAAATATTTTTACTAGTTAATAGATTGGAAAAAAGTGTCGGCAAGGATTTTGTTATCTTTTTCGATTTGCAAGCAACGGATGAGTCAGAGCTGGAGCAGCTGAAGGATATTAGTCTACGAGAACTGTGTATGTTAATAAAGTTCGAATACTTACAGCAATAATCGGGCAAATGTGGGATAAATAGCTAAAATAACTTGCCAAAAATGTTATTTCCGTAAAACGACTCCAGAAACCTGCAACCATCGATTTTGTGTCGTACAATGCTGATTTTGGTAATATCTTTGGTAATGAAGCCTTTGTCATTTTTTTCAAGGCTAACTTGGGCAGACAGCATCAGAAAAATTCCATTTTTATCGTGAATGCAAGTAAATTTATGACCCATTGAGGCGTCAAGCATTCGGCATATTTAATTTTTTACCTTGGTGAAATGTCGCTCCAAAATAATAAAAAAATTAATTTTTTTGAATTATCAATAAATGCAATTTATTTCGTAGTACCTTCACTTCATTTGTCTAGATCGTACGGAAAACTACTACTACTATAAGGCAGTAAGCTATTACTCAAACGTTGGCTTCGGACTTCGAACCAGAATTATGAAAACTAAAAGCATGAACGTTAATCTTTTTAAGCCATTATAAACATATTACACAACTTAATAAACAAGATTAACGCATTTTTAATAATCACATTTACAAATACATTTACACACTCATTATTACTATAAATTTATGTGTAGGTGATAGTGCCAAGTACATATACTACGGCAACCATTCTGTCCATATATTCTATTTTCATAACCGATTCGTAGGTCAATGGAGGAACACCTGGAGGATAATCCTTTGATAGAACTGTGTAGTTGCGTATCGCAAATAGCTTGTTCTAAAAATATACAGCAAGTGATAAAAATGTGAAATTGAAGGCATATAATGACTTACAGGTGGAATCGGGCATTTATTTGGGAAATTGCTGGCAGCTCGAATGCGTTTGAAGAACTTGGAGAATCCAACTTGACTGTAGAATGACTGCAAAAATTTGCAACCATCGAGTCTATGGCGGCCAATATTCATCTTAGTATTATCTTTCTTCATAATGGCCAAATTGAAATGAAGATAAAAAAGTTCGCATTTTTGCTTGAGATTGAATTGCACGGATAATGAAGGAATAATACGCGCTCTATGAAGAGAACAGGTGAACTCGTGGGCCAACTCAGGTGCTAAGTTAATGCAACTGAAGTTCTTTAGCTCAATTATCATCTAAAACGAATATAAGTAGCTTCTTTTTTCGCTTAACAATGCATTTTTTTACACCAACCTTAGACTGATTGGAAATCAGCATCGTGAGAAATATGCACGTTAGCAAAGCACTATAATCCATGACTTGAAGCTAGCTAGCACTACGGCAAATGTATTAGGGAACATATTTTATAGACCTAGTGCAGTCAGAATTCAAATTCGTTTAAATCAAACATTTAGATGATATCAGTGAATATTCCTCTCAATGCATTATTAATATGTCCATTAACAATTGCAATTCAAATATCATTAGCCCAGGCCACATCTTGCGCAACTTACTCGCATGCTAACTAAATGGCTTCTTTAAACTGCGCGCCAATTTATACGCTTCATTTACGAAGCTAAGTGATATGAGCTTCCTGTGGCACTCAGGGCTGCTAAGCCAAAGGCTGATTGCTATGATGTAACTGTGAGCATATACTTTTATTGGATTTCAAAAGTGCCCATTTACAGAAAAATTTCATTCAGTAGCAATCGATTAATAAAATAATAGAAAATATCAGTAAGTATCCTCAAGCGTTATCGCTGGCAGGCTGCGTGGATATTCCACCCAATTTATTATATTTAATATAATAATTATGTATTTAGCGACTGCAGGCAAATATGGGACAGCTTATAATAAATTCAGATATTTTATTTTGTTAGTTGAATGTGAATCGTATCTCATATGTAATAGGCCCATCGCAAAATTTAAAAAGCGCGAAAGAGTAACATTTCAATTACAAATGTTATAATTATGTGATTATGCGCCAAAGTTGATTGTCTTGATGCAATTGACCACAACATTTTTGGAATATGTATAAAAAATGTTTGTGAAGTTACAATTGTTTAATAAGAAATGTTTCCTATAACAATAATTTCGGCCACGACTTTGCTTCTGTACTCAATTTTCATTCTGAACTCGTACGACATGGCTGGAACATTTGGTGGATACTCCTCCGCGAGAACTGTATAATTGCGTATCTCAAAGAGTTTATTCTAAAAGTGTGAAAAGTTTAAATAAATAAAATTAATCAATATGTAACTAACTTACGCCAGGAATTGGGCATGATTTGGGTAAATTGCTGAAGGTTTGAAGACGCTTATAAAACTTTCCCATAACGTTGGTGTTATAAAGTGATCTCAGAAGTTGACAACCATCCAATTTCAGTTGCGCCCCAGCAATCGCTGAATTCTTTTTTAAAATGGCCCACATGCCTAAAATATTAAATGCATCGGCTCTTTCCTTCAGCATGAACCGAACAGACATGGAAGGCAAGTCGCGTTTCCGATGAAGAATACAGCTGAACTCATGCGCCAATTCAGGATGATGAGCAATACAAGTTAAATTACTGATTTCAATTTGTATTCGGCGCTAAAAACAAATTCAAAGCTCATTTTATATTACAGCCAGTTCCAAAATGTTTTTACCTTAGCCAGACTTCTGTCGAAAACTGCCACAATTATTAAAGTTAATAATAATGCGCGGTAATTCATGATTCGAGAAAGCAACTCAACTGGCTACACAAGCTTCAAGTGGGGCATATAAATATAACTTGCAATTAAGCACTATATTAATGCTCGATTTATTTGACATTTCACATTAATTGCTTCATGATTTTTAGTCTAATTTGATTTTATTTTGGTGGGTCATCATTGGTTACTTTGTCACACTTAATTTGCTACTTACGAAAGTAGGTATTGACATTATTATTGATATGACTAATAAATAATAGAGCCAATATTTAAAAGTTCAGCAAATGTAATTCCTTTACTTTCGAACTTGAGAGTCATTTGAAATGTCATGGCAGGAACAAAAGGAGGATATTCTTCAACTAATACTGTATAGTTGCGAATCGCCAGAAGTTTGTTCTAAAAATGATATTGTTATGAATGCTTTCAATATTTTGCAGGTCTTACTTACTCCAGGAACTGGACATTTTTTGGGTAGATTGCTGACACTCCGAATGCGCTTAAAAAACTTAGCCATTATGGATTGACTGTATAACGATGCGAGGAATTTACAACCATCTAGTTTGTGACGTGCAATGGTCATTTTGGAATCGTCCATTTTGAGAACTTGCAGATGATATAATAAATTAAACTCATTAACCTGTTTCGTTAGTTTGAAGATCACAGAAATCGACGGAGCTATAGATTTTTTGTGAAGAATGCAGTCAAGTTGAAGCACCAAAGTGGGATTAAGAAGAACACAGGAAAAGTTATGAAATTCAACTGTAAAAGGCGGCTGTTTGGATTTGGAAACTGAAATACGTTAAAAACTCGACAAAAGTAATTTGTAACATACTTTTGCAGCCTGGTTTTGGATCACAATACTTGTGATGGCCAAAAATAAAACGCAACTAAACATGATTCGAGATTTTCAAGACAACTGCCTTTCTGGCCACCGAATTCCATGAATTTTATAGTCTTAATAAGTTCGCTTAATGCACTTTTAATTTTTTAATGCTCCAATGGCTAAGTCATAGCATGGAAGTTAGCACTTAGATATTCATTTTTATGATTAACCAATTGAAGTGGTACATTTTAATCGTTTAGGTTATTAATCCCGATCCATGCACAAAGTTGTTTTCTACGCATTTTGCACATAACGAATCAGTTTTGAAATGCGGAGAGGGGTAAACTCTACTCGTTGTGTGGTAAGATTACAACAACACACCACAAAATGTAAATGCAAAAATCCGAATTTATGCACACATATTTTGCCATATCAAAAAAATTACAATACTTACAGCAGAAATTACAAAAGTGTGCTCTAAATTGCTAACTCTGATAATCCGCTTAAAGAACTTGCAACAAATTTTATTTTCGTAAAATGACTTCAAAAACTTATAACCATCGAATTTGCGTCGAACATTCTTGATTTTGGTATTATCTTTTTCCATAATGTCTAGAACGCGCCGCAGGGTTAAAAGCATTGACAGTTTAAGCCTTAATCGATTAGACAGCATTGGTTCTATGAGAATGCATGTGAACTCTTGAGAGGTCAAGCAGTCGGCATGTTAAATTGTTCATCTTGGTAAAATGTCTCTGCAAATTAAAAAAAAAATATATATATATATAAATAAATAAATAAATACACTACATTTGAATTATGAATAAATGCAATTTATTTTATATTACTTTCACTTCATTTGTCTTGATAGTAGAGAAAACTACTTATACTATAAAGCGGCTAGCTATGATTCAAATGTTGACTTTGGAAGACCAGAATAATGAAAACTAATAGCATGAGTTAATACACATTAATCTTTTTAAGCCATTATAAACATATTGCGCAATTTAATAACACGATTAACTGATTTTTAATATGCACATTGACAAAAATCCAATGCTTAATTGGTGTCGTGTTCATGAATGAGTAATTAAGTAATAGGCTCAGTATAAATATATTTTTATGTGTAGGTGATAGTTCCAAGTACATATATAATGGCAACTATTTTGCTCTTAAATTCTATTTTCATAATCCACTCGTAGGTCATTGGAGGAACAGCTGGAGGATATTCCTTTGTTAGAACTGTGTAGTTGCGTATCTGGAACAGCTTGTTCTAAAAATATTTAGCAATCAATAAAAATGTGCAATTGAAGGCATAATAAATAAATGCTTACAGGTGGAATCGGGCATTTCTTTGGTAAATTGCTGGCAGCTCGAATGCGTGTGAAGAACTTGAAGAATGCAATATTGTTGTAGACTGACTGCAAAAATTTGCAACCATCGAGTCTATGCCCGCCGACGTTCATCTTAGAGTTATCCTTCTTGATCATGGCCAAATTAAAATGTAGATAAAAAATGTCGCATTTTTGCTTGAGATTGAATCGAACGGATATTGTAGGAACAATACGCGCTCTATGAAGAGAACAGCTAAACTCGTGGGCCAGCTCAGGCGCTATAGGAATACAACTGAAGTTGTTTAGCTCAATTATCATCTAAAATAAATATAAGTTGTTAATATTTTTGGTTTAACCGAAATAGGCACAATAACGGGTTTTTTTTACTAACCTTAGACTGATTGAAAATCAGCATAGTAAGAAATATGCAGGTCGACAGCAAAGCGTGATAATCCATGGTTTAAAGTCATCACCATTGCAAATGTAGTTGACAGCGTATTTTATAGACATAATGCAGTCAGAATACAAATTCGTTTAAATCGAACATTTAGATGATATTAGTAAAATTTTATATTTTTCTCTAAATGCACTTTTAATAAGTCCATTAACAATTGCAATTTGAATATCATTAGCACACGTCATGCAGTTCTTCCTGCTCTGAAAATTTTTAAATGTGGCGCCAAATGACACGCTTGATTTACGAAGCTAAGTGCTATGGCATTCGTAAAACTTTTAGGACTCAATAGCCAATGCTGGTTGTTATGATATATTAAAATATACAAACAATTCCAATTGTTTAATGTTATATATTTCTCAATCTTGAATTGAATTTTTATTCCGAATGTCTGCGCCATCGCAGGCAAGTTGTGTGTATATTCCTGCCTAAGGACGTTGTTGTTTCAAATTATCAGGAGATTGTTTTAAAAAGATTGTAATATTAAAGTTAGTTATTGATGCGATTAATTTTTCGTTACCTCCATAAGATTTGCGGCCAACAATATAAATATATTCATTATTTATAAATTGCATATAATTAAGCACTAGATGATGCCAATATATAGGTATAATATATATTGTAGTTAATTTGTTGCTTTTGTTTGTTTTTTTAGAATTTGTACTTAATCAGAAATATACCATACCAATATACTTTTATCAATGATTTACTCTACTAATATCTCCTGATTTTGTTGCAAATGCATTAAAATTATCATATGCAATATAATAATTATACTTTTTTATTGTCGACGGTGGGAGAAGCTTTAATAAAGTCATACATATTTAATTTCTTAATATGAAATTTGCAAATGAATTTGAATTAAAGTTTTAGATAACAAAAATATATAGTTCAGTGGTCTAAAACATTAATGGTATACAATTATGCAGTTTTCAAGGCGATAAATTTATCAAATGCATTCAATGTTCTACATTAATAGTATAAAAGTACGTTAAATTTTTGCATTCGAGTTTGAATATCAACACTGTTAAAAATAGACCATTTGGATATATGGAAATAGTTAATCGAAAAATTCAGTATAATTTATAATTAATATGCTATTTTTCCTTTTACAATAATGTCCGCCACTATCATATTTTTGTACTCAATGTTCATTCTGAACTCGTGCGCCATTGCTGGAACATGTGGTGGGTACTCCTCGGCTAGAACTGTATAATTGCGTATCTCAAAGAGTTTATTCTAAAATAATAACAAAGTTAAAATTAATTAAAATAGTCAATGAGTAACTTACTCCAGGAACTGGACATGATTTGGGTAAATTGCCGAAGGTTTGAATACGCTTATAAAACTTTCCGATAATGTTGGCGCCATAAAGTGATTTCAGAAGTTGACAACCATCCAATTTGAGGCTGAGGCAATGGCTGAGTCCTTTTTTAAAATGAACCAATTGCTTATAATATTAAAGGCATCCGCTCTTTCCTTTAGCTTAAATCGAAAAGACATTGAAGGCAAGACGCGTTTCCGATGAAGAACACAACGGAACTCATATGCCAACTCAGGGTGATGAGTAATACAACTAAAATTGTTGATTTCGATTTGCATTTGGTGCTAAAATACAAATGTAAAGTAAATTTTATATTACTCCGAACATTATCTTTACCACAGCCAGACTTGTGTCGAGAACCAGCACCAATATTAGGGTTGATAGTAAAGCGTGGCACTTCATGATTCGAGGAACGAAAAACAACTGATGACAGCTTAAACGAAATTCGAATAGAAATCTAAAAAATACTTTAAATTAAGTACTATATTAATGTTAGATTTATTTTGAATTGTTTATTAATTGCTCAATGATTTTTTTTGGTTTTGATTTGGTAGGTCATTATTGATGACTTTGCCGCGCTTCATTGGCTACAAAGAACAGTAGGTATTGAGATTATTATTATTGATATGAGTAAAACGTGTTAATCGATACATTTCATTTGAATAATTTACTTTACTTGCAAATACATACAAAATTCTTGCGTTGTTAAATTTATATTCTTAATTAATAAATAACAGAGCCTGTATTTACAATGTCGGCAATCGATCTTCCCTTAATTTCGAACTTGAGATTCATTTCAAATGTCGCGGCGGGCGCAAAAGGAGGATACTCTTCAACTAATACTGTATAGTTACGTATCGCGAGAAGTTTCCTCTAAAATTGATAATAAAATAATTGTTATTGATACTTTCAATATTAAGTTATTCTTACTCCAGGAATTGGGCATTTTTTGGGCAGATTGCTGACACTCTTAACGCGCTTAAACCATTTTGCCAACATGTTGTTTGTGTATAACGATGCAATAAATTTACAGCCATCTAGTTTGAGGTTTGCTATGGTCATTTTGGAATTGTCCTTTTTGACCAATTGCAATTTATATAGCAAACTAAATTCATCAACCAACTTAGCTAGTTGAAACATTACAGAAAGCGTTGGAATTATGCGTTTTTCATAAACAATGCAGTCGAGTTGATGCACCGCAGCAGGACTCAGAATTACACAGGTTAAATTATGAAGTTCAATTCTAAAAGGTGGCTGAATGGATTTTGAAAATTAAATACATTAAAAACTCAACAAATAATTTGTAACGTACTTTTGCCGCCTGGTCTTGGATCACAAACCTTGTGATAATCAAGAACAAAACGCGATAATACATAGTACTTGACTGAAAAAACTTAACTGACTGTCGAGTCCCAAAATTAACCGAATTATATACTCCTAACAAATTCGTTTAATGCATTTTTAATTTTTTGTGCTCTGAAATTGATGGCTAATCACATAGAAAACGTGCCTTTGATATCACATGTTTTTAAGATATAACGGATGAACTAATTGAAGTTATTATGTCCGATTCATGCAAGAAATTGTATTCTACGCTTTTTGAAGCTGTCTTCAAATGGGGAGTAGGGAAAACTCAACTGGTTGTGTGCATAACTCCAAAGTTATTGCATGCGTTTAGGATGGCCATTATTTTCAGTGATGTAAGCTTAAATTGATTTTAAAGACTCAATTTATGGTTATCTGAATTGATTGATATTGTGCTCTTATATTTTATGGTTGTAATTAATAATCCAGTTACAAATTGAAAATATCTTTACTTAGAAAGTAAATGATTTTGAAAGTTCGCGCCAACGGTGAAGAATCGGTAAACAAAAGCTGAGCGATACATTTATCGCCAGATTCAATTCGCGCATGACACAATGCTGATTGCTATGTGGGTATATTTTGTGACACCATTAGTATTATATTGCTCTGCATACTTTTGGGCTTTGCTCAATAAGTGTATTCTAATTAGGATTGCCTTAGCAACTAACTTTGGAATAACTGCTCGAGTCCAAGAAGAATTTATGATTAATAAACACTGTAAAATAATAATGATGTTAAATTCTGAGATGTCAGCTGTAGAGTTCAAGCTGCAAGTGTCAAAAATATAGTAATTATGGTGCGGAAAAAACTTCTGGTTCAAGTCGGCAGTCAAGTGGGGGTCAGTTCTTGAAAAGATCAAAGATACACTTTGGCGCTTAAGTGTTTTGGAGTGGCGCGCAGTCGAGACGAGTTGAAATGGAGTTTTGTTTATTGAGTTGTTATATTTCGGATATTTTATTTTCGACGCTTAGTGCTGTGCTGTTATTGCTGTTATTGCTGCTGTTGTTGTTGTTGTTGTTGTGTGTGGAGTGCGTTACAAATTATGTTGCGCACCTTAGTGGAGCACACAAAAGCAATTAGACGCCGTCGTCTGACAAGCTGAATGAAATAGTTGAGCTTGAGGTTAAGATCGAGATTGAGTTGAAGGATTGAGGATGGCAGATTGAAGAAGGAGAATGGTGGAGGAATGCCAAGCATTTATCGACTGGCCACATCGGACAGGTCGATGTCGAATTCGACTCGATGTCTAACTGCCAATGAGCCGCTGCCCGAAGTGGCAGAGAAAACGGACGGGACGAGCGGGGCGGGGTAGAGCCCTGGCAACGGGGGCTACTGTGGCGAGCGCCGGACTATAAAAGAGCTCAAGTGGGGATGGCAATACAAAAAGGTGTTAAAAAATTCTACTTTTTATGCTCTTATTATGATTTGATGGACATTTACGATACCAAAGTCTGAAGAAACGGAATGTTTTTATACTCGTATGCCTTTGCGCTTCTTTGTCTTCGAGTTTTTTACATTTTTGTTGTTGTCTTTATCGTGTGCTGTGCTCCCTTGCCTCCCCCACGCTTATTGTTTCAGTTGTTTGACAAGCGATGCGTACAAATCAAAGCAGCCAACAAACTGGCCCCAGTCGCCATCTCTCTCTCTCTCTCTTTCTTTTCGTCCCTCTCGCACTTGCTGGGTGTAAGCGGGTCGGATCGGATCGGAATGAAATGGATTTTTGGTATCGTCTCGGAATCTGTTGGGGCTGAGAGTATTGAAACTCGGTTTGTTTGATTAATAGCCGCACAATTGATATGTTAAGTGGTAAATTACGCCATTGGCACGCAAATGTGTCCAGAAACGGCAAATTGTTGTTTGTTTAAGGCGCCGCCAACGGGGGCTGCCAAAAGGGGTCGCTCTCGATCTTATCTGCCAGCCCAAAAGGCATAAAGTGATTTAATTTTGAATGGAGAAAGTTGTACAGCCTCGCACAATTATTCAATTACCTACACGGAGAGCATTGGAGACGGGTGGAGCAGTGTGTGTGTGTGGGGGGGGGGGCACTTTTCCGTAGCTGTGAAAAACTTTAAAGTGCCATAAAGTTCGATGGCGACTGCTTAAATTAAAGGCCATTAGTCTACTTTTAACACGCTTTGGGGCAGCGGCAGCAACAACAACAACGACAGCGTCAACAACAAACACATTTGCGTTAACCCGTTTGCATTTTATGGTCTCATTTATATTATTAAATAAAACAAAAGCACCACACAACAACAACAAGAACAACAACGAAATAAATAAGAAAAAAAAGGCGCACAGAAATCCATTAAAACCTTTTGCATATTATAAATACAATAGAGAATGTCATTAAATTTTTGCCACGCCATAAAAATCGAGAAGAAAAACACACACACTTACACTCACACAACCAAACAGTCCAACAGCAATAGCAAAAAAATGAAATCGAAGAAAAAAAATCAATCTGAATCGTTGAAGTGTTATAAAAATCATTTAAGAGTCGCGATCGCTATACGGTTTTATGGCCTATTCGTATTGCCTAGCTGGCTGGGGGCCTCCATTCAATTCGATCGCTCCAAGCTCCATCAGCGTCAGCTTCGGCTTCAGATTCAGATTCGGATTCAGATTCAGATTCGGATTCATGAATGCGCGCCCAACTGAAATGATTTCATTTCGAAACGTGTCGTGCGCGTTTTATGATCGATTTTGCTATAAATAGTCGAACTTCATTATTTTCGGATATGATATAGGGGTTGCTAAATACTATTGAGAACCGATTAATAAGTCAACTGGTTTTAGCGCTCATATTACTAATCGAAAAGCATTGTTTGTTCCTTATTGCCCACTTAGCTTTGCTTCTTCGACTTGCATTAATTCCATTTGAATGCGTTAAATTTGATTAATTAAGCTTATGTTACGAGTGTTTCACTATATGTCTCAAAATGTTTAACAAAATATTTTGATTCGAATGCGATAGTATTTAGTTTTAATAAAAAGTTCAACAATTGCTGCCTAATTATATTTCTTCAAATTGCAATAATTCAATTTGAATGCATTAAAAGTAAATATCTTTAATTAAGCTTATATTGCACTACTACTAATAAATAATAATGTAAAATAATTCGAATATATATTTAATAGTTTAAGAGCTTCAGTCAGGAGGCAACTAAAACTTGCAATGTCTAAATAATAAAATGTTCCCTTAAAATTTCTCTATATGGTATTTTGGTTCAATAATACAAAGTTAACCTTTTTTATTTATGTTTTTACTAATTAATATTTAAGTTTAGTAGTATAACCTTATAGAGTTATATCATACAATTTGTCTTATAAATATCTGCCAATGTTCTTGAGTTATTTTTTGATAAATCAAGTTAGATTTATTGAAGAACTATTAGCATTATCGCAGAGTGCATTGAATTTCATTGCCACTTGCTTATTCGACGGCAGATCTATTCAGATTAATCGCCTCCTCTATTTATTTGTCAGATTGCCAGCGCTCAAGTTTTGCGGAGGGAATAGAGTTGCCCTCATTTCGAATTCGCATAATGAAACCCTCGAGCAGCGAGTGGCCATAAATAAACTGTGGCAAATTCTCTAAGCAACTTGTTGAAGTGTCATAAATAAAGCGAGAAGCAACAACGGGCAGCGGGCAACAAGCGAGCGGACCACAAAACGCACTTCAAGTGGTTGTCATTTAATAAACTACACCACGACTGACTGTGTGTGTGTGTGTGTGTTGGGTGTGTGCTGGTGTGTGTGTGCGCCTGCCGATTGCTGTTATATGATTTCATATATCATCAGTTTGCTGTTTGCTGGAAGACGACGACGACGACGACTCGTAGGGCTGTGCTGTCTGCCTGCTTGGCTGGCTGCTCCAGACGTTGCTGTCTCTCTGCCACTCCTTCCTACCTCGCCCCCAGCTGCCCCTCCTCCCTCATCCCGCCCCCCGCCACTCCCGTCCGCGTCCCCCACAAGTGATGGGCAACTTGTTGAGCATTGCGCAGGCGTGCGGCATTTAGTTCAGGCTGTCCGCATGCGCCTCATGTTGTATTTTTTGATAACATTTTATTGTCCGCTTTATAAATTATTGGCGTTTGCAGCCAGAGGGGCAAGCTGTGGAAGAAGCAGTGGCGGGGGGTGAGGCGGGGAGCTGCGCTGAAAAAGTATCCTTTTACGTGCACATTTTTTGGTATGCAGCGTGTGTCCAAATTTGTGCAGAGCAAATAAATACTATATAGAATATATACTACAGTCTCGGGTTCGATTGGCCTGATGTTTGTCGCTTGACGGTTCTGCGCGTGTTTTGGCCATTTAAGGGCTTGTCGCCCAATACACAATCGAGTGTTGTTGCTGCTGCTGCTGCTGGTAGTGTGAAAGTTGCTTTAAATATCGTAGCGCGATCTGCCACCAAATCAAACCATTTATGTCCGCTCCTCGATCGCAGCTCGAACGACACATTCATCATCGTCAAGTGGCAGCTACAACAACAGCAACAACAACACACTCTGCCTACTAATGCACCTGTCTGGAACTTGAAAGCTGTCCTTCAATTATATCGCACACCCGCTGCGTTCTACTCGCAACTCCTAACTGGAGCCCTCAGCCAACGACTGCCATCTCTTTCACCTCGTATTGCTGGCTCTTTCACTGCGTCGTACACTACTAGACGAGTTGTCCTTATTTCTCACAATTGCGTTGGCATTTGAATCATGCCTTAATATCGTTTATCTCTGCTGCACACGGCGCATGATCAATCGAAATGATATAATTATAGCCCATCCACAGAGACAAAGAGCCGAGGAGCACCTCGCGCTGCAGCGCGCTGTGTGTAAATTGATATCAACAAATTACGCGAAAATATTTCAAAAATATTAACGAATGTGATTGATATAATGATGAGCTGGCCAATGTCGACTACACTGCGCCAAACAATGGCAGCTGAAAACAAAACTCAAGATAGCTAATTTCATTTCTATAAGGCAATAAATTGTAAATTTATATCTATGATTACTAACTACAAATTGTTTACGTCTGTTAGCTGAGGCAATAGTTGCATAATTTTCAAAAAAAACCTTGCTGAAAAATATGTTTAATTAGTGGCATTTTAAGTAGCACAATAATTTTATAAAGTTATAAGTTGTAGTAGCAATTAACTTGATTAAAAAAATAATAATGTAATACATAAAATCTATTAAAATATGGTTTTCAAATGGAGTATATATAAAATGTGATATAGTATTAGAATATAGTTTTCAAATAAGAATAATAGCAAAATAATATAGACTGGTCAAAAGCTTAGCTGCTTATTTAATTACATTTATGCAAAATAATAAATGCAAATATGAAATAAATTAAAGAATATTCGAAACTACTATATACTTGATTTTAATGAAGAGAAGCTGCGCAGCTGGGCAATTTTGGGCAGTGCATTGGCCAGCCTAATTATGCCCAATTTAAAAAGGGTTAATTAAGGCACAAAACGCAGCACACGAAATGTGCACCATCCGGGGCGTTATTAATATGCGACATATCTGATATCTTTTTGCCCGTTGCAACAGCAGCAGCAGCAGCAGCATGAAGATACAATACATACTGTTGTCTGTCCTTCTGTGAGATCAATGCTGCAGAATATATACAATAATTACATACAGCATTTGTCATAACACCAGATATGGACAATGTCTGGCTCGGATGGGGCGCGAATGGGCAACTTGCGCAGCGACTTGGCCAACAACGGCTGCCGGCCAGGCCGAAAACAATGCGACAAATGTACGCAAAAAATTGTAAATATCATCATCGACATTGTGCCATCAGCAGCAGCAGCAGCAGCAGGAGAAGGGAGAATGCTGGGCATTTTATAAATAAAATAAAATCATAAATGATGCGCCTGCCTCGCGTTTGGGGTTCGGGGCAAGGACAGTCATACGCACTCAGACTCTGAGCAGAGTTGCAGACGGGGACGGGCGGGGACTAGTCGGGGTGCCATAATAATTATATATCGGGCCTTTGGCGAGCCATGGGTAGACATTTCGCGCCGGAATTCGGAGCATTGTGTCATATTTAATACAGAAATTTTAATTAAACATAATTTGTAAGGAGTGCACGTCTGCTCAGAAGACCCAGAGAGAACCAGTGCTCCTCTCTCCCTCCGCCTCGCCCTCCAGCTGTCGCTCGTCTAAGTGAATGAGCTCGAGTATTCCCCAGTTGTTTCTCCAGATTGCTCGTTGCGATAGCTCTGCCTTAAGCTGGAATAGAGTAATTTATAGCATTTTATGGCCTAGGCCCCCATTCGATGACAGACAGACTTGTGTCTAGCATTCCCAAGGAATGCCTTTGATCGTATCGCAGTGCAAGTCCATCAATTGAGCGATAACAACTCACGCAACCACTTCGACAAATGGCCAAACTACATTCGCATATCTAACTAGGCTTCTTCCTGCCACTCCAAGGCGAAGCGCGAAGAAAGCAAAGCGACTTGAAAGTATAAATATGACCATATATTATGTTGTCCTTTGAAATCGCTGCCGAAATCACTTTGAAATATCTTGTAGGTCTAAATAAATATACATTTGAATTTTTAGCTTATTGTTTTCTGCACTCTATTTTCACCTTTCTGTAGATTTGAAGTGGATCTGAAGATGATAGAATTGTGAAAACTGCAGATATGTTATAATAATAATATAATATAATAATATAATTAATTGCAAAAATTAATGCATCCACTTTCATTCACAAATTATCCATCTATATGTAAAATAAAACTTGATCTGACTTCAACTTAATCTATGCTTTTCTTCTTGTAGTGAGTTTTATAATTTCAAAGACGAAATTTTTAACACATGCCGAATTCAATAGATGCTTTTGCTCAAGTTTCTTTTTATAAATAAGAATTTTATTCAGCACTCTGTTCCTATACTTATTTCCTGTGAAATTTGAAGAATAAAACATATATTATTTTATAACATTTTTATACTTTTCGATACTCAAAAGAGCAAAAGAGTTTGTGGCTTGGCGATTGAATTTCCGACGTTTGTTTTACCACTTTGAACTGCACTTGAAGCTGGTTAGAGTGGCAAACAAATGTATATTTGGCAGCAACACCTGAATGCTTAGAGTCCACCTCCGAGTGCCTTCAAGAGTCCTCTGAGATTAGCTCCAAGGTAGCCAGTGACATTCCCCACTTGACTGCATGCAAGCCACTTTAGGGCTTGGCCCAGACGAGCAGTGAGCGAATTTCTGGTGATTTTTCAAATGATTTAACTAGTTCACAATGCGGACTCCGTTTTGGGGGCATTGTGGGGCTCCTCGTGCGCCCGGCTGACTGGGCAGTTTGCAGCCGCAGACGCAGCGCTGGGTTGCCTACCAAGTTGAACCCGAGTCGGGTTGGTTGGCTCATCGCCGGAGGCTGCATTACATTTGCAAGACAACAATGGGCATTTGGCATTGGCAACTTGCAACTTGCAACTTGCAGCTCGCAACGTGCAGCGGCGTTGGGCGTTTTTATTTTTACAGATATTGTTTACTATTTTCGCAGTGGTTTGTTCATCGTCTGCTCCCAAAGTGAGTTCCAGCCAGGGCTTGGGTCCAGCTTCAGCTTCAGCTTTAGCTTCAGCTGGAGCTGGAGCTTGAGCTGTGCCCTCTCATTGTTGTGGCGGCTGCTCCAATCATCATTTTTGCTGCAGAGTTGGAGTTGCTGTAGATATTCGCTTGGTGATATATTTTGGGTGAGCGCTTCCGGCAAATCGGCGCAGTGAAAGGTCAAGTTGCGGCCAAAGAGAGACTTCTGCCAGGGAGCTGGGAGATTCGTGTGCCAGCGAAATAAACAAATCAAAGTGAGCAAATGTATCCCCCCTCTCTCTCTCTCACTCACTTTTTGCGCTCGCCTTCTGTCTCGCTCTTTGGCATTGTGTTGTTTGTGCGGTATGTGCTCAATTTTCTATAACATATTTGATCGCTGCGATCTTTGCGATCGCCTGACTTTCCATTTTTCCACTTTTTCCACACAGCTTCTCGCTCCGAGTGTGTGTGTGAGAAAAACTTATCGAAACGTTGCTATCAATGCACCGCAAACCTCTACCGCGCCTCCTCCTCTCCCCTCCCACTGCTGCTCCCTGGGGCTGCCTCAAATTAAGCGCAGGTGACCAAAGGCCAACGAGCTGACAAACCTTGGAATTTCCACCGCACGATCCGCAGTGCAAAAGTGGCCACGGGTTGCTGTGCTCCCAGTGCCATATGACAGCACTCACCACACACACTCGCAGCTCGAGTTCGAGTTCATGTCGCAGTCGCAGTCGCAGTCTCAGTCCGAGTGCAGATAAACGGCTTTGACATGCCCTAACCAGATCATTAATTGCTGATCTAACTGAAAGACTGACGCCAATTTCCGACCAGCTCTGAAGTGCAGCCCTCACTCTAGAGGGGGAGTCGCTGCAGGCGGACAGACGGACGGGCAGAATCGGGTTATGCTTATTGAGATCACATTGAGTTCAGCTGCGACTCGGCTTAGACGAATTCATTGGGGTTCAGTTGGGGAGAATTGAACTGGGAAATACGGCAAAGAAGTGTTTCCAACAATATGACAATGTGTGTTGTAAAATATTATGTTTTCATCTATCTGTGAAAACTGCCGATCAGTGAATTTGTAGATTTTAAGAGAGTCAAGTGGGAAAGTCACTTGATTAGCTGATCAACTTAAATTGACATTAGTCGTAGCTTAAATCTATATTAAGATATTAACCAACTGCTGTGCATCTTAAAATAATTACAAGACATTAATTAAATGAATGCAAAAGGAAAAGTAGAAGAGGAGGAAGAGTCAGTTCATTTAATGCTTCTTTAAAATATGTTGCATAGTTGAAATACAAATGTAGTAAGTCATTTGCACTACTGCTCTTCTTAAAAGAAAATCAAGGGACGCGCTGGAAAGTTTAAATTTAAGTTGGAAATTGAGTGAGTTACTTCAATAAAATCAATAAAGAATATCAAGCGAATGTACGAAGCCGAATAGTATCACTAAGCCAGATCATTTAATCCATTTGTAAGATATGTAATATAATTGAGCGACAGTTTTTGAACTTTACAACGAGCATACTGAAAAGTTAAAGTTTAAGTTGGGTATTTAAACATTCTTCTACTAAATGAAAGGCGTTTTCTTGTAGGTAACTGGACTAGGGTTTGAGCATCGTATTCGCATATTCATTGGGAGATTAGGCGATCTATAAAAAGCGTTTCGCGTGTGAGCCAAATCGCAGCTAATGCCCATAGAGTGAGAGAGATCCCCCCACTGGCCAGCAGTCGTCTCATTGCAGTTGGGAGCACACACCCACACTCCCACACTCCCACGCAGTGTTTGATCGCATTAAACAATGGCCAGCAGAGAAAGGGAGAGAGTGTGCAGGGGGAGTCGGAGAGGGTGGGTGCGGTTGCGATTGCGATTGCCAGTTGGCAGTTGCGAGTTGGCAGATCGATGCTGCCTGCCTTTTGATGATAGCCAGCCTTGGTTTTGTGTTTTCGTTTCGTTTCGTTTCGTTTTGTGCGGCTTGCTTGCCTCTGACTGTGGCCCCTAAGGGCGTTGCGATTGAACTTGTTCCACATTTTGATTGTAATGCCGTTACGGACCCAGAGACCCCGAACATTTTGCTGGCTGGCTGAGTGGCTGAGTGGCTGGTATGGGAAAGCGAGCCAGCGAGGGCAAGACAAATATGATTTTCAATTTACTCTGATCGCTTTCACGAGATTTGCATTTGGACCGACTGCCCGAGACTTTTTGCCCGCCTGACCATTAAACACTTGAGCGGCAGCTGTAGCCAAAGTTCAATTGGAGTTCAAACTACCACCACCAGCCACACCGCCAACAACAACAACAACAGCAACAGCAACAAGAGCAACGCCAGCGACGTCATTGCAGTAAAATGCCGACTCCTTGACTCATCTCGGCAGCGCTTTGATGGCCCATTAAACAGTCGAATGGAAACCGCTGCGAGTACTCCAATTGGAAACTGCAGCACAACAAATCAAAATATTTATGGCCCCAGTCGGGGCAGCAGCCAAGCCGACCTGAAGAGCTAATGAGTCTAGCTATGCTACACGCCGAAAAGCAAACGACCAACTCTTAGCCAAACGAAATATACTACAATTTCCACGCGATGTTTGGTACTCAAAAGCAGCAGTGAAAACGTTGGGTATATTGTAGGAAAATACTTGGAAAATTAATAGAATTTCATTGGCGAATTCATGGTTCATAACTTGCAGTTACACTTGTAACCAAAAAATGCTTATTAATTAATATAATCGTTCAAAATGCGAATGAACATTTAATAGCTAATGATAGCGAACAGTTTCTGTATTATTTAATTTAATCTAAATTGAATTTCGATTTCGTTTGAAAAGTTCTTCATCAACAAAAGATTGTTGCTCTTTTAGACTGAAAAGAACTGTTGAAAGATTGCGGGATACATCTGATATTCGCAATTTTGGAAGTAACACGAGAAATGCTCAAAAATTCTCAATGATTTCTCGCAGTGCAGCTGGGAACTTGAGGTGTGTGTGTGCTCGATATACCACCCAAGTGGCTGGAGAACTCGCCGGACTGAATGCACCGCATAAATAGCCACAAAGTGTGTCGTAAATGTCATCGCGATCATATAATGATTTCTGAGGCCCCCATCGAGGATGAGCTGCGATGCGATAGCGAGCGAGAGAGGCAGAGTGGGGGATCATCCAGTTGATCGGGCGGCGAACAAAATGCAAATTTGAGCGAGAGCGGGAGGGTGCAATAGAGAGAGAGAGAGAGAGAGAGACTGGCTGCTAGAACAAGTGCAGACCAGGTCGCGACCATAACTGTGCAGTCATTTCAAACGCATTTGCATGTGACGCTGAATTCCCAGCACCATTCCCATTGCCATTTGCCATTCCCGGTGTCATCTGTGAGTCCCGATCGCCATCCCATTGCCATTGCCATTGGCAAGTGTTGTGTACACTTTGCAGTTTATGGCTAACTGCGTTCGCGCGCACATTTGAATCAATCGCTCGCTCGCTTGCAGTTTTGAGCTGGGCATCGAAATTGGAATTGCGGATTCGATATTTCTGCTTTTATTGATTCCGAGAGACTGGTTGACTGGTTTTTGGGGGGACAGCGCGAGCGCGGCTTTGAACTGCACTGATATCGTTTCGTTTTTGACATTTAGCATCGCTAATTCATGCCAAATCACCAGCAGATTATGTTCATAAGCACGCATTACGATTACACGTTTATTATAATTTAGGAGTTTAAGGCTCCGCTCGCACTCGGACAGGAGACCTGTTTTGCCCCTCAATGCGCTCGCTGCGAAAGCGTGTGACAAAACCGTATTCAGAGTGAGCGGATGGCGGCTGAGAGTTGTAGGCGCTGTTGCAGATCACTTAGTATACGCATAGATTAGCGACCTAAAAAGGAGCTAAGGGAAAGTTGCACTCGCTTAAGTGAGCACGAGAGTAAAGATAACGCGCTCGCTCGCCGATATCTCTGGCTCCGGAAAGAAGTGCAGATTTCCCGCTGAAATAGGCGAAAGTTGAAGTTGCCGCAAATGGCAAACTAGAGTGCTCCACAAAGCAGACAAGTCCAGCAGAGTGAAACTGTAAATAGGGTTCAACTATTTTGCACAGTATTCGATTTTAGCACAAATAACAAGGAGGAGCTGTGAAGGATAAAGTGATTTACTCTACTTAATAATGAATAAAGTACTTCACTGTATAAAGAAAGTACTCTTGTAGAAAGCATAACGTTCCATTTTGTTTGTGATGTATAAATAATATGTAAGAATGATGCATAATTATTACAATTTACAACTTACTTAATAAAATGTAAGAATGACATATATTATATTAGAATTTACTTTTGTTCTACGAAAAAGAATTTCAAGTCATGTACATTATAACTCTATATAACTACAGAAAACAAAACACAATTTCACAAGCTGTTTATTTTTCGCATTTGGTTCTTCTGTGTGATGCTATTTCTGTCTGAGAATTTAGAATTTTGTGCAGGAATGAATGAATCACTCTGTTGAATCACAAAGCGTTAGTAAAAGAAGAACACACTAGCAATACGCTTCGACATTAGTTTATGCAATTTAAAAGATGTACAGAATATATGTTAGACTTGATTGCAATTGTCTTTCATATTATGATTTATATGCCCTTATTTCTATTGCAGAGATTATTTAAGCATTACAGAGCATCGTCTACAAACAGTTTGATATTCCACTAAGTTTCAATTTGTCTACTCGATAGTTAGAAGTCGTCTTCTCCCAAGTCGTTTCGTTTCATTCCACTACATATTTAAGATATACTTTCAATAGTATACCACTTTAACTAACGAGACACAAATGTGAAAGCGTTTCTGCAGCGTCTCGTTGTTGAGCAACTGCGGCTAAGTGGAACCTTATGGGGGAGTCAGCTTGGGGCAGGTGTCCGTCTGGGGAGCTGGAGTGTTGGATGGGTTCGCTTGAAGTGCGTTGGGCTCGTTTGTGACATGCGCGCGGTTCCAGCAATCAAGAGAAACAAATGGTCATCAGACGAAGCGCCCGACGAGCTTTAGCGAGGGGGGGGGGGCAGGGAGTTTGGGGAGGGAGGCGCGTTGTTCTTGTGTCGTCGTCTTCGCACTAATTGAGCATTTAAATGCAACGTAATTACTTCTCTAACACCTTCATCAGTTGGAACGTCAGTCAACCGGCTGCCTTTGATGCCCACTGCAAATTAGCATATAAATTGTCCCGTGTGAACATAAACTCAAATGACAACAGACTTTTGGAGTTTGTCAAAAAAAAAAACGACTTTAACTTAAAGAAGAAAAGCCGCCGCGAATGCCGAAACAAAAGCTGGCGGAAGAGAGCCAACGCCAGGACATGAGATGGTGAAAAATCCATGAGCGATCTGCGCTCTGCGCTCGACAGCAACGCTTGCGGCTGCCCCCTCATTAGCATAGCGAACGTGCAACTAATTGGAAATGGAACAGACTGCACTCGACAGTACAGTCAGTCAGTCAGTCCGGCAGTCATTCAGGCAGTCAGCCAGCCAGGCAGTCATCAATGGAGCTCTGAGCGTCGAACGGAGTAAACCCCTAAATTCTAACAAGCGGCGCCAGCCAGACGTCTTTATGGCTTTTCAGTTGCTCGGTCCCTGGGGCTGCATTCGAAATTCGTTCAAAAGGCCAATTCAATTAATTAGGCATTAAAACAGTTGACTCCCTGCGCACTCTCAGTCGCCCGCTCCATTCCTCCGTCCATTCATGCGATGTGTGGGCGAGTTTTTTGACCCGCGCGCTGGGGGCAGGAAACGCAGCGCGTTCTGAATGCCAAGGCGTAGCGTCAACTCGTTGATGGTTTTCCATCGACGATCGTTGCACAAATGCGCTTTGCATAACTGAGTAATTTGGTGTGGCAACTGCCAGCCAGTTGTTGCCTCCTCTTCGGCCGGCGTTATGCACTTGTTGCCACAGAGCACAGTTCAGTTGGGTGGGCGTCGCAGTCGGCTACTGAGACGGCGACGGAGACGGAGACGGAGACGGGATCGGGGAGGCATCCGGTGCCTGCCTTCTGCAGATCAGTCGAGGCGATAAGTGCATTCGTATATTCGTCATAAACTGATTACGATTGCTTGCCACCTGTAAGTACAATCGATATTCATAATTTTATTGTTATTTTTAAATCAGTTTTTTATAGTTTTCTTCAGCTGGCTGCACTCGCACCCGGAAGTCGTAGCCACGATCGAATTCATTTCGATTCCTTGGGGATGCACAGACATTACAGACATTGCTTTTATCGACAATTACGAGCTGATAGTAATTTGTGGTTACAGTTGCAGACTGATTGCATAACCATACGCTCCTCCCCACGGCGCTTGATATCGTGAGCTGGCGATCGCAACGGCTAATTATATATAAAATGAGATCATGCTTAAATCAAGCACTAATTATAATATGCGATGCCCCAACACGATCGACGCGATCTGCGATCAAAGTTCGCTCCACACTGCCCATTTAGTCTAGTCACTCTGGACGCTGTGCGATTTTATTGATTTTCAGCGAATAATTAATTCGTCGTGTTTACGTTACTCAAATACGATCTTCGCTCACGGTATGCGCAAGGTGTGTGTGTGTTTTTGCTCAGCGAGGGACTTTCCGTGCGATCTGTTCATTGACTACGTTATTTCCCGTTGGCTTAACTTGCGTGTGGCTTTAGCGGATTACCGAGCATTAGCCGAGGATCAGCAGCTCGTGTTGTGCGCTCTGCAACTTGTGCAATCTTGTAAATTCCAAAGCCAGGATCTAATCAAACAAGTCCCGAGTCGTTTCCACGGATCTAATTGAGATCAGTGTGCCGCACAGGAAGACAGCGTTGGTGTGTGGAAAACCGCGAGAGCGATTTCCGGAAAATCGCACGACCAGCAGCAGCAGCAAAACCGCAAATGCAGCTTGGACTTTCGTTAGGGAAGTCCAATCGCCAGCTAAATCTTCAACATGTGGCTCCAGAGAGTGTGTGGAACATTAACATATCGTTAGTTTGCCGTCATCTGATCCGTGGGAAGTTTGCCATCATCTACGAATCCATTCGGAAACTCCAATCGATTCGCACAAGCAAAAGGATTTGTCGATCTTTAATGTATGCAAATGCCGCTGCAGCAAAACCATATTTTCCGCATCAAGGCAATGTCATAATTGTAGCGTAATTATTATTAATGGCGTCATGCTCGATTATAAATCGAGATTGAAATGTTCCAATGTTTGCCAAAAGTATTATGTGATCCCCGCGATCCACCCCTCTTTCATAATCCACATACAATTGACATTTGCATAATTTCATAATTTTTTGATAATTTTGTAGAATACTCGCACAATGCGACAATTGACAGCGCGATGATATAATGTTATCTTGGACACGAGCACAACGAGTTTCTCGATCGGCGATGTCGTGGAATGCTTTTAGCTATCCGCACCGCGTTTGTGTAGAACAATAACGGCGAGAGAAAGCCATATATCAATTGGAAAGCCAAACGAGTTTAGTCGTTTAGTATATATTTATATTATTCAAGCGCACATATGCTAAACGTAATGAACATATTACCCAACACAATTAAACATAACTTATTTGTCAGCTCGAACCAAACTAGCAACTTATCAAATTCTTCGAGAAATTGGCCAAACAAGTTTTATTGACTTTTCCTTCGCGATTTAATTTCAGCTCTTTTTGTAGCGAACACAACTTTCGGTTAGAGTGAATTCAGTAATACGCTAAGGATTAACTAATAGTTTCTATTTTTTTATCGACTATTATTAGCTAACATGCAATTAGCGAAATTAACACAGCTAAGTAGACATTGTTGAGGGGTATTTTCAATACTGACTTGGATCGTACTTCGATTACGACTTACAATGAAAATGTTGCATTGATCACGTAAGATAACATCAACTTTTGATAGTTTTGCTTTTTTATCTACCCAATAAATACGCTTAATTTGTGTATACTCGTATCAGCAGCTGCGATCGATCTTGCCCATTTTATGGGTTTCTTTATGATTGCAGTTGCAGTTCCCCACTAGGGCTTTATACGAGAACAATCGGAATTAATCGTACAGACTTGGGTTGGGTTTAGCTTGCCCATCTACTTGGAGTTGCAGTTGATCAGTGCAATGCTAAGGCGAGCAACGAAATTATTGTAATACAATATTCTCGTATTGATTAGGTTTGTGTCGTTATATAAGAAAAACGACTGCGGCGCTGGCGGGAAAAACATGAAAAGTCATTGCGAATAATGAATATAACATGTGCATTGTTCGATTATTTAACAAAAGCGGCGACACCAATGACGTATTACGTATTACAGCCAAATCGATGCGTCTTAGCCATTTGCGGCCACTAATGGCCAAGTTAACGTTTACGGCGCTTGTGTCAAAATGAAAAATTGAAAAATGTTTTCACTGTTTCATTTCGCTGTTTTAGTTGGTGGCGAGTCTTATCTTTGTGGACCAACGAGGTACAACAGATTAATGTTAGCGCATCACAAATGCAAATTATTCACACATAATTACAATAACAAAGATGACAAAACAAATACAAAAGCAGAGAGAAACCAGCAATGGCTGCGCTGTCGAACAGTCTAATACTCTTTGATTTGGCTGTTCTCTGAACTTTTCTCGATATGTGTCTAGTCTTTAATAAATGAACTTTTTTGTGTAATAGATTTTTCAACACACGTATATTTTTAGACTTTTAGCAATCTTGGTGTATAATTTATTGACAAATAGTTATATTTGAAGTTAAACTTTTTCGTTAAATTGTTTGAACTTTTTGCTAGTAGTTGAAACACATTTTAAAGTGATTTCTTTGAGTTGAATTCAGTTTATTTTAGAATAAATAAACTATATTTTAAAACGAAAACTGTGTTTAGAGCTTAACCTCTTGTTACGTTAAGTTATTTTTGAATAAACAAATTAGTATTGCAAAAATATATATTTTTTAAACAACAACTGTGTTTCAGTAGAGCTAAATACTGTATAATTAATTGTCAATTATTAAACATTTACTAATTCATAGTTCTTAACGAAAACTGTGTTTAAGGGTTAAAATTTTGTTGAGTTATATTTAGTTATTTCATAATAAACACATTAGAATTGTGAACATATATATTTTTAAACGAAAACTGTGTTTCAGTACAGCTACATACTGAATAATTATTTCTGACAATTTAAAATCAATTCATTTGTTAAGCAGTTCCATACATACATATATACATTGACTTATATATATTTTTTAAACGAAAACTGTGTTTCAGATTTACAATTTTGTTGAGTTACATTTAGTTATTTTTAGAATAAGCTAATTAGATTTGTAAAAATATATGTTTTTTAAACGAAAACTGTGTTTCAGTTTCAGGTAAATACTGGAAAATTATTTCTTTCAATTTAAATTCAACTCATTCATAAACAGTTGCGTATTAGCTAATGTACTTGCTGCTAGAGTATGGAATGGAGCTGAAACAAAACGCTAGGAAACGTAGTTTGTTTTAAGACTCGCTCCAATGCGATCTATCGACGATCATTCGGCGAGCTGTTAAATCAAAAATATGCAAATCGTTGCGAGAGCCACACGAGCTACGGACACAGCTACAGCTACAGATACAGATACAAGTAGAGGTGGAGATACGAGATACAGATACAGATACAGCGGGCATGCGCGGCGAGATAGCGACAGAGAGGGCGATGGAGCTGCAGAGAGGTGGTGAGGGAGAGGGAGAGGGAGAAGGGGGTATACAAAGTGTGCGTTGATTGATATGTGCTGGTTATATGGCCATTTGGCCAAATGATGCAATCAAACTATGTAAATGCGAACGAGTTGACTTTTTGACTCTTTTCGAAAAGCTCTCGGGTAATACTAACAACAACAACAACAGCAGCGACGTCAGCTGCGTCAACTCGTTGAGGCCTAGTCGTATTAAGTAGCTGCCTGTCATTTCCGACTTACATTTTTTATTTCGCATTTTTATGGCCAATTAAAAAGTTGACTTTTTTGTTAACCGTAAAGTCAAAAAGTCAACGCATTTCTTCTCATTTTTATTTCGTTTTTTAGCCGTGTGCATATTTCACTTTTTTGCCAATGTCCTTGGGCGGCTTCCGAGAAATCTGCGCTGCGTTTTTTACGCAACTTAACGGTAATTACGAGAGTTTCCAGCAACCAGATGACGGGTGAGAATTCGCGCTCGCTGAAGAATCGAGCAGTCAGTCAGTCATCCCTTTTGCTCGGTTTTAAGCGGAAAGTGTTACACGGCTCGTTCAGTGCTCGACTTTTTATGGTGCCGCTGACTTTATGACTGCTTCTTCTTCTGCGTCGTCGTCGTCTCCGTCGTCGTCAATTGCTTTTTTAGTGCAATTCAGCTCTGCGGCTACCTAAGCTCGCGTTTCCGTTACCTAATCGCCGGATCAGCGTACCCTAAGCTGCAGATAATCCTAGGATTATAATTATGATGAGCCAGCCACGTCGCCGGGTCGCGGTTCGCTGCGGTGCGGCGCGGCGCGACCGTCCACCGTGCACCGTGCACCGTGCTGCACCTCGCATTGAGACACTCGGCACTCGACACTCGACGGTCGGCACTCAACTGGCCGCAGGTATTGTCCTTTTTTATTTGCAAAAAACTTAAGCCGAGGGGATTAAACCGGATTAAAAGTCACAATTGCCGTTGTCCTTATTTTTTGCTCGTTGTTTGGCCGTTTTTTGCCGTGCTTTCCTTTCGGGCTAACTAATTACGCCCCGAAAATTACCCATTTGCTGCGGAAATTCGCGAAAATTTTCCCTGCGTTCTTTTTTTATTGTTGTCGCAAAAAACGCGAAAACAGTTAAATTGAATCGATTACAAAAAATGGAAAAAAACACACGAGGCGAGGCGCTGAAGGTCAGCGAAGGTTTCTCGCGTTCCTCGGGTTCTATATTCCTTGACTTTTTTATTATTTTGCAAGCCTTTGTTGGCTATACGCGGAATCGGAGTACGGCTCAGTTGCCGCCTGATGCAATGTGACTTTTTTATGGTCTGCATTGAGGTTAGTTCGCCGCTGAGTTGACTTTGCTAAATATACTTGTAAAAAAAGATGCAGTAGAGAAAAAAGACATTTGGCATTTGGGAACTACACAGCAGCAGAGTTCCGAGAAAAACATAATTTAGTTTTCCGATTTAGTATTTAGTCGAAGTTAGTCAGAGTCGAGTGATAATATCATATCGCTTGCAACTTCACTTCACACTCACACGAACACACTTCATTGTGCACTTACTTCGCGCCCATTCGAGACAATGAAGCGGCATAAAAGGGTTAATTTGCGACGGAGCGTGCGACGCAGGTAGCAAAGAGTTAAGGGAGTCCAGCGGGCAACGGGTTGAAATAAAATATAATAAAGATGCACAAAAAAAGAGTTAATGCGCGCCTTTGACTCGATTGTGGCCGTGGTGTTCGTAAAACAAGGGTTAAACTCAATGAAGAGTGTTCATTTAAATAAATCGCAGGGTCATAAAGACGGCAGAACAAAAAAATGTGCAATTATTTGTGTATAATTATTGGCAAGCGCAGTTGGTTGTTTGTTAATTGCCGTTCAAATAAATACGTATCGAACGATAGAAACGTTACTTTTCAGCTAATACGCAGATGAGTGCGAGTAGTCGTTCAAGTGATTACTCGAAATCGAGGCGCACTTATGTGAAGACACTCAGACGGGCGAGCAAATGAGCAACTCCAACCATTTCGGTGCACAGCGCCAAAGGCTCCGCCCCTGCCAAATGAAATGAGCCACTGTTAAAAATGAAGTCAAGCACTGGTGTGAGTGTGTGTGTGTGTGTGTGTGTGTGTGTGAGTGTGCTGCCCTTCACGTGTGCGAGTTTTAATAAATAACCGAATAACGAATAATATCAGAGCAATGCAAATTGAGCGTAACCATTGACTCCACGAGAGCGCCCACAGCAGCGTGAGAGCCGTAGTCGCATTCACAGCGGGAGCGGGAGCGTAAAGCGTGAGCGCAGCGCTCGTTCATTGAGCACACTTAACAGCGACTTAACAGCGGCTCAGGTAGAGAGCGCAGAGCCGAACACACTCGCCACACTCAATTGAGTGTATTTGCCATGCGCTCTCCGTGTTATTTGGTTGGAGTAAGCACACAGGCGATCTCTGTTAACTGTGATTTATCAGAGAGCCCGCTGCTAGTGGTGGTTTTGCTTGAGCACAATTGGGCGCGTGTGTGTGTGTGTGTGTGTGTGTGTGTGTAGTGGAGTATCGTTTGCTCACACTGTCGTGCGTTGCTCTTGTACATAAACGGGAGTTTAGCCAACCGAGGAAACCGAACAGCAATGCTTCTTGCCAGCGACGAGTCGGAGCAAGAAATCAGTCGTCAGCCAGTAGCCAAGGTGTGCGTTACACATCGTGAGTACAGTGCGCGTTGCGTGTGAGAGATCAAGCCAGCTCAAATACAGAGTACAAATACCACCAAGAACATTCAATCGCAAAACTACGTGAAGTGCACGAACAGAGAGCGAGAGACTGATCCGCCACAGATCAAACGAAATACAGAGTGCAGTGTCAAAGATCAAATATTAACGAAAGACAACGTGCAATTAAAAAGTCATCAGGCTATTAAAGCAGCCAACGGCGAAAACCCAACACAACCCAAGGTGAGTTTGCAAGATCACTTCAAATCGATTCCGAGCCGCGCATTGCGAACTGCGGAAAATGCGCCCACACTCGCCACGTCAATTCACGTTCTGTTGCTGTTTCACTTCTATTTTTTTCCAATTTCGACTCGCAGTCGAAGCTGCAGCCGACGGCATATTTTATGAGCCCTGCTTGCACTACTTTGATTTTTTACAGTTTCAAGCTAAACACACACACACACACACACACACAGCCTGCTGCACATTTATTTTTTTATTTGGCAAAAACTGCTGTGTGCGTTTATGACACAACACGTCAAGGTCTTGAGGGCTCTACATTTATTTTTTTAGCCATAACGACTTCATCTAAACCTTAAAAAAAACGCACCCAGATAGATAAATGTGTGTGTGTGTGTGTGGGTGTGTGTTCTGCTACCTGCCGCGCATAGGGTTGCATAATCCAGCCGCTGGCTTAAGTTTTTTGCCTGCGGGCCATAAAAGTGCACAAAAAATACGCGGCGAGGACATCGCCAGTTTTTGGTATAAATTTGCAAGACTGCGTGGTCAAGGCATCAGTTGCACAGCAGCGCAGTCGGCGAACGCACCACGAGCGCAGAACGTAGTCAGCGAGAGATTCTATTCCCAACAAAGACATATTTCAAAACTAAAATTCACATCGAGCAGCGAAAATGGTGTTCAACTTGGTTAGTTTCCCAGCACATCTTTGGATTACGCATCTACTCAATTCAACACTTTTTAGCTGCTTCCACAACCCTTGCGGATTAACAACAAACAGTCTCTAATATAACATCATTCTTCTCTCGCCTTGCAGATGAACCAGACGTGCAAAGTGTGCGGCGAGCCCGCGGCGGGCTTTCACTTCGGCGCCTTCACCTGCGAGGGCTGCAAGGTAAGTTGTCCACCCCCATCCGACTCGAGTCGAGCCTTTGAGCAACTCGTCGTCTGCTGTTTTGGCCCACAACTAATTGAGAATTCACACATCTTTCTCCCCCGTCTCTGTGCAGTCTTTCTTCGGCCGCTCGTACAACAACATCAGCACGATCAGCGAGTGCAAGAACGAGGGCAAGTGCATCATCGACAAGAAGAACCGCACCACCTGCAAGGCATGCCGCCTGCGCAAGTGCTACAGCGTGGGCATGTCCAAGGGCGGCTCGCGCTACGGCCGCCGCTCCAACTGGTTCAAGATCCACTGTCTGCTGCAGGAGCACGAGCAGGCCGCCGCCGCCGCCGCCGCCACGGCGGGCAAGGCCACCGGCTCGCCCATGAGCTCGCCCGGCTTCGGCGACCTCGCCGCCCACCTCCAGCACCAGCACCAGCAGCAGCAACAGCAGCAGCAACACCAACACCAACAGCAGCAGCAGCAGCATCTGCACCAGCAGCCACAGCCGCAGCAGCGCCACCCACACCTGCCGCCGCTGCTCGGCTATCCCGGCTACCACTTGGCCGAGCCCTTCGGCGCCCGCCACCCAGCTGACGCGGCTGCCGCGGCCGCTGCGCTGCCCTTCTTCAGCATGATGGCCACACCGCAGTCGCCCTTCCAGCTGCCCCCGCACCTGCTCTTCCCCGGCTACCACGCCAGCGCAGCGGCCGCCGCGGCAGCGGACGCAGCCTATCGCCAGGAGATGTACAAGCACCGCCAGAGCGTCGACTCGGCAGCCTCGGCGGAGTCGCTCAGCCGCTACACGCCGCCGCACGCAGTGCGTCAGTTGACGCCGCACTCGCCGCCACAGCAGCTGCAACAGCAGCAGCAGCAGCAGCAGCCACAGCAGCCACAGCCAGCGGCGTCGCCCATTGATGTCTGCCTGGATGAGGAGGAGCTGGAACAGGAGCAGGCGCAGGCGCAGTCGCTGCACAGCAGTCACAGCAGTCCGCATGCGATTCACACGCCCGTCGCCATACGCGCCACGCCCACCACGACGCCCACGCCCACACAGACGCCCACACAGACACCGACGCCCACGCCGACGCCGACAGCGCCCACGGCGAGCAGCCCGCTGAGCTTCGCGGCCAAAATGCAATCACTTTCGCCCGTCTCCGTCTGCTCGATTGGCGCCGAGACCGGCGTCGCTGCCGCGAGTGCCGCTGCAGCGGCCGCTGCGCAGGACGGACCCATTGACCTGAGCATGAAGACGTCGCGCAGTTCGGTGCACAGCTTCCACGACAGCGACGACGCCGACAGCGAGCTGCCGGAGGCCGCAGCGAGCTCGCAGCGCCGCAAGTTCTACCAGCTGGAGGCCGAGTGCAGCGCCACCAGCGTGCTGAGCAGCCACAGCAACAGCAGCCACAGCAGCACGGTCTCCGCGGTGGTGAAGCGCCAGAAGCTCGAGTCGTCGTCGTCGTCCGCGTCGCCGCCGTCGTCGCCCGCCTTCGGCGGCTTCGCGGTGGCCCACAACGCTGCCAGCGCCATGCGGGGCATCTTTGTCTGCGTCTAAGTCGCGAGTCGCGAGTCGCGAGTGGAGACTCGGAGCGTCGAGAGTGGGTGGAGCCAAGCGGCTGGCTGGCAAATCACCTCTCACTTCCACGCTCCACTGTTGCAGTGTTTCTTACACCGTTTATTTTTCTCAAGCGCGTGTCGTGTTTTTACGGCTCGAATTCGATTTGCGCCGTCGAAATTGAAATTGTCTATGGACAGGTTTGTGCCAGACAGAGACAGCTAGCTCGCACTCACACACACACACACACACACACATGCTGCTGAGAGCTCGATTCCAAAAATTATTTTTACAAAAAGGAACAAAAGCGTTAGTATTTTTTACACAATTGTAAATATGTTTTCCAATCGTATTCCATCATAATTTCTATCAACTCCAAAGTGTCAAGCAGAACACACACACACACACACACACACACATACAAAAAAACATAAAACAAAACATGAACAAAACAAAACAAAAACAAACCCAACCCACCAAAAGCTCCCTCCATTGTACTGTACATAAAAATTGTTTAGTCTTAGTTTCATTTTAAAGCAAGTTAGGCTTAAGTATTCTATTTTAGTCTCTAGTGTTTGTGTCCTAAACAATTGGCTTCTCAATTATTATTATTATATTATTATTATGCAAGCAAATAAAAGTTACAAAATACAAAAAAAAAAACACAAATTTTTCATTTTCTACAAGCACTTTTTCTTTCAGCAAAATATTTGTAATTAGCTCCCACATATTTTCGGAATACAAAAACTATTAATCTTGCAAATTACCTCAACAAAGTTATGGGCAAAAATAATGAAAACAACACAATGGGTACATAACATTTTAAAGATGGGAACTGATCTGAGAATAGAGTACAATGATAAAACTGTAATTGTATTATGTGGCAGTTGAACGATAAAAGCGCTGAATGTCAGCAAAAAGTATAAAAATATATAAAACTATATATATTAATCTAAGCAAATGCTTTAGTCTGAATTTAGCAAGATTAAACTACATTTTTGTGGTTTTTTTAGCTGCTCGTTGATCAACAGTGAGTCACTTTTATTGAAAGGTTTCTTGACACGAAATAATGTATTAGAATCAGTTTACTCATCGTTTTGTTATACATGCTATTCTTTAATTAAATTGACTGCTTTCTAAACCTTTTTAATGCCAATCGGTTTCTTGTGGCGCATTTAAGTGTGGTCCAGTGCGTCATGGATTTAAAAGGCGCCATCGAAATACGTTACAGGTTCAATATTTATTTATACTTGTTTATATGCGTTCGCGAGCTTGATCGTGAGTGTCTTTTGGCAGAACCATTGACTCATATTACTCACTGAATGCGCTAAAAGCGCTGAGTTTTATAGGTCTCGTTCTTGATCGGAATGTACTCGTATTCCATGCGGAATGCCATTTGGGGAATTGATTGCCACGCGGCAAAATTTGCTTTGTACTCAATCGCCGCGTTTGTATCTCAAACACGGCCGACCAAATGGGCGTGGCTCGCGTGGGGGCGAGTGGGCGGGCGCTAGGCTGAGTGCTCTGGGCACCAACGAGTGCCTTTGGTGGCGGTTGTCAACGCCAAATGGGTTGGCATAAATTCATCAGCGTAGCGCACGAAACATTTGTTGCAAGTCCAATCGGATCGAGTCGAGTTGTCCGATAATAAAACCGATATAGTAATGCTTAAGTGCCGTCTGTCTAATGCAATGATTGCTGTAAATTGTAAATTATAAATGCCACAAATGTTACGCTCAGATATTTGTCGTAACGACACCGGTCTTCTCTCCCCTGCCCTCCCCCCCTCATCGGCGACTGTGATATGTTTGCTATGCTAGGGGGCCTTTGGGTGCCACATGGACTCGTATATGGGGCTGGTTGATGGGCCGAAAAAGAGGCCTATCGACCGACAGTGCCTGACCACGTGCTGCTTCAAATAATAAACTTTATATTAACACATACAAAAGTCATACGCCTCGGCTACGGCCAGAATTTTAATCACTTAATTAGGCGGACGCGACGACGACTGAGCCGAACTTGCTTTATGGGCTGCCCCCGAGACAACGAAACGACTGAAGACCTCAGCTCGGTGATGAATGGCAAGAAAACTATGCAGGATCGGACAATCGAGTTGATCGCTTGATCGCTTGATCGGTTGATCAACTGCCTGCAAATATCGTTTACGACCATTGTAAAATGTGGCTATGTCAGAAAAGTTGACGCCTTAACGGACGACAATAAACAATGAGCTGAACCCCAGAGAGCAAACAACATGGCACAGCACAGCACAGCACAGCACAGCACACAACATCATCAATATGCATGATGAGCTGCTTTCCACCGAGTGGAGGTGGCAGCGGGGCACGCGGCGCACGCCATTGTGCGTTTTCTTAACTGCCGCTTCGATCACATTCCAAAGTGTGTTTTGTCGTCATTGTTTCTAAATTTATTTTTATAGTTTATTAAACAGCCAATAGTAATACAAAACCACCAAATATTAGCAACTAACTGCAGTTAACCGCACCGCCAAATACTCTAAATTCACAAAAGCAATTACTTTTGGCAGTCGAAATAAAAGAATTTACAAAAATGCCAAGTGAATGATTAAACAATATATATATATTAAATAATCAATATATATTTACTATAATGAATTAGAAAATTATAATATATCCAAAATAATTAAGTGCACTAGTTTTACTTATACTCAAAACTTCTCAACGTTTTAAATTCTTTGCAGTTTCCGATCATTTCCAGCTAATCCCATTTCCAATTTGATCCGAAAACTGCCCAAATAAAATACAACTCTATCAGTGTTTATGTCGAGAAAGAAACGTATGGTAGGATTAAGTTTAAACGTTGTAGGGCGGCTGGGCAAGTTCGTTGCCTAAGTCTTTTGTTTGTGATATTTATTTTCGTAGCTGTCAGACTGAAAAAAGTGGTTCAACTGTATCGTCGCTTCAATCTCTCCAATCAAAAAGCCATTTAGTCAAACAAAAGACCACAAAAGCAGACAAATAAAATCGATGCGACAGAGACAAAAACACAAAACAAAAAACAACTAAAACCAAGAAAAAGTATAACATTTCAAAATTTTATTGACTGTCAAAATGCAGGCGCCGAAATGCATTGAAAACGAAGCGGGTCCGATCATATTACGTGGCCCATTGGCGCCACGTCTTGGAACGCAACTTTTAGGCTGTGGTCAAGAGGCTTCAGCATGCAGTGACATGCTTTATTATGTATGCGACATGAAAGATGCATTATTAATAGTGCCCCGAGACTTTGAGAATGGAACGGGCGAGCACGAGGAGCATGTGGGCATCTCACTGAGTGCATCTTTAAAAATAGTTCAGCGCAGTCAGACGGCCAGCTGGCTGGGCAGAGTCGTAGTAAGTTGGCTGAAATGGCTGAATAGTTGGGAACATGTTTATTAAATTAACAATATACTTAACTGTCGAGATCTCCTCTAATGCATCATCTAATCAGTTGACGGGCAGCGAAATTTGCATTCGAAACTGACAGAGAACGAAAGATTATTATTGACACATTATAATGGAAACATGTTTTAATGAGAAATTATGCAAAACATGGCCAGCCACACAAACGCTGTGTATGGAATGGCATGGCATGGCATATAATCAGCAATGCTTTTTTCTCTCTTGATTTCTGTTGGTTTCTGTGTCCGGTAGCGGCCTTAATTACCGTCCACAGTTGGTTGGGGTCGGAGTTGCCCATTGCCGCTGTGCGAGTTGTACGAGCGTGTTCGGGGCGTGGATTCCACTCTGACTGACAAATAGTCAAAACAAACTAAGTATATGATGCTATGTCATATCTTTTTCTAGACAGCTGCCAGAGAATTGCTTTTATACACACATGTGTGTGTGTGTGTCTCTGTGTGTGTGCTGAAGAGCCAAGATCACATTATGAAGATAAACTTCAAGTCGCTTTACAGCAAGTGTCAGTTAGACAATGCAGGAAGCGAGTGGAGCTGCTTATATAAGACTGCAGCACTCGCACTCGAATGGAAGATCATATTTTATAGCACTTGAATGGATAATTACGAAAGTAACAATACTAAGTGTTAAGTGTATTAAGGCTGTTAAATTAAAGCGCGAATGATTATGCACACATGATAATTTTAAATGAAATATGTGTGCTTAAATACTCAAAAATTCGCATCTCTGAAACACTTGACAGATTAGCTTACCAAATTTATATAAAAAGTAATTCACTTATATGTTTCTTGATGTATCTTTCATAAGTCTTGAACAATTCCAAACACGAAGTTGAACAAACACTTAGAACAGTTGAGAAGAGACAGAAATACCTTTTTGGCGCTGTAGAATTCGTGCTCGATATCGCTAGCTGAATGATCTGGGATCGGGGAAAGAGCACACATTAAATTGAGTTACTGCATTTGAATGGCAATGCAAAGCCAGATCAGGTAACGGGCAGCTCCATTGTTTCACAGCGCCGGGGAAACGACATTAACCCATTTAAGGGCGGCCGAAAGTTAAGCAAACACTGGACCCCACAATCTGGGAACAATCTTTATTGATTTTGGATGCGAGAGAAACCAAAAGCAACAGCAACAGCAACAGCAACAACAGCAGCGCACCAAATACAACGTTGAGCTTTACATTTGGACGGCGCTTGGCTCACACGATACGCGAGCAGATCGAGCAGCAGAAGGAGGAGAAGGCGGCGGCGGGAGAGGAGGACACTGGGAGGGCTGGGAGGAGTTGGGATCTGACTTGGGCTGGCGCTGGTAATTAGTGATCTGGTGCACTTGATATCCAGCTTAATTTAAACATTTCGTACACACCCAACTCGACTCTTGCACACACGCACAGTCGCCCCACCTCCCTCCGCGTCTCCCCACTCAGTCTCTGGGTCAGCTGCATGGCCAGTTGAACTCAGTGTTCCCAGCTCGCGAGTCGAGCAAAGTCCCTTTGCTGCTCTACGCCTGGGCTGCGTGCAGCGCATGCCATTCGCTTGTTGCTTGTTCCCTCATTCTCAATCCGAGTCCAAGGCGCTGTCGGAGCTCTGTTCTCGTTTAAACGTTTATTTAACTTAAACGAACTTTGCGTGTCGATTAAAATGCAGCGATTAAGGTACCCGATGCTCAACGGCTCTAAAGATCTGTTGCCCCCTACCCGCTCCGCTCCGCACCGCATCGCTCTCGCTTGGTGCGTGTCCAGTGAACTTGCAGGTCAAGCTTGGCTTACGCATGCCAAAGCCAGAGACCGGCTGTGTATCATTTACTGCATCTGTATCTGCTGCTCGTGTATCTTTGTATCGCTTCTCTCGCTTTGACCCGGCTGTAAAATCCTTTTCTCGTTGCCCCGACTTTCTCTGCTCTCCACGTTGCGTTGCTCGTTGATTTTACGACAAATTTGGCCATTGTTCAGCTTCGTCCGGCACTGCACTGATGATGTCCTTTTGTCTTGACTGCGACCCCCTGGAACGCAAACAGGACCACGGCCAGGACCGCACACACAAAATACTTATTAATTTGTGCCTCCAGCACCTAACGAGATGATCGCGTAGATCTTTATCGTCATCTCGTCTCTAGATCTCTCGTTCCCGCTGCCCTCCTCTTCGAGTGTCTGCCTTATCGCTGTAGTTTTGTTAACGAAATTAGATTTAAGGGCCGAGTGATTTTGATAGCTCGTAAACCAGTCAAAAATCCAGTTGAGCATCGAGATCGAGACCAACCGCAGCAGGAGTCGCCACAAGAATTTATGTTGTAGCCCATTAAATTAGTCTAAATGTGGTCTAAACTCTCTCGGGCAGGGGAGGGACCAGCTGTTGCAGGTGGTAAAGGGTTCGGCGCGCATCATTAGGCCGCATCGCACTCGCTGCCCCATCTCCCGATCAGCGCTTTGTGGGCACTTTGTGTTGCCAGCAATCAGCAGTGACACTTCAAGCTTCTTCAGCAGCTCGCAACACTTATGCCAACGGTTAGCCAGCTTATTGTATGGTCAACTGATATGCTTAGTGCACGTCGTATTAAGCCCAGCCTCGCACGCCGCACGCCGCACGCTGCACGTTGCAAGTTGCAGACCGCAACTCGGGCTGCTCGGGCAGTAGCTGCTGCAGCCAGTGTCACTGTCAATGTCATTTAGTTGGCCAACAGACTCGGCGACCTGCTCTGGCCATGCACTTGGCTCGAATCTCTCGCCTGCTGCCCCTCGTCGCCTGTTGCCTGGTTGCCTTGCTGCACGTTGCCTCCAGATCGTGTGATCCATTACCAAACGTGCGCGATCGTTTGCGCCTGTGTTCACTGCGATTTTTCCCGCGTTGTTGCCTTATTTTTCTGCCAAGAATACACTAACTGCACCAAGGGTTCAGCTGAATGAAGGGAACATTTAAATGCTGTTAATACTGACTGAGTTGGAAGTGCACAAAAGCAAGTATTAACTTCGATTGAATTCATTTTGGAATATATCAATTTGTCAGCTTGTTTCGCTGGTATGCTAAATAATTTGCAAAGGCAGCAACTGGAAAATGCAAATGAAAAATGCATAAATTTAGAGACAGAGTAGTGAAAACAACAAAGAACTTATCTGTATAAATTGTATCTAAACCATATATTCCTAAAGCTTTCATTTAAAATATTAAAACAATATTTTACACCTTAAATTCGTAATGATGTAATGAAAGCAACATTATGTGTAAAAGTAGTTTACACTCTTCAAAGATTTGTCACATTAAATGTTCTTGAACTTTGTTATTATGCAAATATAAATGATTTCTGCAAATTAAAGTTATTGAATACAATTGATATTACAAGAAGTAACGTAACCATAAAGTGTATCTGTAGTTCATTGCAGCCTTCGCTTTGTTTGCCTTTTATTAAGCAGCTGTGCTCTGCTGGGCTGCAGTCCAAACATTTTGCATTGACATCTGGTAAATATTGCCGAAGCTCAGGGCACAGCTTGAGCTGGAGGCAGCGGCAACAACAACAGAAGGAAAGGGAGCAGTCGGAGGAGTGTTGCTGGTTGCCAATGACTTGATTTGATTTTCATACTTGACTTTGACTCCTGCTGCATATGCAGAGTGCAAGGCTGCAACTGCAGCCCAATGAACGTTCCGCGCCTCGCCGTCCAAGGCACTCAATCAAGCCGCCCGTGGGGCAGGCGAAGAACTGTTTGTCTAGCAGAGATGAAGATGATGATGATGACGATGGCGACGATGATGATGATGAGGAGGCGAGTCGAGGCATCGGCACATTCTAATTAACTGCTCTAGCTGGTCAACACAAACGCGAGCAGAGCGCGATTGGCTTTTAACTCCTGTCTCTCGGTTTCAGTTTTGAGTTTTTAGTTTTCAGTTCTGTTTTCTCTCCTTCCCATTTTTTATGACACTCAAAGTGACCGACACAACGCGTTGCACAATAAACTCCTTTCATGCCCCTTTTGGTGCCAGCTTGTTAGGCGGGATTCCTTTGCAGTCCATGACTCCGTCTCTCCGTCTGTTTGCACAACATGATCTGGGCGAGAGTGCGGCTTATTAGACCAACTTGGGCCTGTGCATTGTTTGCCCACCATTTGGCTAAGGATGCGCGGCGGTCAAACATAAGAAAACACCAAATCAAATGAAAAAAAAAAGAATGTGGAAAACTGAAACTCAAACTGGAGTTAACCCGTTCGCCGACAAACTATTTGACAAATGCAAACAATTTTCCACCGAGTTTTCCGTGTAAAATCAGTTCTTCATTTCGGCTTGTTATTAGAACATTTTCTGAGCTGCTTTTAAGCCGCTGCTCCGCGCCTCTAACCCGAAAAGGCCACTTAGGCACGAAACGAAACGAATCAACTCTGCCGCTTGCCTCTCATCTCATCGCCTGCCCCTGCCGCTGCCCCTGCCCCGCTCGCTGGCTGCATTATGATGTAATATGGCTTTTTGACTTTTGTAGACATGATAAAATACAAAACGTTGCGTGGCAGTTATATTGGCTAATGGCCGCGGCCTTTTAGACCATTTGTGAGTGAAGGTGTCAGTGAGGCGCGCGCTGGCTTCAATGAACGCTGCTGCTGCTCCTCCGCCTGCTGCCCTCCTGCACAACTCTACTCACTTTACACTCGCACTCGACGCGGCAACAGATCAAAAGAGCTCTTGTTCTTGTTCTGCCCGTTGGTGGTGCCCGTTTGTGGTGCTTTGTGGTGCGCTGTCTGCCTTGTGTCTTGGCTATTGACCAGCGGCCAGTGTCAGTTGCATTTGCCTGTTGAATGTTGCCCGTGTTTGTTGCCGGTGTTTAGTGCTGTGCTGAGTTGCAAGTGCCTCAATAATGATGAACTTGCCTCTCTGGCTGTCTGTCTGTCCGTCCAACTGTTCAACTGTTCAGCTGTCCATCGACTGCTCTGTGCATTTGGTTGTTGTTTGCTTTCGAAATGGGCTCGCAGTTGTGATCTTTATTTTGTACGTGTTTCTGCCTTTATACGCTCTTTTAGACGGAAACTCTTTTAATCAAATCTCGTATGCACATGGCCAGCTTAACAAATTGATAGTCAATGAGCTTGACAAAGAGGTCGATCCGATTGAAGCTGTCATCTCGAATATTATGTATGTTTTCGCAGACTTTGCAGCGCTGTTGAATGTGCAAAATTACGAAACGCTTTTCAGAGTAAAGTTATCTTAAAGTAGCAATTGTATTATCGTAAGCAAAGACAGATTGGAATTCAAACATAGCAATTAAAAAGGCTATAGTAATGTAAAAAATTTCAACACATTGGTGAGAATTTATGTTCTTAGTAACTTATGATGATAAACTGTTTTTATTTTAAAGAAAGAAATATTAAGAATATTAATACAGAATTTTAACACTTTATCCATTTCTCATTTAGAACACAAACGTAATTTAAATTCTTTAAGCTCACAGAACTGAAAGTAAACAGTAATTATTGAAAACAGTATTAAACAGTAATTATTACCTGTTGCTTTGAGTTGTTTATTAGTTGCTTTGTAAAAATCATAGTGTAAGTATTTGTAAACTATTCCCTGATTCATTTGTTTTATCGACCCTCCGCAATTGCATTCACGCATTTCGCATTCCCGTAATTCACGCAAAAAAGCAAAAGAGGCGAAGCGAAGGCGAAAAAGGGGAACATATTGTAAGCCGCGCCCTGTTTTAAGTTTGGTTTGTGCCCTGCGCATGTCTAGAAGTTGTCCACTGATTGCCCACGTCCCCCTGGACCACCGTGCGCTCATTTGTATGCACGGATGCGGCTGGTGACATGTGCTTTATATATAATTTAGAGTTGTGTGTGCTACCGTTGCAAGTTCGAGTTCGTGCCGTGTTTGTGGCGTGCTTTGGCCGTTGGCCGATGGCCGATGGCCGTTTGGCCGGTGGCCAATGGAGCAGTAACAGCAACAGCAACGGCAAAACAGCGGCAGGCGAATTGGCGATCGAGGTGCGACCAAGTTTGTTGCCTAAGTCTTTTGTTTTATTCACTGGAATTGGCGACTCATTTCCGCAGTTAAACGACAGTGGCATGCTAGTTTTATGTACGCATTATCAACGGGATCACAAAGGAGTATTTGAGCCGGGCTCGATCGTTGCGCAAAAACAGGTGCAAAATCGGTAGCCCGTCGATATAACTCGATATCGGCTGAACAGGAGGCGACAGACTGCGCTGCGCTGCGCATCGCTTCGCTTCACATCGCTTTCGACGTGTAATGCGTGCAACTTGCGGCATGTGGAGACTGCGTAAGACGACGTCGACGACGACGACAATGACAACAATCGAGTGGCTGCTACCGGTGGAACAACGACCATTTACAAGGCAATTAAATGCCAAGCATAACAATCGCAATCATTTGGGCTGAGTTTGACCCTTTGCCGAGGCGGCTTGGCGAGTGCAGGGACGCGGCGGGAGAGTGCAGAGGCGGGTAAGATGTCGCAGCGATCTGCGAGTCTTATCAAATGCGGTCTATCGGTTTCACATTGCCCCACTTGACAAACAATTAAAAACGATTTAAGAAAGTAAAAACGCCTTTTAGTGTGAATGGGCACAAGAGAGACTCCCCTTCCCGTTCCTCTCCTCCGTGCTCAACAACTAGACGGTCTCCCCACTCCGTCCGCTTGGCCCGCATCCCATGTTAATTAGCTGCCTAGGCGCCAGTCTACCAACTCCAACTCCGACTCCAACTTCAAGTGGTTGTACAATTAAAACGTGATCAGGCAGCAGCTACAAATTTGTCCAACACGCAAAATGTCTGCGTGCCCCAAACAAAATGCAGACGCAAAGTCGCAGTAATCTGCTGGGGCGCGGAGGAGGGGAGCTAAGACAATTGTTGCATTGGTTTGGTTTTGGTTTGGGTTTTGGTTTTCGGCTTGGGTTGTGCACTTTGTGGATTTGTTTCGTTTCGGATTCGATTCCCAGACATGGCCCTAAAAATAAAACTAGTTTTGCATACGTAAACGTTGTCGTCGCCACCGTCTGAACTACTTCCCGAGGGAGCGCAGCCCAGACAAGGCCTTTAAAGTGTACCACACTCACTCCAGGGACACAGCCAGACAGACAGCCAGACAGTCAGCTAGCCAGCTAGCCAGCGGGGTTGTCTTGCGAGGGAAGCAGGCGACAGACAGGTAGAAGGGGGTAGCTTAAACGAGTGGCGTCAGTGGACACAACCATTTATGAATTGTTAAACGCTTCATGGAGAAATACACACAAGGCAGCAGCATTAAAGAAATGGTTTATCAAAGTGGATCAGACGTCCTGATACCCTGGCTAAATACAGCACATTTCAGCGCATAATAATGTTCAAGTAGTTGTTTAAACTATTTCACAATTAATGGTTGATGTATAAGTTTTATTTGCAATCTTATGAATTTGCTTATCATAATAAATAAGCTGTCAATTAAATATAAATATGAAGTCAATAAGTATGGTATACAATCAATTATTCATTAAAATGCCGAGTGTATTTATATATTTATGATTTAGGGTCAAAAGTTTGAAGAAACTATTATAATATTATTTGTATTTGCAAATGCTACTAAACAACATAGCCAATAATTGGCTTGTTTAACGCTTTTTACTATAAAATACTCGTATGTTGATGGTTTTAGTATTGCGTTTATATATAGTTTAAAAAGAATTAAATAAGCAACGTTAAATCAACAATATTTCAATAAAACTTAAATCTCATTTGGACTATTTACTCTTCGGTATTAATAAAATACCCGCATGGCTAGGGTTTCCAGGGTATTCGCGCGTATGCAAGTGCACAACTTGTCAAGGTGTAGACGAGACGTTCTTTATTAGCTTTTTATTGCTACCAATCCAATAATTGTTAGGGTCGCTCTCACTGCTGTTGCTGTGACTTCTGTTGTTGTTGTTGCTGCTGTCGCTGGCCAAATGTCATCACATCCGGTGCCCTGCCTCGCGCTCGCTCCGAATTAGTATTCTAAGTTGATGACTGCAACTGCAACTGCAACAGCAACAGCCATGCAACGTCTATCATAGTGTAAAAAGTGTCAGTTGCAAAGAAGGGTGAGGGGCAAGTGGCAGGGGCGGGGAACGAGGTTTAGGCCATGGCCATGTCATAACAGTTGGACTGGCACTTTGCTTTGATTTGAGTCCCTGATTCGTATGCATTATCATTAATATTTCTTTCATTCGCTCGCTTCGTTCACTGCTAGCATAAATTTATGACCATTGACAATCAGTTAAGACTATCGGATATCTGGGGTAATAATTTCTAATGTGCTTGCACTCGCCACAAAACAGCTGTGGTACAATTTCACGATTTGTCTTTGAGGATGCAACATTGGGTTTTTATTGGGTCCGCGTTGCAAACCGAGAGGAAGTTACAAAAGGGAACCCGGCCCTGGGGCACATTTGGTTGCTTGCGCTTCCGTTAGGGAGACTCGCAACATGTGACGTCGGATAGGAACTGAAAAACACGGCAATAAGATCGATTGAACAACTATTAAGAACAAATGAGAAATATTATGTGTTAAAGGATGGAGAAAATTATAGTTCAAAAATATATAACTTTAACTATTTGCAATAATGTCTTCAAGAAATTACTTTTTAGTCAACATAAATAAAATATTCATAGATTCATAGAAATATATGTTCTGAGCTGAATTCTCTAGACTTCCCTGCAAACATAGTTTTCACAAGCCAGAGTTTGCTAAAATTTAAGGCAAATATTTTAGAAGGTATTTACAACGATTCAGTCTGAATACCTTTGTTCATGAATAAGCTTGTTTGTTTTGATTTCGCTCCGTGCAGAATACAGAGAAAAGCAATTCAGAGCACGAGCACGAGCGAGTGCGAGTCCGAGTGTGATTGCGAGTCGAACAAACATTGACATGATTCATCATTGGCATTGTCATGCTTTTGGGCTGAGGTTCATTGTCTGTCGCAGTCGATGTCGCTCTCGTTATTGTTGTTGTTGTTGTCTCTCCTCAAGTTGGTCTCAAGTCTGGGCTGAGCCTAATTGAAAGCGCCTCGATGGCGGGGGCATAAAACACACACACACACACACACACTGTGGTCGTAAACGTAACCCAACCAATTCCATAAAAATTAGCTCAAAGATATGCAAAAATGCCCGAGAGCAAAAAGGCCCCCAAAAAAAGAGAAGAAACCAAATAAATATAAATATTATTCTTGAGCCGACGACCGCAATATTTATCCAAAGTGTCTTCCCGCGCCTGCGAGCCACCGCGCTTACGCAGCTGGCTTAACCCAAGTCCAACCAAACCCCAGCTTGAAGCTCGAGGCAAAGCCCAAGTCAAAGCACTTGGGTAAACAGACATCAAAGAGGCTGAAATCAATTGCGAGTTCGAGCTACTTAGATACGAGAGACGACCGCAAATAATTGAAAGACGAAAACCACCGAATCGAGAGCTCTACAAAACGTGTGTGAGTGAGTGAGTTGATCTTATATATAGGCATGATATAATTTGTGATATCCCAGCTTATTATAATGGGTGCGCTGTTGACACCTCTGGATGATTAGTCATGGCTTCTCTTGCGGTTGCGTTCGTGCTAACGATCGAATGATTCGCGCAAGCAACGGTCGAACAATCTACACCAATCTACGTAAAAGTTTTCTAAAGTTCCAGCTAAATGGAGGATGGGGCCTTTACCTTAACACAGTTTGCAAGTGGAGCTATTAAAATCGAACGCTCCAACAAATTTGACGACATTAATAATGAGTTATGGCAATGATTACTGCGAGTAGTATAAATAAATGTACAATGAAAATGAAAATGATAAAAATAATAACGATGCACGTACGATATGAGAGCGGCTTAAGGCAATTAATTGTGTAGACTTAATAATAAATGTTCAATGTGGAGCTTTGGCAGAAATTACTGAAGCGTCGACAATAACTTCCCTGACTTGACCTTCAAATATGGGGAGCAAGTCATTAGCGAGCCAAGCGAGCGATACGACAGACAGATCGACTTGAACAATGCACAATTTCAGTTTCTGTGTCACTGAAAACAACAAAACTACGCCGAACAACAACAACAGCAGAGACAAAACAAAAATCACACAAGTCAGCCAACTATAGCCGACTTGGGGGCATAATTGCCGCCGCAGCTGAAGGTGCCAGTTGATACAAGGGAGGAGTGTGGCAGCCACTACTAGAGATGGACTTGCAGCGAGAACAGCCAATGGATTAGCAGGATTTTCCATTCTATATTGCAGTCGAAAGTTGAAATACATAAATATATAAAAATGCTGTAATTGCAAGTACAAGTGAAGAAGGTGCTGGAAAGTGATTCAGCCCATTACGGCGATTGCTTTAAATGCTCTCACTGCCTTAATGATTAGTAGCAAGCATTCTAGAACAAACTGACTACTAGAGATGCTTAAAATAAGTCGTATTGACTCATCTTGAGTCATCTTTTTGTAAGCTATTCCGCATTAGAGCTGTCTTTTTAAATAGAATACGCAACTAATAATTAACAAATATTTCAAAAGACGATGCAGCAATTTTAAAATAGAAAAGTTATTTAAATAGTGCTCGAATACGTTGATTAAAAAACTTACAAAAATCTTAGACATCCGCAAGTACTGGGAAAAAGTTTATAGAGCTGCAAGTACTTAAGTGAGTCATACGGATTATTATTATTTAGCTTATTAGTGATTTCCATATTCTTATTTAAATAAATTTTACGACCAGCTGGATTATACTGCTGCAAATAGCAGAACATTGTAATTAAATGCTTAATCTCTTATTGTCTCAAGTTGACTTATGTCAGAACTCGCGATCTATTAACAGTTTTGGGCGTGTCACGCACCCATCTCTAGCTGCACTGCAACGTCAATTGCTGCTACAGTCTGTCAATTGCTTAGTTTCTTTTGACTGACTAGCGGGTGGTTGGCTGGTCGTGGCGTGTGCCACAGTGAAATTGGGCGCTTGTTCATTTGAATGCTGTGACCTTTTGGCGGGGGCAACAGCAAAAGCAAAAGCAACGGCAAAGGCACAGCAAAAACAATTGTTCGTAATGCGGTGCGAGTAATACACATAATGCAGGGGAAACAACCTTGCAAAGTACAGCAAGTGAGCTTCGACTTGATGTCGATGTCTATGTCGATGTGTTGAGCTGCTGCTGACAAATGTCGTTGCATCATAATCATCGCTGGCACACTTCTAGGGTGCATTGTTGTTGTTGTTGCTTCTACTTGTTCTTCTTCCTCTTCTTTGGCTTCTCTTTACCGTTCGTTCGACTCATTGAACTCAAGCGCAAGCGCATGACAAACTCAACAAGCTCTCCACGCACACAAACACACACACACCAGCTCACATATCATAGCTTTAGCGCCGTTCTTTTGTCTTATTGTTTTTTATGCCCCCGAAACAAAAAAGACGAAAATCAAAAAACAAAAAATTAAAATTTTTTTCTGGGTTAATTTTCATGTTTGCGTTGTTTTTTCTTTCAATACAATTTGCTGTCAAGGTTGGAATAATTTTCGGAAAATACTTGGCGGAAAATTAATAAACACACACGCATTATGCGCGCCCAAAACAAAAGACTTAGGCAACAAACTTGCTGGCATTATTATGTTCATTTCGTTTTTATTTAGCATTTTCGTCTCCGAGCAATTGAATCTGACTATTTTTCCATAGAACTGCACACCAAGTGACCTTAACAGAAACCACAAAAAACAGAAACCTCAGAAACCAGGGAGAAGGCGACTGAGAATAAGGAAAAAAGTGTCAAAGTGGCGCCAGGAGACCACACAACTAGCAGCGTGTACTACTTAAACAGAAACTGTAGGTGCGAGTTGAACAAGTGATCTATTTACGATATTATGTCTTTATCTTGGACAAGTCAACACACACGCACACACACACACACACATAGACGAGGGCAGTGGCAGTTGATACAGCTGCGAGCTGATCTTTTGTTAGGGCGAAACAGTTGGTGGGCAGACCGAGAGGAACAATTAGTTTGTCTGCCTTTTGTGGCCTGATCTGCGCTCAACTGTGCGTGCTTGAGCAGAGCATAAATCATTACTTAACGTTTTTATAAGGCTTATAAATCGCGCGTAGTTGCAATCATATTTAGCCAACCGGATATGGCGCATAACTCACAAAAGGAAATGCGCATATCCTTTCGCGTTTGACATTTCTTTTGACTTCATAATTTCTCTGCCCAGATCATGAGGCAGAGTGGCAGGCAAAAAGGCAGCCAGCCGGGCAATCGGGCAGGCAGGCAGGCGATTAATCTAACTTAAAGTTTGATCACGCCTCGTACGTGATGAGACTCAGCCCAGAACAATTGAGGAAGAGAGTCCATTTGAGGTCCTTTTTTGTTCTTGTACGCACTTTATCTTTATTAAGAATTTCAGTAGCTGTTGATATCTTGATTCGATATGATTGTTGTCGTCATGTGCGTGTCTGTGTGTGTGTGTGTGTGCTGCAAGCATTAATCGTATGCATGCATTTTGATTTGACTTACTCGTTATGTGGCTTGCTTTTCAGTTATTTGTGCTGCATGCTAATTCTCTCAGCTCAACTTGCAACGGAAGCACATTGGGGACAATGACATTGTTGTTGTTGCTGCTGCTGCTGCTTCTTCTCGCTACTTGCAAAAATTTCACCACATGAACTCTGACCAGCAGCGAAAAAAACTGCTTCAACAACTGCCGCATGTAGACAAATTTGTCAAAACGGATTATCGCCCATTTTCACCCATTGCATTGCAGACATTGCGCGGCCTTTTGCTAGTATTTAGACGAACCCATTAAGTGGGGAGGCAGCCTCGCCTGATAGGAGTACGGGGGTATAGGGGGGATGGGGGACACAGTCGGCGCTCATCGCATGAAAAATTATCATCGACACCCAAAGCCAGGCAAAGGCGGCTGCACAATGGAACTCAACGAGCCGCGTTCAAAGCATGTTGATAATTTGAGTATCTGAATGGCAACACATGACCAACAGCAGTCTGCTGCAGTCTGCAGTCTGCCGTCTGCAGTCTGCAGTCTACAGTGAAGACCAGCCCGAGATGCTGAGGCTTCGACTGTGGCTTTTGGCAAAGTTGTGGGCTTAAGATGACATACAATCATATTAAAAATGGTTGCCGTTTTATTTGCAACGTTTTCAGGTGACCTCTCTCGTTGTACCCCGTGCTAGGCAAGTGTCAAGGGGTATATTGTTGCTAGACTAGACATCATTCGATTCAAACCTTGAATGTGCTGATTTCTCTAGTTCTACTTGCATATATTTGCGATCTTTTTAGCGTTAAGCAACATCAAACGTATCAACAATTTTCAAGTGCTAAAGTCCTGTCATGATTATGAAGGTTACCATATTTCTCTCTACAAATTTCTTAGTTTCATTTACAAATATGTTATTTAATAGCAACAGTGTGAAACTAACTTACATTAGACCAACAACGTTGGTTGTGTCTTAATATCTTGAGCAGTTTACAGCTCAACTGCCAGTCGTTCAATTGCGGCTGTTTGGCTGACGGTGCCTACCACAGCGCACATCGCCTGGCATTATTAATAATGGCCAACTCTGTGCTATGTGGTTGTCTGCTGCGGTGACCACCGCCAAAGCTATAGCTACAGCTATAGTCGGAGCCAGACCCAGATGCCAAGCTGCGACCCGCAAAGCAGTTTCAAATGCGACTCAATGCAATTTTATTAACGCAACGACAAATGATCCCCAAGCCGGACACCAAGACAACAAGCTGCATGTGGATGAGGCGAGGAAGGAAGGAAGGAGGCAGTGGATGCTGCTCTGCACTGCACTGTGTCTAGGTGTGTGTGTGTGTGTGTGGGGGCGCAGAGTCGCTTTGTAAGTCCCCCTGGAAGAGAGACCCTATTAAAATTGAAAATGTCGCGAGATCACTTATCAGACGTAATAAAAATGGTGCTTTTAAAAAACAATTTGGCTTTTGGGCCGCGTTTTGCGACTCGAGACTTGCGACTTGAGCTGAGGCTGTGGGCTGCTATTGTAATTTATATCCAGGTCGATGCGTAGACCTCCAGTTTCGCTAGGGGCTGGAGACGGGGGCAAGGGCGTCTAATGTTTATGGCAAACAGTTAACGGTTATTGCAACATTTTGCACTCACTTTCTTTCTTCCGCTCCCGCCACCAATTTCTCTCTCTTCGCCCACGCCACAAATATTTGTGGCTCCCACAAAGAAGTCGGCTTCCCTGGATTCCGATTAGAACCCCGAGAGAGAGAGGTGCTAACTACTCGCAATCCGAAATGTAAATAAACTTGGCAAATGTTATTCTAATTTGAATTTCCACAATGAAAGCTCAGTCTACACCTTCTCTTGCTGCTCACAGTTCACAGCCATGTTCCAGGCATTGTTTAGGCTTTAATAAACGTCTAAATCATACTTTTGTGATGCATGTGCTAAAGACAAACGAATATCAAGTCGCCAAATGTGAATGTGCCTACGAGTGGCAGCAGGAGGGGTCAGTGGAGGGGTCACCCAGACAACGCTGGTTGCTCGTATGTGGGAGCGGCGCGGCTCGGTTCGCTTCGAGTTGCGTGTGTGTGGTCTCCAGAGTTCCGTTGCAACTGCCGAGAAATATAGACAGACCAAGCCGGGCGACTGCGACGACTGCGGACCGACAGCAAACTGTGTCAATGAAAATATAGAAATTAAACAAACGCGTGCTATGCATATGAATTGTAGAACTGGGTGGTTCGAATGTCATACTGCGAGTACATGTGTGTTTTACATGTGGGAAATGTCTTGGGAAATGGCTGAGACAAATAGCAAACAAGTCTCGAATTGAGCTGTTCTAAATCGCTGCCACTTCCTGTATTGTGTGCATTGCAAGCCCTGTAATCAAAGTGCATACAAAACAGTAATTAAATTGGGATGCCGAGATTACGAAATTGTATTCCAAATCTCATTTTTCGATGTTGTATTGTAGAAATGTTTTCTAAGCAATTAGGGAACAATTAACATTGTTGAAACGATTTAATCAGTGATTGAAATATACGAAATAAAACATGATCAACATGTGTGCACAACAATTTGAGCTACGCCACTTTTGTTTGCTGTTATCAATCTCTGCTGTTTATTCGTTTTAAATAAAGTATGATTCAATCTTCGAATCCGAGCTAAATTGGGAATTTCTCTGAATCCTACTAATAAACTTTTTGGTTTACATAAAATCTGGTAGTCCCCTCTCTTTTCGAATAATTCCTTTAAATCGTTATTGAATTTAATATGAATTCAAATATTATTCTAGCAATTGGTTATCGATTTAACTTAAAGTAAACCCCCCAAGACGCTGAATTAGTCGTACAATACCTTATTTATCTTCAATATGTATCTCAAAAGGAAATCTCAATCACTTGTAATTCACCTAATCGAAGAGATTTATGGTTTCCCTGTAATTTGCGTCTTCGACTGAAGTGAGTTTAATTAAAAATGTAACCGAAGAAAATAATGATATTATTTCTGGTAAATTCGCTGCCCAGCCGACACCTGTGGCTGCTGCCGATCTATAATTTGTGACTAATTTCTGTGCCCCCTTTGCGAGTCATTAGTTTTGATTGCGCTTTACTACACAGTTGCAATTACGATTACGAGCGCGAGCGTGAGTCGAGTGAGTAGAGTTAGATACTCGCTAGTATCTGTTGCTCTTCACACATAGTTGGCATTTCGTTTGAATAACTCAATAAATGATTCGTTAGTTGGTGTGAGTCTGAATGCATTTTGCAATGTATTCAATTAGTTGCAACGTTTGTCGTACAGATCCGGCTCAGCCAACGGGCAAAAGGTTCAATTTCAATTTCAATTTCAATTGCAATTTCAATATATTATTAGATTATCATTTTTTTTTTCTCCATTCTGCCATTGTTTCAGTTTTAGTGCTGGATTTCCCCAATGGAAATCTAGTTTAGCAAATCACTTGGGCATGACTAAGTGCTGACTTAAATGCATACAAAATTCCTCACTAAGCGCCCCCGCTGCCTGCTCTCCGCTCCCCCTGTGCCAAGTGCCAGCGTGCGACATTAATCGTAATTTAGAGAAGATGATGCTGTGACTATAATTACGAGGTGTGCGTTGTCTGTTGTGTGCTGTCTATTTGTGGCCAGGTGTGAAATGCGGCGAATGTCTTGCCAAATCATGCAAATCATTTTCTGTTGCATTTTTATAGTTCCAATAAACATATTAGCCAAGCCAAGCCAAGCCAAGCCAAGCAGCCAGCTTGAAGCTCTGCGCTCTGAGCCGTATTTGTAGCTCATTTATTAATATTTTTCCCGCCGCAGCCGCACGTAATTTCTAAACTTAAAGCCGCCGTTTTGCACCGCAATGATTTCCGGCTGACGCGCCCGCTGGCCATGCCTCCTCGCATGCCCTGCCTCCCAGCCGTCCCTCCCCTGCCCTGCTCCCCTTCAAAATGGTCACGTCCTCCCGCCGCACACTGCACCCAGCTTCTGCAGCAGCAGCGTCAGCGGCAGCGGCAGCAACAGCGTCAGAGTCTCGCCGGGTTGCACACATTGTTAACGTCATTCACTGCCTGAAATATCAAGCGTGAGAAAATCTATTATTATCTATAGCTCGATGCGATGTGTGTAGCCTCAGCGCGAGCTGAGCCGAGCTGAGCTTGAGCTTTCGAGCCAGTCGCAGCTTCTAATGCCAGTCGTAAGCGGAACTAGACGGTAGCACGTAGGGACTGGGATTGGATTGGGAGCGGGAGATGGCATTGCGACGACGTCATCTACTTAATGGGCCCGACCAGAGCTGCCACTTATTAACTACGAGATATGGGTTAGGTTCTAGATATGGTTATGGATATGTCGCATATGTAGATATATGAAAGTGGTTACTGACAACTAATTCGAAAGACGTTCTTTGGATAGCAACTTAATTTTCTTGCACTTTATATTTTGCCATTTAAGATTTATTGGAAATAATTTCTTATTTAACTAAATCATGAAGTGCAAATATGTCCACATTAATACTAAAGTATAATATTTAAAGTATCTTAATAAATTAGGCACTTAAACAATTAAATAAATTAACAAATGTTATACAAATATATCAATCTTTAGTTAGTTACCAGCAGATGTATATTTGAGGATATAAATATAATGTAATCTTATATTTAATTGTTAAATTCAGGCATCAGTATTTATATTCATTTCATTTATCTGTCAGCATTTTTTTCGTCTGACTCAACTTCATGCGTATCTTTTGCATTTTTAGGGTCTGATTCATAATTATTTGTATCTTAATCTGCATTTGTATCTGCTCTATCTGCAAATCCTCTTTCGGTATCTCTAGATGCGTATCTCTGCGCTTTATATGTTCTGTATCTGTGTCGTTTTTATCTGCGTATTGTGATCTCACTTTGTATGTAATTGTATCATCCATATTTATATCGCTTTCAGCTTCTGGTATGTCTTAATCAAATATAATAAAGGTCTATTTATCTGAATATCTGACACAAATCTCTAGGCTTCTCATAGTAGCTTGGCAGCTTGGAACTTACGCCATGTGAGGCTATTGTGTTCGCAACTGTAAGTTGTAAATAATTGCAACGACTATTAATTAACACCCTTTTTGCGGTAGGTTATGGTTAGGTTAGGTCGATAGCATAACACATTTATAAATAGAGACATGAGTAAATTTATTGTATGGCAATGATCTCATTACAATTTAATGCCCGCGAGTCGCGAGTCGCAAGTCGCACGTTGCGAGTTGTGAGTTGTGAGTTGCATGTGGAAACTGCGGCAATTGTGTTGTGCGCAAAAAAATTTAAATTAATTTCATTTAAAAACCACTTAGGCCCACCCCCAAGTGGCACACAAGTACCACGAGTCGACGAGTCGACTTGGCGCTGCAGCTCGACTTGAGCTCTTGAAGTGACAAAGTGCGGCATGGGCCAACTTGTTAGCATATGTTAATTAAAGCGGGCGAAGCGAACAGATTCGAGGCTCAGACACAGACACAGAGACAGCCGCAGATGCAGATGGAGATGGAGACCCGTTGCCTGCTGCCAACTGACTTATGGGTGACTTATGGGCCCGGGTCTTGGCAGCCAGTTGGCCATATAACTTCATTTTTGTGCCCAGTGCACAGCAGTTGATGTCAATGCAAATGCCAATAGCAATTCACACATACGCGAACGAGAGCTCGTATCTTGCAGATACAATTCGATTTGCGCCCAATTTCAACGCCTCAACACTGCGCGCGAGTGACTCACTGACTGCCTGCTACACATGTATCTCAATCGCTGTATCTCAATCTCTAGCTAGCTATGTATCTGTTTAGCTGCTAACCGATTTTCTATAATAATTTTTCAATATTGCTGGCTGCGTTGGCGCTCGAACTGAAACTGATTTGTAATGCATAATATCTGAACTCCTATTGATTTATTTCCATGCATAATTTGCCCATAAACATTGTGGGTGAACTGTCAGCAACTGTGCGCGATGATCGGTGCACTGTGAGAAAATCGGAGGCTAATAAACCAATCAAGATATCCCACCGCGATGCCTCTGATATCTGCCAGTGTCCAAGTGTATCTGGGGGCATTCATCTGGGTATCAGTTGTTGATATGTTGGTGCGTTAATTGGCTCTTTGCGTGTGGCGTTAGATTCTGTCGAATTTGGAGCAGGAAGCGACCGAAAAAATGAAATTAGAAGTATTTTTCGTTAATTTCGTTGTTGTTTCTATTCCCATAGCGCATGGGAATGGCTACCGTTAGTCGCGTCGGGGGAGGGGGTGGGGAAGGGGCAGCGAGAGGAAAGCCAACTGTAACAAGTTGTGGCCCAGTCGTAATTTGGCTCACCTTTTTGGCCAAAAAGGCCTGCTTAAAGGCAAGGAGCCAGCTACTCTACTACTTACTACCGTGGGAGCTATTTAGCTGCTTCTCTGTCTGTCCGTCTCTCGCTCTGTCGCTCTGTGTTGTGTGCTTTGCTTCCGTTGCTACAATTTCGTTGTGGTTGGCGTGACCACCGAGTGGATCCAATTCCAATTGCAATACCCACTCCAACTACATACAATTCCGACTCCAGCTTCGAGTCGCCGACCACGGCGAGTGTCGATGGCGATGTCGACACTCTGTGGGCCTCGCTAAATATCCCCCCTGGTCTTCTTTTTTTTCGTTTTTGGCCTGAAAAACGCGATGGCGATAACAATTTTGCGCCCATGGCGTTGACGTTTTGCACTTATTTATACCAAGGTCTGTTAACTGGGCTCACTCGCTCTCCCTCTCTCTCTCTCTTTCTTTCTCTGCCTGCGACTCTGATTCGAATCTCTGACTGGAGCTGGATCTGCAGAATTATGGCTGTCATCAGCCGTGCAGTTGACATAAACACTCAGTGGCCGCAGGGGGTCGACTTGCCAGTTGCCCATTGCCCAGTTGATCAGTTGCCCAAGTCCCAGGTTGCTTGTTACCAGTCGCCCATTGCCCATTGCCCATTGCTTGTTACCAGTTGCCTTTTGCCTGTTCAGAGCTGCCTGATTGTCAGAAGAGCCTTTTGTTCATCATCATCATCATCATCCTCTGTGGGACATTTGCATGCCCTGCACGCAGCTCTGAACCTATGAAGCGCTGAGACCTGTGCTCGCCTTCGATACACTTACCTAAGGGTAGCATTATTCACCCAGCAAGTGTGAAGCATCTAAAATAAGCAAAGTTAACAGAAGGGAAGTTATGGCGAATGGAACTTAGTCGTATTATGATCAATCTATACCTATTAAACATATCGATCAAAGACCAAAGTGACGCTGAAAATTAAACCTAATTCTAAAGCAATACAATTATTATTTATTATAATAATATCTTGAATATTGTTAACATTTCTTTCGAACGAAAAAATTATAATTGATTCACAGAAAAGCGACTGAAGTTAAAAATTAAATTCAGGTTACTTGAACATTTCTGTAAGTTAAAACAATGAACTGATCAAAGTTGTATTTATATGTTTTCTCCTTAATTAAATGGCAGTAAAAGAGTATTAAGTATTCGATAGCTGAGCAATAAGTTGGGCAGGCGTGTTTTTGTTTTAGACTTTTTATTGTATATCAGCGCACAACTAAATATAAAATATGCTTTTAATCACATTTCCGCTGTGCAATGTGGCTGTTGCTGTTTGTTGTAATCGTTGTTGTTGCCGCAACACAACAAATAATTCCACACGAAACTAAAGTAAATCATTTGGAAATTTATGGGCCAGCACACCAAAATGATGAACGAACGAGCAAACGCACGTCTTATCCATAGTAGTAGCCATATAGTAGTAGACCGCTTAGAGCGCAGATCGCTGGCGGTGGGGAGCGGCAGAGGGGCGGTCTCTGTGGGGCGAACTGATTAATATGCGCGCCACATTTGTTTTATAAAATCCATAATTGGTTCTACTGTACTTACGCACTGTGTGTGCGCCCCGAACGTGTTGTTGTTGTTGCTGTTGTTGTGGTTTCTGTATTATGATACACAAACAATCGAGACACTTATGGTCAACACTTTAGAGCCAGATTTGGGCCGCTGTCCAAAGCCAAAACATCAAGTGGCTCACAAGAGCCAATGACCCAACTGCCGATCAGTCGAAGTCGCTATTGAAGTCGTCGCAGTGGAAGCCTCATTCGCGCCCCTATTTGCTTAGGTCGCCAAAAATGGGTCTGGCATACGCATAAATATCAAAGAAAGACATATGATTTCTGACTACTCGCGTATGTATATATACAAATATATATAGATATACTTTTATCAATATATCCGACTCTGTTGCTCGCTCATTTGTGGCTCATTTTTATTTGCGCTACGTGCTTCGATTGCTCGATGAGGCGTCCGTCGTCTCTTCGATTCGGATTCGGCATATGGCTCGACTATATACGCGTATTGGGCATATGGCTTGAGTGTGAGTGTACGGGATGCACGATTGCGAAACCTTTTCGTCAATTGTCGATTGTACATTTTGGTTATTGGTACAATTATGAGGTTTAATAGACGCCGTTATTGTTGTAAATCAAAGCACATTGTGACACTTATGACAACTAAAGTAGCTCACATAACCGTATTTATAAGATTCGTATTCGTCTTCGACTCCGCTTTCGTATTCGTATTCATATTCGTACTCGCATTTGTCTGCGCATGCGTCGTATTGATGAATCGCTCAATCGTTTGCTCTTTATGGTAATGAAATCGATAGCTCGACTTACTTGCGTCTTATGATAATGCCACAATTCGCCTGGAAACGTATGAGAATGCAGGTCACTCGCAGCTCGATTATCTCGAGAATGCCATAAACTGCTTTGCGAAATGTCACAGGAAGTAAACCAAGAGGAAGAGACACAAAGGAGAGAAACTGACTACAGAAGAAAGGAGATGGAGTGAGAGAATTCTTTCAAAAGTTTCCTCCTTCACCTTCGGAGCAATTGTTAATGATGAGACTTTTGAAAATTAACAGAAAATCTGTGTTACAAATATGAATTCAATTTATTACTGACAATTAAAAACTTACAACACAGACTAAATGAATACAACAAATGCTAAAGATAATTGGGGGAATATTTTGTATAATTCGTATAAAGCGTTTTAGATTGATAATTCTAGCTAAGCATAGCGTAGATAAGGTGTATAGAGCACTAAATCGATTGTGATACATACAAATTGAACTTTTCGAGAAAATTGTCAGCCTCATCTATTTATAGATCGTCTCATCTTCACCCCTATGTCTCGAGTAACATCTGTGACAGCTTCTTCGCCCAACACTGGTTTCCTTTGACCATATTCCGACTAATGCTCTCCCACACACATTTGCTGAGCGATGCCCAAAATTGTGTTCGCCAATTAATCACAACTGGCGCTTGGCAAAAGCGAATCTATTGAATGCCGCACGATACAAGTTTCATCCATCACGAAGACATTTGTCAAAGGTCGCTCGCAAAAGGGCCACACAAAGAGATGAGGGAAACAGGGCGAAAGAGAACTGCAAATTGCAGGTTGCCGATTGTCGATTCCCGATTGCAGTGTTACCTACAGGTCGGGGCATAATTGATGTCTTACTTGTGCTACAATTTTCAATTTGAAGTTGAGCGTGCGAATTCGGAACCCTAATTATAGGATGAGTTCAGTTCGATTGCAGCTCTCTTTTTACGTGTGTATTTCCGCCGGAATTAAACGTATCTTTTAGTCGTTTCTGCTTTTGGCACTTGCCGCCGGCGTCGCATCGGTCACGTCACATCACATTAAATACGATAATCCTCTTTTATGAAAGTAGCAGGTATTCCGTAGTGGGAACGTGGGCGTCAACGGAAGTAACTGTTGAGGGGCCACCTAGGCAGCTTAGGACGGTATTATCTGCAGTTTGTGGGTTTCTTTCAATTGCCCAAAAAAGTGACTGCTCGTAATTGATACATTGAGCCCTAATGAAGTTATTATAGATCACTTGCCACTGGATTATGATTAGACGCCTGCCCTTTGCCCCGCACTCAGTTGGATTACGAAAAGACGGCCGATTAGTTTGGCAGCGAATGGCGAGCATTGAGTATCGAGTATCTAGTACTTGGTAGCGACTACTGAATCACGATTAAGCAGTTGCTGCATCCATTTACATGCAAGCACATTCAATGGCAAGGAATTCCAGTAGCAAATTGTTGCGTGCGGGCCACATTTGCGGCAACCGTTGCAGATACAATATCTCGCTGCCAACAACTGAGATACAAAACAGCAACAGCAACAGCAACTGCACCTGACATGTGGCGCGCGGGGGAGCCCGGGCATCAATTGTCCACGACGTCGTCGCCGACGTCGCTTTTGGAAAATTTGCGCAAATACTCAAATTAAATTCCAATTCATTGAGGGGCACACACAACGTTCGTCGCAGCAAAAGAAAAAGTTGCATGCTTTGAGAATCGCATAGGAAGGCGACCATTGCTGTGACTGTTGCTGTTGCTTTTGCTGTTGATGCTGCTTACAATGCGCCATGCTCAGCATTAACATAAAACAAATTATTCCAACGTGACTTAGCCATAAATGAATGGGCCTCAACAAGTCTACAACTTGCTTTGGATTGGTTTCCTTCCCTCAGTCGCCATCGACATTTAGAATTTTCAGCCAACAAATGAGGCCCTAGGCCTAGTTTCCAGAACCACTTACTACCCGTACTATCATGTTGGGCAGCTCATAGCCAATCATCTCTATATACCCTCGCAATCATTTAAAAGACCACAGAAAACTATAATTAAACTTGATCAAATCTAAATTGCAGGTTTCAAGTTTTAGCACTTTATTAATTATGCAAACGCAATAATTGCAAACAAGTTGCATTGGTATATGTTTTGATATTTTTATATATACACAAAATAATATTAGAAGTGTGTGAAAAGCTAAATAAAGACATCAATTTAAATGTAATACAATGAAATGGCTTAACAGAAATTAATCATTACAAATTTATCCGTAAGATATTTATAAAATTTCTCATATTATTTGGGCATGAGCAGGAATAACTTTTAATATAATAAATTAAATATACCAAGTAAAATATTTCATTGGAACACTCCAGAACTATTAGTATTTAGATTACTGAGCGCTAATTTGTTTAATGAGCAATAAGTTGGAATACAAATAGAGAGCATTGCAGTTTCGTTAATGGTTGGCGTCAGAAATTTCCTTGTTTAATAACTGCAGTCATGTTATATCACCTTATGACATGACATCACAACAGAGGCAAACTGCCAACTGCCAACTGCCAACTTGCAACTGCCAACTGGTAACTGGTAACTGGCAACTGGCAACTGAGAACGCAGCCTGGAACTGAGACTGCGATTCGGACTCGGACTTGCGACTGGCGACTGAAACTGCGGCACGTACGTCACGATATGAGAAAAAAAATCAATCGAGTGGCACACAAAGTACAGAAAAGAAAAAGAACAAAATAGTGGAAATATGTGCATTAAATGTGCATTGGCATTAATCGATGATGCCGAACGATCAACGGAGTTGGGAGTAAATGTTCCATGCTCAATGCCCGTTTAACTGTTAGCCGCACAATATCGGTCATGTTCCAGTTGCTGAGGCTGTGGCTGTGGCTGTGGCTGAGGCTGGTTAAACCACCTCTGACTCGGCGGGTGCGCACCACCGTCGTCAACAGGGTACGTGCAAGGCACCACACAACAACGGCGAACACAACAAACAATGTTAAATAATTTATAAATTTATTTGTCATGAATTGTGAACTTCACGTATTCCGCTCAAACCTCTGGACGGCAGTGCTGACTCCGCAGGTACAGGACGACTTGGACGCCAAACGAGTCGACACAGTTGCATGGCATTAGCATGCACAATTAGCCCTCGAGAGGTTGTGGCCAAGACAAAGGCAAAGGCAAAGGCGGAGGCGGAGGCGGAGGCGAGGAGGCAATTGTCGTGATCTAACTGCACATTTATGAGCCACATTTGCGCAAATAAATCAATAGCAGGCTACTGTTATTCTTTCATCAGTTGAGCAAACAGGACCGGACAGGACTAAATACGCAGGTGCTAAATTGCTGTCTCATTTAAGTGAGGCTGCAAGCGGCGCGGCGCGGCACGGCGGGCGGGGGCAGCTTCGATTGTGATTGCAGCGGAGTGTTGTGTGGTCTGTGGTTTGTCTATAACGAAATCAAAGGCTTCACTCGGGCCGCCACACAGTGCCGAGCCGTAGAGTGCAAACAACCGACAACCGACAAGCGGCAAGCGGCAAGCGGCGAAACCGACAACCAACAGCCAACAATCGACAACAGAGAGGCAACAACAAGTACAGCAGGAACTGTAGATTGCCGGCGATCGGCGGCTTGTTGTCCTAATAATTGTGTAAACAACAATGACGCGTATGCTCCTCTAAACTGCACAACACCTTCGTTTACTCTTTGCCTCGGCAGCTCTTCGCTTTTCGGTCTTTAAGCAGAGTAGGCAAACAGAGTAGTCTTCGCTGTACGCCACAGCGCTGGAGCGGCATGCTTTTAACTTGGCCAAGAGGCATGCCAGGGCCGGTCCACTCGTTGTCTAGAACAAAATGCATTTGTCTGGCATTTAGAGTTTGGCTAATTTCCGCGCCGTGCCGCGCAGCTGCCTCGGCATCTCTTTGGGCCACTTTTGTGGCCTCTTTGGGCCACTTTGGGAAAGCAGCTTACTTCTTGAGCAATTCAAATACATAGTAATAACAATAATAACAAATACTAATGGTGAACAAATACGACTGCTCAGAGTACGGCCGTAATCCTCAACGGGGATCATTAAAAGTGTTTGGTCATTCGCACCGCACTCTTCTCCCTCTCCCCGTCCCATTCAGACAAGTGTTTCAGTTGCAGTTGCAGTTGCAGATGCTGCTGCTGCTGATATAACTGTCCGCAATGCAAATCTTCTGAATATCTTCCCTTCCTAAAGCGTCAATGCGACACGCCCTGATGTCATTGTTAGCACGTTGACCATTGGCAATTAACATGATTCAATGATTAAGTTATTACGTTCGATACTTCCGTCTGTTAGTTCAATAGAATTACTAATCATACCTTCCTCCCAGTGTTATCTGATCTTGTTGGACATTGATTCTCACGGATTGGGTGAAAAACCACAACAATTTTAATAGAGTTTTATGCAAACAATGCATTTAACAATTGATGAGTACAAGTGCTTTTATTGGAAGCCGGAATAATCAATTGGAATGTTGATGACTTCAACTCAAGCAAACGGCAACCAATTACTAGTGATCGATTTCTGAAAATCCACTTGGTTACAACAAAAACTCCCAACTCCATGTTGAGTAATCGAAACGGAACTAATAACTAGTTCCGCAAATGCTGAATAATTTGCTAATGATCTCAAATTACGGGAATCTTCAGGGTTTATTTATTATAGTAAAGTTTTAAATCCTCAACTTCCTTTAATTTCAATTATTTATGTGTAATTATAACCAAAAATACATATGATAAGTTGACAGAAGTTTGTACAGAATTTAAATTCATTTCCGCCTGTCAACGAAGACAAATAAATAATAAATTTTACAACTGTTATGACTGCAGATCGATGATCGCGCCTATAACCTGCCGTAGAACTCTCTCCAAGCTCTGAAAAATAAATAAATCGAGAGGCATAAAAACATAATTTCCGCCTCGCAGCAAAACGGAATAAACTTAAAACTTTTACAACTTCTGCCAGCTTTCTATGGTGTTTTTTGCTTCTTGAAGTTTATCGGTTGGAATAGTCAAGTTGAGCTTAACACGCACTCGCATAAATCTATCACTTGCCAATGCCTCGTAACTTAATTCAAAAGCCATAAAACGTATCAAACTTTGATTGGAAAAAATACAAAATGGTTGACTCGCGATTGGAGCTGATGAACATTAAATGTTGCGTATGTTTTCGATGCAAGGCGCAATTTCCTGTCGTAAATATTGAAAATTGTGGGCCAAAGCCAAGCCCAGCTTGAAGTCGAGACTGCGACCGAGACGTTACCAATAACCTAATAGCTTCATTACCACTTCATAAAGTCACGTTATTGTTACGCTCTTTTCATTGATCGCATTTGACGTGCCATCGATGTCGATGTCGAATTTCTTGTCATCGATTTATCGATTGCCCGATTGCGGTTCACGAAAACTTTAACTGACAGTTCCATAATTGAGTCGTTGTCTTGCAACTTTAAGACATATCATTTATGGCCTTTTCGGTTATTATGCAAAACTTGTTCGTGTTCTTGCGGTCAATGCAAGTCAGTCATCAAGTTATTGAACTCACCGACCGACCACAGCTAAAGCCACAGCCAAAAGAACCCCAACTAATCGAGCAATCGAACAGGTCCCAAAAGGTTCGACATGTGTCAGAAGAAAGCTTTTTTTTTTCTTGATTTTGGCGGCGGCATTACAAAAAGACGAAGCAAACTATGGGCTGATGTAACTGTAAAAAAAGGCGACTTGTTGTTAATGAAAATATTGTTTTTAAATCGAATGAAATAAAATGAAAATAAATAAAAACGCTGTCTGTTTATGCAAATGCCGAGTTCTTTTTGCCTGTCAATTAAATGCACATTTCGTATGGCCGCCATGCACTTTGCCGCCCCGAAATCAAATTAATATGCAAGCAAGAGCTATCCCCATCGATTCCCATTGACCATCGCCCAAAAGTCTAAAGCCCGCTGCCCGCCGTCCGCCGACCGCAGCCCACTGACCATAACCCAGAGGGCTTTGTGCACAGGAAATGAAGCATAAAAATGCATGTAGAAATATTTAACATTTGATTATTGTAATTATATGCACAGAGCGCACTTCGCTTACATCGATTTTAATAGTCGAGTGTATCTAAATCCGAATACGAGTACGCCCCCAGAGTACGAGTACGAGTACGAGTACGAACACAAATGTGCTTGCGAGTTGGAGTACGAGTGTGAGCATTCGATTTTTGGGGCACAGGGCGTGTAGAGGCCACAGCTCGACTTATTTCCCACATTAAGACAACAGTAACGCAAACGATTCGCAAGGCAACGTTTTGTGTTTCAAACTCAATGACACGACTGGCCATATAGAAAGCTGATCGAACTGGCAATACGCTGTACTCGATCAGCCACGGATCGTTGTGCTAGAAATAGAAATTGAAGCAAAGTTTCACTTTGGAGACAAGAATCAATATGAAGGTTGAGCAAATCAGTTGTTAGCTCAATAAAATAGAATGAAGTGAAAATGTTCTTCGTTGAATATATTCCAAGAACTCTGCTATGGAGTAGGTTATTAATTGCCACAACATTTGCACACTTGCCAAACATAATTCAACTTCTAAGAGTGCCAAGAGCAGTCTGCCAATCAATATACCTCATGTCAAGCCCATATTCGACCTATTCAATTGATATGGCACTTTGCATAGCATCTTTAATCACGTTTTTATTGTTTGTTGCACAAATGAAAACGAAAATTCCCGCCAAGGCATTACCACCAAAGCCGCAGAGACACGGGCACTGAGACAGACCATGCCAGGCAATTATAGCCATTGACCAAGTTGTCTTGATTGGCCTTACATAGCTCCGAATTATTGTTGTTGTTGTTGTTGTTGTTGCTGCTAGTGCAGATTGCTTGTGTTATTTGGTGGGTGGTGTAAAAGAGCTGAATAATGATTAAAAGCTGACTTGAGGTCGTCGCGAATGGCATCAATGATGATGGATGGATCATGGGAAATAATTCACATGCGCAACCCGAGGACCACACAGCCTACAGACTACAGAAAAGAAATCTGCGCTTGGACAGACTAAAAAGCTTTTCACGCCAGCGCTAATTGGAACGGTCAACAACGGCCAGGTTACCAATCCGACATAATTAAAATGCAATCGCTGGCTAGCCCGAAAGGAAAACAATGGGGGGAAAAGCAAATGGAAGCCATTTAAGTAAGTCTCTGAGCACATTCGATACGCTTGTTGCGCGCTTTTATCGATGAATTGTCTAAATGATCACACACAACGCAGCAGACAATACAGCGCACACACTGCGCACAACACAACAATTGACACTAACAACAAAAATTATCAACAACTGATTGCCTAAGCAAACAGGCCGCACAACAGCCCGTGGAGCTGGCAGAGACCCAAACATCCCAAAAGGCATACTTAACACTTTTTGGAGCCCAACAAACAAGCCCAGCCAAGTCAGCGACCAGAAGGGAGGCGGCAGCCAGACACAAGACGCACGAGGGGGCGGGGGTCACACATATTGGCATTTGTTTCAGCAACGCACGAGTTGAGCGGTGCCCAACAAGAGATTGCGCATTGATTTAAATTAACTTTTTTTCGGGTGCTAATTGCTAGCGACAACACGTAACCCTCACTCCATGCCACATGCCCCTTCCGCTTGCGCTGGTCTAGCAATTGCAGTTGCTACAATCGGTTTTGAACTGATTTAGCATAAGTTAAGCGGGGAATTCGTTGACATTTCGAAGGCGATGCGAGAGACAAAAGACTTAGGCAACAAACTTGCGTAGAACTCATATTTTATTTAGCAGCCACAAACAACTGATTGCCGCTTGTTAAAACCAGCTACCAAAAAGCATTAATAAATATATAAACTTGGCTATATGCAATCAATTAACTGAAATTCTTTATCGCAGCGGGTGGTCGACATTCTGCGCCTCGTTAGGCGTTCGAAGTGTTCGCGAAAAATATATAAATGCAAAGGCAGCGGCAGCAATTTCGTTTTGACAAATAAAGTTATTAAACGCCACGGGATGGGCGCACAGTTTAAACAGACATAAGTCAGTAAAGTATCTACATATAAATTAATAAATGCTAAATTTATTTAGATTTCGATCGCTCGCGCGCGCAAAAAAAAACAATCCAAACGAAACGAAACGTATTTGCGATTGTACATACTCAGAATTCAAACATAGGTGTGAATTAGTCGTAATGACATCATTGAACTTTAACTTGCCAACTTGGAGAGTCGCCCCTCCATATAAGCATGTAAGTGTGTATCGGCGTGTGTGTGTGTGTGTGTACTCGTAATAACTGAAGCTTGACAGTAACACACCTTGTACAATAACAGCAACCAAACAATGGCTAATAACAACAATGGCTGGAAATAGTCTAATGTTTGTCGACTGCCAGTTACCTACTCCTTAACAGGCTCCCCAGCCACAGCAGCAGTTAATAAAGAAAAAACTTTTACTAGTTAATAAAATCTGTATACAGTTTGAATTGCCGTTTAAGTAACGAATAGAGATTATTATTATTTTTTAACAGTGGCAATACCCCATTTAATTGGCTCCCATCGACAGGGTATCTTTAAATAATGTGCAAATATTATTGTTACAATCGTTTTCAATCAGTCTAGCGGTGTATTAAAATGGAAATGGGTTCAATGTATAATTGCTTAACTATAGCCTAATGTCAAGACAAATTTCTATGAATTGGCAATCGATCTACATTGTAAATGAATAGATATTTTTGCGCTGATTGATTTAATGAGTAATTGAGCAATTTTTGCGCTGCTTCGAATTCCACGAAAACAGGTGTTAAGTGAGGATTCGCATTAAAAATACGAACAAAATTATAACGCTAAAAGTGATGTAATTTCCATCGAATTGTTTTGTTTTTAAACTATAGATTCGACTAATGAGTTCGCTATTGAATTTGTTACTAGGTGAGAACTAGTTCTAAATTGTCTGGAATTGAATAGAACAATGGCAGCGATAGATGCTACTGTCGACGAGGTTTTTGGTTTTTGGGAGAAGGGGGACAACGAACTAACTTAGAGATGCAACATTGCCGATCCTTTTATGATGGTAATCTGAGCAGATATCGAGATAATGTTAATATATTCAAGAGCATTGTCACACGATTTATGACAGCTCGAGGCAGTGCCACAGACTGTTACAATTAAAAGATAAACGGCCGCTTTGCATTGGAAACGCACCGCTAAATATACGGCATATATACGTAGGTATAGGGAGACAATAAAATCAGCGGAGGCAGGGGCCGATCGGGAAGAAATAATAAATAATAGGAGGTGAAAACCGGTTAAATGCATTTTGTGTAACAATGTGTCAACAAATAATACGAAAAGGTGTAGAAGGAAAATGTTAGGCATTAGGAAGGCTTGGCTCCCCCCATTGGGAGCCGACAACAAGACGAAGACAGAGACGGAGACGGAGACGCAGATAGAGATGGAGATGGAGAAGAAGTCATCCAGCTAAACATTTCAATTTTAATTAAGCATGATAAATGATTTCACTTGGACGCATAAATCTCTTTTACAGTCGCGATGAAACAATGAAGTTCTTTTGTTTAGCCAACGCGCTCCACGAAAATTTGTTCGTTTCGGAGCAGTTTTCTGTTGTCTTTTTTTCTGGGTTTCCCTCTCCCGCTCGCTCCTCCGCGTGCACACACTAGCGCCGTCTCAGTCCATCTCGAGGGGAGATAAGCAAGAGCCTTTAGCTGTGAAGAAAATTGATTTGAAATTAATGCAAGAATTTGTTATAGAAAAAATAACAAGCTCGCCTTTGAATCGCTCGAGAAAAAGCTGTTACGAGTCAATAAGCCAACGATTTGAATTGATATCGTTTAAAGAAATGCCATACAACAACCCCATTGGGACTTGGAGCGACACGATTTAATAAATATGCATGCCGCAAATGGACAAACCTGCTCGATCGCTTCGCCCAGAGATCTTGTCTCAATTGAAACAAAACAGCAAAAGGAAAACACACGCATCTTAAGCATATGCGACGTGTATATTATAGTAGTAGTCCATGGTAGTTTTGGGCATAGATTAACAAATGTTTATGGCACTTACCGATTGTTTTCATAGAGATAATTATGTCAGTGCCAGCCAGACACATAACGGATGCTACACGCTCGAACACCTGAAAATTGCCGATAAAAGATAGATTAATCCAAAGTAGAGCTGAGCTAAGCTGAAGCTTTGAAACGGTTTAAGCTAAACTAGTTTCCAAAACTCGGCACAGATTTCCAATTTGATATAGGCCGACCAAATTTAAGTGGTAAACGTTATGAAAAAATAATGGAACTAGTTAAAGCTTGAAATATTTTTTTAAAATTGAGCATTCAATTAAATAAGAATGATTGTTTCATTAAAGATTTCTAGTGTTGATTTTATTTTAATAATATTCTTATTTTCCTTTACGAAAATATATTTAAATTATTTAATCGTCTTATTTTAATTTGTTTTACAGTATATTTCATTTAATTTTCCTTTAGTTTTGCAGTATATTTAATTTACTTTTCCTTTAGTGCACTAAATTCAACATTTGCGACTTTCTACTACTCCAGATGCATTGTTGTTTTGCATTCCATTCAGAATTGAGCTCAAAATGTGCTTCATTGTAGAATAGTGGAAAATGGTTGTGAAGAAAGAATTGAACTAGTTAAAGGCTAAAATATTTGTTTCAAAGTGAGAATTCAATTCAATTAGAATGATTATTTTGTTTAAGTTTTCCAATATTGTTGTAATTTGAATAATATTCTTGTTGTTCCTTTTCAATGATATTTTGAACTTATTTAATATAATTTTTATTTGATTGAAAGTATATTTCATTTAATTTTCTTTTAGTGCACTAAATTCAACATTTGTTAAGTGACTTCCTGCTTCGGTTTCCCCTTCGGCTGCAATGCTACTTTGCTGTGCATACCGAATTGATCTCGAAATTTGCTTCATTGTAGAATAGCATACAAAGTGAAAAATTGTCTCTAAGTTGGGCTTAAGTCGAGCTCTTAAGAAGCCGATGGGGTTAACATTCCCGGGAGCTTATTATTTGTTGCTGTGCCGGCAGCAGTGGATGGCTGGTAATGGCACTTGGCCAAGATATTATGCCGTGATCTGGGTTCTGGTGAGCAGCCGTAAGTGCTAATAAATTGTAATACAAATACATTAAAACTAAAGACTAATTAAATGACTGTACTTAAGTGGCGAATGGTCTTGGCGGAGGGGACTTAATCGACCAGTTGGAGCTGGATTTGCACTTGGAGCTGGAGCTGGAGCTGAAGTTACTGAAGGAAATCTCGGTGTGTGTGCTCCGCTTTTTGCCACAGCCTCAGCCTCAGCTTCGGCTACGGCTTCGGTTCGGGCCTGGTCAGAAGTGAGCGGTGGCCTGGTAAGCCTTTTGTGGTCATTAATTCGCACTTAATATGCTTTTTATGGCACGGCCAGGTCCATTTGCAACGGTGCGAGGTTATGTGTGCAAAACAATTATTCCGCAATTAAACAGTTTGCACTTCGCAAAACGCAGCCAGAGCCGCATTGCGACAGCGACAGCGACGGACGGCTGAACGGCTGGACGGTGGGCAGCATACATATTAATGAAGTCGCTGCCTCAGCTGCTGCCTGCCTCGCGCTCCCTTGGGAAAGCCGAACAAATCACTTAAGCGGCAGCAGGCAGCAGGCAGCATGCGGCAGGCAGGCAAACTGGTAAATGGCGGCGACGAACAGGCATGTTGCAACATCGTCACCCCGAGGCAAATGACCACCAACCAACAAAATGCAGCGGCAACAATGCGTCGACTGCGTTTTTCTAGTTCGCGATATCAAAAGGGAGTGTTAAATATGTTGCAAGCTCACCGCGACGCACCTTCTCCCCTGCCCCCAGCCCGTCGTTCTAATTGCTGCCTCATATCTGGGCCTGAATCTGGCCTGGTTTGTTGCCTGGCCTTTAACGGCTGGTCATCATCGCTGGCCATCAGTCGCTTTGCCCCTCATGTGTGCAACTTAGCATTGTTTCTGCTTCGTTCTCTCCTGCTGCTGCTGCTTTGTTTCTTCTTTTTCATTTTGTCTTTTTTTTTGTGGCAATTATTCACTTAAAGCATCAGGCATCAAGTGTCATGCTGAGTTGCAAGCTCGAGAGCTTTGAGAGCATTAAACATGTCAGTTGAGCATATTAACAGCGGCCTCAACAACAACGCGGATACCCTGGAAAGTCGATTTGCATTTAGGAATAAGCCAGTTACATTTCAAGAAAGCCTAAACAAAAACAAATAATTTTTAGAAGACTTCAAGCTTAACAATATTATGAACAATAAAATGTATTTGATAAAGATTTTGTAGTTAGTTCCTATTGTAATTAATTGTATTTAGATAAATACTATAAATTTACGATATTGCATAGAATTCACATATTTTGTAAGTGGAAATATCGAATCGTTTCATTATTTAACTGATTTTTATTAAGCTCACTTCATTGCTATAGTTCTTAGTAGATTGACTTTTAGGTTTAGCTAGAGTTTGTTTTATTAGTTCGATTTTTTGTTTATTAATCTTTAGTCACTTTATGCGTTCTTTGGCAGTCGATCGACCCATCATCTGCAGCCTGGCGCTGCACTGTGTCAATGTCATTGGCCCATCGTTTGAGGCGTTTATGACAACGGCAAAGTTGAATTCAAATAAAAGGAAAACACAACACAAGAAACAAAAAGCAACGTGCAGGAAAATAGTGATGCTCTGTCGTTGTGGCCTGGCCTTTAATTCCGACAATTGTTCTATTAATAAAGCAATTCCAAAACGATTAAGAGCAACGGCAACAAAGTGACCATAACACCAGCTCCCCCCTCTCACTGTCCCCGTCTTGTTCCAGCCATCTCCCTCGCTCTGAGTGCCTGCTCGCCTGTCCGTCTGTCCGCCAGTCTGGCTGTGGTGGCTGATGGTTGATGGTTTCACTGGACATTTATAGCTGCCGCCAGTTGATGAGTGGTCACAAATGCGTGGCAGTTGCAGCAGCAGCAGCAGCTCTTCACTCTCAGTGCTGAACTTTTACGAGGGGGTTAGCTTTTGGGCCAAACAGTTATAAATCACAGCCAGGCTGCCGCTGCTGATGCTGCTGCTGCTGTTGTCGTTGCGGTGGCCAGCAGTTCACATGCCAGAAGGCGACGCTTTCCTTTTCTGACTTTGCGGCGCCATAAATTTAATTTGAAATTAATTTTTTTGCTGCTGCTGCTGCTGATGCTGATGCTGTTGAGGCTGATGGAGCGGCTAGCCACAGAGCGCGGTGCGCTCTATGTGCCACACTGTAGCACAAATGGCTGGGTCATCAAAATGCTAAGCTATGTAAATGATAAGCACAATGCACGAGCTGCAAACTTGCCCCTTCCGCCATGGCTTATTTTTGCACGCCAACTAAATATGGTAAGGCACGCATTTGTTGTAAAATGCAAAATTGAATATCGAGTGCAGGAGTTAACCTGCCCCAAAGCCGCAGCAACAGCAACAGCTCCGACTACAACTGCAGAGTTGGCTGCAACGCTGGCTGCTGCCTTGGGGCAACTGCTGCTGCTGCTGCTGCTTTTTTGGGGGGACTTTTGTAATTATGAGCAATGCACTCGATAAAAAATTGAAGTTTTCATTTCGCGAAAGTTGCTGCCACATTTGAATGGGCCAAAACGTTGCAGCAGCAGCGGCAGCGGCAGTCAACACAGCGGCGATGCCGAAAACCGAAACGAAAACATTTATTGTTCTGCCCGTTAAGGCAACGCGAGGAGAAAAACAAAAGGCTGCCCCGCACTGCCTGCAGCAGCAGCGCTGCCTCGTGCTACAAGAGCGCGCAGTTGCCAAAGGCGACCGCAAGGGCATGCGAACTAAATTTCGTACAATTATGAGACCGAAATGCAGACGGAGGACGAGTCTGAGAAGATGATGAAGCAACCGGGGACTGGCAACTGGCAACTGGCAACTGGCCGGGGCAATTGTGGCAAGTTGGGCAAACGGTAGCAGTGTAACCGCAACAATACAATCGAGCTGCATGTGGGAGGTCCTGCAACTGGCTGCGCAACCCCGTAATGACAACAACCGCAATGTTGCAGACCACCAGGCGAGTTGGCAACCAGGTTGCATGCAAATTTTGTCAACGTTGCAGCAGGCGACAAACTTACGAATTGCTCATGTCAATACAGAGAGCGGCGGTTGGGTGGTTGCCTTGCCTCGCTTCGTTTGTTGGTGCCACAGGAAATGGGCGCCACGATCATAATCTCTATGGGAAGCTACTGTTGGCAGTTGTTGTTGTTGTTGTTGCTGTTGTTGTCCCCGCTTCTGCTCTGGCTGTTGTTTTTATATGCTGATTGGCATTAATAATGGATTATCACGATCATGGCCAGCTCGGCGTTGGGGTGTATGGAAATATTGGGCAAACAGCTTTTTGCTTTCCTTAACAGTTGCTTTTTTCTGTCGCTCCTTCAGCGTTTTTTTCATATCGTGCGATCATCAAATAATGTGAACGTGTGATCAACGCTTCGCTCTGCGCTTTGGGCTGGGGTCTGCTGCTGCTTTTTTTTTTGTTTGGTTGGTTGGTCCCAGGTCTCGTGTGTTACACTAACTTATTTATGCGAAATATTTTGAAATCGTGTTTGCAGTGCAGCGTGCGCTCGGACGGACCGGACACTCTGCTCCCACTGGACAACAACCAGACGCTTCTCATACGTGGCCTGGGCTCTCTTTTTGGCCAGGGCCAACAGCGCATCGTCATCGTCTTCCTCTTCATTCGCTGGCAAGCAGCAAGCAGCAGCAGCGGCAGCGGCAGCGGCAGCACACAACGTGACCCTCTTTTTGCGCCTGTAGATCACGAATTATTCAGAATTTTTCTCCTTTTTTTGTGATTCGTTGCCCTTGCAGCATTGAGCGGGGTATTTGCAACGTGTGCTTCAGCTTGCCACGCATTCAAATTGAACAATTGAAGATTGTGGACATTTTAATAAATAGTTGCAAATAGAAACTCTGAATATTTATTTTACTTCCTTGTCTTAAAACATGTTTCGTCGTTGACGCGCAAAAATGCCATCAAAATGTAATATAAACAATTTAATTTGAAAACATTACACTTTAATATTAATAATCATAATAAATACCAGAAATGTTCATACTCATAATATAAGTCACTGTCGAGATCGCTATAAAAAAGACATTCTTAAAAATGTATTATCCGATTGAACTCATTTAATTGAATGCATTTTTAAACATTGAATTTAAGTATCTGACTGCCCATTTCAGATATATTTTAAAACAGTTTCTCATATATAAATCAGGTATTTATAAAACGCTGCGCTTATTAATTGAAAGCAGGAAATCAACACTTCAACTAAATGAATTCAATGAGTGACAATAACTGTCGCATTGTTTGTGCACAACAACAGTGAGTGCATAAAGCATTCGCATTGTAAATTCAGAATACTTTTTTTTGTTTTTGGCGAACGCGATTTCGATGTTGTTGTTGTTGCTGCTCTTGTTGGTGTTGAAGCTGCTTCTGCTTTGCTTTTGCATTTTAAGCGTTGCTTACAAAATGCTTTTGGCTTGTTATGAGTCATGTGAAAGCGCCAACAACAACAACAAAGAGAAGACTTCGAGTCAGAAGAGTCAAAGTCAGATCTCAAGTCAAAGAAGTCGAAGGCAAAAAGATTTGGCTAGCGAGCGAACCGAACGAACGAACGAGCGAGATTTCGGCTGATTGTGAAAATTATGTTTGCTCTGAGCGCGGAGCGGACACACGAGGACAACAACAGCAGCAAGGGGAGCGAGGGGGCACGAGGGGAGCGTGGGGAGCGTCAAGCGGCAGGTTCATGTGGCGGTGAAAGGCTACCATCATCAGCCTCGGTCGCAGCAGCAAAACAGCAACAGCAACAGCATCAGCATCAACATCAGCATCAGTATTCGCATTCGCATTCGCAGCATTTGAGGTCCGGAGAGCGAGGCCTAATCATCATTACCATTGTTATTAACATGATTATCTGCATTATGCGGCATGCCACATGCCCCAAGAGCAAGTTGAAAGTTCAAAGACGGCGTTTAAGCATGATTATGAATTGGGTCAATGTGCGGTCTCCCTCTCTCCATCTCCGACTCCGACTCCGTCCCCGTCTCCATCTTCATCTCCCTCAATTATGCCAAAACTTCGCCTGGGATGCGTTTTCGGGCCCAAATGGTTTCTGACTTTTACGTTGAGCTGCCAGCCAAATCAAATGAAAATGAGACATATCGCTGGAATTCAAGTCTGTCTCTGACTCCGCGGATTGACAGGTGACAGCAGACTCTCTCCTGTCTCTCGCACGCTGCGCGCTCTTCCTTTCTCTCTCGCGTTGTTTTTCGGCTTCTCTCTAGCTCACACTCTGGCTTTATATGGCCCGACGGCTGTCCGAATAGCAAAATCTCAGTGGAAACGTGTTTCGCTATTGATGCGGCTTATTATATGCAAATTTGAACCACGCAAACTACAAAACACAGCCAGCAAAACAAACCGCAGCGAATGTCTCCTTGGCCAGAGGACTGCGATCCGAGTGCTGCCCATAAAGAACAAATGTCAAGCAGGCGGTAGACAACAGTCACATGTTTCTAGCTCTAATACCCTGTACTTAAAACATGCTAGCAGTGCCGAAAGTAGTGTAAAAACTGATTCATTGAGTACGATTGAAATGAATAACAAGTCTCGAATAAGCAGCGACTAAAATTCTGACTGGCAGAAACAACCTAAAACGCATTATGTTGAGGCGTTTGATTGGAATGATAGCATTTACTTCTGTGAACTGAGGGTACAAAGACTTCATTCAAATTAAGTAAATTATTCAATCAATCGTAAACTTTGCTACTAATCAAAGTATTTTGCTGTAAACACTGCGTATCTTTGCCCTAAGAAAGTTAAGCTATTAGAACTGCTGATAGTAAATTACAATTCCATTTATAGACATAGAAATGAAGCCATCAGGTTAATGGATAACACTTATTGCTAAATCTAGTTTACATTTAAAGTTTTCACTGCAGAGTATCTCGATGTCTTGAGTCTCTCTGGTTCGCCTGCTGTCTTCGTTTCTAGCCTGCGTAAATTCACAAAATATTGACACCGCGTCGAGGGCAGCTTGACAGTGATCGAAATGTGTCTTGTCCACAGCAACAGCAACAACAATAGGGACTCCAGGCAGCGACTGCAACAGGGAGAGACAGAAGCTGTTGCCAATGCTTTTCCTATTCAGCAATTGCGGGCGGTTTGTTTGTGACGTTTGCTTAACAAGAAGAAAATTGCTGCAATTCTTTACAAGTTTGAGCGGCAGGCAGACGCATCAACAACTTCTGGTAGCCGGCTCTTTTCCCATGGCTGAAATCAGTTGGGCTGCGTCAGTCTTGGCCTGCTCTTGTTAGCCAGCTCGACTGTTTTGGCGACTTCAATGCGTTCGCCATGCGTTTGTCATGCCAAAAGTGTAGTAAATTGTGTGGCACTTAAGTCAACACATGCAGCATGCCACCGCAACTGTGCCTGTGGCCTGGCCCTGACTCCTGGCCGCTGACTGCTCACTGCTGACTGCTGACTGCTGACTGCTGACTGCTCTGTTCCAGCCAATTTGCATGTAGCCCCAGCCGCCTCAGCGACCAGGCGAGTGTGTAGTGTGCAAAAAAGATTTCTGCGCTCTATTTTGACTTTGATAGATGTCGTCGAGCTTATCCCGAGAAATGTGTGCTCTGCGCGTGTGTGTGTGTGTGCGTGTGTGTGTGTCCAGCTGGAAAAGGAGATGCGAACGCTGCGATTATTATGCTCATGGCGATCGTTCACCCGCATTTGGGTTTATGCGCTGCTCTGCAATCGTGATCTTGACGGCTGAGAAGTGCATCTCCTTAACATTTTCCAAAATACGGTCAACCAATCAAGGCAAGTCTTTAATCGTAGACCTACATAACTATTGTAATAAGTAATATACTCAAATTATAGGCAAGCTACTCAATATCCTACTAAGTAAAGTTAAAAGATACTAAATATAAGTAGAGATGGGGAAAAAACATCTTATGATTCACAGTACTCCACTAACAACTATTGCTTTTATTACTACTTAACTATTTCTTGACTTTCAAACCATATTTGTATAATATAAACATTGTGGGGAAAATTGAAATTGCTTTTCTACAGACAGCAAGAAGCTTCATTTACATCTTCTGTAAATTATCCACTTGATTAGCATATTTATTTAGTTTAGTATATTCATGTAACATTTTCTCTCAATTTCTCTTTCTATATCTCATTTGCTACACGGCCATTTCCTTATTTCTTACATTACTTCTGCAAATCGTAAATTGAATTTACTTATACCTAATTTTGCAACCTTTATTCCACTTCAGTTGCAGTATTAATAAACCTTCTTCATTTGCGAAATCAGAATGGAAATCCCTTTCCTTAGTCGGCCCACTCTTTCTCTTTCTATTTCAACCATCAGCCATCACGCATAAACGTGTAGTTGGGGAGCGCCTCTGACCTCTGGCTTGTGGCATTGTTGGGGCTCATTATGCTGGCGAAATGAATGCAAAGCGTCGGCATTAATGTCACATCGTTCACTGTGCAATTAAGTGGACTGCGTGCCACAGCTTTTTGAACTCGGTTCATGCCCAAGTTCTCTTGGCTATCAGCTAGTTTGGTGGCTGCCTTATCACGCTTGCCACACTCTCACTAGCTCTATTTCCACACTAGTGTGTGTGTGTGTGTTATAGCACACAAAATTTGCAATTATAATTTTGCGCCTCGGCTCGATTGTCGAGAGTCGCGGCGAGTCGAGTCGAGAGACTCTGTGGCGGTGTTTTTCCTTTTCCTTTGGCCGTGGCTCTTTCAGAGGCTGCCGCAGCGATTAAATCTCTTCTTAGTTTTGTTGTTATTCAGTTGCCTGTAGTTGCTGTTGTTGTGATGGCTGCGAGTCTGTGCCCCGGGTCCAGCCTGCTGCCAGCCTACAGAGCGTAGTTCAACAATTGAATTTTTTAAGCTTTCGGCTTAAGCCGTAGCATGTAGCATCAGTCCAGCCCCCCATTTGGGATCTCTCTAGTCCTTTGCATGTCTCCCAGAGCTCAGTTGCCGCCACAAGCGCAGCTAATTGGATTTCTCTCCTGGGAGAGCTCCGTCTGCCACAGTTCACTCCTTGTCCCCCTTTCCACCCCCCCCTCAACCAACTGACTGCGACTACGTAAAACATATCGATAATGTCTTGATCAGACAGCAGTCGCTGCTCGCTGCTCGCCGCTCGCAGTCGTCGTTCAAGTCGCAAGTCTCTCCAGACTGTGGCTAAATTGTAATAGTAAAGCACACGGCGAGAAATTCGCTTTCATTTTCCAGCTGCAGACGTCTCTAGGCGATTTCTAGTTTGCGGCTGGGCAATTTCTCTCAGTGCAGCGTGTTGTACTTGCATGTGTTGGCTGCAGATGAATGATTTCGCTGGCGAACGCGTGTAAAGCAGCAATTAATTTGTACTACATTGCATACAAAAGAGAGTGCGGCTCATGGAACTTGGCCAATTGTGATGGCCACGTTAACTGCACGTTGCCACCACCAACAAACTTGTGCGCCGTGCGTGAGCGTGCTTAATCCCAATTGAGTTGCAAGTCCGAGGCATATGCGAAATACACTATTTAGATGTAGCCAAATATATTTCGAAATATCTACAAATTGCGCTTTTAAACCAACATCTCTCAAGACATCGATATATAGTATTATTTAAACTGAAATCAATGATCAGTAAATTAAGTTTTTCTTCATTATATTAATTCATTACTCAATTGTTTCCTACTTGATAAATATATTACTTGTAGTTTGCACTCATTTCCACACAAAATTATAAAATAGAAGAATACACTAATTAGAAATTAATTTATATTTTTGTACTTATTTCAAAGAATATTTTAGACTAAAGGAAATTTATCTAACTGCTTTAAAAAGTTATACTACTATACAATATTATGATTCAATTTGATATCGGAGAGTGTAAGACAATTTAGTCTATGAATATAGTTTGGGTATATACTCGCTTGCATTAATATTTTCTAAACTATTTATGGACAAGTCAAAATATATATAACTATAAGTTTTGTGACAATTTATCAGTTACTCACATTCCATTCACTTTAGATATGTGAATTTGTTTGCAGTTCATTTTGGTGTTCGAAGACCCAGTTGCATCAGCACAGTGTACTCGCCTTGGGATGCGTGCCTGGTCGAGTGAGGCAGAAAGGTTACAAAGCAATTATAAGGCAGTGCGCAGGGGAATGCGCCGGGCTCGCCGCGCCAGTGTGTTATAATTCTCTTAGCATATGAGTGAGAGGCAGCGGCGAGCGAGAGTGGAAGTGGGGCCACCACCGATCTCGGACAGCATCTCTCATGTAACCGCGACACGACGACCTCTATGAATATTGAGTCGACCCAGACGGACAGGCGAAGAGCACAAGCGAAGCGAGAGAGAGAGAGAGAGAGAGAGAGAGAGAGTGCAGAGCAGACAAGAGGCGCAGGCGCTGCAGGAAAACGATGTGTAAGAGAGAGAGAGAGGGGGGCGAAGAGCGCTGGCACTGACCAAGTTTGGGTCTCAGACGTTGTTTTTGTAATCTACGCTATAATCATGCACTGAGCAAATTCGCATAGCCGCCCATTATTCCACCCACTTTTTGCCGTGTTCGTTGTTGCTTTTGTTTTTGTTTCTGTTTGGCTCGAGTGCAAAGCGAAGCATTCAATTTGTTGTTGCTGTTGCTGTTGTGGCTTTTGCTTTTATTGCAGCAAAATACACTTAATTTTGGCCTTTTTGCCGCAATTCATGCATTTCACATGGCCGCCACCCCGCGTCGCCCCGCGCCCAGTTTACCACACTCTTCTGCCGCCGTCGCTCTGGCGGATCAATCGATCGGCGGCTCAGCGTCTCAGCGCCGCGAGATGATCTACATTAAGAGAGAGATTTTTGTTTCAACGGCGTCCAGGGCGCATCCAACAGCAACAACAACAACAACAACAGCAACAACAACAGCAACAGCAACTGCAGCAATTCCAAGTCCGACCTTTTGCTGTAACCGCCGTCCCAGTGGGCGTGTCCTGGTTTAACTGTGCGCCTTCGCCTTCGCCGGGCCAGGCCATGGTACAGTTTTAAGTAATTGCATTATGTTTAAGTTTCTGCTCTTTTTGGAGCAGAGTTCGAAATCGCAGCTTACCTTGAAGTCGCTTGGAGTGGGAGGTTTTCGATGTTAAGACAAATCAGTGGGTTAAGCAAATAACATTAAATTCCACAACACATTTCGCAATCTGGGCAAGTTCCGATTGGCATTCAGGCCGAGCTTACTTAGCTCTTATAACCTCATATTATTAGGCACGATAATAAACTGCTTTAGCTTCTAAACACAGTAGCTATTTTTTTATCAATTTAATTTGCAGACTTGAACCACAAGCAAATGCTTCCAGTTACTAATTTTCTAGTCTTTACCCAAGTAAGCTATATTGTATTTTTTAGCAGAGAGTTTGATTTTATTTGGAATACAGAAATACAATGACTTGAACTAAGAGCAACTGCTTCAAGTTACAAATTTACTGGACTTGATTTTACTTGGAATAAATAAAAAATGTTAAAATATACACCGCATTGTTTAATCAACTAAATCAGCTAAATGAATCATGTTTGTATGCTAACTAAATGGAATTTTAACACCTTGTTCTGGAGAACTTGTCCCGAAATTAAGATCAATAGCCTATCATTTAAACGAAGCCACAAGCGATTGATAATCAAGTGGAGGGCAAATGTCCCATTGAGCCGCATAATCGAAATGCAGCTGATTAATCGGCTGAGAAACGGGCGGAGCTGCAGGCACGATTATTTTTATGATCAGACCCCCCACAAATCGTTGAGACTAATTAAAACGCATATTACGAATGCTATTAACATGACAGCGAACACAGCGCCATCGAGAACATGGCTATTAAAATCGAAAGAAAAACGAATCAAAATAAAACCGAAATGGCCAGAATTGGAATCAGAAAACTGGGCAACGATTCAAATCAATGTGCATATTTCGAGATCTTCTGTGGAAGTCCAAGAGCATGTTGAAGTTGAAGTTGATGTTGATGTTGAGGCTACTGCAAAATTGCTCGACCAGATATTTAATCCAATTAACAAAGAGACTGCGACTGCGACTGCGACTGCGAGTCGAGCTGAAAGAGAACTGAGAACATGAAAATTATCGAAATCAGTTAACCCACACAGTGGAGATATTGTCACTAATGAGTTATGAGGCGCAGACGGCATAAGAGCGAACCCATGTGGCACCAGAGCATCACAGCTGCCACAGACTGAATGCGGCTGCAGCAACCTGACTGACCGAGCTGAACATTTTAAACCATAACATTTTATTAACATAATAAAATCAAAATTATCAACAAAGTCGTCAATGTCGACGACGCAGCGTTCCAAGCTGCAGACGAAACTGAATCTGAAACTGAATCTGAATCTCAAAATGAGACAACTTTGGAGGTAACGAGCTGCAGCAACCGCAGCAGCAGCAGCAGCCAGAGTCCACTGATTGGCATCTCGTAGATACAAAAGACGGCGAGGCTGTGGCTGTTTGTGTATCTGCATCTGCATCTGTTGCTGTTGCTGTAGCTGGTGCTGGTGCTGTAACTGTGCAGCTAGTTCTAAGCTGAAGACGGAAAATTTGGAATTAAATTTCCTTGGGCTGGCGCTATAATATAATATAATATGTAGTAAATGGCCGCATTAATGTCTAAAGAGAAAACTTAACTGGCCCACACACTCATTGTCAGCCCAGCGCCGTTCAAACAATATCTTAGCATAGTTTAGAGTGTGGTCCGCGGCCAGATGGATGGACGGCGGACGGACGGGCACAGTCAGGTGGAGTCGCCGCATGTGGCGTCTGTGGCAACTCGTCTCTTTGGCTGGCACGAGAAATTATGATTTACAATAATGAAGCGTTATATTGTCAAGCGATAAGCATCTCGCAGACGATGGCAACTATCGTAAACCTGATGAGTTGTTATAGATTTTTAAACAGAGTTCAATAATCGACTCATCGCAGCTCGCGATGAGGTAAATTTCTGTTGAAATTAACGCCCCATAGTCGATCGCTCTCCCTCTCTCTGTCTCAGTCTCCGGCATTGCTCATAAATTTTATTATGAACTTCAACTGAACCAAGCTGAATCTGCAGCAGCGTATGTAAGTGTATTTCCTCTCCCGTTGAGAGCACACACACACACACAGACAGATCGATGCGATGCGATGCTCATAAACAACATGCAGAAATTACTTGTTTAAAATTTGTCACACCATTAGTAAAAAAATCGGCGGCGAAAGGACCTCGCTGTGTCGGAGAGTTCCCCACAATATCGAGAGCGAGAGACAGAGAGAGAGAGAGAGCGAGGAGACAAAACAGCAAAACAACAAGAACAGAAAAAACTACAACAACTGGGCAGCAATTCCAATTCCAGTTTCGACTTCAGTTCCAAACAGTGCCTTTTGCCTTGTTTGCTCTTGATTTTATCAACCGCAAAACATCTACTCAAGTGTCAGTGTCACTCGCACAGCGGGCGGGCGGCGACGGCCGACGACCGACGACCGACGTCCCACAACCGACAACCGACGTCCGACGACCGACGAACCACGAACGCCGAACGACGACGCAGATGAGACCCTGGACCATCCCAGGCGTTGAAAAATGAAGAACAGACGGACCAGACACTCCAGACGGAGTTCACAAAATAACCACACGACGAGAGCCAAACACAACTGGAGAGATGAAATATCCGAAGAATGCTTCAAATAGAATACTCTATATAAACGATATGATAGCAGAGAAATCGAGACTTATAAACTATTTGTTTAATATTATGTTTTACAATCGAACATTTCCACTTTACTATTTTATTTTTATTTATTTTCGAATGTTTTCTTTCCGTGTGAAACTTCAATTTCATTTGCTGATTCGCACTTTTTTAATGTTTTCAATATATGTATGATATATATTTATATTATAAAAGAGACGTTCGTAGAGTTTCTTTTCATGTGACTCTTTTTCTTTGATTATTAAAAGTACATTTAAATAAATTTCATTTGCTGATTTGCATTTTCAAAATGTTTTCAATAAATCAGGAAACATTTATATTATAAGACAGATTTTCGTAGGTTTTCTAGCTGTGTGAAACTTTTTACTTTGTTGAGTAGAAATGTTTTCAAAATTGAGGAAAATATTTATGGCTTAAGATGGATGGCACTGCAAACCAGTTGAAAGTGTTGATGCACTTCAAGGGTTAGAGTATTAAAATGCCAAAACGTTGCGCTCTGCGCTTTGCAGCAGCAGCTCAGCATCGAACTTTATCCATATAATGAAAACACCCTCAACTTAAGTGCATAATTTATAACGAACGAGGCAGCGAGACAATGAAAAGGTTGAAATACCAAACAGATCGAGCCTTGGACTTGGCCCGCGAATTGCTCTTGGACTTGCTGAATACACATATGAGAATATATAAGCATATATGCACATACATGCTCATGTGTGTGTGTGTGTGTGTGTGAGTCTGTGTTAATAAATTTCTTAATAAAACATGCAAATTCAAATGCATTTATCTAGATCAGCGGAAAGCGACAAAATTTTACGTTCATACCATTTATCAGAGCGATTCGCATAATTTTTTTTGGCACACGTCTCATCCGTATCCGTATCTGCATCTGTGGGTAGGGCAGCGAGCCTGTCAGAGACCCAGCGAGACCCCGATCGAGACCCAATTCGTTTGCCAAACTGACCACAAACCAGTTGAACTCAATAAATATTTTGACTCTTGACAAATGCGCGAAACAATGCCAACAATGTGAGCAACATTGTCACTGGAGAGGCCAGCCAGTTCCTTATGTCCTCGACGCGGCGCAGCAAGGGCAAGGACTGAGACTGAGACCGTGAACAGTTAAACCCGGTGGCCATTACCTAACCGCAGAATGCCATAAACATATCACAGAAATTAACACAAAAGCATACAGCAATTTGCTAAGGGGATGGGGCGGCAATTGCTATGAGTTCATCTCGAAGGAGGGCGAATCTCGGGGCAATTGAATGTCAAAACAGTTTTGCTGAAAACATGAGAAATTGCGCAATTGTGAGTTGCGAATTGTGCTGGGAACCAAATGGGCGGACAGGGGACAAAAATATGGGAGAGAAAGGAGAAAATTGAGAGGAGGAAGTCAAACAAACCAAATGTAGGCTGCACCTAGTCTTAAGAAGAAAATTCATGGAAGAAATACAGTCCATAAATTACAAATTGAGAACTGATATTTTGAAAATAAAAAACATCAGAGGCCTTGAGGGAGCACATAATCCAATTTTCGAGATATACTCTATTGTTTTTGGGGCAAGTTTTAGCTATGACTAAACGATCGTATCATAACATCTAAGATTAAAGTCAAATATTCGAAATGCGAGTGACCTTTTCTGAAGCATTTAACAAATACGCGTTGAATGCTTTAAATAAATGGAACTAAATAAATGAAGACTCGTAAATGAGTTTCGACTTCGACTTCGATATCGACGGACGTCCGTCGGATTGTCGCTGGCGGAGTCAGCGATTGAATTCAGCCTCTAAAAATGTGTAATCTTCACGGAGCATTGGGAATTATGTGGAGGCAATTATTAGTTGACACAAGCATAAAACGTTTATAACATTTCCGCATAAAGTTAACACCCGTAAAATATTATAAAATTGACAAACAAAAACACTGGCTGGCTTCGAAATTCGGCTCCATCGACCGACGACGACGACGACTGCATTTGCATATTTCGTATGACAAACGAACAGCTCCGCGGTAGGTCGCAGAGAGCTGGAGCTGGTACTGAATGGATGGATGGATGGATATCCAATGCGACTCTTCAAACACTGGCACACAAACAGACACACACACGGAGAGCGTGAACTGAAAAGCGTGTTAATTTTCACTGTGCATTTATTGTGGCCATATATCGAGGGGGGCGCAGATCGAGAGGGGAATAGGAAGCAAATCGAACGAACGTCTTATGTTAATGGGCGGTGCAGAGATGGGATGAGATGGGACGCCCCAAAGTTTCACCGTTGAAAACGTAGTGCTGTAAAGCTGTTAATTAAAACGAACGAAAATGTACCAAAAACAACACTGACGAAAACGAAAGAAGACCACACAACTGTATTTGATTCCCACCAAGCCAGTTTGTTGCCTATTTAAGTCTTTTGTCTTATGCATGCACTTGTCGCTCTGGCTGCCTTCGCCACTGTCCCCCCGCGCTGCACCTGCTGCGACTGCCAACCTGACTTGGGCGAAAATTTGAATAATTTTGCAAGCTGTACTCGTTTTATTGATTGATTCTCCAAGCACAAGCCACTCCTGCCCACCCCGGACATGGGAGCGACGACTAGTAATAGCTGTGACGAATAGCCGCAGATTGAATACGCTTGCCTGCCTGCCATTCTACTGAGCAGCTAAATAATAAAGCTAATTGAAAATAAATTACTTTTTTCTAGCAGATGAAGAACGGTTGAGAGGGAGACGCCATAAAAATACATTTAAATGTATTCAAGAGAAATCTTATAAAAGCAAGCTAAGTTTATGAATTCGCTAAAATTGTTCAATTATGTGTAACTAATACAATATCATACATTTCATGCAAAGAGCTAGTTAAATTAACATTAAATGTCTACATTTTAATGTAACAAAAATGTCAATCATTTTAACCAAGTTTTTTTGCCTAAGGATACTTGTCGAGGTGTTGCACGTATTGCGCGAAAATTGAGTTGCCCATTGGCCAGGGTATCGAGACAAGTATGCGGGAAGCTGAGGAGGAAAGAGGGAGGAAAAAGCTAAGCACGAAAAGCGAACAAGTCGAAGCAGGTTTGCATCATTTGTGGGTTATCAATCACACATAGAAATTTTTGAACATTAGATGAAGCGCGAGTTTGACTGACTACGCCTGGGCCGAATGTTAGTCATTAATTATGCGACGAGCAGACGCGAGTCGAGTTGACGAGCAGCGAGTCACAAATCGCAGCGCAGTCGCAGTCGCAGCCGCAGTCGCAGCTGGGACCAAGGCAGGCGTCATGAGCAGAGAAGCCCCACTCGGATCATCGTCAATATTGACAGGCGGCGAACGAACTGAACGAAACGGCATGAACATGTTCTTTAAACTTTAGCCTTGAGATGATGGCTGGCAGCAACAGCATCACAGTTTGCACATTTCGAATTAAGTATATTTATTTTGTGTGTGTGTTTTTTTTTTGGTTTTGTTGTTGGTTTTTGCTAAATAATTTCTATTTTTTGCAGCATTTTTTGGTGGATGCAGCAGCAGCGGTTGGGTCTAGAGAAGCAGGTCTTACCGGGTCCAAGACGCTGCTTTATTCTACTCGTATTCACATAATTGTTGCCAGTTGTTGTTGTCTGTTTATATTTAATTGCTAAAAACTATAATTCTGTCAAGTTTATTATGAAAATAATTATAATGCACGTTCTGCTTGCTGTTGTTGCTAGTTGCTAGTTGCTAGTTGCTGCCATTGTACTGCGAGACCTGAGGTTTATCTAAGTGCGCATATCTTAAGATTCTGTGCCTGAACAATGGTCGTGGCTTGGCTGATTTAGCGTTATAATTACCCCGCAGACGATTGTGCACAACAAAAACACCAAGCACAAACACACTCACAGCATACAGAAATTCTATGTAAAGTTTTGTAAAGAACTTGTCTATTGGGTCATTGGGTTAGTGTTAAGTCATTTTCATTGAAATTAACAAAAACAAACGACGAAAAAAACTCGTAAAAAAAAGAACAGAAAGTGAGTTTTCAGTTGACATACTTTAACAGCGCGCTAAGCATGAGTCAGGAAATTGATGGTGTCTTTGGATCAAGCAACAGCTCCACTCAACTCTGCTCATCACTTGCCCAGTTTCGGTTAACAGCTCAATAAGCCAAGCTATCAAAGGCCGCAGAACATGGAAATTGTTTGTGGAACGAAGCCAACTCTAATCTGCAGCTATAAATAAAGCTCAGATCTGATCAACAAAGTAATTTTGGGTGCTCCAGAACCAAAACACGTCTCATTAAAGCTAGATTTAGTTCGCCTTAGATATTTTCCAGTCGATAGCAGAACAGAATACAGCTAGAATTGCAGCTAAATTAGAGTTTTGTGGTCAGCCAAACTTGCGTAGAGTTAAAGTATGGAATTTTATGTTAATTTGGAGTATATGTTAGCTTTAAATAGAAAACAAATTTTGAATTTAAAATGTTCAAAGGTAAATGTTATTAATTGAATATAATATATTAAATGTTTTCTTTACCATTTATTGTTAAAATACTCTAATATAACAATATTACTACTATATTGAGATTTAAGCTTAATAATCTTATAGTTTCTCATTTTTACCCTTCCAGATTTCTCATTCCACATCTGACTTCCTCTTCCTCATTGCGCTCCCAGCTCCGTCTATTCGTTGACCCATTAGACATCCATATTTAGTACGAACTAAGCCCCATATCAAATAATTAACGCCTTTTTGCTTGGACAAGCGCTCTGATCAGTGGACCACAGGCTGTGCTATGATTTGTGTGTGTTGTGGTGTGGTGTGTGTGCGGCACACCTTGTGAGAGTGTTGCTTATAATTACAGCGAAACCGAGATGCAGCCATAAATCTCAACTCCCATGAAACGCGCAGCAAATTAACATTATTAAAATTTGGTTTCGACACATAAAACAAAAACAGAAACAATAACCACAAATACCAATATTTTGATTTGGACTAAACTGTGCTAAGTGAACAAGTCAACCTCCACTTTCCCCTCTCCCCTCTGCCCCCTTGCCGGCGTACTAAGAGCATGGAAAAGTTGCAGGGAAAAATAGGAGTTTGTGTGACTTTAGCTGGCAACGAAATCGATTTGGGGAAAATGCAGTTGGTTCGCTTTTGTGTAGTTTTATCGAGCTATAAAATCTACACTCTTTTGATGCCATTTGGCCGTTACTCAACAGCAATTTACGATTGATAATAAATCATTGCTGAGATCTGTACCAGGCCAAAGCAGTACCTGAGATCCTGATGCACTAATTCATTTTTTATTAACGCCCCGGGGCAAAATGTGGAAACACATGAAATGCACACACAGACAGCAGAAGAAACCCTCGAAGAAATCGAAAGAATATCATATATGGGTATTTATAATCAATAACAAGGCACAGTTGGAAATCAGGACACCAATAAAAAGTCGAGAGCACCACATTCTACGGCTGGGAATCGAGACTCATCTAAATAAAAATTTTAGTTTTATTTTTTGTTCAGGTCTTTTTCTGATGTTTATATGACAGCGATAACTGTGAGTCACAGACACAGAAACAGAGCGAGAGAGAGGAGTGAGAGAAGCATACAAAAGAACTGGGTCCTGCATTGTCTCTGGAGTTTCTTTTGGCCAGGCCCAGTTTGAGGTCTTGTTGCTTGAATGATAAATTGCCGTTCGACGCCAGACGCCAGCCAGTCAGCCAGTTCTAACAATTGTTATGATCTGTTTATGCCTCGAACCGAGCAGCTGAGTCCGCCCGCCAATTAAGAGGCAAACAGAGAGAGAGAGAGGGGGAGAGTAAACAGATTTGTAGGTACAGTCGCTACCGTTGCGATCGAAGTTCAATCAAAGTCCTTTCACACCTCTGGGCAGCTTATCGCACGCATCGATCGAGGAAGTGCGCAACTCAGCGATGTCCCGGATCCCGCATCAACCATAACAATCGTATTAATCGTGCTGATTGTAAATTAATGCAGTCGATTGCAGGGTTCGACACGATTCCTGTTAGTAACGCCGATTAGAATCAGCCAACTGCCTCACGCACAAAACACACACACACACACACGTAGACGAAGGACATTAATGTGTCAACATGTGCGATCAGTCTGCCGTGGTATAGAATAGAGTGGAACTCACACAGTAGTTGAAACAAATAATGTGCGGATGATGTCTAGTTCCTGGTACTCAGATGTGCCATACAAAGCCAGGCTGATAAAGATCGCCTCGTTTCATGCGAATGTCAACGGCGACCACAACAATGTGCGCATAATGAGCAGGAGGCCTGAGACAACAGCCAGAAGCTGGCAGGAGCAGCAAATCAGGAGCTGCGCGCCAGCAGGATATTGCAACTCCCTTGGGCACAATTCTCAAAGTCATAAACTACTCTTTTAGTTTTTCAATTTTTTAAAAGCAATTTTATAGTCTTTTTTCCGTGGCATGCCACATAAATCTTGCGGCAGGACATTTCATTATTTTATGGCGATATGCAAATAGACTTCTTCGCCCTGACCTTCAACCCCCAGGGAGCTGAAGTTGCCGCGCTGATTCTGAGACAATTCGACTGCGGTTGACCGCATTCTCAAAGGGTTGCACATGCAAAGGACTCCGGATGCCTTGGCTGCGCTGCTAACAACTTGATTAGAGCGCAACTTGGGGCACATTATTCTTGATTAAGTCACATTAATTATGATAATGATGACGACTGGCTCGAATCGCAGTCTGTCTTCTCTGGCCAGCAACAATAGCTGCCAGGGGAGGGCAATTGAAACGGGAACAGGATATTGTCGCAGGACAAAGCCAGCGACGTGTGCGCGTATAAAAAAACCGAATCTCAACTCAAGCCGCACATTCCATAGAGAACGAGAGTGTGTGGCCGTGATAAATGTCAATTTCCTGCTCAGCATTCGATGCGCCTGAAATGAACTGAAATAGTTTGATGATGACTTCATTGCTGGGATATCTGGATTATGCACGGAAGTTATCTAATAGCGGCTGACACTTCTAATCCTTTTATGGAATTAATCAAGTGTGGCCATGCCAGAGCAGCTGCGATCTCAGCAGATGCAATTGCAAACAGAAATACAACTAAAAAAAAAAAAGAAATGTGTGTATTTAGTTGGAGTTGAGCACTTCCTTGTGGGGGTCAATAGCCAGGCGAGCATGTTACAAATTGATTGATTAAACGCAATATAAAGATTATAAAATGAAGAGGAAAACGCATAAAATGCAATTTGAATTATTCAGCTCACATGATAAGCGAGACATTCATAAATTACCCATAAACCACAAGACCATAGCACAACCAAAAAACAAAGTTACAAAATTTATGGACATTCATTGATTGGTGCATGCATTTTATGCTTTATGTTGTGTCGTATGTGATTTCCGCTCGGGAACTGCGCTAGGTGGGCTGAGGCCATCAAAAAATACAACAACAACAACAGCAACAGCAAAGAAAGAAAACTAACTGAAAAAAATCAAGCTAGATATGCAGTCTGCATATTAAAACAATAGACAAAATGCCAGTGAGTTTTTCAGTCGCCCGACAGCTGCCGTGGATCCTTTCCAAATGACAAATGAGTAACAGATCGCAGTCGGCTGAGGGAATGAAGGCTGCGTCTTGTCACAACAACTGCAAAATTCTTGAGCCGAACAATTAGAAAACAGTTGGCAAATGTGCAACTACTTGAACTACCGTACTAGATTAATCATTAATCATGCAAAAAAAAGAAAGAAAACACTTAACGCTCAACTTAAATTAGGCAGCTTCCTTGGGTTCCCATTTGCAGATCGACATCGACATCTTCAGAGTGGCCAACAGAGTCGCACTCGCACTCGTTCTCATTCTATTGATTATATCACCGCAGTGTCATTAATTATGCCTTTGTTTTGGGCCCGGCCTGTCACTCTCATTGTGGCTCATTCGAGCGAAAGGAGACAAAATGTCGAGTGCAGTTTGTAGAACGGGTTAGCAGCCAGAGGTCTCTTCACGTCCCTCCACTCTACCGTTGGGCTTGTTGGGTCGATCGATGCTTATGAATTTCTAATGCTACTCGAACGCAGCGACAGCAGCACGAGTGTATTCATTAATCACACACAGTCAAAAGGTGTTTTGATTTTGGCATACGTTTTCAAGGCTACCTAACTAGGAGTCCAAAACAAACAATTGCCGCACAATCACACAGACTCGTGTGCGACATTGGACGAGGCGAGGCGGCCTCCGACTCTCTGGCTCGGAATCAGTGGCAACTTTACAACTTGCAACATGCAATTGCCACCGAAACTAGAACACGAATGAGAACTTTTTTCCAAGTCTATTATCTTGGGCTTTGTTTGGCCAAAAAGCCATAGGAATGGCCCGAAATGCAGCTAAGGTCGATTTTAATAGGGTTCGAGTCACTGAGGCATTGAACTTGTTTCGCTGGCAACACCTTGGTTCCATTTCGGCGCAATACACTCAAAGAATCGCCAATCCAGCAATAACAATCGACCATCTATTGTGCAGAAATATTTCAGAATATATTTCCTACTGAAAGAATTTATTTCCAACATTGGTTTTTGTAAATCCTTAAAAGACATAAATTTGTATATTAAATGTTGTTGTTATTGTACTTCAGAGCATCTCAACAATGAAAATTTCTTTTGTTATCCTTAAATATGTTAACTGATATATTATTTGTTGTTTTGAGATACTTCATTTCATTTCAGCATATTAAATATATTCACAATATACATCTAATTAATATTTCTTTTTTGCAATGTGATAATTCAAATACTCCATCACAAACATATTAGGGAATTTATTCATTTCGTGCAGTGTAGATTGAATTCAAAGTAGTCGTATAGCAACTGTTGTATTTTGCCAGAATGCTCTTGCAGTTTTTAAGGTTTTTCGCAGCGTGCAGGGAACTTGCACAAGCACATGCTATTAATTCTTCAACAGTTGCATTGTTATAAGACTTAACAGTCGGACAGACAATTGTTAACAAGACAGCGGCTTGGGGCTTAACGTTAAGACCAAGCAGCCCAAGCAGCGCAACAGCGCAACAAAATCGAAAGAGAGGCTGAAAAAAGTATCTCATAGTTACACGACGCACAAAATGCGTTAATTAACAGAAATATGCAGCGCCCACTTGGCAACTCTGGCCGGGCTGGCAGAGTTACGCCCCACAGCAGCATTCAATTTGTATATATACGTACGTACGTATGGTACGTATATATGGCATATGGCATACCCAATATGGTCCATAGACTATGGACTTCGACTTATTATTTACGATTTTTCGCATAAATTTACGCGAACGCTCGTAAAACTGCGTGAAATACGACATTTTGAGTTCTGTGAAAGTGTAACACGAACAGCTCCAGCTTCAGCTCCAGCTCCAGTGAGCTGGGATCGGTATTGCGATTGCCTGGACATTCCACGGAGAGCGGGGGCAGGGGCGCAGCAGGAGCTAACTCACCATGAACAATAAGGCAACATCTTTGTGATTTGTAGCTTTCAGCGTTAACTTGGCAACATTGTTGCTAATAGACGTTGCTAAGCTGCCCACAGAAACAAAACCAATTGCAACAACACCACAACAACAACAGCAACAAAAGCTCTCTAATTTCGTTGGGAGTTGGCTGGCGATGGGAAAAGCTTAGTCTCGCCTTGAACTTGACTTTGCTTTGGTAATTGATTAGCCACAAACGCGCAAACTTCTCCAGGAACTGTGAGAATATTCAAGGAACCAAGTTTCACTATAAATACTCGTATAACTGCTCGTTGAGAGCGTGTTATGCAAGAATCATTAGTATAAATCACTGCTTTGCGTAGCGTTAGTTTCGCTATTAAAAATGTTTTTCAATGTGAACCACAAAGCAAGCACATTTATATGATATTTTTATCATCCTCTCAAATAATACTCGAAATACTGTGATTTTCCTTGTACTCTACTCAATCTTATTGGTTTTTTTCAAATCTTTGGGACAATAGATGTTCTGAATTCTCTGTCTTCTTATCTTTTCATAAACTTTATAAATATGATAGAAAATATCTACTATATTACATACACAATATGAGAAGAAATTATAATTTAAATGTTCTTTGTACTCTAACCTCTCTTAAATTTTATTTTGCAAATCTTGGAATGCTATAATATTATAGTCGTAATAGTTGTTCTCAAAATTTGTCTGTCCTTTAATTTTCTACTTTCTTTTTTTTTGCAAAACTATTCTAAAACGTTAAGAATATGATAAGTATATATAATTTTACACGTTCCTTAAATAATCCTTTGGTAAATGACTCGTTAACTCGTTAACTCGTTTTCCTCTCGTTTTATTGCAAATCCATTCAAAAACTTGATGAGTACTACAAGAATATATAATTTTAGTGGCTCTTGAAATAATGCAGGATGTACCTTGATATACGAGTGTCTTTGCATTCTACTATCTCAAATTTGTTGCAAATCTTTTCATTTTGTGATCTCAATAGTTCTTCTTAAACTTTTCTTGCCCCTAATTCGCTTTAATCTCGTTTTTTGCAAATCTATTCAAAAACTTTATTGGTATTACAAGAATTGTACAAAGAAAAACTTAGTTTTACCATGCGTTGTTGTTGGTCTGTGCACTTGAGAGTTGGTTAGCTATAGATTAGTTTAGTTGAGCTTCAATCGTCTGCCAGGTCGCCGACCGTGGCGATCGTGGCGGGCGGCGCGGTTGCCGTGGCTGCGGTCACACTGTAGGGCAGACCGTGCTGCGTGGCCGAGGCCCAGCTGCGGCGGGGCAGAATGCGGCCGAAGTTGAAGTACTTCTGGCGCAGCTTGTCCTTGATCTCGTCCTCGTTCATGATGGCGCTCGCCTCCCGGAAGTTCAGGAAGATGCGCCCCTTCTCGTCGGTCTTGATGGGCAAGATTTCGGTGCACACGTTGCGCGCCTTCAGCAGGAAACCCTCCTCCGCCTCGGCCTCCTCGTGCTGCTGCTCGCCGGCCAGAAGGGTGGCGCCGTGTGGCGGACACAGCTGCTCCTCGGGCAGCACGACGACGGCGTCGAGGCGCGAGTCCATGGACTGCGAGCGCGGCGGCTTCGCAATGCTCACGTGGTTCTTCTTCTTGCGCAGGCAGAAGGGATCGCGATCGCTGGCCTTGACGTACTGGACGACGGGGCGATTGACGCCCCACTTGGGACGATCGTCCATCTTGTTGGCGTCCTTCTCCTTGCCCAGCTGCCGCTTGCTCTTCTCCTTTTCCTTGTCCTTGCTCTTCGCCTTGAACGTCGTCGTCGTCGTGGTCGTTGTCGTGGTCGTCGTCTCGTGATCCTTCTCCGCCGCCGCCGACTCCTTGGCGGGCTGCGTCTGCGTCTTGGACGTCTGTGTGGTGGTCGTCGTGGACACCTCGCGCTTCAGCAGCACCTTGTAGAAGTTGTCGTGGAACAAACACAGGTCGCAGTTCAGCGGCAGCTCCGTCTGCGTCTCCACATCCGCCTGCCTGCAGTTGCCCCCGTCGCAGCCGACGCCTCGCTGCTCGCTACTCTCGTTGCCGGCTGCGCGCAGCGGCGTCCTGAGCGGCATCAGCGCCAGCTTGTCCTGCTCGCTGACCGCCAGCGGCGGCGACGGCTGCACGTCCACCTCCAGCGAGTCGGGCGAGAAGCAGCCGCTGGCCGTCTCGAGCGCCGTGCGGCCCGAGCGCGCCGTGTGCAGCGGCTCCTCGTCGTCCTCCTCCTTCTCCGCCTGGTAGCCGTCCTCGGTGCAGATGGACGTGTCCGTGCGCTGCGTCATCGTGGCCTTCGAGTAACACTGCTCCGCATGGCCGCCAGTCGGGGGCGCCGCCGTCGCCGGTTGCTGCATGAAGTAGGTGGCGATCTGCAGATTGCCGATGGCGTTCTGCAGCCCGAAGATGTCGCTGGTCACTGGCAACGGAATCAGCGTGGCCGGCTGCATGAGCAGCGCCAGATTCTCCTTCTCCGGCGCCTTCTCGGCGGGCTGCTGGATGGGCTTCGTGACGGTGCGTCGCAGGTTGATGGGCGTGCCAATGAGCACCTTCTCCTCGGTGACCATCGTGGGTGCGGCTGCTGGTTGCGGCGGCGGCGCTGCACGCGGCGTGTGTGAGACGTCCTGCTGCTGCTCTGGCGCCTCAGCGTGCGCCTGCTGCGCGTTGTCGTCGTCGTCCCCCTCCTCTTCGACCTCCTCGACGGAGAGCACTTGCAGCGGCTCCACGGTCTGGCTGTGGTCGAGTGGCGGCACGCGCTTGAGGCGCTTCTTCTGCTTCTCGATTTTGGCGGCCACCTCGGCCTTGGCGATGGCGTCCAGCATGACCTGCTGCTTCTTCTGGTGCAGCTCCTCGCGCTCCTGCAGCTGGCGGCGCTCGAAGTCGAGCCGCTCCTGCTCCAGCTGCTTCTGGCGACGCATGCGCTGCTCCTCGAGCTGCTCCTCGTGCCGGTGCCGCTCCAGCTCCCACTTGCGTATCAGCTCGCGCTCGTGCAGCTGCTGCTTGATGGCGTTGTGGTACTCGGCCGCCTTGCGACGCTTGTCCATGCGCTCGGCCAGCGTGTAGGCGTCCAGCGGCGCGTTCTGGCCGCGCAGATACGTCGACGAGGACTGCACCGACTGCACGTCGTCCTCGCTGTCCTTCAGGTCGTGCATGCCCCGACTCAGCCACCCAGCCGGCGGCATTCCCACCACCTGCTGCTGCTGCTGTTGTGCCACTTGATGTTGCTGCTGCTGCTGCTGCTGCTGGGCGTTGTAGTTGGCCCAGCGGGCGCGCTCGCGCTCGTGCTGCTCGTGGACGAAGTAGTCGCCGTGCTCCGAGGTGTTGCTGATGTGCACCTGGTACGTGTTCGACGTGGACACGTCCCGGCTCAGACTCATGTTCGACGAACTCGGCGGCGCCGCCAAATAGCAACAGCTGCAACAACAACAACAACAACTGATATCAATTTGCTATTAAAGTGCTACTAGATTTACAGAGTGGATTCAAAAGTGCAATCAGGGTCGACAAACACCAATGAAAACGATGTCTTTAATAGTTCACATAAATACAAGTATAAATAAGAAGTTAACAAAAGCATCAGGCAATCAAAAAATATTTGTAATTTATATGAAATTCCTTTAAGAAGGAAACACAACTTGAAAATATTTTCTTGCTATCTATTTGCAAGACGAATAATCACAATTATTGAATTCAGCTTAAAGAACAAATGCAGATAATAATTATGCTTATTAAATTCCTTCATATAAATAATATGATATACTCGTAACTCATGTAAAGTAATAAAAGATAAATTTAACGTTAACTTTCAGTGTTCAGTATTGCCAATATTTATTACCATTGCTTACGAATTTACTTCAACTTCAAATGTGGAAACTAAACATATTTTTGCATGTTAAAGTTCAAAGTGCTGACTTGAAGCAAACATCTGCTAAACAATTGAAAATTTGAATATAAATTGATTTAGTTAAAGCAAGTGTTCAAATTAACATAAAGCATAAAATGTGAAAGTATTACAAACGCAGATAAGTATCAAGTTAGCATAAAACGCTTTAGGTGCAAAGTGTGCAGCAGCAGTTTCCAATTATCATGGACACTAAACTATGAACAAGCAACCGTTAAGAGGACATTAAATTTGTAAAAGTCAAATAAGTATAGTATAAGTCTTGAGTACATTGTTCAATACAAAACAACAGTTAAATTATTTATGTAACTGCAAACTATTGACATTAAAAGAAATTACATTTTTTGTTTTAAATAGCAAAAATATTTATGATTTTTAAGCTTCAATAGAAGCAAAATAAATGTTTTTTGTATTGTCAAATAATTACAAATTTGTGCAAGTCGTTCAAATAATTTGAATTCCAATAATCAAATTTGGAATATATTTGGAATATGTATGAAAACAAAGTCAACAAAAAAAAGGGAAATTATATATTTGTTGGGTAGTTTTTAATTAAGAATATTTACAACCACGCTGCAAATAAGCATTTGAGCTAAAAGTGAGTTGTTGATGACAACAGTAGGTTAGAGGTAAATAAATATATTTCCAAATAAAATTATTATATATAAACTGTCTTGAACAAATAATAATAGTTGAAATACTGTTAAATAATAATTTAAACACTGATCAAAAATATAATCGGAAGGGTTCTTATAAAACGTTGTAACTATAAATAATCAAATGAGAACACATAATATATATTTTTCCATGTGCACATAATAATAATATTCTAATGGATAATTGTAAATGAATAATTGATGCGCTCTAACAACTTTGACGAGTAATCAATTGAGCTACAAGTGAAATGTTAATGCTAACAATTAATTAAGAGTTTGTAGTTTTTGTGGAGTTAAATAAATATATGTCTATGAACACATAATATTTATATTTTCATGTGCACATAATAATAATAATTTATTTATAACTAATAATTTTAATACTAATAAATGAATGATAAGTCATCGATTGAGGTAACAGTGGATTGTTAAGACCAACAGCAAGTTTAGAGCTTTCAGTTTGTGTAGAGTTAAATAAATATATGTCTACGAACACATAATAATAATAAATATATATATATTTCTATGTGCACATAATAATAATAGTTTATGTACAATTAACTAACAATTAATAATAACTGATAGTTGAGATACAATTCACTAACAATTGAAATATAATTCGAGTGCGCTCTACTAATATAGGCGAGTAATCAATTGAGCCAACAGTGGATTGTTAGGGGCAACAGTCAGTGAAGTGTCCACATTCGACACTCGACACTTGGCACTTGGCACTTGGGTGGAAAGTTGGTCAACTCACGCGTCGGCGAGGTAGCCGTCGGCGGCGAGGGGTTCGTAGATGTGACCCTGCCCTGGCACACGTCGTCCCTTGATGGCGTATGCATGGCTCAGCGCCTGCTGCTTGCACTTGCCACCCCCCTGGGCCGCCTGCACGGCCTGCTGCGGCCCACAGCCAGGCGTGGGCGGGGCTCCAGCAACGGGGACGGGGCCCTGTATCGATCGGCGCAGCCGTCGACCGGCGATGGCAGCGCTGAGGAGGCTCTCGTCCGCCTGGCTGGCGCTGCCCATGCCACTAATGCTCCCATTTCGGGAGCTGGCGGCTTCGTCGTTGTACCAAATGTCGGGGGTGTGGGTGTTCTTGGGTGTGTCGCTGAGATAGCCAGAAGTGTCCTCTTCCTGGCAACCGACAAGCGACGCCTGGTTCGCATTCCCGTTGTTGTTTAATCGATGTGGCACAACGATGTTCCCGTTCCCGTTCCCGTTTCCGTTCCCGTTTCCATTCCCGTTGCCGTTGCCAGGATCAATGTTTGCTCCCTTCGCGTTGCCAGGTTGATTGGCCGCCTTTTGCTGCCTGCCCGCATAATCCCGCTGCCTAATCGTCGGCAAACTGGGACTCCGCAACCTATGCTGCTGTTGGTGCTGCTGTGGCGGCGCAGCATGCTGCATGCGTCCCTTGGCCGTCTGCAGCGAGGTGGGCACCAGCTCCACGTAGCGCCCGGGCGCCTGCAGCGGCAGCTGGCGGGCGGACATGCCGGGCGCATAGCTGCCGCGCCGCTGGCGCCTATAGAGCAGCTCGTCGTCCTCGAAGTCCGCGTCGCCGTCCGCGTCCACGTCGCCATCGAGGTCGTCGATGTAGCGCTCCAGCTGGTTCATGTAGTCCTCGCTGCGCTGCCGCTGCATCTGCCTGTAGCTGGGCGTGAGTCCGCCGGCGGCCGCGGGCGGCTGGCGCAGCAGCAGCTGCATCGCTTGCTGTGGCGGCTGTGGGCGGGAGGCGTGGCTGGAGGTTTGGTTCGAGGTCGAGGTCGAGGCGCTCTGGCTGAGATCCAGGTTCGAGTAGTAGGTGCGAATGGAGGTGCGCTCGATTTTGTGGTGCGACGTGGACGAGGTGTGCTGGTGGTGATACATTTGATCCATGCGCGCGATTTCCTCTGTAGAGTTCGGAGTGGGTCAGTCGTCAGTGAGTGGCAGTTTTAGTCGCTTCACTCACCTCGCTCCTTAGCCCATTGCTGCTTCTTCAAGTCCAACAACCTGTGCGTCTGTCTTGCTTCCGGCCCCGTAATCATGTCTACACTCGGTTCATTGCACCACGAATTGACGTCACACACACGCGAAACCAACTAGACTACAACGACACAACACCACGTTGCAAGGCTGAGACAACTACTGAACTGAACTGAACTGAACTGTAAGACACACGCCGTGAAATTCCTTCAAACTCGCCACAGTCGATTCGATTTTGCCGTGGGCTTTGCATTGGAATGTCCTGGCACGTTGTCCTGGCAACCAAAACACGTGTAAACAAATAACTTCCTCAATGAAACTGTAGGTTGGGGGGCAGCCGAGTCCTTGCACTCCACGCGCACTGGGTTAATGCTACCAGTTGGGCGGCACTTGCCGCTGTGGGGCAGGAGAAAGCACGTTTCGCGTGCCACTTGCCAATTGTCTGTTAACGGTTGTCTGTGTGCGCCAAAGGGCTGCTCGGCTACCCTATAAATAGTCTCTCTTTGGGCTACGCAAATAGGCATTTGCATAAATTAAAACCATATTCCAGCTCTGGCCAGTTAAATGCTTCTATTGATTACAGTGCGCAGCACGGCAATTTAACTGTCAGAGCGATTAGAATTGTGCAAATTCTAAATCTACTTGCTGACGGAAGTATTAATGGGAAAGAATATAGTTAAAAATACTAACTTTAACCACAACTATAGTTCAATTCGCCAAATTCTTAGTCCAACTGCACTTTTAACTCACTTATTTATTTGAGTCGTAATGAGAAATTTCAAATGTGTGTTAAATATTCAGACTAGCAAAATGGTCTTAAAAACTCAAGTGAAATCAATTTCTTAAAGAATGTTTTAATTACAATACAATAACTTTGAATATCAGAATATTGCGGGCATGCAAATTGAAATTATTATGCACATTGTGAAAGCCTAGAAAGAAGAGAACTTAAGTAAGTCAGTAAATAATTTAATTAAGTTTGTTTTGATTTACAATACTTTAAGATTCATTAAACGTTTCAATAAATAGGAGCTCTTAAACCAGTAAGTGCACTGAATATATATATTTTTTTTCCACTTAAACTTAAATTATAAAAATTTGTATTTTTGTGCACATCGAATACGCAGAGATTGATTCAACAACATAAAATCTAATGAGTATTTTGTTGACTACTGTAACTTGTAACTAACGCTAAATTCGTTAGCTATGCAAATGTGTCGCTGGTGGAGCGTAGCAGCAACAAGTCCACCCCCGTGTGCCCCTTTAAAAACACAATCAAGTAGATCAGAAGTTGGCCCCTTTGTTTTGCGAAGTTGCAAGAAGCGTAGGTGTAAAATGCGGAACGTCCTTCGTGCTGGCAAAGGAATGCAACTCGATTAAGGGGGAGCAACCTACAAAAGGCAAGACGACGACGCAAGGCAGAAAGAACGAAAGAGTGTACAAAACTGACTCAGAAATTTATTTCCCATGGTCAAATAGAAATGGCCAAAAGATAAAAGGAAGAAATATCTCATAACCCATTTTCCATAAACATACATAAACCACAAAAAGCCACAGCAAAAGTTAAGCGAAGAGGCGACTCTCATTGTTGCTGTTGTTATCGTTGTTGTTGTTGCTGTTGTTGGGTCTGGTTTATACGCGTGGGCGTAGAAATCACTGCCAGTCAAAAGGTCATGTTATGATCTTGAGCGAACTATGTGTCTAAGTCGACGATGACGCTGAGGAGCATGGGAGCCCCAGCCTTCGAGCCGGAGCCGAAGCCAGAGTCAGTTGCAGTTGCAGCCACAGCGACGAAGCGCAACAGCAGGAGGAGGGGCAGGGGGAGCACAAAGCGATGAGGCAGCTGCAAAGACACAACGAGCTAAAGGCCAAGAGCAGAGCAAGAAAACGGATCAGAGCGCAGAGGCAAGAGACTGCGACCAGAGCTACGGCAATCAAGAAATCCCACTTGATACAAGTGCATTTATAAGACATTATAATGAGTTTTTATAAACTTAAACAGGGTCGTCCCCCGGCCGAGACGCTGCAGACGCTGAGCATCGCTGTTGCCTTTAGGGCGTCACTTATAACTAGAGTTTGAACTTGGACAGGCACTTGAATCGCTCACCATCGCACCGGCGATGATCTCAAGATGATAATTGCTTTCAGCTAGGTCAACAGTTGATCCACTGCAATGGGAGCCAGAACACGGACGCGGACACATGTCACCAATGGCGAGCAGGTTTCGACCCGAAAGAAAGTGATCGGCGATCGAGGCTGATCAACTGTGCGACTGATCAACTGCACAAGTGCTCAACTGATTGCTGATCGTGGCCATTTAGGCAGCAATTTTCATACATCTTTGTTGCCGCAGCAACGTTTTTCCTCCGTCGCGATTTTCACTTCGGTGTCCGAGCGATCAACGATCAGCGATCGTTTGAATAGAGCGATCGATCGATCGATCGATCGATGTATCATTTAGTTGTGCATAACCTCAATACAGCGATCAATAAACAAACAAGCCAAATGCCTAATAATTGTAATTTACCATATTTTTGTCGACTATATGCCGATCGATCCATCCATCGATAGACCAAAGCGATCACCACGATCCACCAAATGGACCCCAAAGGCACGCTGTGTGGGAGTGGAAGTGGCAGAGAGACTTCGCCGACTGAGTTTCGCTGTGAGTGTTTGAGTGCGAGTGCGAGTACTCATCATGGGCAATACATATTGATCAAAATTGATGATGTTGACACGAACTTTGAACGAGGCGCATTGAGGCAATGTCTTTACGATCAGCTTATGATCATCTCTCGCTCTCTCTCGCTCTCGCTCTCGCTCGTTCTCGCTGGTTTTCTCAAGAGTTCCCTGGCGATTTTCGTCAGCACTTGAACTGCTGAACGATTTTCATAAGTGATTTGGGTTTCGATTCGAAACATACTCAAGTGAGAGCGTATCACACACACTTTATCCGGTCATTGATATTGAATATCTTCATGATCATCGTCGATTGGAAACTATAGTAGACAACGATCGATGGCTGGGGCTAATTGAAGAAGCGCTCTTGAGCCGCCACTCGCCACTCAATTGACATTTCGTAAACAACAACAGCCACAACAGCTGAAGCATTTAATTGTTATGCTCTTGTTGGCACCTTCGCTTGCCACTTGCCACTTGCCACTGGCCACAATTTGTTGTTGCCGCTGCTGTTGCAATGTTGCGTATGCACTTTCAATTCAATTAGATTTCTGATTTCAGTCTTAGACTTGGCCACATCATTGCCAAAAATGGCTAACCAGACGTCGCCAACAACAACAACAGCATCAGCATCAGCCACGATGAGAACACCACCAACAACACTGACAGCCAACAATGGCAACTGCGTCGTGGACCAACTGTCTGCTTGGCCACATTATAGCGCCAACACTCGCCAACAACTGTCAGGTGTTTAGATGCCTGCCTCAGATCTGCTGCTCGCTCTCAGTGTGTGAGAGTGTGTGTGCAAGTGTGTTTGCGCCACGAGTCGCCTTTGTCTTCTGCACAAAAAGGAGTCGCAGCACTTTACGATGGCTCAGAGAAACGTAATCTGGCTAAGACACAAAGCAATGAATTAAATAGTCATATATACCTATAATTATTTGAATTCTATGAGATGAAATTCTAAATTTGTCCATTTAGAAATAAAATGTTAATTCATTCATCTGCCTTTAAAGCAAGTTTTTGTCTGTATGATTCAATTATATACTAATAATCAAGAAACTTCCAGTTTTTTTCGCATCTGCATCTTAAGATTTACTACTGATAGTTTAGGCAAGAATCCGATATAATATCTACTATATTTGAACAATTTTTATTACTCAACAATTGTTTTCTAAAAATGAAATGTACTTACTATGTTTATTTTATATATTTAAGCAATTCTTGCCAATGAAATTGGAATATATAGCAAATAATGCTTATACTCGTATATATTGCCAGTGTTTTGCTCAACTTTACAAATCTATTCTTATTTCAATTCTCTATCTTTAATTCGGAGTTATATAGCAAATAATGCTTATATAACAAATATTGCCAGTGTTGCTCAACATTACAAATCTATTCTTATTTCAATTCTCTATCTTTAAAATCTCTCTGCTCTAGTTCTCATTTTCTGGCTTCTTTCGCTGCCCCATTAAATGTGGTGCTTGAAGAGTAAACAAGCTGCGACTACGTGCTGCAGGCGCAAATTGCATGTTGCAGCTTGTAATTGCTGCCACTCGCTGTTGTTGTCACTGTCGCTGGTCGTCAGCGGGCCTGATGGGGTTGCTGTCGGTCCCGGTGTCGCTGACGCTGTCGTTGTCGTTGCTGGTGTTGGTGTTGCAGAACGTGGGCAGCGGGGCGGGCGGCGGGGCCTGAGTGGCGTTGCTGTTGTCCTCCAGCTGACAACATGTTACACTTTGGTCACTATAATGAGGCGTAATTAGTGCCAATGTGTGGACAACTTAGATGCGAATGCGACTGCGAGTGCGAGTGCGAGTGCGAGTGTTGAGTGCTCGGACACGGGAGTGAATGCGAGTGAGTCGCTGTGGCATGATAGGCTGCGTGTGAAAATTTGCGCGCTTTTTGATAATTGCTGCTGCTGCTGTTGTTGTTGCTGCTGCTGTTGCTGTTGCTGTGGCACTCGACATGGCCATGCATCAACGTCGTTGTCTGTGACTGTCTGTGGAAATGAAAGGAAAACTGATTAGCCTTGACAAGTTCAAATTGTTTGGCGTAGGGTTTTTGTGTTTTTCGCCTGCTATTTTCTCGGCTGGCTAAGAGTGAAAGCAATCGCTGAAAATTGCCAGCGAGTCACACACACAAAATTGAGCGCATCAAAGAGCTAAAGAGCAAAAACAAATATCAAAATGTCCACTGATTGCCAGCGCTTGTCGTACAGGCCGCAGCCAGCTAACGGTTAATACAGTCCATCATTATCAGCCACCAACACCGCCTAGCAGTAAAAGAAATGCGTTGCGAACGGACCACAGCATTAGCAGCAGCAACAACACGGCAACAACTGCAACATGCAGCGCTCTAAGGTCAGTTAGAGACCAAAAATTGTTGTGCACACACATGGCCGAAAGATTCTCACAAGGCTGGTTCTGCTTCCAGCCGTCCACATGTCCAGGGAGTCGCCGTCGCCGTCGCAGTCACCGTCGCTCTCAGCCCAAGCTCAGTCTCAGAGCCTGCAACATGAAACAGGTGTGGCACAATGCGCATCGTAACTACCAGGCCACAACGTACCAAAAAAAAGACTACGAAAACTGGGAGGCTGCCGACCATTTGGCCAGGCCAACACACAGCGCAGAGGTTTGGCCACATCTGAGGCAGTAACTGTGCACTGCGCGAAATTTTCTAGTCGTCTAACGTATCCAATAAGCCAACTGCAGTATTTCGTTATTTGCAAGTTTAGCAAAACGAACCAAATTTGAGCAGATAGATTTATAAATTCTATTTGTCTATATCAATCAAAGAGCATTTTAGACTGTTTAAGCTGCAGTTGTTATATTAAAAACTGTATTGGATGTTTACACACAACAATACATATTTAATTTATTAATGATTTGGTTTATTTTAGATTATAAACTGCAATAAAAAATAGGTATATTTAACCAATTGCTTATTTATATAGTTAAATCTATGAATTTAGGTGCATTGATTACTTTATTTCGGCAATAGAAATCTGTTTTTACTTAAATGCAATTGAAATGGAATTTGAGCAGACAGATTAATAAATTCTAGTTGCTTACATCCTTCAAAGAGCACTTCAGTCTGTTTAGGCTGCAGTTGTAATACTAAAAATATTATAGGATGCTAAGTAACGTTTCAAACCACTTTAACAAAGCTGCATTAAGTTATATATTATTGAAATTCATGAACGTAATTATATATTTATCTTGTAGTAATACTACAAAATATTATAGGATATCAACATACTTTTAAAACCACTTTATAAAAGAAGCATTAAGTTAAATATTATTCAAATTCATAAACAGAATTATATATTTATCTATTGTTGAAGGCAGCGAGTTTCTCCGAGCAGACTTTTGTCTTTTTCTGCGTTTAAACTTTATGTTTATTAAGAGAAATGCTGTTTGTTCACATTCAAAGGAAACTATAATTGAATACACATCTTTTTATTATAATTTTACAGGATCTTCTAATGAAATGATAAGCGAATGGTTTTGCGAGTGTAGCTTTGGCGACGCTTTTACCGCACGTTCGTTATTTTTTCGCAATTTTTGAGGTCACAATATGCCCGACGACGCCGACGAAGACGACGACGACGACGACGACGCGGATGATCATCGCTGGAAATCTGAGGCCGGGTCTGGGTTGCTGCTGATGCCGCTGCTGCCGCTGCTGCTGGAGGTTTCGTTGTTGTTTGTCGCCTTAATGAAACACGCGACATACACTTACACACATGGCCAGCTAGAGGCAGCCGGGCAGCCGGGCAGCCAGTCAGACAGCCAGCGAGCTAGACTGCAGATGAAGCGTCCGGCAATAACAACACGGCAACACACACAGGGCACACATGGCACTCTCAACTTTGACCCGGGTCAGGCCAAACTGCAAGTCGAAATTATGTAGCATGGAGCGTGGAGCGTGGAGCGTGGAGCGTTGCGCGAAATTAAAAAGATAACTCAGATGTGAAAACAATTGATAGTCACAGATATTGAGCTTTGACAGCCAGCCGATAGACAATGCATGATAATTTTCTAGTATTTCTTCTTTAGTTTTTTCGGCTGAATTCTTGCGTAAAGTCAATTAAGGTTGCAGATGATGACGACGGTAGATGAAGCCTTCAAGATGCAGCCAAGTCCAAGTTGTATCGTCTTCTCATTTTTCCTCTCCTTTTTTTTTTGTTTTTTGGCTGACATTTGAACTACTGACTCGCCGCTCATCGTCGCCATATTTGGACACTAAATGACCAAAAAGCAAACCAGATGCCAAATCTCCCCTCCCCCTGTCCGTCTCGGGCTGCTCTCGGCGACTTGCTTGGGGCAGTTAAACGAACTGTCTTTGAACCGCGCATTGGGTGAACACGTATATTTTGTATAAGCGATTGAGTATCTTTTATATTTCGCTGCTTATTTTTTATTCAGCTCGACGCAATGATTGATGGCCGTGCTGCATTGTTGTATCTGAAGTTTGAGCTAATTTATAACAATAACAACAACTGCGAGATTGGCTAAACTGCGAGTCAAAGACTCCGAGTCGCATCATCAAGCAATTTGTATGCCCGCCTGTCAATATCGCATCAAAAATATTGAACGGATCCTTTTGTTTGCCACACTTTGATTGGGCGTTCATTTCTCCTTCTTTTTCTCTTTCGCGCCCTCTCTTTCTATCTCTCTCGGTGTTTGTGTACTTAATGCTACACCTTCGAAAAGCGGAAATCCCATCAACAATGCGTCGTCAACTGTGATGAGTAATGATATATTTGGAAAGTGGCAAGGTGAGGGGGCCACGGGCCCGGGGCTTAAAGTCAAGCTGTGCAAAAAACAAGGAGATGCCGAGTGAAAAAAAAACGAAGAGGGGAAGGTAGACAGTTGTAGCTACCCCTCAGACACTTTACACCTTCGATGATCCGTCATAACTTTTAACACATGATATAATTTTGTAGCATTGTCTGCAGGATCGCATTCTCTGCTTGTAAACATGATTGATGAGCTCCAGAATGCCCCCATCTCTCACTCGCTCTCACTCTCTCTGGCTCTCTTACTGGAAATTAGTACAACAAACTGTCAATGATTTGTAATTGCATTTTCAATCATTCATACTGAGTGCTCGCGTCCAATTCGTCTGCTGCAACAATCCAATTTTAAATGTTTCCTGCCAGCAGCGATTGCCAAAACGAGAAAAACAACAAGCAAACAATGTCGAAAACAAAATTCAAATCAATTCCAAAAAGTACAAGAAAATCGTGAGTCAAAGCAAAACACTTTCAATGTGAATACCCTGGCATTTGTGAGCGCGAATTGGGTATAACACTTGCAGTTCTAGAACGCCTTTGAGCCGCAAGTCAACCCTAAGTCTAATTGCTAAAATTGATGCTCTAGAAAACTCTTGTTAACTCAAAATTTATTTCGAAATTAGACAAAGTTCTCTGCCACTTCAAGATATATTCTTGTTGAAGTTTACTGCATAAAAGTTCATAATCTCCCTCTTGGTATACAAATCTTTTCTCCAAGATGAATCGAAAGCACAAGATTGCTTCGGTGGTGTTTTACAGGGAATTTGAGCAGGCAGCAACGTCACCTGCTACATTCTAGTTGAGGTTTGTGTGGCGCCCATTTCGTTTTCAATCGCTGATGCACCACAATGATAAGAAATTTAATTGATTACCTTTTGTTTTTCATTCGGAGTTGATGCTGTGCGTTATATTAAAACTATTTCGCTGTTTTCAATTCCCACGCCAAGTCATCATATCGAAAGAGGCATTTGATTTATGATTGGGAACCGAAAAGAGAAAATACTATATCATAACGTGCGCACAACTGATTGCGATTGGGTCAATGTCTGGGGCTAGTGAATGGATGGATCCATTTATGGGGGGACATGCATATGATTTTGATTCTGATTTCGTTGTTGTTATTTATGTTTCAGTTTGTGTTTACTTATTTCGGGGGAGTTAAGGGCGCGGGAGCGGAGGGGAGTCGAGCAATGCGGAAATTCAGCTAATACGCAGGTGTTAGCTACCGCCCCGTTAATAACTCGTTGGCCCGCATGATATATGAGCTATGGAAATAAATCCATGGCATGACCTCAGCTATCAAACTTCACACGAAACGTGAATTTATCACCCCGGCGAAGTGAAGCGCAGGCTTAACTCATCGCATGGCTCATTAACAAGAAGCTGCCTCTTGTGGCTTATGAATAATCAGTTTATTAATCAATGTGCCGCATGATTGCGAATAAACGATGATGCTATTATAATGATCGCACTATTACCGATCACGGATTACCAACTGCTACGAGCTGCGGCTTAGGCCGTTCAAGTCCAACCCCCTCCCCAGTCTCAATGCCTTACCCAATGACCTACACTACGATGTGATCGATAGAAGCCTCTAGAAATAGAAATCTATTATTCGGTTACCTTCTTCAATCGTTGACCTACACTATCGCCACCCAGTAAGAGCGTTAAATATAAGATACAAGCTTGTGGCATAAAATTATGTTAGTAATCAATGTCATTGAAATACATATCAATTATACTAGCAAATATGAAATTGTTCTGCTTCAAAATTTAAAGTCAGTGCACATAAAAAAGTTGTCTACCCTCTACATGATTAAGAGTATGAAATTGAGAAAATAAAAGTCACATATGATTGTTTTTTAGTTTTCTACATAAATACTACTAAGTTACTTGTTTTACTATTCTAGTTTTAACATTTTCTGTAGCAGTCTCTCTACTCGTAGTTTATGGCCAACTCAGAGATTGGCCATCAAATTTGTTGGCTTGTCTGCTGTCGTACTGCCAATTAAGATGTACTCTTTTAACTGCTGCTGCTTCGTGTTATCCGCTTTATCTGTTGACCCTCACGCTTGGTCACTCAATTAGCCGGCCACACACAAAGCCGCTACTCCTACTAACGTCGTGCTGCCAGCCAATATTGCCGCTCAGTCCTGGGCCAACAACAGCTGTTGCTGTTCGGCCATCAAATGGTTCCGTCAACACTCTTTGGGCCGAGCATTTGAAACTGAAATTTACGAGGGGCATTTGGCCAGCGGTGGGCGTGGCCAGCGAAGGGCAGCAGGGAGCGCAGAGAGTGGAGAGAAGAGATTTACGGCAAACTGCAAACAAGCCGGGCTAAGCCAAAAGATCGTTTCGCTTCACGTGCGGCATGAGCGATCTGCGGCGTGCGTGAGTCGTGTGCGTTTAAACATCGAATCAGAAATATGAAAAAAAGTAAAGACAACAATATGAATTGAGCATGGATGTGGAAATGGTAAAGAATAACAACAATTGGAATTACCAATCGCATGCCTAAACAAGCAACAATATTTCCATAGTTTTGGAAATGCTTGCAGGCAATTTGCTGCATTTAGAGCGCTCACGCATGTAATTAGGAGTTGCCCAGGATTTGGACCTGGCCGACAGCAAATGTGGCTAAGCCGTCGTGCGTGTGCTTAGGACTTGGCCGAAGTCGCTTGGAATCCAAAACCACAAACACACGCACACACAAAGGGCTGGCAAACAAAAAGCGCACAAAAGGCTTATTTAAATGCACATTACACTCTGCAGTCGCAGTCGCAGTCGCAGTCGACTGTCCTAAGTCCTGTCACATGTCAACAGCTACGACAACAGCGGCCGGCAATTCAAACTTCCTGCCGGCGGCGATTAGGAAGTTTATTCTAACTCATTCCACATTCTACAGCCGGCTATCGACTAGAGTCGCCTGGCGAGAGAAATTAGTCGCAATAGACTGCTGACTGCTCTTCCGGGTTAGTTGGGAAATTCAAAAGTCAGAACATATGTTGCGCACAGTTGGCATCCTGTGAGTCCTGCGGCAATTTCATGCTCACTCACACGGTACTTAAGCAGCGTGCAACGTGTCCGCTAAACAAACATGCACATAAATTGTGGCTCTTACAACATTGATACAGTCATTAGACCCAACTGCGTCTTGGGCTACCCGGCTACCGAACTGCTGCTGACCAAAACACCGAAATGCCACACGAGACGATTACTCGATCGAGCGATCGCCCGATCGCCAGCTCGATCCGTCTATCCCCCCCTACCACTTGCCCTGTCTCGGTTAATTACCCAGCTTGTCTGAAATTAGGCTGTCATCATCATTTAGTATAAGTTAGGAGCACTCACATCATAAACAGACAGCGAGAGAGAGGAAGATTGAGGAGTACCTGGATATAGATTTAGACTGCACATTCTGTGGCGTGTTCCCAAGCACCTATGCAGCTAACCGCAAATGCCAACTTGAAAATATGATCGTAAGAACATATTTTGTATTGCAAGAGTAGCACAAGCAATTAACCGAACTATTGTTTATGAGAATATCAAGCATAGATCCTAATTATCATTGCAAAAGAGTGTAAATGTAAAGCTAAACAGCAACTTTGGCAAATACTTTTTTGATGTGCTTCAAAAAGAATTTGTGGTAGCATATTTGCAACATTTATATATATATATGTGCTTGACAAGCTGTGGCATTCGCCTCTTGCAATTATCGTTATACTTGGCACGCATAAACGAAACGCAGCGTCAATTATTATTAATCGTCGAGAGCTTAATACTTATTATACATATTTTTTTCTAATAGACACAAACGACACACCCAAAAGTGCATCATTTTCATTTCGCGACGATCGCGACTGTCATTAACAATGTTTAGACGTCGAGCTTTAAATAAATAAGTAAGAAATACGAACAACAAAATGGAAAAATTTGCATTTGCTATAAACAATAAGGCATTTAGCTTTTGTGGCAATGGCACAGTGGCTAACGAGTGGGGGAGGGGAGCGGAGGGGAGGGGGTGAAGCCATTCGGAGGAGTTTGCAAATGCGAATGCGAAAAGCAATACAAAAATGGAGCTCGATCGATCGAGCGATCGATTGCAAGTGTTGAGGCAAAGCGGTTGAGCTGCATCACGATTTTAACGATCCATCACACACACACACGTGTCTTTGTGTGTGTGTATTTTAATTCTAAATAGAAAAATATCTTATTAAAATTTTATTGCAACAAAATGGAAAACTGGCAGCGCCTAAACAGCGCGCGAAAAGCTGCAGCTAAAAACGGAATTCGTGCGCATCAACAGCTTCAATTTGCTTATGCTGTTGTTGTTGTTGTCGTCGTTGTTGTTGGTGTTGTTGTGTAGTGAATCTTTTGTCTAGCGGAACACCTGCTGGAAGTCAACGATGACGTCCACAAGCATGCAGCTGGTGCTGGTGTGTGTGGCAGACTCGGAGTCAGCTTGCGGCTCAACTTCGCTCAGCTCGGCTGAAGTTAAGTCAAGTCAAGACAAGTCAGAGGCTGTCTCGACCTTCTTACCGCCCGTCCAAACTGAAACCGCCCCTCGACAAAGGCCGCTTGCGACCTTAGTCATTTGTCAGCCAACTGCGAGCTGGGAACTGTTGAAGCTGCTGCTGCCGCTGCTGCTGCTGCTTTTGCGGCTGGTGGCACTTTCTTGGACCAAGATCAAGACACTACAGACGGTTCGACTACAGACTGCCTGACTAAATATCATTGGGTCAAGTTCAGCGCTGCGCGCATTTAAAACAATATTTTCTCGACATCAACGAAACCTTTCAAATCTTTTCTATATGCACATCTGCCTGCCGTCCAGCGCTCTTAAATTCAATTGCAGCCGCGTTTCTCACATTTTGATTTATACATTTCCATGTGCTTTATTATCGACATTCAAAACGCCTCTTTCTAGCACCACTCGAACTCGAACCCGAAGTCCGAGTCGGAGTTGGAGTTGGAGCCGGAGTTGCAGTCATGCTTAGGCATGGCTGCAAATGATTCATTTCGTTGTGATCCACAACGGCGGACAGTGAGTAAGTGGCAAGGCGAGCGCGCCTCGCCTGCACCTGCCACCTGCAACATGCAGCACACAGCCAAAAGCTGCCAGCGACGCCCCACTTTCAAGCTCGTTGGCTATTCAAATATGGATCTTTTATTATCTCCCCTATACGAACAGCAACCACAAGCACCACAACAACAACAGCGACAACATTCAATGCTACTTTCTCACATGCCCAAATTCAAACCGAAAATGTGCGAGCCACCTAATTTGATAGACGCCAAGATACCTCATAGAAAAAGTGTAGAATTATCAACATATTCAAATAGTTTAAAACACTTCTCAAACGATATGTAAAAACTTTAATATAAATAATTTTAAAGTGTCAAATTATAAGCACATAAACATAAATCGATTTGTAAACCAGTATTTTAATATAAATAGAAAGTGCTAAGTTATAATCCTAGCTTAATTTTTATAATTACAGTAAATCAATTTGTTGAAAGTTTATTATAAATATATACTTTTTTTTAATTTTATATAAATACGTTCGTCACGTAAATGACAATATTTCATTAGATTTAAATTTAATATATACTGACTTTCATTTAATAAAATGTAGTTCAGCTTTTTTAGTTTGCTACAATATTGAAAACAATGCATTTTGTTAAGTCCTTATATCATATTTGTTGAGGTTTGGTTGGTATGAAATATTCCTGAAATGTGTTGTTATGGTACTATATTGCTGATACTGGTTCAACTACTTAATGTAAATAAATGTATATAAAAAAGGCAACTTAGTGAGATATATAATTACTATTTTATTGTAAAATGTTCTAGAACTATAATTTTATTATAACAACGTCGTCATTCAAATTAGACTTTCAAGAGCATTCAAATTCAGATGTATATGTTATAACATTATAATTAAGTTATTTTTAACAAATAATTCATGAAATTCAGTTCTTAATAATTGTATTATTTATTTAACTAAAGTCTTCATTGAATATCAGCCAGTTTTTAGAGCATTTTGATGTAAGCTTTATTGACCTATGGCTACTCCTTCCTCAAGCGAAAGCGCCAAAAGCAGCTATGTGAGACAAGCGTAGTTTAGTGTTGAACTACCTGCTGTTGCTTGCGCTGCAGGGTATGAAACAGCACCTCATTGCGAAGATCACAATTAGGCCCCGCAGGCAAACGGGCAGCTTGGCACTTAGGGATTGACTGGGCCAGAGAAAGAGAGTTTGCCTTCAACAGAGACATTGAATTCGTCTGCGGCATCGAGTGTGACTGCGAGTGAGTGCCACAGTGCTGTGGCATTCAGTGGGGCACATTTCTCACAATCAGCTGTGAAAAATCTTCCCATTTATGACCCACTAAAAAGAAACCGTACCGAAAACTGAACCGAACTGAACTGAACTATTGAGCTCGAAGCGTCCATATCCAAGTCGAGTTCATTTGTCGGTGTTATGAATCTAATGTATGTCCATTATGCATAAATTCACGAAAATGAAGCAAACGCTTTGTTTGCACTCGCCGTCGACGAGGTGAAACACCTTCTGAGCCGCGACTCCAATTTCATAGTCCATTTGAGTTGTAGCTCATTTTATTTTTTGTTGGGAGGTGTTAATAACAACCACAAAGACGTTACAATTACGCATTGAAATCGGTTCGGCACCAAAGCGCCCTGATGTGTGATGTCAACGTTGTGCAGGTTCCCACAGATCCCCACGAAGAAAGAAACAAAAATGTAGCAGAGTGCTGGACAATTGTTAAATTGGTATTTAAGCGCGTCTATTTTACGATTTGTGGCCACAACAATGCTCAGCTCTTGTCCAAAACGGGGAAATGGAAATGGACGACCATCAGACGAGAGATTTGTTGTCGCACGGAAGCCGTTCTTAACGCTTTTACAGTGGACCAAATAGTTCCATTGGCTTAGATAGGTTTCGGCCCTAACAACCGGTTCTGGGGGCCACATAAAATGTGGTATAAGCTCCTCTGCTTTCTACCCGATTGCGATCGTGTGGCATGTAAATGCTGTCATATGACAACAACAAATACGCGGCTTTATGATTTTTGGAGCAATTTGTTGTCGTTGCTGCCTCAATCCGATCTATCAATTTATCAATGTCGAGAAATGCAGAAGCCTCAATTCATTGACAAACATAATTAATTTGATTAAATTCAAATTCGCGGCATTAACTGGCAGCTGGCAACTGGAAACTGGAAAATCGTACAACGGTCGCACACACGAGCAGCACAAAGGCAATCTTGATCAAAAACTCATCAAAAAAGTCAACTTTTGTGCGTCTATCAGGAAATTAACATTTCTGTTTTTATTTTGATTCGTATTTGTTGTTCGGTTTGTGGGCCTTTGTTTTTGCTGCTTGCTTTTCATTATTGGCATGCGCGACCCCTAAGGGTCAAATATGATTTGCTGTTGTTTTCTTTCTGGGTTCACTTTTGGATGTCTTCAAAAACGAATCGATACCAAAACAGATCAATGATCTCATTTGCATACAGCACAAAGCTGCCAAATGTAAAACATGCCGCAAGGTGGAAATCAATTTTTAGGGGCATTCAATCAAAATCAAATTCGACTAACGCAACAAAAACAACGTAAAACAACGAAATGCCGACCAACAAATATATAATAATAATAAAGGTGGCATTTTGCAAAAAAAAGTGTGCAACTGATCACGAAGTATAAGCACATAACAGATACTCTATAAAACAAGTGAATTTGGTGAACTTTGAAGAAACTGTTTGCATACTTAGAATTTAGTGCAAAAAGTAGTGGAATTGATTTGTTTTTATAACATAACAATGCTCTTTATACTATATTAAACAAATATGTAAATAAAAGCTAGCAATTTGGTTTCATTACAGTGTTTAACGTATTTACTACTAATTATAGAGCGCGAAACTAAAAAAAAACTTTAATTTATTGCACAAACAAGTTTAAAACGTAATTGAGTTAACGATTCTTATAACCTTTATTTTATTCTTATAATTATTAATATTCTTTAAATTTCAATATGGTTTCAGAACATCTTTAGCTCAGAAAGAAGTTGTAGCAAATTTCAGTAATTCATGGTCTATGCACAATAAAATATTTTCTTGTTGAAACTCGAATGTAAATCATTTAAGAAAGCTTGACTTTTAACGAGCAGTGGACAAGCTTTTCGGCCCACTTTCCAACCATTGAAAACGTTGCTAATACAGGGTATAATTAAGACGAAACTCTGTCTGCATTGACGCAAATCAAGTGAATGATCAGCTCAGAGCGCTGAGTACGAAGACAACGGAGGAATCGAACGCATAAATTAGTCAGAAATAAGCGCGAAAACGTGTTTTAAATTTTTGTTTTCATATCACGAAAGACAGAGCAAGCAACAGAGCGAGCGAGCGAGCGAGAGAGAAGGGGGAGAGAGTGGGCAAATGAGACGAGACGAAATGGGACGAAATGGAATGAACGACGAACGCTCATGTCAGTATTTGTCAAAGATTTTGGCAGTGATTAATGCATTTATAATTAATTTATTGTATACACACACACACACACACTAACACACAGACAATTGGCGTGGAACAGATCCCAAGAGGAGGCTACCCCAGTCCAGCTATTTTCTGGCATGACATAAGTTCGAAACTGGAACTCGAAATGCCAAAGTAGCCGCTCTCTCTCGCTCTCTCTCTCTCGCTCTCTTTCGCTCTCACTCTCACTCGCCGGTTGTTGCCGTTGCAAGCCTTTAACCTAATTTCGGCAGAAATATTTATATTGAACCTGGTGGAATGATTGATGATTGACGACGGCACAGGACAAGAGACAAAAGCTGCACACGGCATTTTCGCCAAGTCACTTAAGCGGCGGCAACAAACCGTTTTAGGCGCGTTTCTTGTGAGGATCTGAGCCAAAAGTCACATACATTAGAACGCATTAAAGTGTAACCGACACGGGGCGAGTCCCTCTGTTGCACGTTCCATTGTAGCCGCAGTTCCGCAGAAGCCAAACTCGCCGTCGCCGTTGCAGTCGCAGTTGCAGTTGAAGCTGGAGTCCCAGCTGGAGTTGGAGTTGCGTTTCCATAACAAACAAATCAAGCAAACAATTGCAAAGGATAATCTGTTGCTCAGCAAAGATTAGCCAGGCCATCAGGGCACAAGACACTCACTCACTCACTCACACACACACAGTCACACACTCACTCACACACACACATACAACAGCACTCCATATGCAAATGCGAAAATTAAAGCATGAAAATTTGTCAAAGGCAACCAAAGCGAATCGCCTTTGTGTGCGGGTGTCCTGTCGTTAAAGGACAACCGCAAGAGCAACCGCAGCGCCGAAAATCACAGAGTGCGACAGCGTCGACTACTTCGCTTGCCTCTTGCCACGCAACGTAATGGGTTTAAACAGCCCCGTTGAATTTCGGAATTCTCGCCGCTCGCCTGATTTTTCTTTCGTTTTCCTCGAGGCGTTGCCAGCCCGCCTGTTTGACTTTGTCCGCGACCCTTTCGAAAAGGGTTAGTTAGCAAGGCAAACACACACATGATAACGACTTTGCGGGTTTTCGCCGTGCTCTCAACAAATTGGATTAACTTCTGTAAAGTTTTCAACTTATGCAGAACACACAAAACACAAAATGAAAAACGTATTTTGCGCATCATCGATAGTTCATAGCCGCCGTCACGCCCACGGATGTCGAAAGGGCTGCAGTCAAGGCAAAACATCTGCAATGCGTTCGCTCACTATCAGAGGCCCGAGATATGAAACTGACTTTTCAGATAAGCCGCTAAGCGAGCAGCGGCGATAGGAAGTGGCAGAGGAAGCGAAAGGAAAATGAATGAGCCACAATGCTGATAGCAAACACAGTCGACTTTCAACGTATTTTCTTTACTTTCTAATAACAGATTAAAGAACTATGCTGAATATGTGCATGATTGCGATAAGATATGTTATGCAAAAAGAAATAAATTTATATATTAAAGTATATAAGCAAGCCAGTTAAATTTGTGGAATCAGAGAAGATTTCTTATAGTGCTATAGAAGTACGATATTTATATGTAAAATAACTAAATTTCATTTAATAGAGTAAATGTTTTATTCGAGTTTCTGTATTACTATAAAGTGTCATTAATTACATATGGAAATTGATTTTTATTTAATATGTGGATGTGCGGATGCATAAATTTAAGGAATTCTTAATTCACACATTTGGCAGAGGAAGCGAAAGGAAAATGAATGAGCAACATTGCTGATAGCAAACACAATCGTATTTCTAGCAATTCTTCGTATTTTTTTAAATTTATAAGTAACAGTAGGGAACTAGCTGAATATGTGAATGATCTCTATAAGATATGTTGTGAAAAAAGAAATAATTCTATGTATTATTTTATAACAAATCACCAAGCAAGCTACTTTAATTTAAGAAATCAGAGAATATTTCTTATAGTGTCTTGTTTTTAATGGCACATACTATAGAAGTACGATATTTGTATGTAAAATAAATAATTTTAATTTAAATGAAGTATCATTAATTGCTTATGGAAACTGATATTTATTTAAACTGCGGATATGCAGATTTTTAAATTAAAGGAATTCCAAATTCAAGCACTTAATTATAGTTATTTTTGAAAATATGAATTTAAACATTGTTAGCTCAGCTGATGGTCTCTGCAATCATGCCAATTAAAGCATAACCAATTAATTGCCATTTAGCACAAATATGTGCAATGGTAATTTGTCTATGAAAACATTTCTGAAACACTTTGCGAAATCTGTTTGAGCACAAAAGTTGCGTTGGCCCCAAAAAACGTGGTTAATCTCTTGCTAAACTTGATTGTTTCCATAAACAGCTCATTAGTGGGAAATTTAGCATTAAGTCTGGCCGGACTTAATGATACATTCATCTGGCGATCTCGGCAGATCGCTTCTTCAGCCTCCTAACGGCCACATGTCGAACAAGTGTTTCTGGTGTAACAGGTGTGTGGGGCTGGGAGGGGAGAGGGGTGAGTTGGCGCGGTTTACACTGCAACTAATATCATAAAATGTCTTATGGCTATCAACAGATAACGCTTTTAACGATCAATACTATGACAGCTTGACAACTGGCAAATGGCAAAAAGATGGCGTGTGCGAGTGCGCGGGGGGGAGGGGGGCGGACTGGGGGTGGTGTGCGGGGCGGTGTGGTGGGGTGGGGAGATGTCAATTCAACACCGTTAGCAATGGGGAAGTCTGGCAAAACTAACTAACTAAGCAAACTAACTAACAAACTCGCGTGAGTGTTTGTTGCCCCTGCCAACGGCAATTGAATCCAGTTCGTGAGCGCGCCACAGCAACAACAACTATTTACGCCAACTGTGAGCAGAGCAGAGCGATAGAGAGAGAGAGAGAGAGAGGGAGAGCGTGAGAGCGAGACGGTTGGCGCGTTGGAGCGCCGCCTGAGGGGGAGCGAAACTATCGATCGATACATAGCAACAGTTTGGGCTGCATAAATAGACCACGCCCACATGCGACGGCCAACTGGCTGACCAGCCGAGCAACAAATGTGTTATCAATACAAGCAAGCAGCACACACACACACACACACGCGCGCGCACTCACTCATGCTGCTGTGTGTCACTCTCGTTGAAGTGCGACGCTCTCATTTTGTACATGAGCAGTCGTGCATGTGTGTGTGGCTTGTGCTCTGCATTGGTCAATGAAATGAGTAAATAAGTTCGCGTTCACACGAGCAGCAAAAACCACATAGCGCGCACTCGCTCTGCCCCACGACAGCCAGGCGGCAGCGCAGCTGCTCTTTATTTATAGCGCAACCGACGCCAGAGCGAGCGATCTTCGGCTGCGTTCGCCTGCGCTGCGCGCGTGTGTGAGTGCGCTGTTATACTGGTTTATAACCGGGTGCTCCGATTGTGTTAATCGAGCCAATCAAATGTCGTAACGCTCGCCTGCCCAGAGAGCGGAGAGCGAGAGCGCGAGCGCGTCTGAGAGCGCGGCGCTGTTAACAGTGCAAATACAAAATGGAGTGAGCAGCAGTGCGACAATGCTTACTGAATGTTCTGATAAAATAATTAATAATTGAATAACATACATTTGAAATTCCTAACGTTAATTATTTGCATTAAATGTCAAAATAGTATTAAGTGTCACTATTGTGCAATTAGTATTCGCAATGCTTATTGCAAGCCGACTGTTAAGTTAACATAACAGCACGCTGTTAAGCGCTTAAAATCACTCAAAGCGGCTCGCGTCGGCGCTCTCTCACTCACGACTCGAGTGCTCTCTCTCGGCAGCACCGTTAGAGAGCACACGAACGAACGAAGCCAGTGAGCGAGTGAGCGAGCGAGCGTCTTCTTCTTCGCTTTGTTTGTCTTTTGATGAGACAACAACCAGTTTGTTGTTTTTGTTTATAGTAGTGGCTTCTTGCTGCTGTTGCCGTTTGCTGTTGTTGTCTGGTAGCTCCGTGTGGTAGCCGCAGCCGAAGCCGAAGCTGCCGCCTGCTGTCGCTTCGTATTCGCGCCGTTTGATTGCCAAGCAAAAGCATCTCCGCAGCGCACTCGTGAGCATTTTGCAGAGGCCTCAGCAGCCGCAGCCGCAGCAGCAGCAGCAGCAGTAGACGTCGGTCGCGCAGCCGCTACCAGGTGCTTGGTGAACGCCGTATGAACGTTGAGCATTTTGCAGAACTGTTTAACATCAGTCTTTAGTGATAGCTCGCGCTTCTTGCTCGCACGCTCGAATCGCATGTCGCACGCTCGTCCCGTCGCTGCGTCGTCGTCGTCGTCGTCGGCATTTTTACGATATTCAGAACGTGCGTCTCGATCTCGCTTATCGCCGATCGATCAATCGTTGCCTCTTCTATCGTTGTGTTCTTATCGGCCTCCCCCGCCCACCACTTGCGCAGCCCATGCAAAATGCATTAAATAACAATCGCAGTGTAAATCGCAAAAGTGCCTTACATTTCACACCTTCCACACACACACACACGCAACTACAAAAACACGCCGATGATCGTCGTAAAAAAGAAAACAGAGGCGCGCGCTTGTTCGCCATTTGCCCGAGTCCGAGTTCAGTCCAAGTGCCTTTTCACCACATAAAGGTGTGGCCTAAAGTGACAACAACAACGACAACAACAACAACAACTGAACACAAAGCCAAATGAAACAAATATAACTCGTCTTTCACTACTATGTTCTATATAAATTAGACGGCAGCAAATTGAAAAGTTACACACGCCGCGCCGTGTGTTATATACACACACACACACACGCACACACACGCACACACATGCACACGCAGATGTGTCAGATCTGATATAGTGTGTGCCTTTATATACAGCGCGTAGTTTGCTATATGTTTGTGCAACTTGTGCATGCTTCACGCTCATTCAAAGTTCTAAAAGTCAAGTGCAATTTAGCTACGACTAGCAACCAAAACAACAACAACAACAACAACAACAACTGCGACTAACGTTTTATTGGCGCAAGGTGAAAAAAATACGACACAACTTAAATGATTTTTCTATAAGAAACAACAACAACAAACTACAGTTCAGTGCGCAGCGAAAATTTGTAGCTGAAATACGTGAAAATTGTTAAACGGCAAACGGAAAACGCAAAACATTCCTCGATCCAGACGCATATATCGAGCACACATCTAGTGCTATATATGTAACGGCATTTTATTGGATTAAAGCTAAAGACACTTGACGGCACAGTTCAAAGGTACGAGTGGAGTCTGGTAACTTATGCTTAAGCTGAACTTCAGTTTTATGGGGATGCTAAACATCAGCTGGTCATTCATAATTTAGCTAGAAAAAGGCTGCTATCAGCTATTAACATAACCATAAGAATGGGCAAGAAGAAGACGCAGACGCGGAGAACAAGTCGGGACGATAACTTTTGATTGGAAGATTGATGGGGCAGCAGTGAGAATACAGCTACAGCGCTGGCTAAAGATAGATACGATTATACGATAGATTGAGATACATTCATCATACGTATAAAAGATGGCATGGCATAAAAATCGAAACATGTGAATTTCATTAACGTAAAAATTCAGAAAACGACAGAAAACAATGCGCGAGCGGGTAAGACGAGGGGCGGCAATGGGAAGATGGCGATACCTGATAAAAGACAACAACAAAAAGCTGAGCAAACTGTCAGTCTCTCCCCCCCCCCACCATCCGTCCGTCTGACTGTCTGCCCCCTATTGACGATTGGCGTTTCTGTGAGAAAGTTTTCAGCTTTGTTGGCCAGTGCACTTTTTAGTGTGGCCATAAAACGACAACAACAACGGACAGCCACAGCAACAGCAACAGCAACAACAACGGACAACGACAAGGGCAGGCAAATAAACTTTACGACTATATAACAGAATCAATGTAAGGCAAAGCCTAAACACTGAGCGAAACTCAGCAGCAAGTGAAGCAACTGAGCGATTTCCAATTGCAGCCTTTCAGCTCAATTGCCCCATAGTTGAATTGAATATAGAATTTATCATTTATTTATTTTATAAATATTATAGAAATATTGCGTTAGCCCTGTCCACTAAATACATAAAGCTTTAAGGCTAGCAGGAAGTCATTTTATGTGGTTCGTAAAAGCGCTGAAACACAACGTTGGAAGTCTTTGATTGTTTTAGAGATTTTTCATAAATATGCAGGCTAAAATTTGCCTAACTTAAGATAAGCAGAGCACAGATTTTAACATATGTATCGCGACACAATGTTTGATGGGCGCTAGCAAGCAGAAGACATTGGCAGCACAAAGATTTGAAACACACATTTCATTTAAAATCTATTTAATTTGCCTAACGAGCATGAAATTTGCCTTTAGCTTTTTCGAATAGCGAAATCTAATGATCTTCTCATCGTCCGTTCTTCCAGCTCTTTAATTTTTCGAAGTGCACTCGTGTTTGCTTTATTGGGTAAATAGCGTGTAGAGCTTTATTTGCTAGAATTTGTTACAAAAACCTTCGTACTATCGACTAGCCTAGTAATCAAAGAATTTGCGTTCGACGATGACTTTAATGCTCGCTTCCCCCAGCTGGCTTTGCTTGCTTGCTCGCTTGCATGTGCCGCAAATATTGACAATTGCCCCACAGTCATTACAAGTGAATTGCGGGTCTCATGTTCCACAAAGCGTGCACTTATTATGCCCTGTTATCTAAGACATTAATGGGTAGCATTAGCTCTGAGCTGAGAATTAGCGGTAGTGTGTAAAAATGTTTTGCTAGACTTTTAGGTGAACTCGTAAAATTGCCATTTAATTGTTTATTTATTGTTGAAAAAAAAGAGAAATAATTTGTGCTTACGTTGCATACTTTCAAGAGAGATTGGGCAGCAAGTAGAAACATCAATAAAATAGTTGTCAAATTATGTGAATAACACAATATTTTTATCAGAAGTTTAATTGATATAAATATATATATTCATTATAAAATTAATAATAATTTTATTAGATAATGCAGTTATATAGAAAATTGTATACTACAGAATAACTAACTGTTCAGCTGGTTTTAAAACTTATAAACAACACAGCGAAGCTATCGTGCGGCAATTGAGCTTATTTTTAGAAATGTCAATATGAAATCAGGGTATGAGTTCGCGCAGCTAATTCTATTCAAAACTATACAATGTACTTGATGTGAGATAAGCGCAGTCAGTGTTATGAAGCTCAGCAGCATGAAAAGACTGAGCCAGCAAACTTCTGGCACTTTTCATAAAGACTTAGGCAACGAACTTGAAGAGTTCGCCAAGTTCGTTGCCTAAGTCTTTCGTTTAACCTGCAAATTTACAGACTTAATCTGGTAAATAGAGTGCTTAGTGTAGCAGCCCAGGTGTTTGCCGAACGACAAATTAACACATCAAGGTCGTTGCTGCCACAGCAGAGACAACAGCAACTCAGGGAGCAACAAGCGCAGCATCCTTAAGCAGCCGGAAGACAACAATTGCGGCTTCCTATTGCACTCGACGCGGCGTTAGCAGTTGGACAAAGTGTGAAAGTATTTAGTGCAAATGCGTTAAGTTTTCCACACCAGCTGAAAAGCAACGGCAGCAACAACAACAACAACAACAAGAGCAACGTGAACTCAACAAACACCTGTTGGCAATGGGTTGTTAACACACTTCTCAGGGCAACTGGGCAGTTTAGGACTTGACTGACTGTGACAGCAGCAGGGGGAAATCGCGGCCAGGTTCATCTTCAACTTTTAACATTTAAATCGCACAGATAGTGTTATATTAATTACTGATGTTGCAGCTTACAAGTTGTGCATTTGCATTTTTGTGCCATAAATGCTAAAGTTATGAATATTACTTCGAGTACGCGATTGCTCGCGCAGTGCAGTCGCAATCTTATGCAAATGGCAAAAGTGAAGCCCTTGCCAGACTATTTATTATTCTAGTAAAATTATATGCTTTCATATATAATTATTTATCAATTAATTATATGCATATCATTCTCTCTCTCTATTGCAGCACACAGTTTGGAGCAGCCAAGCTCCAGTTCAAAGCATTTCCAATGATGAATCAAGATAATCCGTATGCGGTATGTTTATAATTAGCAGCTAATTTTTATAGCACGAAAATGTTGATGAGAACATTTTAGATTATTTTTTAAATACGTTGTTAAGCAGTTCTGTTTAAATTGCATTCCGATTCTTGTCAACTAATCCTCCATCAACTTGACGCTGCTCTGACGCTCGTAAGCCAATTTCTCACACTAGATTTGGTGCGTAATCGCTAAACAAACAAGCAGGCGAATTCCCCGGCAATTGTCGTTAAAGCCCTTCGGATAAGCCCAAGCTCACTGATCTCCACAGACCATATAAATTATATTGATTTTATAACAAGTCTGCTTGGCCAGCTGTAAGCTCAATCGTTAAACGTCGCATATTTTAACACAAAAGCCAAACGCATGATAAATGCAGAGCGCCAAACACAATACCCCCTCCCCCGCCTGCTCGGCGTACAAAACGAAGACGAAAATTCAAATAATAATATGAAAGAAAAAAATCGTTGTATATTTTACGAGCTAAAAAGTGGACAAACTGATATAAAATCAGATAAAAACGTTTTTACGAGCTCCACAGCCCAAAAAACACAACAGAATGTGTCACACAGCTGCGTTGAACGCATAGATACCCTGTAAAAGAAGCTCCAACTATTACGGGTCTCTTTTGAACTAAAAATATTATTTTTCATTCAAATAAAATCCAAAATCAAACTGTCGTAGAAGTAACATGACTTTTAAGAGATCTCTTTAGAACTATAAATAATATTTTGAATTCAAATTTAATTGAACTTCAAACCGTCGTAGTAGTAACATAACTTTTGAGAGATTTCTGAATGATTTGCAAGATTACTATAAATAGTTTTTGTTAGTTTTGAACAACATCAATAGGCTACCCGATGTGCACATTTTATGTTGACAGGGTATTCAAAAAGATTAAAGCAAATCAAATGCAAAGCAATTTTTGGTCGGAATTTTGTTTTGTTGATAAACCTTAACGTAAAATGCCAGAGGACTCATTATCATTGATAAGACAAGGCAATGAAAATGAAAAAAAAAAAACGAAAACAAAAAGAAAAAAATCGAAAACGAAATCAAAAGTCAACATGGAAATTAAAAGCGCTTCCGCATCTCGCAAATGGGCGCAGAATTTATGAATTATGAGTTTTTGAAGTCCGTGCATAATTGCCCCATACACAGAGAAAAAATTCATAAAGCTCGTCAAGACAATGCCGAAAAAGAAGAAGAAGCGGTGCCCGCAAAGGTGGGGAGAGAATAAACGGTGGCCTAAACCAGTTTATACAGCAACTGGCGGCGAAAATATTTAAATGATGTCATAATTTTTAGTAGATATAAATATAATAATCATAATACACACACACACAATCACACACACACGCACACGCACACCTATACACTCTCACCATATACACTTCGATCTTTATCTTCATAAACGGCAGCCGCTTCACCTGTTTTGTTTTTACGAACTACGTGTTGTTGTTTCTATTGTTGTAGTTGCTTTTTGTGGACTTCATGTCAACTTAAATTAATGCAGATCAATTAGTTAATATTATTAAGCGTCTCGAATGCTAAAAACTGTGTATTTTAAATAGATTTCTATGAACCGAACAAAGCTGCGAGTGGAGAGCATTTTTCGCCGCTGTTGTTGTTCAAAAAAACTCACGTAAGTTGTTGCTAACATGGCACTAAATGTCAATATTTGAATATTAAATTTTATTTAAGTGCGTTTTTTATGGCTCTAAGCCGATTTTCGTCCACTGCGCCAAACAGTCGGCGGTCAGGCACCAACAACTCTGCTCCTCCTCGCCGGCGGAGGAAATGAGGTTGCCTAAAGAGGCGGAGCCCATCTCTAGTGTTAATTAGCTGAAATGTGAGACGATAAACTAAATGTTTGATTTAAATGAAGCCAATTCGGCAACGGCAACAACACCAAGAGCAGAGATTAAGCTTTAGATTAAGTCTGGTTACCACCAGTTGCCTTATAAAAATCCGATATTGCAATAAATTAATAATAATCTCATGCGGCAATTGGCAGAACGCATTCGACCAGCTCAAACTAGGTGCGAATGTGTTTTCATATCTTCAAATCTCAACCATTTCGATCTACGCAAATGAGTGCTTGACTTTCATGTTTCACATCAAATTACAACACTTGTGCACAGCTTTTGCCATTGAACAATAATATTGGCAGCAACTTTGATGGGGCAGATAAAAAGACTCCTTGAACAACGAGCTGGCGAGTTTCCCAGCGACCCACAACTGCCGTAGAACATGTGATTAGTGTGAGCTGTTGATTGTCTAGAATTGTTGTGCGTTTGCAATCCAAATCCGTTGTAATGTGGCCAACGGCAGCGTCTTGATTGCTTTTTGTGACTTTGTAAGCGAAAATGCCTTTCATATTGACTTTAATTTGTAGCTAATCAAACAAAAAACTATGTGTGTGTGTGTGTGTGTGTGTGTGTGTGAAACTGTCACGCCCTCAACTGAGTGAACAAGGAACTTAACAACGGGTGAAAAGCAACTGAAATTCATATTGGCAGCTCGAGTCAGCGAAACGCATTACAATGTTGAGTTGCTGCTGCTGCTGCTGCTGGTTGCTGGTTACTGGAGGCTGGTGGCCGGTTGCTGGTTGCTAGTTGCCTGTGGCATGCCCCAAACTGGACAGACACTTGACTGCGGTGGCTTACAGTCAAATGCACTTCGACTTTGGCTCACGCATCTGCCAAACAGGCAACTCCATTTGCAGCTACCAACTGCAAACTCTTTGGCATCTTTTCTATTTGCATTTGCTGGCAACCGCGCAGAAGGCAACAGTCGGCAGGCGGCAGGCAAGTTGTGGCTAGCTGACCATTTTGGTCATAAACATTTGCGTAATGGATTTTTTCATATTTTGTTGGCCGCTGCGAACACACAAAGTAAATTAATTACGAGCTGCAGTTGCAGCGGTGTCTCGTTTGGAAAATTCTTTTGGCCGCAGACAGACGGAAGGCTCTGCAAAAAGTTATAAATGCCTAAAAATAAATAAGCCAAAGCCATGGCTAAACATGGCCAAAATGCAGCAGCAGCAGCAAAAAAAAGAAAAAGAAACACAAAAAAAACAGAAGCAGCGAGCAAATTAGCAAAAGCCCAAAAAGCATTTGCCGCGCTTCCAACACAAACAACAAACAGACTAAATGTAATTACAGCAAGGCTGTGGTTGTCGTTGCTTGTTGTTGTTGTTGTTGTTCTTGCTGTTGCTGTTGTTGCTGGTTTGCGGTTGTAGCCATCGCCATAGCCGGTTGCAATTTTTCACATGCGTAGCCAGTTTTGTTGCTGTAAAAGTTGTTCATCTCATGCCGCGCCGACAACGTTGTTGTTGTCGCTGCAGTTGCTGCGACTCCTTGTTGGAATTTCAGCGTGTGTGTGTGTGTGTGAGTGTGTGTGGTGTACATGTTGCGGTTGATAACTCAATTAGAATGTGAAATTTATGTACGCCACAAGAAATTAACTTGCAATTAGAAAATGTTGGCAAAACGAAGCGAAACGAAACGCAAGGAGACGAAGCGCAGCAAAACGAAAGACTCAGGACACGAACTTGATATGTTAAGTTCTGCACTTGGCAATTAAGCCGCAAACACAAAACAAATTGAAACAATTTAACAAAGCAGCCATGATTTGTGTTACATCATTTGACTCGCGTCTCCAGTTGGCGTTCCAAGGGTCGCTAGACAAGTCTATTGGCCTGGCCAAAAAAAAGCAGCGAGAGGAGGCTGGAAAAGAAACTGTAAAGACTGCAACCCAAACTAATGATGATGATGCACACTGCACGCATTTGCACTATTTATAATTTCGTGTAGCAGGCACGATGGGGCACATGGGGCACAACATGTCTGTCGAGTGCCAAAAGATCAATGATCCAATCCTAGAGCTGGAGAGCTTGCTGCTTGCTGCTCGCTGCTTGATGACTTTACTAGCTGAGTGAGCTGCACGCAGAGCGACAGACAACTTCATTTATTTGCAGATACATTTCAGGCGCCCCCAAAATGCAGCCTCATCCTTGCGGCCAGACATCGCTGTGTTTGTTGTGTTTGTTTGTTGTGTTTTTGTTTCGTTTGTGCCTTTTGGCAAACAACTCTTTGATTTGGTGGGTTGTGCTCATGTGTAATCCGTTTTGCTCCCATGATTAATGAGCGAAATTAGTGAACTGAAAGTTGCAACTTGCGGCCCGCTAACTTGGCCAGCTTGCGCGTTTGGCCAGTTGCCAAATGACTTAGGCAGCGAACTTGAACGAACCTAAAGAACAACAAATTACAATGCAAACTTCCTCTCGGCGGCAGCGCAGCGAAAAAAAGATGCTGCTGCTGCATCGCATCGCCTCGTATCGCATCGAGTCATTATATCCGCCCGCCGTAACTAGCACTAAAGCATTGCCAAGTCTGAGTGCTGAGCGGGTACTGCGAGTACAAACAACTGGCTAACCTTGACTGAAAATCCTACACAGCTGAATGCATTAGTAGTTCAACAGCAGCGACTTGCAAATGCGGCAAAGTACCGACAAAGTACGCCGAAAACAAAACGCTATTAAACTTCTATTATTTAAGTACTACATTGTGCACTGATACTGAAAACGAAAACGAAAACGCCAGCGAAACGCAAACGAAAATGAAACGAGAAAATGAAGCGAAAAAAAACACACTAGCGCGAAGAAGACCACAAGCGATCCGATCCGGTCAGCACATAACGATAATGAGGCAGCATTGTGTATAAAGAGCGCGACTCCGAATCCGACTCCGACTTCAACTTGGAGTCGAACTGCCTCCTACCAATAAGTTGGACTTGTAGCTAACAGAGCATAAATCCCAAAGCCAAAGTACTTTGCAAATTATGCAATATTATGTAATTATACAGACAATCAGCCAAGGTAGACTCGCAAGGGGCGGCGGCGGGGGCTGTTCGCTCGGTGGCAAAAGTCTTAAACTTTAGTTTGTTTTCGAGATCAGCGGCGAGAGCAGCTGAAATGTGAAAATGATTGAGCGCATTATTTTCAAATTAACGCTCAGCTATCAAAGTGCTGCGAGACGGGGCCAAAGGCGTGGAATAAGTACTCTACTACTCCCCTTTTCATGACACGCTTCGATAACGCAGCGCTTTTTACATGCGCCCACTTAAGATCAAGCGCATGGCCTTGCCGAAGGTGTTGCCAGCACGCCGATTACAGCCGGAGACTAGACGAAGTCGCAGGGCACATGCAACGGCGAGGCAAGGTAGAAAGAAACAGAAAGAACGAAAGTACAAGAATATGAAGTAATCGGATTAGAAAAAGCGAATTCCTTGTAAGCAACAAATAGATTGAGAAATTTGACAGAATTTACTTGATGTCAACGTTTTCAATGCAACATATATGGGTATATAAGAAAGGATTCTAGTTCACTTACTATAATTATAAAAGCAGAAACACAACATGCAAAGTTTTGGAAACTCATTTTAGACATCGCTTTGATATTATATTTGCAATCTTTATTCGAAGCATGGGAAATAGGAACTGAAATCCAAATGATAATGTTCCTTACAATAACAATTCAAATTGTTGAAATGTGTGTAGCGTATGCAATTCTTTTCTTACTATCTTATAAATCAGTTCGGGACTTTAAGAAAGCCACAAAAAGCGACACTGCAAAGTAGCTGCTTTCACAGCACATTGAAATTAAATAGATCGCTCGGCAAGTGCATTCGCAGTTCGACTGTAGGCCGCAATCATATTTAAGTATCGTAATTTAGTTGCTGTGGTTGCTACTTTGACTGTTGTTGTTGTTGTTATTGTTATCTTTGCCCATTGCTTTTGGCTTTGCTTTCGATTTCAAGTTCAACACTTGCCAGACGCCAATGTGTTCCAACTGGTTGCCCCGCCATACGCCACTTTATTACGTGGACTGTTGCCGCTTGGCGCCCCGTTTCTTGCGCGGACTGTGTGAGGGGCAGAGAGTGAGAGAGAGGGGAGTGCTTTCCTCAAAGAAGCGTAACAAAATTGTTATAATTTCGGTTTGTAATCTATAATAATAATAATAATGATAATAATGGTGCAGCGGCAAAAATGTTTGCCTTAAGGTCAAGGTTGTGAGCCGTTTATTGGAGTCAGCTTTGCGTTGTGTGTTGAGCGTTGAGTGTTGAGTGGTGTGGAGTCGAGTGGAGTGGAGTGTGGAGTTTGGTAATGAGCTGCCAAATTGTTAGAATTGTGGTAAATACAACAGCAACAACAGCGGCAACGGCAGTAGTAACAACAACTGTTTGAGGCATTCAATTAATTGGCCAGCTGGCCATGTTTATAGAAAATAGTTAAGTTGAGAATCCAAATGCGACGACCTCTGCACGACTCAGCAGCGATTTAGCGCAACAAATTGAATTAAATTTATATAAATTGCATAGAGACAAGTATCTCCATCTACATATATACTTCAATGTACACACACACACACACACACACTCGTATATAGCATCTACTTAACGGCAGCATCTGATGTCCGCTTACATTAGACATTAGACCCAATGAGCCGAGCAAATTGTGCCCATTGTTATATTGTCTGTTTATTTGCAAATCGCATTGCATTGCCTTTGTTGTTATTATTATTAGCATTATTATTTCTATTATTTTGCTTTTTCTCTATTTCATTATTTTGTTGCCCACTATTGTTGGCCGCTTGTGCTGGGGATGAGCACTGCGGCACTGCGGCATTGCGGCATTGCGGCATTGGCACTGGCATTGAACGCAGCTTGGCCAAAAGTGCCAACAAAAGTCTGGCAATAAAGATGCCAATAATATTTGGCCAACCATCTCTCGACGCTTCTTCCCACGCCCGAGCTAAACGCCTCGCCTTAATTCACTTTTAATTTCAGAAAGTGAAATTTAATATCACAATATGTAAGCCATCCCAATATGAAATCATTTAATTTCAACTGCTATTCAACGGAATTCACAAAAAGTAATCAGTACATTTAAAATGTATTTTATCTAATGACGTTTTAAAATTTGTTTCTCAATAAATATTTCACTTTTAACGAAAGCTTACCCAATTATTAGTATACCACTTAATTAAGTTATTTTAAAGTAATTTCCAATCGAATTTAATGTTACTACATTTAGGTACATATCTTTCAAATTCATGTTAAGTTTAAGAACTTACGTTGCAATAGATTGAATTGTTTTTGATGTGACTCAAAAATATCAATTAATTGTCAATATTCTCAAGTCAAACTTTTGTTTGTTGCCAATTGGGCCATAGGAACTCCCATGGTCTGATTTGTTTTGCACTCTCTGCTGATGGCCATTTAATTATTTGCTATATCAATCAAGCCAAATGTTCGAAGTATGTTCCCACGCCGCCCCAAAACCAATAAAAACGAGACAAGAAAAGAGTGGAATCTCATAAAATAAAGGAAAAGAAAATCAAAGTCAAATTTAATTTTAATTGGTCGCATTACGTATACGTAGCGTTGTGTGGCCCAAAAATTATAACAGTTCAGTTTGCAGCACATTAGCACCGGGACAGCGAAAAGAGAGGCGAGGCTGTGTCGAGGCGGCTGTGATTCATGGCGCGAGTGAAAGAGATGCTGCAACTCTGGGCGACTCCTGCTGGGCTTTTGGCTGTTGCCAGGTTCGTTACTTGCCTGTGTCTGTGTGTGTGTGTGAGTGCATTTGGACCTGGCCAAACGTTGTCTCGCCATGGCGCAGACTATTAACTTTGAAAGTTGTTTAAACAGGCGATGCCAACGGCAACAGCAACAGCAACAGCAACAGCGACTAGCAACCTCCACCTTCTACTTTTTGCATTGGGCGAGCATCGTTGTAGTTGTTGTTGTTGTTGTCGTTGTCGTCATCTGCCTCTCCTTAGCCTCAGTGTGCAGCTCGCAGCTTGCAGCTTGCAGTCAGTGTCATCGGCGTCGCGGCTCGTGGGAATTGGATCATTAGAAGCAGCGAGCGGCGCAGAAGTTGGTCAACTAGAGTCGTCGTCGTCGTCGTCGTCGGCGTCGTCGCAGTCGCCCCGTTTTGCATGTGTTTTGTTGGTTGTTTGCTGCCAGTGTTGCCACCGTTTCTTGTTGTTGCCAGTTGCCAGTTGCTTTTGCTGTTGCTGTTGTTGCCTTAAAGAGGCGCGATAAGTAAATGTGTCCGCGTCTCTTTTATTTGCACTTGCACACTGCACTTCTTCGCCACTGCTGTTGTTGTTGCTGCTGCTGCTGTTGTTGTTGCCCAGCCTGGGCGACCCCAGCATCGCTGTGTTGTCGTTGTCGTTGTCGTTGTCTTTGTTTGTTTATTTGTTTTGGCTTTTTGCTGTGTGGCTTCTTTGGGATGTGTGTCTGTATGTGTGTTGCATGCGATTTATTTGTTTGTTGTCTCGTTGTTATCTGTGCGAGCTTTTCTTACTCTTTTTCCACCTCCACTCCGCCGCCTCCCTCTGCGCTGGCTGCACTTTTTTGCTGCTGCCGCTGCTGCTGCTGCTGCTGTTGTTACAGCCATCGCCTGATTTCGGGAGTCAAAAGTCAATTAAATAAGAGCAGTGCACAAGCTTGTACTTGTTATTGCTGCTTCTGTAGTTGTTGTTGTTTTTTCGTCTCTTTTTTTCGGTTGTTTTATTTCGGTTTTGCAAAACGAGCAATTTGTGCAACTATGTGTGCATTTGGGGGCGCTATGGGAACCGCATTTCACCAAACAACCTGGCTATAACGCTGCATTCGAGAATTTCTCGTGTTGATTTATGAAAAGGTGGCAAAAGCGCAAGTTTGTTACCCAAGTCTTTTGTTTTTTTAGTGTTTTCTCTTCTGCGGCAAATGTGTGATTATGGCCAGCGCAAGTTCGTCGCCTGAGTCTTTCGTTGTGAACTTACTTGAGAACTATAATACTTCACTTTAAGCTGCCAACAATTCATATCAGTGTCAAGTTTGTTGCCTAAGTCTTTTGATTTTGGCCGAGAAAATCAACAATTTTAGTAGAAATTCTTATGACTAGAGTAGATGAACATTCAATTGGATTGCAAATCGATGAAATGACAAACTCAGTTAGAAATTAATAAACATTATTGATTATCGAAATCGTAAATTATTCGAATGCAACTGTTTCATTCGCGTACAGAATCTTAATTTGCTTAATAATTTATTAGGCGCAACTTTCTATGGCTTCCGCAATCAAACAAAGCGAAGGCGAAGGCGAAGGAGATGAAATCACATCAGTAGTCAACAATTAGTTTGCTCGTGTCGCATTTGTGGCAGACACTTCACATCACTCGACTGTCGTTTGTCGTTTGTCGTTTATCGTTTGTCGGACCGTCAACTGCGGCGGCAGGGAAAAAGCGCAAAATAAATAAATAAGAAAAGCGAACAGAAAAAAGAAAAAATTATACAAAATGCGATTGCACACAAATCATGAGAAACGCTCCCAGCGGCAAAGCACAGCGCAGTTTGGGGCCCCCCTGCTGCTGCATTTAGCCAACCTGTCTGTCTATCAGAGTCTATCAGAGTCTATCCGTCCATCCGTCCAACCGTCTGCCTGTCTGTGTCTGGCGGCCGCTTCGAGTTGCTTTAAGCTTGACGTGCTGAGCTTTGAGCTGAGTTTTAGCCCCTTTTGATTCGCATGTGTCAAGTCATTGGCATCTAGTGCAGTTAAATGCTCATTGAATCAACAGCCAGCAGCCGCAACAACTCAACACACGGTTATAGCCACACAATTTTATGCCAATTCATGGCCGGGCATCCAAAGTCACATCCACACAGCAACAGCAATAGCAACAGCAACAATTCGAAATGCATTTTCCAAGCAGTTTACTAATTTGTTAGCCAACTTGCTTACCCTTTTTTGCTGTATGTTTTTGATTTTGTGTTACACGAACAGCATTTCACCCAAGGGGCGCCAGGTGGCAAGCAGGCAGTCAGGCAGGCAGGCGCTGTCAATTGCTGCCTCTAAATTTTGCAGTCAAGCTTCAAATTTAGTGGCTCACACACGTTAAGGGGAACGTGTGCGCGCGCTAAAATGTCAAACCAAACACTTGTTGTAGCAACAATTGGCACAAGTTTTGCCTAAGCTAACATTTAAAATTGTAACAAATGCCACAGAGCCGAGCGAACGTGTGGCTTCAAGCCAAACACACCGCTAACACTGGCACCATGCACAAGCCGAATGGTTGCACCACCATCACCACCACTACCACCACCACCGCAGCCATTGCAACCGCCTCCTCCTCGAAATGCACAATTCACAATGCTCTGAGGAAAACCTCGCACATTTTGCACGCATTTGCATAACAAGCGGCGACACGAGCTGATTGAAAGCCACGACAATTTGAATACTCTGCGGACAAGATTTCAACAACTTGCAACAATTCAAATCATTTGCTCAGCAAATTAATGCCAAATTATTGGATTTAAACCAAGTGTAGTAAAGTGAAGTAGAGATTTGAAAAATTTAAAATTATTTTCTAAATCAAATCAAAGCTCTTGATCCAGTATTTTAGAAGTGCAGCAAAGCTGCTGATTTACAGAACGAACTCGGTTTTGTAGGGCAACATGTGAGCTTGTTGAAAGGCCCACACGTAGTTGGAACTGTGTGTAAAAATGGTTTTGCAAATTTGTCTTGGTAAATCATACGTGCACTCGTATTCTATTGAAAATTAGACGCTGCGTTTTGCAGTTCCTTCAATTCTTTTTAGCATAATTTTAACCGTTTTGGCGGATGGTCACAAATTTTAAGCGGAAATTGCACAAGCACTTGGCACTTGGCAGCTGGCAGTTGAAAGTCGCCAGATGCTGGCCAGTTGCATTCTGGACAAAGCAGATGAACATGGCGAGTGCATTTAAATTTCACATGAGCTCATAAAAATAGTTACAAATTAATTATAATGACAAAGAGAGGAGAGTTCAGGTGTATGTGCAGGAAAAGGGGAATGCAGTTGTACGGCAACAACAACAACAGCAACAACAACAGCAACAACGGCAGCACATTATAAATCTAAACATTTCCTGCTTGACAGCTTGAAGAGCTTGCAGCGAGCGACTGAGACAGCGACGATGATGCTTCAAGTCAACAACAGCAACAACGATAAATATTAAAACTTTGCTTTTCATCATCATTGTACATAATTATAGTGTTTTAGTTTATGTAGTTTAGACAGCGACTTGACTGCGAGCGGCAGCAATTAGCTAAGTACAAATCAAAACGAAAGACTTAAGCGACAAACCTGACAGGAACTCACGCCAGCCTCGATGATGAATGCAGGAAGCAAGGATCTGCGCTGCGCCGAGTGAACTCCAATTGCAATTCGCCAAACTGCAGACTCACACACAAAGTGTAACAAATAATGAATTTCCACAGCTAACGCACTCGCACTCGCACACGCACACTCTAGAGACTGAGCGTCATAGCGGAGTCTCACGTCTATGATTGATCACTCCCCGAGGGCCAAGTTGTCGTTTGGTTCGTTAAGGGCCATGGAAGTGTGTAAAAATTCTTCGTTTTTATTTCTGCTGCGTTTGGCGATGCGCATTTGACAAATTGCTCGTCGACTCTTGTCTTGGCCATAGCCGTGACTAAGCTCGTTCTGGGAGAGGCCAGCACGATAGTCAAAAAGAGAGAGAGCGATGCGTGCGCAGCTGACTAAAGGCCTCAACTATTTGTAACGCGGCGAAAAGAAAGCAAAATTCTCTGCCAAATGGCCGAAGCAAGCGGAGCGGGCAACTCGGGCAAACACGCCATATAACAATTTTGACAATTTTTAGGAGGGGAGCCAGCCAGCTAGTTTACATGGAGCAAACGAGTTCGCATTACAAAAATGACTCATCATCTATGCGAACTGCGAGCTGCGAGCAGCAGATGAAGAAGAAGACGATGCTACAGCAGCTGCCGCAAAAACAAAAGCAACAACAAAAACAAAAACAAAAACCAAAAAAAAAAGCTGATCTAACTCGTTTTATGATTTTTTGTTTAAGCCGATTTCCAAATGTTTCAAATGTCATACGGGAAAGTTGCAATCAATGTGGACTAGATCAATAGATTAAAGTATTTTAATTTGAAGTCGAAATTTAAATGTCAACTTCTCGCTTTCTATCACCGCCTTGGCTTGATATTCATGTGGAACAAATCGATTGCTCGCCGTGAAACGTTCCAACTGCAGTTGAAATGCAAATTGCAATTTGAATGCTCAAGTTTTTTTGTTACTCGTAATACTTTGTTTCCTCGCCGTTTGCTTTGCATGCGATTATCAGTCACATTGTCTGATGCGATCGATACACCTATAAATCGCTATTAATTTCATTCACTGGAAAAATCCCTTAACAAAATACATCTCGATTGTCAACCCTTTTAAGGTCAGTGAGTTGTATAAACAATCGTCGCCCGCTTGTTCTAAGAATCGTTTAGACAGCGTATTAGCAACTTGGTCTCTTGCCACAAGTCGCATTAACATTAACAGCACAATTAGTTAGGCGACTCAAGCTGAGCACACTGTGAATTGGCAAAGCAAAGCGTATTTTGCCACACTGTGCACAAAAACCTACTTTTGATTGCACTACGCAAATCATGGATTATAATTTTGTGCTTTATTTTTACGCGCGCTCTTTTATTTTGTTTATATTTTCCGTCACAAGGCAACAGACGGCAGACAACACCAACACATGCTGCGGCCGTCTTCAGTGTCGACGAGTCATGAATAAAAAATTACAACAACAATAAAAAAGCAAAAGTATACAACAAAAAAAATAGACAAAAACTAGAACAATTTGTTTCGAGCATTTTGCGCACAATGAACAAAGCGAGGCAATTGCTTTGTGCATGATTTCATTTTAATTAAATTATGTTTCTTGTTGCTGTTGCTGTTGCTCTTGCTGTTGGTGTTTTTGTTGCCATTATAATTGCATGCAAACAATGCGAGACGAGCACTTGGCCGGCTTCCCCGGCCCCGGCCCCGGCCGCACGGGGGGGGTGGTGGCAGTGTGGGGGATGTGCACAATTTGTTAGCCATGCAGCGCATTTGGTATTGCGAGTACTTGTGGCAGCTGCTTGTCGCTGTTGTTGTACATGCTGCCAAGGTCAAGTTGGGCAATTATCATAATTTTTTTGCGCGCGCTTTTTTGGCCACGTTAATGGCACTTAGCTTAACTGCGAGACGTTGCGATGAAACTGGAGTAAACGTGCCTTTAATTTATCCACACACATGCATGCATATACTATAATAATTTGCACATTTTTTAACTGAATTATTTTTAATAATTTCATATTATAATGAGCGCGCATTTTTTTGATATATCTTTTGCCATTGCATCATCGCATGCGATGAAATATTAAGAATTCTACTTGCTATTTTGGCTTGACTTAAGGTTAACAACAAATAACAAACAACAGCAGCAACGACTACAACAACAACTAAAAAAAGCAGCTATAATTAATCACACACAAAATCAACAAGATCCAAAAATATATTTTTGTACTGTCAGTTTTGATGACGACGCGGGAAATTTGGCGTTGTCGAGCTGATCAGAGCAGCAGATCAACTGATTTGCCTATACCCTGTAAACGTGAGCAATGTGGGAAGTATTTAACTATAACTTGTAGTATAATAGAGAGTTGTGTTTATGTTTTATTTGATTGATAAGCTTGTGAAAATGTGAATTCAACTATTTGAATAGAGCAAATCACAGCTCATGCCGTTGTCGCGCATACCCGGAGATTCGCTTTGTTTTCGTTATTGGGGTACTTTTTCTGAAACATACTAAGCGCAAAATATACCAACTAATTAAAATAAATTGGCTACAGCCGACGGACATCTGAATTGCAGTCGAACTCATCAATATGCTTAAAAACACTTGGCTGGCGGGGGGCGAGGTGTTTGCTGACGGGGGTCGGAGGTTGTCTGACAAATTGCGCACAAGCTGCGGGAGAGCGAGAAGGAGATGATATTAAACAAATTGGATAGCAAAATACTAGCAGCAACAAGCATTTCATTATGCATAAACAAATTCAAATTGCATTGTTTTCAGTATTTTGTATTTTGTATTTTATATTTAGCTAATTTGTTGTTGCTTTCTTGTGAATTTAATTTATAACACTTTCACTTAATAGCCACTAATTGTGGCTTTAACATCTTGGTAGCTGTGCTCGGCTTTTTCCCCTTTGTTTTTGTTTTTGCTGTCCCGGAGAATTATGCAACGAGTTATAAATTTTGGAGGCAAACCTGTACCCAAATTAGTGGGTCGCTTGAAGAGATGATCAAATGGGCTTCTTTTTTGTATATTTCTCTTCTTCTTGTTGTATTAATGAAGTCATTCGATAAATATGAAACATGATATGCTTAAACAGTGGCACTTTTTTAGTTTCTATTTCGTATTCACGCACAGCACAGAACTTAATGGAGTGACAAGATTTCAAAATATCCCCAATTTATATTTCATTTAAATATCCAAATTATTTAGATGGCGCCCATTAAAAGTTTAGGTTCAAATAATAATTAAACGCTAAAGATTATATGCGATCATCTGATATATAAATTTGAATAAGATTTTCAATAAATGATATTGAATAGCATATTAATTTCTAACGGTCGTTTGACATATTTTCACTAACGTAACAATTGTGGATGATCTTCATATTATTTGATGTTGTTTTTGGTAATATCAATAATATGAAAGTGTCTAGAGAAAGTATAGACTGTTAGATTAGATAGTGTGCAAATGATTCAATAAGTAAATATAGCACGTTTCAAATGATTTGGAGGGCTGGTAGTACAATTAAATCAACCCACGTTTTGAGGCTTTGTTTCGATTAAATTGGTTGTTCAAATTAAAGCGAACTCGCAAATCATTCGCTGACACTTGAGGCAAATTCATACACGACTCCTAAACAAGTTCAGTGACGTACGAAATCGACAGAATGCAATATATATGCACGTCTATAGCTATATATAATCTTATTCATATATGTAGAGTCGCATATTGTGTGTAAATCAGGCAAATGCCGGCTAATCTCCAAAGTGTAGCTAACGAACAGCAGAAGCTACAATTGCAGACCAGACTAGCCGCCCTCTCCAGCTCTCCCCATCTGCCCTCTCACTCCCTCGTACTTCGCATCCATCTCGCTCGCTCTTTGGCAAGTGGAATGTGTCGCTGTGTCTGTTGTAAAATAAATGTTTATTGCTTTTTAATATTGCACATTGTCTGCATAAATTTCACGCGCGACAGACGGACAGACGGACGGGGGAGGTGAGGGGAGCAACTTTGGCAGGCTGTGCAACTTTGTTATTATTCTTGCTGATTCTCGCATTCTGCCTCTTCTTGTTGTGCTTGTGATTTAAAAACAAACTAAATCTGCTGCCAATCCACAAGTTGTTGAAACTTGAAACTCATAATTTTTAATTTATTTTATGTGATTTTTATTTGTCGATTAATCCCAAGCAACAACAGCCGCAAACAGCGCGCCCGACAACGCTTTATGAAACCTAAACGTACAAAATTTATTTCCTACCCAAAACCCCAGAGCGACTCTCGAGTCTCCTCAACCTAAAGCCATGGCCATTGGCGCGACGAGAGACGCGACGTGGCGACCGATCGCGGTGGCTGGGGAGGATCGGGCAAAACTCAACACATAACACGAAATCAGATTAGCATGTTTTACAGGCACCGAAACAAGCCAAAAGGAACTGAGCGAACTAAGCCAATTGCTGCTACGCCACTTGGTCTGCTGCCGATGCCGATGCTGTTGCTCTTGCTGTGGCTGTGGCTGTGGCTGTTGCTGTGACGGTGGCTGGTGGTGGTGCATTCTTTTGGGGCCACCACAGGTTCGCAGGTCTGTCTCAGATTGGCCAAAAGTGAATGTGTTGAATGTGCTTTCTCTACTTTGTAATGTGCCAATTGTTTGGACAGATGGGAAAAATTATTGCCGTCAATTGGCAGTGGGGCAATTGCAGCTATAAAACATAATTCCCAACAGCAACAGAATAAAACAAAAGCCAATGATTTGCTTTTTGCTCAGCTGCCACCTGTTGCAGCCAGCTGAAACCGTTTCCTGACAACGAGAACTAAAGATCGCAATAATGATTTATGCATTTTTGATTCATTCGGAAACTTAAAACTATTTGCATTTGCCAACCACTCAAAGAGCACAATCAAATCGACCATGAAATGCTAAATAAGAAGTTTCTCCAATATCCATTCGCCAGTAAAAATCCAAATTAATATTTCAGAATAAAAAACACTTACTCAGAAACTGTTGTAGATTTCTGATAGCAAAATTAAAATTGCACTTTTGCCATTATTTTGTAGCATTTTGGGCATCCTTAAGCAGATGCAGTTGTCAGCTTCTGGGCGGCAGTTGGCTGGCAAATTGTCAAGACCAGATCTGACGCAACATTATGTTTGCGTTTCCTTAGTGGCATATCTGCGTGCCACACGTTCGCCTGATCTGGGCTGGGCCACAGCCAAGTCTCCCACGGGCAGGTGTGCGTGTCAAGCAGGCATTGCTCCAGTTAAAGCTGCAAGTGCACAAGGCGCACACTACTCCCCAAAAAGAGGAAAAACCTCGTACGTAAAAAATAAATAAAAGTGCGGGGGGAAAAAGGCAAACAAAGCTGGCAACAAGAACACAACAATGATGGCAATTTGTTGATAAACATTTCGCTCGCAATAAATAAACAAATATACGACGAGCAGCACAACTTGTGCGCCTATTGCCTGGGACAGTTCAAAGGAACTCGCAGCGTAGTTTGCCGAGACTGGCAACAGGCGACAGGCAAGAGGCAAGGTGCAAGGGGCAGGCGTCGCATCGCATCGCATCGCGTTTGCAACTTGCAACAGGCCATATAAATGCAAATGCTCTACACGCTGCTTGTTTGCTCGCCTGCCACGCTCTTTTATTTCACTCTTTACTTTTTTTTTAGCTGCTCTGGGGCAATTTTTCATTTGATTTCATCTTCATATTTTATTATGCCCCAGACCCGGGCCAAGGCGGGCAAACGAAGCGTTGTCCATTTCCATTCGTTTTGCCTTTTTCTTTATTTCTGCTCTTTTTGTCGTTGTCGTTGTTGTTGCTGTTGTTGTTGTTGCTGTTGTTGATACCAATTGCGCGATATGACAAACTATGTTTGCATTTTAATTTTTAATGCGTGTGAATTTTGCTGGCGGCGCACTTGCTCTCAGTACTATTTGGATTCGGATTCGGATTCGGCTTGGTTTCGGATGCGGTTTTGGGGATGGAGAGCGATAGATGCTCGTGTCATGATTTGCTGTTGCTTTTAATTGAAATTTTATGAATTTATTGCTTTCGTCCATTTCTTCTTTTGCTTCCCTTGCACACGCAACAGTGCGAGAGAGAGAAGCAAACGTATTTGCTATTATTTATACGATTTTCATTTGCTCCGTTTTTCTTTTCATGTTCTCGCAGATGAATCAGACGTGCAAGGTCTGTGGAGAGCCGGCGGCTGGATTTCATTTCGGCGCATTCACATGCGAAGGTTGCAAGGTGAGTTGAAAGGGTTCAATCTGATACGCCTCCAGGCGAGTGCATGCCACGAACGTACAGCGTTCATTTCGTGTGCAGAGCACATATTGCGCATACGACGAGTGGTACTGAAAGTGCCTCTATAATTGCCTCCATTTAACACAGTTACAGTTGCAAATCAAATGCTTTTGCAGTTACAAGTTGGCAATTAAATAAACTGCTCTAGAAATTGAATGTTGATTAAAGCCATCAAATAATGCAGACCAACTAATTGCCGAAAGTATTTTTGGTGTTGTTGCGCAACGCTCTTAACGCTTTTATCTGGAAATTGTCGTTCAGCTTTAACGCTGAAAATCGATCAAGTGTTTTAGTGTGCGCAATAAATCGATCGTTTGCAGTCACACTATTGCCCAAACTTTAACTGTTACCGATAGTAAACGTGTGAGTTACAGCAACTGTTGTTCATGCTTTATTTACTCATATTTTTTGGCGTGCCATTTATAGTTATATTACAGTTATGCGATCGCTTTATGCCTCGCAATTCATAATACTATCGAAAGTTTTAATTAAATCGAATTTATCGCATGCAACTTTTACTAGCCTTCACTAATCAAATCAATGCATTGATATAGCCATATACAATATAGCTTCTCGAAAACGATTGCACTTCTGGCTGGCAGGCTTTCCAAATAAAAGCACTGCCATAATAATAACAATAATAATCGACGCTGCGGCGCCTCCCTGCCAATAATATGAATAATAGTTATCGATCGCTATTGGCATTCCATAATAAATCGCATCGCCGTAGCGTCGCTTCGCGTCGCGTCTCGTCGCATCGCATCGCATCGCATCGTGACAAAGCCGTCGAGTAAATGGTGCCACAGCAAACTGGAATGTTGAGTTCATTACGAGCAATATCAAAGCAACAGCACTGAGATAAACGACAACAAAGAACGCCTCGGGCTAAGGTCAAAGTTAAACAACAATACGGCTGGAAAAAGAGCGCTCCACAAAATGCATAATTGATTTAAACACGAGTACTTTGGCTGCCCGCTAGAGACAGCCCTGCGCCGGGGTGGGAAACAGGAGAGGGGCCAGGGGCTGGAGGAAAAGGTCAACTAACGTACAATTTGTGGGTCAGCATTATTTGATTTGTGCGCCATCGCGTGGGTCGACTAATTTGACGCCCACCAAAGCCAAGCGAAGCGAAGCGAGACAGGAGATCAAGAGCGCGGCGGTGAAGTGGAGGCGGAGGAGGAAGAAGAGCAAACAAAAGTGAATTCGCCTTGGCAACGTTTCGTCCGGTTCTCCGCTGATCTGTCAAACGAAACTGAAAGCCAGAGCCAGCCAGAGACGCAGACGAAAGAAGACTGCTAAAGTACTGCTTACTGCTCGCATCCTCCATTTCCATTTCCATTTCCGACCCAGTAATCTTGATGCCCAATTAACCTTAAAAGTGTATTTTCGCATTGTTTTTGTGTGTTCGTCGTCGAACTCCACCTACGACAAAGCCAAGCAAAGCAACTGCAACAGAAACTGAAACCGAACTCGAAGTCGAAGTCGAAGCAGAGGCTGCAACTGCAGCTGACTGAATACTGACAGACATGACTGTCTGCCCGCCTGTCCGTCCGTCTGTCTGGCTGTCTGGCTGTCTGTCTGTCTATTGTCCATACGCCAACTTGATTGCAACGCTGCGCGGTGATTTACGGCCAACATTGCAAGTTGGCATAAGTGTTGCACAGCCTATAACCTTTGCTGCAACATGCTGCGACGTCTCTCAACGGCGAGCAACATGTTATAGTCATTTTCGTGCCGCATTGAATTAAATTGTTTGTTTGCTTTGTTGCAATTGATTGTGCCCCAGCCAACGGTTAATGGTGTAGGTGGATGTGCTTGTTGCACGCTCACAGACAGCGGCAACTGCTGCTGCTGCTGCTGCCGCTGCTGATGAATCATCAGAAAATTTAATGAGATATTTGTGCACTGCAATGACATCATGGCCCAAAACGCTGACAGAGCTTGAACTTCAGCACCACATCGCTTCGCTTCCAATCGCATCGCATCGCATCGCTTCGATTTCGAGCATCGATTGAGCATTGCGGCTTCAACTAGTGGCGCCCTCCAGGCAATAGAAGAGGAAATCTGTGTAAATACTTGCGCAGAGAATGCAGTCGAGTTGAAAGTACAGCAACAATAGATCAATGATTAAACAAATAGATCGCTCAGTTGCCAGAAGCAGCGTGTCAACAACGGTCTAAGCCCCAAAGGATGCTTCAACTCAAGTTGTAATTGAGCGATGCGCTGCGCTGCGATGCAGCAGCAGTTGAGTGCGAGAGTGAATAGCTGAGTGAGTGAGTGAATGCACTCGAGTGCAGATCAAACGCCAAGAGTTTTGCCCACCACTGAGTCGAGCAATTGAACATCAATCAGCAGGTGCTAAAAGTGTGAGCGAAAAGCGCTCAAGTGCCAGGGGAAACAATGGGGAAAAGCACCAAAGAAAAGTATCAAATACACTGATGTTCTTAATGTAGTTTCAGCGTGCACTTGCACATTAAACATTTGCAGTAGCTTCGTTTTGTCTGAAGATAAAATTGCACTCACAATAGTTGCTGGATTTTAAAAATATAGCTTAATCTGCTAATTTATTGCGTTTAGCTTGAAATAATTTAAGCAGCAGCAATAGTCAAGACTTTCTTAAACGATTTGGGAATTTTAATTCAATGATACTTGTATTGTGTTAATATTAAATCCTGTTAACAAACAGCTATTATAAAGCCTGTTTAAGGAATTAACAATTGATAAAACAGGCACCGTTTAAATATCAACAAAATAGATAGACAAGAAATGTGTTTATTCATTGAAGAGTTTCAACTTAATGTAGCCGCTTGAATTGCTAAGGAGCTACATTAAATTGTGAACATTGATTAAAACAATAGTATCATTTAACACTATTTTAGCATGGAATCCAATATCGAATGATAAATAGAAAACGATATCGTTAAAGACAGTTGTTGCCACACGCTTAAGCATCATTTGTTTAGGCGAGTTTAAGTTAAGAAGACAAATATAAAACTATCTAACTCAAGTGTCCCCAATGAAGCTACAAAGTTATGCCACTCAGATAAGAAACATTTCATTCCTTCACAGAATTAAATTGTAGAGAAGACAGCTCACAATACAATCATCATAGTTTGCATAAATTAAAAAGCATAGCCAATACTTGACACCAATATTTAATTTACATTTGTACATTTAACTAATTTATATTAATGGTCTCCCCCTCTTGTGTGCTCTTCACTTGCAGTCCTTCTTCGGCCGCTCGTACAACAACCTGTCCTCGATCTCGGACTGCAAGAACAACGGCGAGTGCATCATCAACAAGAAGAACCGCACCGCGTGCAAGGCGTGCCGCCTGAAGAAGTGCCTCATGGTGGGCATGTCGAAGAGCGGCTCGCGCTACGGCCGCCGCTCCAACTGGTTCAAGATCCACTGCCTGCTGCAGGAGCAGCAGCAGCAGGCGGTGGCCGCCATGGCCGCCCACCACAACAGCCAGCAGGCGGGCGGCGCTGCCAACGCGCCGCCCGGCGCCGCCGCCACGGCCAACGGCTGTGTGAAGTCGCTGGGCGGCGTGCCGACGCCCTCGGCCGCAGCTGCGGCGCTGGGCATGCTGGGGCATGCGGCCGGCGGCTATCCGGGCCTGTATGCGGCGGGGCCGCCGCGCAGCAAGGAGGAGCTGATGATGCTGGGCCTGGACGGCGCCGGCGACTACGCGGCCATTAAGCATCCGTCGCTGGTGGCCTCGCCGTCGGTCAGCTCGCCCGACTCCCACAACTCCGACAGCTCGGTGGAGGTGAGCAGTGTGCGCGGCAACTCGCTGCTGCAGCTGGGCGGCAAGCACGGCGGTGGTGCTGCGTCTGGCGCCGGGGCAGGCGACGCTGCTGGGCAGCAGGCGAGCGTGGGCGGTTCGGCGCCGGGCCGGCCGCCACAGCAGCAGCTGCGCAAGGATCTGGCGCCGTTTCTGCCGCTGCCGTTTCCGGGACTTGCCACGATGCCGGTGATGCCGCCGCCCGCGTTTCTGCCGCCGTCGCACCTGCTCTTCCCCGGCTACCATCCCGCGCTCTACTCGCACCACCAGAGTCTGCTCAAGCCGACACCCGAGCAGCAGCAGGCGGCCGTGGCGGCTGCGGCGGTGCAGCATCTGTTCAACAGCAGCAACGCGAGCGGGCAGCGCTTCGGGCCGCAGTTGCATGGCACGCCGCCGTTCGCCGGCCACAAGGAGGAGGCGGCCATCAGTCCCAATCAGCACCACCACGCCAACGCCAACAGCAACAACAACAACAACAGTCACTTGCTGCCCAACGGCGGCAAGGCGACGGCCGCGAGTGCGGCCGATGAGCTGACGAAGCGTTTCTATCTGGACGCGGTGCTCAAGTCGCAGCAGCACAGTCCGCCGCCGGTGGCCACCAAGCTGCCGCCGCACAGCAAGCAGGACTACTCCATCTCGGCGCTGGTCACGCCCAACTCGGAGAGCGGGCGGGAGCGCGTGAAGAGTCGCCAGAGCAACGGCGACGGCGACGAGGACGACGAGGAGGAGTCCAGTGATAAGGCAGCGGCGGCGCAGCAGCGCAATGTGCACGCGGACGAGGATGAGGAGGAGGAGGAGGAGGATCTGGTGGTGTCGATGACGCCGCCACGCTCGCCGGCGCAGACGCAGGAGCAACTGGAGCCGGAGCCGTTGCACGTGCAGAGCGCAGCCCAGGACAATCCCATCGATCTGAGCATGAAGACCACGGGCAGCTCCGGCAGCAGCTGCCAGGACGTGGACGCCGAGCTCTACAGTGACAACGAGGCAGCGCCAGTGCGGCAGGAAGAAGAGCAGCTGCAGCAGCCGCAGCCAGAGACAGAGGAGGAGAAGGTGGACGAGGAGGAGGAGGAGGAGCAGCAGACAGAATTGCAGCCGGAGCTGGAGGATAACAGCACCTCGGAGACGGTCAAGACCAGCATCGAGCAATCGCAGCAGCTCAACAACAATAACAACAACAACAACAACAGCAGCAACAACAATAACAACCACAACAGTAGCAACAGCAGTGATAACGAGGCCAGCGACAACATCAAGCGCAAGCTGAACGAACTCATCCAGGAGTCGACCAACGCCTCGAACAACTCAAAGCGTCTGCGCCTGGACTCGCCGCCCAATCTGGGCGTCAAGTTGGCCACCTCCAACGCACTCGATCTAACCACCAAGGTCTGACACTAGACAATGGATGGCGCACAGACAAAATGGCGACAATCATCTCTGCTGTCTGCTGTTAACACTATGCAACACACATTTGGGCACGAGCTACAGGTTGAGTTTAAGCAACAGTTACTGTTTCGCAAGCAGCATTATTACAAATTTCGAAAACATTCCTTGAGATTCTTATGCTTACTTTAGTACTCTATATTGTATGCCAGAAAAAAAACCAAAATATGAATTTATATCAAATATAAAATTGTTTAGAGAGTTGGAGTTTAAGCAACTGTCGACAGTTCTCCAGTTGGTTATGTATCATTTAAAAGAAAATGCCAAATTAGAATATATTTTGAAGCTATGGCGTTCAAAAATGTTGTTGCATAGTGTGCTCTGTAGTATAGTATATGAAATGCCCTTAAATCAAACCGCGTGCCGTGCCCCCCCATCCCGACCGCTATGCCAAATACAATTAAAAACAACAACAGCAGCGGCAGCGAGAAGAGATCGAGTTGTGAAGATCGCGCGTTCAATGTTAAGAACGCGGATCGTGCCGTTTTTAAAGATATTATCACATCGTTTAAAACAACTAACTAAATGGCAAATATATGCAAAAGGCGCCGCCGCCGCAGTCGCCGCCGAAAGAAGGCAGACAGCGGGGACGGAGAGATGGGGAATTAGCATATGTGAACCGAAAAGTATAACAAACTGCGCGAGAGTCGAGCCGAGGCGAGTTCTCTTAATTAGATGCAACGAATTATAAACAAATATCTCGGTTAGACAAAATGATATGTACGAGTATTTTAGAACGATGACAACAAAGAATGAAATCGAATCGAATTGAATCGCGGCGAATCCGAATCGATTCCAAATCAAATCAAATGAAATGAGACCAGCCTAAATTGTTGCAAATTATGCAAGACAGCTTATCTGTTTCGTTTGCATAATACCGTCGTAGTGGAATTTATAATTTATAAGCAGCGTTTTTCATAGTAGTATAGTTCGTACGATAGCATAATATAACAATACTTATTATTATTATTATTATACTACTTGTATTGTGTGTATCGATCGCAACGCGTATAATAGAATACCTAGAATGTTTCTTAAATAGACATACACGACTATTCCAAGTATTTCGTAGATCGTAAATAAATGTATCTTCTTTATAGCGAATTTCAACTTTAAACTATTGTATTCGATTGCTTTAGTTCTCGAGTTATTAGTCACAATTAGCAAATTTGTATCTTTAGCCTTATTACTATACCATTAATATTACAATACATGCATATGTGTATACTTAATAAATCAAATCAAAGCACCACGTTGTATAGCATAAATTATTATTGTATTTGTATATTTTAGATCTATACTTTTGGTATGCTATATTCTCTATATTTCTCCTTCATGCTTCGTATGCAAATTGTGCGACGCAACATGAAAAGAATAATAATAAAAAAAAATAAACACCGAAAATACAAAAAGAAAACAACACAGAAACTGAGAAAAATATTATTGATATTAAATAAACACAAATAAATATTTAGATGAACGACTTTGATGGGCCTCTTTATCAGCTTTTGGGTGCGTTTAAAGCCATGAGGAAGTGGGTCAAAGAGCACATCAATATGTACATACTTATTATGGACTCAAGCTCTGGTATTTAACGACTGCGCGAAGTTGAGTCTATGGGAAAACTCCAAGCCTGGGGAGTTGCTCCAGAGAAAGTGGAGCGTACGGAACTTTTAAACTGGAAATTCAGTCAAAAATATTATTAGTAGGGGATTAAGCAATAAATTTATTACACATTATAAGTTTATTAAACTAATATTTAGTAGTATGTTATTATTAGCATTCCATAAAATTTTAAAATTTAATTTATGGTTATTTTTGATATTCTCTTTTTCATTTATTTAATTACAAACTACTACAAACTACTATTTCTAATCAATTAATTAAGCGCTGCTCCAGTTTCTCTGCATCTAAATCTGCGATCTGGGTAGCCGCTATATTGTTTCCCTATCTCTTCTGTTTCATCTGCAAATCAGTCCCCAGGCAGTTGTCAGCAAGTGCAAACTGCAGTTCGGCGAAAAGAATTCCCACACACAAAAGCTGCAAAGCCGCTCGATTTTCTCAGCTCTGCACTCTGAAGCTCTCGACGATTCGGGGTAGCTCGGGAGCTGTTTGGCTGTGTCGATGTGCATACCAGAGGAGCCAATCAATCCGAAATCTATTTCAATCAATCTTTGCGTAATTGTAAATACTTTCAACATATTTCTCGCTCTTGCCGTGCGACTGACAGTTGGCGCGACGAGTTCGCGTTGCGATGCGATGCGATGCGACGACTCGGCGGCAAATGGCGCGAAAATTATAGCAAATGCTTGAGCATGAAGACACGGATGGGGAGAGGGAGACGCAAGGTGAGGCAGGCAGTAAGACCTGAATTCGTTTCTATTTATTTCACACTTGAATTGATGCGCTGCAGCCGAGATTGACATTTTGCAAATGCTCACAGCGTTTGCTCGAACCTCGGGGCCAGCTCGATAGCTCGAAAGCAATTCCGGAGACGGAAGACTAGAAGACTGAAAGCCAGTCTGGCTGTCTGACGATCGCAGACAGAAGCCAAGCGACAAATGCTGCCGGCTGCTGGCTGCTGGCTGCAGGCTTGGCCGCTGCCAAAGAGACGAGACTTGACGACTTGACGGGCAACCCGGCAGCGAGATCTACTCACAGACCCTGCTCGAGACAGATAGAGAGAGAGAGAGAGAGAGAGAGAGGGGGACGGGGCGGCGACGTCCCTAGGCACATTGTCAGCACTGAATAGTAGTGCAAATAAATTTCAATTGCGAGACACATTCTCCCACTGACATTGTTTGACACCTTTGACTGCACACCAACACCAACACACACACGGACTACACACACACAGTCGCACATCGATACCCAGTGAATTTGCATGCAAATGCGTTGAAGTGAGCGCATGAGACAGAAGACGTGCTCGGGGCCGTCTTCAGGCTTATTGTTTGATCTGCACAGATTGGCCAACACCCAGCAACCGATTTTGTCTTCTTTCTTTTTCCTCTGCTTCTTGCCAATTCGCTAACAAGCTGGCAAAAGCAGTTAAGAGTTAAGCGACGCGTCGTCGTCCCATGCCTCGTGGAGCTGCGACGCACCCAGCTTCAGCTACAGCTACAGCTACCAGCCTGAAAGTCAAATGCGACCTCATCTAATACTCCATTTATATGCTCCAAATCCATTAAGTGTTTCGCCGCTTTTATTTGCTGCCCACACAGAGTAGAAGGGCGGCAAGAGTGCGGGGGAAATGCTGACTACACCCTAAACTCTTGTCGCGCATTTGGAACACTTTCCGCACCTAAAACGCCAACAACAACAACTACGGTGGAACTTGCCAAAGTGACGTCGGAACTAATAACTGCTTTGCTGCAGACAAAACGGAACACTTCACTTAATATTTACATTCATAGAATCTGCATCATATAAATTGCATTATGATGAAGCCAAAGACTCAAAGTAGTTTTCTTGAATTGGTTTTATGTGCTCTTAAGAATTTAATTCAGCTTATTTCTCGACTCTATATAAAAAACCTTTTAATCTAGTTAAACGGAATAAGTATAAATTGAATAAACAACAAATTTAGTAGCTTTCATTTTATTAGTAGCCAAAGCTCGACTGCTTCACCTTGCTCTTTAGATAAAGAAATTAAATAAATATTTTGTATATTTTCCAAGAAATTGCCATTACTCTTAGGCAGACCATGTCGTCATGGCTCAGTCAAAATTAGCGACTATTCACTGTAGTAGAAATGACACCAACGCTGCCGGAGACTGGAGACTGGAACTCCCAGGTTGCCACACACACACACACACAAATAGCACACGCATCATATGTTGCATGAAGCTGTAACGATTCGCTCCAAGCCCCAGTTTTCGTAGCATGCTGTGCGAGTGTGTTTGAGTGTGTGCCAATATTAACACCTAACACCGAGGCAATAATGAACTGATCTGAAACCAGACGACGATGATGATGATGCGTTGAAAGACGCGAAGACTACTTTTAATGCATTTAACAAGCATCGATGCGATGCTGTGCGAGCACATCTATTGAACACTGTAATCAACACGCCCACACACTTGCAACGCCTGTTGCCAGTTGCCAGTTGCCCGTTGCGAGTCGGACTATCCCCAGAAATGCCCAGAGACCATGCGACCATATGAAAGCGGCTCTCAACTGGGCTAACAGTTAACAGCGCAAATGGAACGGAAGTCATTGAGGATAAGCGCATAAATTGGAAGGGGGGAAGTATTTACGAGAGTACGACAAAACACTTTTAGCATCATAATCTGCGGGGGAACAATTTATGAAAAGTGTTCAACGACAAGCACATAAAAAGAAGGAGCTCACAGGGAGATATAGAGAGAGAGTGGACTTCAGGTGAAGGTGACCAAATACTGTGAAATTGCTGTGAAATTGGAAATGCAAGTGCAAGAAATATTGCACAAGACTTTAAGGAAACTTCCTCTTGGCAACACCATAAATATAGCTCAAAATATAATTATAATGCTAAACTAAATTATATTTGATCCACATTACTTAATAAATAGTTCTTTTAGAAATAAGCATCTACTTGGCGACTATAAATAAATATAATTACAAATCAATAAAAGCTCAATGCAATCCCAGCTGAAAGTTGAAAATAAGACTTATGAAAGACGCAATTAATTTGTAAGTTTTCAAGTTACTGAAGGGTTATTAATTAAACCACAAAGTTCCACTATCAAAGCAACAAAATACAAGATTTGGGGACTCAAGTGACAACTCTATTGAAGATTGTGCTGCGAATGATAGAGATTTGAAATTAATAAACAATTATAGTTTTTATATCGAGGCAGACAGATAGTGTCAGAAATATGAAGTAGCTGCACTCAGCATCAGCATTAACATATTGATCACATTAAACGAAAACGCGATTAGAGACGCGAACAGTTCTTCAAGGCGTTTCCCAGTTCCCAGACACAAACACAGACACAGACACAAAAGCCACAGTTGATGACGGAGATGGAGATGGGAGATGCGAGATGCGAGCTGCGAGCTGCGAGATGAAGATGACGATGGAGATGCGAGACGAAGATGTGGCTAAAGTCACAGCCTAAATGCCGCTAAGTGCCAAAATGACAAGCATGGCAAAACGGTGGGGGATTTGGTGGGTTGGCTAGCTGAGGATGGTGGTGGCTGGTGGTGGCTGGTGGCTGGTGGCTGGCTGGCACCACAGAGGTGCTGCCTGCCTGGTGGTTGGCATGACTTTGCTCAATGCCAGGCGCGCATACCATGGCCACATTAACTACTCCATAAAAGGTGTAAAGAAATCACTTAAGTACTTGTATGTCACTCCTTTGTCAAAGTAAATCATAGTGCGGTACCGTCCGGACGGGTTTTTATAGCCAGTCAACCCAACAGCCACAGCGACAACAGCAACAGCAACAGCAACAACAACAAGAAGACGGCCGAAAACCCCAAACTCACTGGCCAAAAGCCCAGAGATACAGATGGAGATAGAGCTTCACACACAGCAGCTAAAAGAGCCGAGCTGAGTGTTTGACTGCGCTGAACCGTAGACAATCTATATAAATATGGTATATATACATACATACATATATACACGTGTAAGTATAAAATATAGGCGTAGAATGCTTTGGGTTATAAAGAATAAACGGGGGAGTTTTATTGACAGCCGCAATTACCACATAATCATGCAACAAATATGATGCTTGGATGGCAGGCAGCACGTTGATGACGTTGCGTTGTGGCAGATAGATAGATAGACCATGAAGTAGTCCCAGCCAAAACGTGCTGATCCATTACGGACGCAGAGAACGAGAGAGAGAGAGGCAGTGTAACAAAGCGACAATCACAGCACAACAACACACCAGCCACATTTTGTCTAGACTTATTGAGTGATCGTGGCAGGAGCCAAGACCAACAACCACAAGAAGGCGCAGCCGTTTTTTTAATGGGGTGGCAATCACTTGGACAAGCAGACAGATCGACCGAGTCCAACGGCAACAAAAGCAGCAGCAGCAGCAGCAACAACAACAAGAGGAGATCGCTGCCTCCTCGCGCTGGGGCCCAGAGCTGGCATCAAATTATGGTCAAGAGGCAAGAGTTGCCAACAGGCCCGTTGCAAGTTGCCAGTTGCCAGTTGCCAGCAGTCAGCAGCCTCGTTTTGTGCTCTGAACTGGGTTGGCAGATACTTAAGAAATATGTTATTAAATAATAATGGAGTGCGTGGTTAATAGATACAACAGGCAACCAAGCAAACCAGGCAGCCAAGCCAACTCAACTCTGCTGCACTCGCTGCAGTCGCTGCAACAGTGTGAAAGAAGTGTGCGGCCCCCTCGGCGCAATCATTGTTAACAATCAATTAAGGAAATAAGTTGTTTATAAAATGTTGCTATTACTTTTTGAACTGAGCGCAGCTACCATAAATACGCCTAAGTACGGGTTCTCTCTCTCCAATCGACATTTACACTCGACAACAATTCCAGAAATTCTCCTCGACACATTGTTCCAGCGCATTTTCGAAAGTGCCGCTGAAAATGGGTCAGAACCAATTATGATTGCAATGCAATTCTCTTTTCAGTTGCGTTTTCATAAATATTTTAATATATCGATATTTCAAAGATTTATGCAGCACATAAATGTCACTTTTACTTAAGCACATTTCAATTGTATTCTAGAAAGTGGATATTAATTCTTATACAGTTGCCAACAAGCAGACAGAGAAAGTTTATTGATAATATTGTTTTCGTAAAGCAAAATTGTAAGATGTAAATTTTTCAGGAGGACATCAAACATTTATTGATCTTGAATAAATTTAATGCGAAACATCTGCAGTAAAATGAAAGTGTTATAAAACTCATTACATGGCTTCAAGCTTCCCAGGGCATAAAAGACTTTTACTCCATACGTAAATGATGCAGCTGCCATTAATAATAGTTATAATTTTCCTTAACACCTGGCTGCATATTTTATGCAATGATTTTGAAAATTTAACTTTTATTTGCCACAAAAAACTTGCGGCCAATTAGTTAAAAAAAGCAAACAGCTCTATTTTTATAGTCTCGTGATTGCCGAGATTTTATTAGCGCGATGTTAACTGGAAAAAGTCGTGTCTCGGACTTTTATTGGTCACTGAATTTGTTGAACAGTGTCTTTGATTTGAAACCACAAGCAGCAGCAGCAACAGCAGCAGCAACAGCAGCAGAGGGACAATCAATTTGGGCCTGCGTTTGGCTCTTGGCGAAAATGTTTTAATTAATGTGCGTGTGGTAGACAGTTAATGAAACTGTTATAGTTCTACATATGAGCAGACCATACTCGAACCTATTACCATATACGAAGTGGCATAGAAGAGTTTATTAACCTCCCCGCCTTGTTAAAGACAATGCGACTCGAGCGCTCCAAAAAAGGGCCCCGCTTTGCGCTGCGAGCTGCGATCTGCAAAGCATCATTAATCAAGACACCCAGCAGGTGCGGGTCGAACTTTTCGGTGGTAGCAGCAAAGAGACAGAGCGAGAAAAAGCGTCTCTGGCGACTACCGAACTGTACTACGAGCATTACTCTGGCCCCATCTACTGCAGGTTGGCGGTCAAGTTGGAGCTGCGCGCTCCATACATGATTAGTGGCGGTGGCTACTTTAATGAGCGTTAACTGCGCCTCCAAAGTTCATTAAGTGCAGTCGACGAGGCGAACACATGGCGTATGATTGATGCGCACACATTTGTTCGTCAAACGGTTCGGTTGTTGGGTTCTGTTGTGCTGGAAAACTCGGTGCCAAAATTGGCGTTTAAATGAAAAACATTAATCAACATTCAAGTCACGTCATCAGATTTTCAGCAAAGTTCTTTGTGCAATTTGCATTGCTTTGATTTCTGTTGGCTTCAAGCAGCATTTCTTCACAATGCGGAAACTCAGCCAAACTTTTGGGCTTTGTCTGCACAGAAACACACAAATACATATGTATATGTATGTACATAGATAGGTATCGACCTGGGGCAGCGCATGTGGCATTAATTTTGATTAATGGCCAAAATTGCTGAGCATTTTCGAAAAAGATTTTTAATTGTTTTCAAATCGGCGAAGAGGGCGAGTCGAGTTGAGTCGCGACGCGACGCGTCTCTAAACTGCGCGTTCTACAAATAATTATAAGCAGTTTTTAATGATAATAATAAAAAAGAGTCAAACAAAAGCTTTGTTCGTTGGCAGCAGCACTAATTGTTACAGATCTGGCGAAGAGGCGCACAACTTGCTACCAGTTCTGACCCCCAGGGCCAATTTTTCTATTTCTCCATGTCTCGCCAGGTTGCTTAAGTCTACATATACTTACTTCTCCAGCTTCTGCTTCTGCTGCCTCCGCTTCTGCTTCTTCTCGCGCCGCTCATCATTTTTTATTCAATTCATAAAAGCAAGTGCCGCTAAATGGCCGGAGGGGGTGCGACACATGGCGGGAGAGCAAAGCACGCGCTAAACACAAAAGAGCTGGAAAACAATTAACAAAAGTTCAGAAAACTGCCACTAAGAGCGCATTTAAAGCATAATGACAGGGCAGCTAACGGATAAATACGAAGTTGCAGTATCAATTTATCGATAACGATTGACTACTTACCTTCGAGGGTATCGCTGATATATAATTTATGATAAGATGATAGCTTAAAATACACGGCAAATTTAAATTAAATAAATTTTTTAATTAGGTAAATTGTTTTAGTGATTCATACTATGTTACATGATTACGCCGAAAAAAGTAATTTATAAATACAAACAATAAGTTCAAGTTGATCAAGCAATAAAGTCAAACGAAATTAGATTGAAATGACCGGAAAGGATACGCTCTAAAAATATCACCATCATTGAACTAATATAGTCGACTTAAAAGTACTCAATAAACTAGCGAATAAGTGCGCCTATATTCTACATAGTTTAATAGATTCGATCGACTCGAATCGATAATTGTTGATGGCAAAACTGCAAATGGAATTGATATAAAATCAAATTGGCCATTAAAAGATAGTAGGTCAAACTTCATGGTAGACTCGCAGTTTACTGTGGGAACCTGTGGTATTTGAATGGAGCATGAAGCCAACATTTCAATCCATCAAAACATGTTGATTGTTCTTAATTGCTGCACAGCTGAGTGAGCGAGAGCGAGACAGAGAGATAGAGAGAGACGTCGTGGCATCGACTTTGCTGTAGATCCCGCGCACCAAAAACATTTTCGAAACGAAAAGCATTCTCGAAATGACAGCAAAAGCAAAACGCAGACAGTTGAATATAGAGGAACGAGGTAGGAGAGGAGTTGGAGCTGCTCTGGCAAAATGCTGTAAATTCCATAAATCTGTCAAGCGAGGCACAGCGTCTGCACTTGTTCGGTTGGCCTGGCCAGCGCCTTAGCAAATCTTGACATGTGAAATACGCAGATTTGCCGAGTTTTATGGGCCGCTCACAGACAATGCCCAATGAGAGCGCAACAGCCAGCAAGCGCGCGGGGGCGAGGGCGGGGCAAAAGGGAAGAAAGACGCACGCGTTGCAGCAGCAGCGGCAGCAACATTCCGTGGCAGCATTCGCCCAGTGCCATAAACTTGGCTAAAGCGCAAAAGAAAAGCGGCTGCCTTTTGAAAGTGGCGGCACCAGCAACACGTGCAGAGATGTGCATGATGATGACCCGGCCACTTGAACTGCCTGACTGACTGGCTGGCTGGCTTGCTGGCTGGCTGGATGGATTGATGGATTGTTGCTTTGGTGGCATCGTCCAGTCCAGTGCAAATGAAGACCTGTGTGCCTTCTTGGCCTTTGCTTTCGGCCTGGCCTCGGCCCCAGCCCCCAGCTGGCCACTTGTTGCAACAACAGTCGGCACCAAAAAGCACCGAAAAGCTAATTTAAAGCAATTTAGTTTGAACGCGCGCGCATTTCCATGCCACGGCGGACGGACGGACTGAAGCGAGCGGGAGATGCAGGGGGAACGCATCGTGAAGCTGCACGAAATGAGGCTGAATGATGCACGGCAAGAGCGACGACAACGCTGCAGCAAGAGCAATAGCAACAGCAACAGCATTGCAACAACTTTTGCCGGACGGACATTTATTTATTATATCAATGCAACAAGCAGCCGCAGCAACAACTGTAAGTGCAACTGCAATTGCCACAACAACAGTCAGTTGCAGTTGCAGTTGCAGCTCTGATGGCCATGAGTTGATAGCCCGTCATAGCCGCATTGACACAATGGGCCTCCAAAAAGCTGCAACTGCCGCAACATTCACTTCACTGCTCTCCACTTCCCCTCCCTTGCACCAAGACTGCACTGCACCGCCCTCGCCTGCGCCTGCGCCTGTTGCCGCCTCAATTATTCGATTAGAAATTCCGTTAGAGAGACGCCGATGGTATGGGAGCTGTGTGATGCATGTTGCCTGAACTTGAACCCTCGCCCAGCTGAATGCCTTGCAGCCTGCTTGGCTGCCTGACAGGCTACCCGACTTGGCCCAGCTCCACTGAACCCACAAAGCACACACCGCACACACCACACATCAAAAGCACATGAACATGAGCTGCCACAACTGTAAAACGCCCCCACAAAAGAACTGAAATATTAGTGCAAAAGTGAACCTGTGAACCGAGCGACGCAGTCAATCCAACAGCCAAACTCTAAATACTCTAACTAAAGTAAAATAGTATACAGTATATTCAAAGTCCAAGCTGATAAATTGCAGTATCAAAAAGCATCTTGTAATGTACAATAATTGTTAAAAAGTCCTAAATGAGTCATAAGATTGTGTCAAAAAAGTTAGGAAAAAATATTTACTTTAAATATTTGAATTTCTTATAAACATTCATTCATTGTGCATAACTAAATTTGTGCTTATCTTCTCAGTTCTTTAATTAATTCGTTCTAAATCGAAAACCATGTTATTGAATTGTTATAGTTTGTTAAATTGAGTTTAATATGAAGTTCAGAGTATGGCTATTAAGTTTTTGCTGCATACGCAATTAGTAATTCGTCTCGAGTGCTCTGCAAATCGTAACTCGGATGATGAATTGCCGGTCGTCGGTGTTCGTTGACTTGAGCCTGTTACCAGGTCGTATACTTAATGGCTATCCTTATGGCTCAGTCCAAATGTTATAATTATTGTTGCTCGTAAAAATAGAAACCAATACCGTAAGTTCGTTACTCGAGTCTTTTGTTAGGCGCTTTGCTCTTTAAACTCTGCGAAATCCATGGCCATCGACATGGCCCGCTCTCTCTCTCTCTCGCTCTTTCTCTCTGTGTATCGCTAGGACCTGAATGGTCGTAACAAAAGCGTAACCAAGTGAAATTTATTTAGCCATTTCCAATTTGGACAGCACTAAAATGTTGAGAACACAAAAATTAATTATACACAATTGTTATTGGTCTGCTGATGTGTTAATTGGCTTGATGCTTCGATGCTTTCAGCTAATTAAATTTTTAACAGTTCTGCTCAAGACGATAAACGTATTTTGCCCGTTTTCATAAGGACGTTTTCCGACATTTTCACAGCAGAGTTTTGGGAATAGTACACTAATTAATCTCAATTTATTTAAAAGTCATGCCATTGAAATATTTCTTAAACTAGCTTCCAGCTTTTGTGGGCTTTAAAAGCGCTTGTTAAAAATTATGTACTTTTTGGGGGAAATTAAAGTAAACTTCGGAAATTGTAAAATTTTCTCAAGCAGTCGATGGGTTTCAATGACCTTAACCATTTAAACTTTTGGCAGAACGAAGCAAACAATCAAATCAACTGTGAACTACTTAAAATCAGACACTAAAAAACAACGAAAGAGCAACAGAATCAAATTGCTTTGTCGCTACCTCAGTTGTTTAGTTAAAGTTAAAGTTTTAGTTGCTGTGGCTGGCAAGCAAACTGCAGGGCTAATGAACCAATTACTAGTTGAGGCCATAAAACAGACAGCAAATGCGAGCATTCTCTGCGAATCGAGATGGCTGCGAGGGTCGACATAGCGCACGGTGCGGGAGGGGGGGACGGAGAGGCCGCACTAGAATTCCCACCAAAGTGAGGCAAGTACGAAGACAACGGCTAAACGACAGCGATGGCAACAGCAACGGCAACAGCATCGGCATCGACTGGAAATCATGGCTGACCTCTATCTTTGGACAAAAGCCCAACTAAAATGAAACCGAAATGCAGCTGAGAGAGCCTCAACTAGACCGACATTAAAGAGCCGAGGACAAGGCAAAGGCAATGGCAAGCGCTTTGGCATAGTGCAGCCAACAACTACAACACTGAAGAAGGCCTCAAGGCAACACCAATAACAACAATAACAGCCACAGCCACAGCAACAGCATCGACTGCAAGATCGATTCAAAGCACGAAAAATGCGCCTCCACAAAGATATTGCGACTGTCATAAAACAATATTATTGGCATTATTACATTTAAGTGTTGACAGCATAATAAAATAATTGTCGACAGACAATTTACAACAACAACTTACGTTCGGCGTGGAGAAACCCAAGTCATGGACTCTCAATCGATTCTTGTATCGTTTTCCAGCGCCACACTGTGCCAAGACTGCGACGAGGATGGTAGGAGGCGGCAGGGGGGGGGGGGGATGGCAGGTCATATCGTTGTCGTTTCCCATGTAAAACACTTTTAAAAATCACACTCACAACTCAAACCGAATGCAAAGTGCAACAAGTCATCAGGCGCTCTGCAGATCTCTCATAAGGCGAAATCTGGCTGCCTGGACTTTTGCAGTCCGTTTGAAGATCAAAAGAATTGTGCGGCGCACAGAGAGCGAGGTGGAGAGCTTCAACTGGCGATGCTCATTCATATAATTCACCCTCATTTCATAATAAATTGCTCTCAATTGATCACGACAATCGACAGCGATGAAAAGTCATGCCAAAGTTGACTCGGGATCTGGAAAAACGCAGTTCACCAGTGTGCTGGCGCAGGGGGGAGGGGGTGGAGAGGCGCACGACGGGGGCAGGGTGCGAAACATACGACGAAAAACGAAAAACGAGAAAAGCGAAAACGTAACGAAACACGAAAAATCAACTTTAAATTGGCAAACGGGGAGCAAAGGCAAAAGGTGCGACGACGATGGCATCGTTTGCGATATCGCTTGGCGTCAAGTTGCACGTTAGCTGCAACAAGCATCCCGAACTGGACATTTTGGCCCTCGACGCGTCCCTTGTTGGCCGCCACGCTTGGCAAATAAGACATATGGAAGTACGAGCGTGGCTAAAGGTTTTCGACTACATAGGAAATTGCTCCAATATTTTGTCGAGGCTGTCTGATTGCCAATATTGCGATATTGCCCGCACCACCAACACCATGCGCACCACCCGGCTGCCGCTCTCCCCTCAACCATCCAGCGACTGTGGTTGGGCTTTCAGCCCGCAGGAAATCGCCATCATCTCCGGCTAAAAACAGTTGGCAGTGTGGATTGATGATGAATTATGTAGAGCACGAAATGCGAACTCTATTGGTGGCTGGCTGGTGCATTCTCTGCAGACTCAGTGGTGCTGAGTGGTGCTGCTGTGACTGCTGCTGCTGGCTGCCTCGGCGGCCGCACGGTGTGGGAGTTTTGCTGATTTGGCAGCGCGGCTCACGAACTCGTTCAGGAATTTTAATGAAAAAAAAATACAAAATAAAACGAATCAGCGCAGCTACAACAAAAACAATTATGAGTAATGCTGAAAGGAAATTTTAAATTGCCAGCTAAAATATTCAAAAATAAATCATGCGGCCTATTGAAAGTGAAAAACTATTGCGCTAACAATGAACAAATGGTCAAACACTCAGCAAGTTTTTCTTTTAAAGACAAGAAATCAAATAAAATAGCCCTGTCATAATTTGTACATATTTCTTGTTGGAGTCCAATTTAGACATAAAGCTTGTTAGTATTTCGTTGCAGAAAAAAACTATTAACTCAACTTAATTTTTAACTGATTATAGAAAAAGCACATTAAATTAAAATTATTTTTATTAACATATAGATTAGACTTGGGTTTTTGTCTTAATGATGCCTGCCTTTTTATTTAAACACTCTCATAATCTTGAGAATTGTATTAAGTTCCTCTTACTTTTTATTAAATTCCTTCTTGCCTTAGAATTACTTAGAACGAATTTTCATCACATTTGCTTCAATTTTAACAAGTTGGGATCGTATGCTTTATTCGAATTGTAACACAAATATATTTATGTTGAAGATTTTCAACACCTTATACTAAGCTATTTGATTCAATTTTCTTTATCTAAACAAGAAATAAGCTTCAATTATTAGAGTTAGTTAATAAAATAAATGTAAATGTAACTATGACTATTTAGGAAAGATGCAGTTCTTATATGGCGATATTAACTATCAAAGCTTAATGGAAGAGAAGGGACTTGTGACGGCAGTTTTGAAATTGGTGAGGCGTTGTCCAAGCTGCGTTGAAGTCGAAGCTGTGATCAGCAGATAGTTGGAGTGTGGAACTGTGCCGAAGTGTAACCGTTAGCCCGTTTGCTGCAGTTGCTGTGTGGCTTTGTTATTAGTGGTAATAACCGCGGGACACAGTCAACGTCGTCACCACGCACCACCGACACCACTAACATCAACACCACACCACAGCACCACCATCAGCAGCAGCAGCAGCAGCAGACGAGGCAGCAGGAGCAACTGAGAAGCTGAGGTTGAGAAGCTGAAGATGCCACGGTGAACCCACATGCACTTTGCGGTAAATGAAGTCTCGGCTGCGGCACCAAATTGTGTTATCAAGTCATGGGAATTGCCCTGCATGCCTAGAGACCCATACGGGCCATGGAAATTGTGGAGGAAAACAAAAAAAGAAAATACAAAAACCATAGCTGAAAAGCTGCAAAAAACAGCAGAGAATTTGTACAGGTAGCCGCTATGCGAGGAAACCCAATGAAAAACTCGTTAGAGTGGCCCACTGCGTGTGAGTGGAGCCAAAAGTGCAATCCACGGTGCCACACTGTCCACTGCAACACACACACACATAGACACACTCAAACACTGGCTGCATTATTTCACCAAATCATTTCATGCCACATTAATCCACTTTACCATCATCATCATCTGCGTCGGCGTCGCCTTCGTTTGGACATCAGCAAGCAGCCAACACGATCCACAGTCCGAAATCTACAATGTCTGGGAACTTTCCTGACGACGGCGACGCCGACGACGCCGACGACGTGTGCCTAGAGGGTGTCAATTGTTGCATATGGAGAGAAAAAAATTGCAATTTGTATGCGCCGTTTTGGGGGCTGTGTTTTCTGATGTGTCTACCCTGCACACTATACGTGATTAATCAAGAGGGTATGCCCAACTGAAAGTAGAGAAACATGAAAGTATAAAAGCAAGAAAGTAGAGAAACAGTCAAAAACAACTTCAGTTCAATTAAAAGAAAACAATTTAAGCAAGTATTTTAAGCAAAATATCTTTGAGCTCTCTCTTATTTGAAATTTTAACAAATTAAATTGTTAACAACGTATTTTTCACAAAATGTCTTAGATTTCTATATACGAGTACATTAAAGAGTTCAAATTGAGCATAACTGAGTACATGAGAGTTGATTTTGCTTATTATTTCTTAATGAAACCAATTAGTTAGTTAATGTTTTTAAAAATATTCAAAGAATAAACACAACAAATATGGTTTCTTTTGCTTTACTAATAACTTTCTTATGCGAGCCTTAAGTCATTAGTTGCAAGTACGAACTCAATAATAAATTATTTAACATTATAATAACATTATTATAAATAAAGGTATTTTCGCTCAGTGCATATTTCCATATAATCAATAATTATACAAATACTTACAGGGTATTTCGTGGGCTGTCATTGAGTCTGCTTGACGATTGCACAGTTGGCATGTGTTGGAGTAGAGCATTCGAGCCATGAGTGTTGAATACTGAGCTCAATTTACTATTAGCGTGACTTTTGGGTTAGTTTTTCTATTCGTCATGCAAAGCAGTGCTTATTGGCGGCGTTTGCAGCCAACGCTCCAGCTCCCCGCCACCCCCGCAGCCCCGCACAGTCTTCGCACTTGGGGCCAAATGACCGTCGTCGTCATCGTTTTAAGTGTTTTATTGCAGCAAGTGATCTTCTCGAAAGCATAAGCTGCAAAACTGAAACCGCATTTACATCCCCGAGAGAGCTCTATAATTTTGTTGCCCGATATTCGGCATAGATGATAGATGGTGCTGGGATGGGAATTGGCACAGTAATCAAATCTCGATGCCCAGCAAATGTAAACACGAGAGCCCGACCACAAGCGAGCGCTTCAGCAGCATCATAAAGATCGCACAAATACCATTCGACAGGTTTTATGAGGCTCGTAAATTTTTAGTTGCATAGTTTACTTTTCGTATGCAAGACAAATTATTCTTTGTAACAGCGCGAAATAAAGAGAGGCCCCCAAAAGGACCTTAACGAGCACAATTTCAAAACAGTGTGGCTTAACTAAAAATCCATGGGAACTTTCCAAGACGTTTTTTATTTTATTTTGTATTTTTTTATGGAAATAAGAAAGTATAAATGGAAAATAGAGATTTTAGTGAATATACTTTAATAAAGCAATTTAAAGTTAAAGCTAACAGAAAACCGTCAAATGAATCAATTAGGGTTTATAATATTATAATTTTATTAATCTGTCATGCGCTTTCCTGAAATCAATGTAAGCATAAACTTGTTAAATGGTTTACAAATTATTTCCTTTTATTGTGAATGAAGATCAGAGTACTTTTGTCTCACGATGTTAATTTAAAGCGACTTGACTAAGAAATTTATCATACTTTCATCATCATACTTTTATATACTTTCAAAGCTCTTCTTCGACTAGTGAGCTTGTGACAAGATCGATCCCTGTAAGTCGGAAACAAGCAACAAATCTACAGTCAGCAGTTTTATTATGATCAATCCTTGTGAAGCAATTTGCTGTGCAAGAACTGCAAGTGGTTCTATGGCGTCGGGCACTGTGGCTGCTGTGTTCCGATGTTGACGATAATGAATGTAGAACAACGTGAGCAACATAAAACTGATTGATCGCTACAAGCTTTTATTAAGTCATAGAGCTTGGCGGGTTCATTGGTTGTGGCTGGTTTCCTTTTTTAGTTGGATCTGTTGATCATATGTAATTTATTTGTCATATCACGTGTTAAACATTTAACAACTCATGGGCTAGGCCAGGCACCGAGCCCGAGACGGGGCCCGGGACCAGCCATAACCGGAGGCGAGCAAGTGCACCACAAATCGAATGAAAAACCAAAGAAAATGAAAAATATATTTGCACAAAGATCAATCTTGTTGCTTTACCTGCGAGCAGTAAGAAAAGCAAAGCAATAAGTCAAAACAATGGCCTGTCGCCAATGTCGTCGTCGTCATCATCGTCATGATCATCATCATCGTGTTGCTGTTGTGTACGTCGTCTAAACAGACTCCGTTTGACTGGGCAGTCAGTCAGCTTGAAGATTAGCCTTTGGTGAGCATGCTAAACGAGTTGAATGAGTCGGGAATGAGACAGTAATGGGGCTTCTTACTTTGTTCAGATCGTACTCTCGTACTCGTACTCGTACTCCAACTGAGACTGAGACTGAGACTGCAACTGAGACAACAGCCAGCTGTGGCGGTTGTGAGCCTGCGTGGGTGGAATCGTGGTAACAGGAGACGACACTGATTGTTCCATTCAGTCGTCGAGTGCAGGGTCTTCCACACAGTTTCGAGCTAGAAAGATGCTGGAGCCCAGATATGACATTTTGAATAGCGCTGAAGTGTGTTAGAAAGTGAGACAGAAGGTCAGCCAATGAACCCAACTAGACTCTCGGCTAGAAATTGACTTGCTATTAGCTCAAACCTGCTGCTATCACATTCTAATTAAGCTCAAATTTAGATTGATTGGGTGATTACCTAAACAGGTCGAATGGCAGTCGAATATATAAATTTGCATAGGATTTGATTTGAAATAGTAAAAGAAACTTATTTCATTCTAAAGTTAAAATAAGAATGAATTTGTAGGCTGCAATGATCTTCTTTATTCATTTTGTGAAGATACTTAGAGACAAAGATACTTAGACCACCAAATTGTATGACTTTAATAATGAGATTTTAAATTTTAATTCATTCTAAAATTAAATGTTTAATTTTTAAGATACTTTGTTAGACAGTTTGTTGCAGGAACACAGATCAAATATTTGTATAACTATTAATAAATGACATTTTGCAACTTACTATTTTAATAATGTGTACAATGAATCGCATTTAATAATAATAAATGCCATTTTTTAAAATTGTAATTCATTAATTACTATTTAAAATCTTTAACAAAGAATCTCTTTTTAGTTGCATTAATAAGACCACGTTTAAGATTCAATTTCGAAGAACAAATTTGTAGCCTGCCAGTCACAAAATACGTTAAGAAATAAACTTATTGTTTGCTGCAGAATAATATCAAGTTCTTCCTGCTCCTTCTTCAATATTTTCGTTACTACACAGATCTGTTCCTCGAAAGTCTAGCTGCAGCTGTCTTTTACTATAATATAGAAAATTGCATACAAATATTGAAATATGTATTATTAATATTAATATTAAATGAACTTGGCACATAAGCAAGTCGCTATTGAAATGGTTTCCCAAAAGTTTGTTCTATCGAGCAATTGAAGTCATTATACTCACAAAGCTGGAGCTTAACAACTCGTGTCTGACTCCTGATAGCTAAAAATCGAGTGATATGCATATTGATGTGGCAAAGCCGACAGCACCACCGGCAAAGCCAATGCAATTACAATGCCACAATGTCGAAGGGAAGGGGAAGTCGAGTTCGAGTTGGAGTCGGAGTTGGAGCCTGCTCCGGTTTGGTCATTCACACGTCTTGTTAGCGCGTCTTAATAAATTGCACGCAATCAACTGGCGCGCTTAGCTCCATTTAAGTGAGGCAGAGCGAGTAAATCTTGGCGAGAGCACAGCGAGTGGACCACAGCAGGTGGTGCGCCATTGAACGACGACTTTTACTTACCTATAGCAGCAGCTACACACACAAAAAAGGCGCTGCGAGTGAGGGGCGCGATGGCAGCGTGCAGCGTGCAACACAGGCGAGAGGCAGCCAGCAGCCAGCAGCCACCAGCCGGTAGGTAATTGATTGCGCTTCAATTGCAATTACCGGACCAAGGCGAATCTCCACTTCGCAGTATCGAGGCAGAAGGCGCCTCGCTTCAAGTACAAAAAAAAAAAGAGTGAAAAAAAAACGGAAAAATACTTGTAATTGTGTCGTAATAATGCGATCTTCGCAATGCGCCGCTTGCAGCAGTTGCATGTTGCATGTTGTATGTTGGCGACACATTTAGCCCACATGCTGGCGCCACCTATGAGTCGTATTTGTAAATGCTGCAGCTCGCGACTTAGGCTAATCTCAACAGCAGGGCGATGCATTCCCACGCAGGCCACCAGCAGCAGCTTCCTCTCTCTCTCTCTCCCTCCCTCGCTCCGTGTGCGGTTTTCAGTTACAGACACCTCGACTTTTGGCTAAATTAAACTTCTTTATTTCAATTAAATGTCCGTCTGTCGGAGCTGTCTGTCAGTTTGTCATCGCCGTGCCCATATGTGTGGCAAGGCACACGACGCTTGCCACAAAACCCAAACAAATCAAAAAGGAAACGCAAACGGGATTGCGAATGCGAATGCGAATGGGAATGGGAATGGGAACAACGCGAGCAATGAGCTTGGGCTTGGGCTTCACTTGGTCTCTGATCTCAGTCTCTGTCCCAGTCTGCAGCACAGTCGCAGTTGCAGTCGCGCCAATTGTTGTTGCTGTGTTTTGGCTGCTTGTAACCTCACCTTTAACATCCCACATGCGTCGCCCGTCGTTTTTTTCGGCTTGTCAGACTTGGCTGCCTATTCTATTTCTCTTTAAGCATTTCCAAATACTCTACATAATGCTCTTAATGTGCTCAAGTGAGCTTTTGAGCTTCTTAACAGCTTTCGTAACAGATCTACATAATTGACATGTCAATTTCAAGCGCTTAACGCGTTCAGCTGTCCAACTTTAAGCTAAAGCTTGTAACTCTGAAGCTTCTACTGCGCCTGCAAACGTTTACGAAGGAGGTAGCAGGAGAAGAGCAGAAACAAAATGCGTTCTGAAGAGTGCAGTAAGTATATTACAGGGTTGTGATCAATTAAAAGGAAAACTAAGTTACTAATGCTTCTATCTTTCCACTGCTACTTAAGTTCTTCCATAACTCTGCAGTCTTTTCGTTTATATTACAATGAAGAGCGCAACAATTGTGCTCAAGAGAGAGTAAGCTTTGTAAAGTTTGAAGTAGATCAAATTGCTCTTTAAATAAATTTAATTAATTTGGTTACGAAAAACAGAACTTTAGCTTGTATCCATAGTTGAAGATTGTAGATTTTTGAAGCTCGTCAATATTTTGTCAACTCTTTTAGACTGAATTCAAAATACTTTGCTCTGCAAATTGTGAGGTTAGCAGTGCATTTGTTGGTCTGCATAAATTTGCATGCCGCCCGCACCTTTTGTGATCTGCCGCAGTTCTCATTGTGCCCGCCACATGCTGCCTGCTGTCTGCCGTATGCTGCATGCAACACGTCATCCGTTTGCCAGGCGGCCCTCTGGGCATGTCAGCTAAGTCCAATTGTCAATTAAGTCAAATGCAAGAGCTTAATAAACCAAGTAAATCAACTATTACGATATAATTTGATCAAAACTTATTGCAGTCTGTTTGTTTGTGTTTGCGCCACCGAATCGGAGTGCGGCAATAATGATGATGATTATGATTATGTCTTGACTCCGCACAGTGGGCGCAACGTGGGCATTTGAATGAGTTTCAAGTGGAGCTACCGTTGTTAAAGAGGTGTGCGAGCGTGTGTTTCTCTGTGTGCGTGTGTGTGTGTTTGTTAGCGTTTAATTAGCTTGCCAGAGCCTTGAGCTCAATCCGCGAGTGCAATAAAAAAGTGCAACATTTTGTCTATTTTTGGTCTGGGTGGCCCCACAGGGCACACACATTGCACACACGCCGTCTGACAGGAAGTTTGCCACACGCAATCAGCGGACGAGCCGCAGAGCTGAAGAAGACTTCACACTAGGCCGAGTGCACACAGGTCGCAATTCTCAAATCCCTCGCACTCGCACTTGCACTCGCTCACGCTCAAGCGCTCTCTCTGCGTCCACATGTTCATGTCCAGGCCGCATTCCAACTCGAACTAGACAAATATTGATGGCCGCTCATCAATAGCCACAGCAGCGGACGCGGCAACTGCGGCCATGCGGCGCAGCAACAACATCAGCGAAAAATCAAACGCAGCAGAAAGAAAATTTTGCAGTGCGATTGATTTATTTACCACGGCTTAGATTTACCGCCTTGCAGCCGAGTGGCATTTTGGCATTGTGCTGATGATGCTTTCCCACTTTCGAGGCTGCCCCCCAACAACCCCCCCCCCCCTGCTTCGTACACACCACCATCAGCATCCCTAAGCTGCAACTTTGGCGGCAGCAGCAGTGGCATCATCAACAGGCGGCACCAGCGGCGCAGGCAAAGCTTTAAATGTTGCGTTTGATTTGCTTAGACCAACAACGTTGTTGCAGCCGAAGCTGCGGCACCAGCAGCAGCAGCAGTCACAGTTTGTGGCAGTTGCAGTTGTTGTTGGTGTCCATCTGGTATCTGCATCGTTACACAAAACCACAAACAATTTATATTCCCATCAAACATTTGACCGCAACGCTGATTCATCTTAATCAATTATAATCTTTTGGATCGAGTTTTTCCGCTGTAATGAGCGAAAAAAGCAACAACAACAACAACTGCAGCACAAGAAGAAAAACTTATGCAGTCGCAAGAGGTCGCCACTTGGGGGCACCTCTGCGTGTAGAGATTTGCGCCACAGGCGTTGCACAGATAACAGAAGACACCAATAGTCGTAGCTGCTGCTGCCTCCTCCTCTAGCCGCATGCCACGGATCGCACCTCGACTTTGGCAATTCCATGGCTAAACGAGATGATTGCATGCCAAACAATGCACAATCCGCACAAAGACCCAAATAACTCAGATGCTTTGATAGATAGATCTATGGCAAAGAACGGACATAATAACAAACATGATACGATCAATCTGGCCAAACCACAAACTATTACAGCTCCGAGTGTTGTGCAAGCATTGTGTTTACGCCAGCTATGCCAGCTATTATTCTGGAATTCTAAATCGCATTTAATGCAATACCATTCTAATTCTCAATATTATCAATTACTAAACTGCGAAGAAACCATGACTACTTAAGTATACAATTCAAATTGAAATTTAGTCTAAAATTGGTACAAAAAAAAACTATAGAATTTGAGAGCAACTTGATGAAACAAACTGCAGTCGACATTTTCAATTATCCGTGACTATATTTGCTTATCTTTCCCATCTAAACTTGGGTCACTAAGAATCTTAGAAACAAATGGAGTACAAAATTATTAGGGAGCGTCCGTTATGCATTTAAAATGTCATCTATTGTGCTACGATTAAATGTATTTTCATCGCTTAAATTCTTCTCTGAAAACACTTATTTCTAAGATGAATATGTGCCTTTTAGAAAATATCTTTCAACATTCAATTTTATGCTATCTATATGCTATCTATAGAGCCGTTACAGCCTTGTTCGCTGCGTTAGCATCCACAGTAATTACACAACAATTGTAGCCTCCTTTTCAAGACGAGAAGAGCAGAGAGTGGGGAAGGAGACAGCGGGGAGCGGGCAGCTGTCAAAGCTCACACTGTTTTCGTCATGCTCAATTTTCAATTAGAATGTTGTTGTTGTTGTTGCTGTTGCATGCGCCGCAATTGTTTAATTTACAAATCATGTGAACCAATTAAACACAAGACAACAGGCACAGCCACAGCAACAACAAGAACAACAACAAAGCCACGAACAAGGCTTAAATAGACTTTACTTGTTAACAATTATTAGGCCGAGACGAAGACCAACAGTGAGACTTTGACTCCGACTGAGACCGAGACCGAGACAGAGACAGAGAGAAGGCAACGAGCGAGCAATCAAAAGCAAATCAAATGATAAATGACAACACCAAAACACAACTAGCCTATGGATTGTACTACTCTATGGAGCAGGTCGCAAACCGAAAACGAAACCAACACCAGGCCATAGACAGAGACTGAGACTGAGACTGAGACGGCGGCTGAGCCGATGTCGATCCATTAAGCCCCATAGCACCCGCCACTTGACGGATGAGTTTGAACTCACATGTCTGACCCAGAGCGCGAACGATGAGAGGAGCGCAGAGATCCGGTCGGCGGAGAGTGCGAGACTGGGGGAAGGGCGCTCCACCTTATGTATCATAAGGCAAATGAAACTCACACCATGGGCAGCCCGGTCGCATCCACGAATAGGGCCCAGACTCAGACGCAGACGCAGACTCGGAGTCAGGGAGCAGCTCCGTCTCCGTCTCCATCTCCATCTCCATTTCTGGAGCCAAGTTACACATTATTTGATAAATGGCACACAACCTTTTCGAGGTTGATTATTGTGTTTTGTCTCACTGTGTTTCGTCTGTTGTTGTTGTTGTTGTGGGATTTCTATTTTACTCTTGTTGCTGTTGTTGTTGTTGTTTTTTTGGTCTCTGATATTATTTCTGTTTGTTGATTGCCCCGCGGGGCCAGAGCTATAGATCGACCACAAATTTAGCTACAATTTCAAACAGTTTCGTTTTTGTTATTGTTTTTTTCCCCCTCGATTTTTTCTGTTTCAACCATAACGGGGCCTTCGTTACAAAATTGGCGAATTGAATTAATCGTTTCCATTTTGTTTATTTGTTGGTAATTAAACACCTCTGCTTTGATTTCTTGTGTCTGCTGTGCGCGCAAAGCAAATGAATCATTTACATTTGGATTTTTTCCCCACTTTTTTCGGGTTGTTATTTTTGGCTTTTTGGATTTTTTTAATGTTGAATCGTTGTAAGCCATAAATTTTGGTTACGCTAGTGTGGCGTTATGTGGGGGCCATGGGAATCTTATATTTCTTCTTCAAATTGGGGTTCGTTTTTTCCACATTTTTTCGTCTTTTTTTATGTGGTTTTCTACGCATAGCAAATGGCGCCTGTTGAGAAATTATTAGGGCAGAATTATGGCGAAATCGAATCAGCTAATGAAGTTTCTTTACAAGTCTTTGGCAAGAGTAAAACGCGTCGTTGGAGTTTCGTATGCGGCGTGAGTAACTGCGAAGTAGACATGAGGTGTACAAGGAGATATAATAAAATTTTAAAATATCTTCGCACTGAAAAACTAAATTATTCTAAACAATTTTTCAATATTTACCATTTCTAAAATTTGTCATTTGATTAATTTTTTCTATTCAAAAAGTATATGTTTGTTTATATTTTGCAGACTTTCTTTATTATTATTATTTTACACATACATACATACTTAAATGAAAGTAATCAAAATGAAATAGCATTTAATAAATTGCTAAATTACATCGTTAAAGTAAAGAAATTCTAAAATAGCTTGAATGTCGCTCAAAGAAAATATATTTAATGATTATTCAATGTAAACGATTTTTGTTCAGAACTTGAAGTCTATTTTACTTTAAGCAAAATACCATTTAAATTAATACCTCATCAACCAAGCAGTATTTTCTACAAGTGCACAAGATTGCTTTAATATATAGTATTCGTTTAGTGTCTAATCTTAATCAGCTGTAGAGTAAGAGCATTTGAAGTTCGATACGATCCATTGAGCACTCGATCAGAGTCTTTGGCGTCTTTGGTGTTGATCCAACCTTGTTTCTGCGCAGGTCCGCACAATTTTGCTATTTCAAATTTCAATTTATAGCAAAATGTTAGCAGCAGGTGTTCGGCATGGTTCGGTTCGGTTCAGTTCGGAATCGCCGCAGATGCAGCTCATCAGCTTTTGCTGATCATCATCAGCCGAGTGTGCTGTGCGGTGCTGTTCGGTGCTGTGGTGTGCTTCCAAAATAAAGCAATTTAATGTACGCCATTGGTGGTGAGCGGTGCGATGGTGCGGTGGTTGGCCCCATTTGCCATACGTAAGGTGAGTATTCTTCTTGTATTTTTTGGGAAAGTTTTGGCGTTTGAAAAATTCTCGAATGTCAAAATGAAGAAAAATTTGCATTAAGCTTGGCTAAAGTCAAAGGCAAGGCAAGGCCTAGGCCTACGTTGGGTCTCCCTCTCTCTCTCTCTCTCTCTCTCTCTCTCTCTCTATCGCTCGCTCTCTGGCAGTGCGGTGAGCGCCCTCAGGCATTCAATTACAATCGATTCTGGTGTGAAAAAGTTCAATTTCTTTTTAGCCAACTGCGACGACGACGACGACGAACGGTTCGCAGTGCCGGCTAGTAATGAGGAAATGGCAGAAAACGCAGTCGTCGTTGCTGTTGAGCTGTGGGACGGCTGGGCGGGCGGACGGACGCACAGTGGCCATATGGAAAATGCAACTCATGCACTTCCTAGATTGAACAACTGGTTGGCAACACCGCTGACTTGGCTGACTTGACTTGACTTGACTTAACTTGACTTCGCTCTGTGTGAGTGTGTGTGTGTGCAATATCTACATATGTGATTGCCATATTGTGTAGATAATTGTGAGCCTGCTGCCCGCCAGCTCCGCGTTCGCCCAGCTCGCTCAGTGAAGTGCTTAATGCTTTGTGACTATTCATGGGCACTCAAAGCAGCAGCAGCAGCAGCAGCCAAAGCAGCAGCATTGCAGCCAACAGAAGCAGCTTCACTTGGCCACATATGCAAATCACACACAGGTGAAGTTCGACAGGCTGGCCACAAAAGTGCAGCACTCCAAATGGGCAAACACCACACACCAAACTGCCTTGCTGGCCAACGGGGCGGAAGGTGGAACTGGGCACTCAGCCATTGACAGTTGAGTGGTCAACGTTTTTAGCTGCACCACCAGCCACAGCAGCAGCAGGCAGCAGCAGCAGGCAACAGGCAGCAGCAGGCAGCGTCAACAACAATAATTACCCACTTGCCTGCACTTGATATTAAAATCAGACAAAAGGAAAGAAGAAATACGAATGTGTGTCTGTGTGTGCGCTGTTCTTCTGGCCATTGCAGATGCTTCACTCAAACGGGTCAAAAACGAAGAAAAACAAAACGTGCCAATGGCAGAAGAAGAGAAAAAAACGAGAACCGTGCAAAATTATCAAAAATCGTTCATCAAATTACCGAAAAGAGCGCAACGGGCCACTTAACGACTCTATTACGAAATGGCAAAAATACAAAAAAAAAAAGAAGTGTCGAGCGCGAGAAGCAGAGAGGCGAGGAGAGGCGAAATAATAGGAGGCAAAAGGCGTTGCAAAAATTGCAAAAGCGTCAACACAAAAATTATTTTAAATTAGAACTCGAAACTACTCACGTTTTGCAATTTTCGCTTTTTGTGTGGAATGCCAATTGAAGTGTTAGGAAAATAAACAAACGGCTAGTTGCAAAAACAAAACTACAAAACTACCAACGAACAACAAAACCACAGCAACAACAGCGAAAACTGAAGCATCATCAACACAACATTGTGCGCCACAGCAGGGGGTGGTGGCTGGATGCGGGTGCAGGAGCCTGCGCAGGGCACCAGGGTGGGCAGGCGGGGGGAACACAGTCAACGGTAGCACTAAAATAACAACAACAACGACAATAACACGACTTGGATTGAAAACTTGCCTAGGCAAACTTCTCTGTCGCCGTCTCGCTCCAGCAGCAGCTGGTGAGCTGGCGAGTCGGCTGTCTCGCTCCCACTGGCCTGGCAATCAACGCAAATAGCTCAAACGCCGAACGCCTCAAGTGTTTGCTGAAGATGTCACCCACACTTCAGGCTCTGCGGCCGCAGTCGGCAGCAGCCTTAGTCAAGTTCGTTGCTTGAGTCTTTTGTTTAGACAACGTCGCTAGTTTGACTTTTGCAATTTGGCACAGCAGCAGCAACAACAACACAAATATTGGCAATATTTCGTTGCTGCCGCTGCTGCTCCGACTCTGGCTGGCGAAATATCGCTTACAGTTAAATGGAAATTGATGCACTTAGCTGACTCACTCACTTCTGTTTCGCACAGTACTCACTATATACACATGAGCATGTACCTATATATATATATATATATATGGCGGGTATGTATGGGGCTAGGAACAAGTACGAGTCGCCTTTTTCTAGCCAAGCAACGTGACTTTGAATAAATTAAGTGCATATCATATGCATGCGCCTCTCTGTGCCACAAATAGAGCGAACGATGGTAGCTGCCGCTGCGACTGTGGTTGCCGTTGCTGCTGCTTTTGAAGTAGCCACTGTTTGCTCATATTCTACATTCGAAAGGGATCAGCGTGAATAAAGGTCATTGCAGTGACTCGGCTCTGAAAGAACCTCGGCAAAAGCTGCCAGCGCACTAAATAAACATATTTGCCAAGTTAGAACTCGAAGCCAGGCAGCTGGAATTGCAACTGAGAAAATGCCAAGTCCATTAGCTGCACTTCCTAAAATTCCATGTGCGCATTGTAGCAACTTTAAGAATTAAACCTAATTTGTAATGGAATTCTGACTTCAATTACTGTGCATAATTTAAGCTAGTTACTAAAGTGCTTAACAAATTCTTGCAATGATGAAAGTTAATTAATGGGGAAGGGGTCTCTAAAACAATAATTGAAAGCTCTTTCAGTAAACATTTCAATTTTGAGCATATTAACTTTGTATAAAAACACCTGTAATATAAATTAATGAAAATTCATTAAGAAATTATCATATAATTCAAACAAAGATGATGACAGTCTTTTTAAATTGCTTAAAGAATCTGCTACATGATATCCAAAATTTATCGAAATGTTTAACAAATTCTTTCAATAAAGAAATCTAAATATACTTAGAAAGTTTAACTCAAAAATCAGGGTAAACCTTATTGAATTTAATCAAAAACTAATTCAAAATATATTTTAATAGTGAGTAAATTAAATTTATACAAATTTAACTGCAACATTAATTAAGACAAAATGCTTGAAGAAAATATTAAAAATATAAACCACAAGATCGGATATTCGCCGATATGTTTAACAAACACTTTCAACGATGAATGCAAAATGGAATAAGTTGTAAATAATAATCAGATAAAAAGTTTTTGTCTGGAAAACTCTGTGAAACAAAATATAAAGATGTAAAATGTTTATACAACCTGCTTTCTTCTGTTTGAAAAAATCTTCTAATTATGAGAAAATATAATTGATATAAATTCAGCTGTAATATTCAAAATTCTATTAGAAAATTCAATTTGTAAATACCTTCCTATCAGCAAATTGTATTGATCAAAGTTGATGACAGTTTTTCTAATGTGTTTGTACAACCTGCTTGAAGATATCTGAAGCATTTGCACTTAAAACTTAATAGGTTTTAGAAAAGCAACTACAACACAAGTTGGCACTGGTCGCGAGCTGATTTATGAAGATGGTAACCCGAAACGTGGCCAAATACTAATCACAACTTATGACTGCGAGATAACAATCAAGGAGCATAACTCATTTATTTATAAGTGAGAGACATACTCTAAATATGCGGCGCGTAAATGTCGCAAGTGGATGATCGTTAAAACCGAACGACGGCGTAAATATTTTGCTTAATTATCAATTTAATAAATTGCAATTAATTAAATTTAATTAACAGCCGACACGAGAGCAGAGCATAGCGACTCGATCGCGCAACGGGGCTCGAAAGTCTCGTTTTTATTATCAGCGGACTGACAAAATCGACTGCAATGCGCCATAAGCTGCGGCATTTTATGTGCAACACGGCAACAAATTTGTGCTACAACGCTACCGAGCGTCCAGAGGGCAGGCAATCCCAACAGCGTCCACCCAACGCACATCAACTGAGGCATTTTAATGTCGTTGAGCTTATGATTTCTTCAAATCTATTCAACTGGACAACTAACAAATTAAAAGTCACTTTAATTACCATTGACAGAGGCGCGGTGGTGTGAGGCGGATTGCAGCCGCTTCAGCTGCAACTCCAGCCTGCCACATTCAACTGTAAACTGCCGTTTGCTCAAATATGCGAAATTAACAAGACACAATTACAACACACAAAACGCAGACAAACACGCCTAGACAACAACTCCGCTCCGCGCCTCCTCTGCCGTCACCCTCGAGCTGGTACACACTCCTGCTGCTCCTCCTCTGTTGTGTTATCGTTTAGTCTATGGTTTTATTTTTATTGCGCCAAGAGATGCGCCACACCACGCCACGCCATGCCACACCAGGCTGGACCCGATCAGACCAGACCAAGCCAGGCTCTGGCTCTGGCTAGCCATGTGTCCAGTGCCCAGTTCCCAGTTCCCATTCGCAGCATCAACTGCGGCTTGCTGCAGAAATTTGCGAGATTGTTATCAGCATCAGTCGCAGCAGCAGCAGGAGCAACTACAGTGGGTCACAGTCCTTATTTCACTGTCAATGCCGTGTTGACGTTTGCAAAATTAGAATCACACAAACAGTTGCTTTTCTTGCTCATTTTAATGAGCGATTTACGGTGATTAAAGTTGGAATTTTGAAAAGCACACCTATCAAACCACACTCAAATTATACTCACTAGTTTGAGCAACTCTTTAGGTCTTGCCTTAATAGTTTAACAATTTTGTAAATAAGTCAAATATAGTCTACCCAAATAACAAAAAAAGACATTTTTCTATTTTATAATATTTTATCTGATGACATTTATAGAGAATATATATTCAAGTACTCCAAAATTATGCATTTTAACATTACACATTAAAAATATATTTGTACAAATTTTATCACAATATTTTAAGCATATTTTCTCAACATTCTCATTCATTTGAAATGGTTTAAATATATAAATTAAAATATATATAGTTTAAAATACTTATTTTGCAAGCTAGCAGAATAATGACAAAGAAGATGTAATTTTCATTGACTGTTTGAAAAATAGCACCACTGTGCGGAGGCGTTGCAGCTAACTGAAAACATTGGCAAGGTGAAAACGCAATGGAAATGTGCATGCAAAATGGAATTTATTGTATAATTAGGATTTGTCTTATTGGTAATAAGCCGCATTAAACACAGCCGCCCAAGCCAATGTGCGTGGAAAACTGCATTTTCCATAGAAAATTTGTTTGTTGCACAGCTTTCTACGCGACACAGAGTCGCAATCGCAGTCGCAGTTAGAGTTGCAGCAAGTGCATGCAGTATTGTGTGGTGTGTACGATATGTGCTTGTTTTTTTCGGGGCGCGTCTTTTCATATTTTTAGACCTGTGCGATGTTTGTAATGTAAGCTCATTACGGCGTCGCTGTTGTTGTTCCTCAGCCAGTTGTTGTGATTTTCCCTGCTGTTCTGCTCGCTTCGGTTCGGTTCTGTTCTGTTCTGTTCTGTTGTCGCCGGGGTGTCGAAATGTACAGCCAATTACAAGCGACAACAACAAGCAACAGCTACAGGCACAACACAACAGGAAAAAGTTTCGCTGTCTGCCCCGCAGTTAAAAAGGAATTCAAGTCGGAGGCTGCGGCATCGAATTTCATGAGTTTCGATCGGGAAGCAGTTCAGCAGCTTCGGCCAGGTTGCGACCTCTTAAAGACTTTGAGTGTTTGTTGTTGTTGTTTTTGTCTTTCGCTTTTCAATCTTCGACTGCTATGGTACACACATTGTGCGTGTAATTATATGGGCATGCTATGCGCTTAGGATCTCTCCATGCAAAATGGGGTCGCTTGCCCGCTAATGAACATGCAAACCGAGTAGAATCTTAACTATGTACAGCTGCGATAGATGCGGTAATTCGATAGCATAGCTGGCTTCAATCGAGTGCCAGCCGTCAGCGAGTACAGCACAATTAGCGCAGGAGTTTCCAGTTCGATAATTATCGAAGCCAGTTTATCGCTGTCCAATCCAACTTAATCAAACAGCTAGTTTATAGAGCTAAGTTTGCGATATTTAAAGGTAAATCTATCCAACACAAATGTGCGCACAAGTCATAAATCAACTGTATGAATACTATCGCCAGCTTGTTATCGATCGTCAATTAGTGCCTATCGAGTGTCGCTAAAGGGCATTCACATGCCACTTCGCGCAAATGCAGTTAATCACTTCCGCCAACAGTCAGTCGCCTTTTGCCCTCGACTCTTGCCTCTCACTTTACATGCAATCGATTGCAATCGATAATCAAAGCGAAATCAACAACGATGTGTGCAAAATGCAAATACCGAGCACGCCATGAACTATGGATCATTGCAGAAGATCACAGCACCGCACAGCAAAACACATCACAGCAACTGTTGGTGGGCAATCAATTGATTGTTGTTGTTGTTGCTGTTGCTGTTGCTGTTGCTGTTGTGGCAGCTTTTTTGGCCACGCTAATTTTGTTGACCTGCTGATTGCGCATGGAAATTGAAAATTATGAAATTATATTTTCTGCACCTACAAAAACAATACATGGAAAAGGAAAAGAGCGCAACACATGCGAGTGCATCAATAACAACAGGCACACAACAATAGCAACAAATACATCATGTCAATCGTGATTTTGTTTGCTGGAACTTTAACATTTCATCGACGTGCCGATGTGATGCCATGCGATGATGATGTTGATGTGTCGATCGCACTCGCCGCTGTGCCCAGCGTTCGAGGTGGATGTTTTGGGGCTAGGCCAGACCAGGCCAGGCCAGGCCAGGCCACGAATGCTGCACACGCTCCATGGCTCATCAGGCCACACGTCATGCATGCCCATATACAAATTCGCTGCGCCTGATTACAAGATCAGCGAGAGCAACCGACTGCGACACACTAGAATGTGTGTTCGCAAGGGGGGAGGGGGGGGGGGACTGGAAGATGTGCGGGATGTGGGGGAGACCTGGCACTGGCCGTGTGACTTACCTACGAGGCTGTGACCCGAACGTTCAAAATTTGTAGCAATGACCCGCGATTACGTTGCTCATTATGACGATCCATCATTCGACGGACGATCATGATGATCGGAAAGCTATTCGCACGGCCTAGGCTCATTGGAACGATGCCAATGGCTTGAAATCAATTGCCAGAGCACAGCGCACCAACAAAAACAACAGCACTCAGAATGCACAACAGCCCAACGAAGAGGACGAACTTTTGATGCCCTTTAACTTTAACTTTACATACTTTTAGCATTTGAATTTAAAAAACAATCGGGCAAAGCGGCTCTAGATTTGTGATTTGTGTATTATGAGTATCAGTAGGAAATTCGCAAATTGTTAAACTATAAAATGAAATATTATAATAATTGAATATATATGTAAATACATAAAGAAAACGATCTAAAACTTTAAGTATTTGAATATCATAAGCAATTGGGTAAAGCGGCTCTCAATTTATATAAAATTTTATTAGTATTAGTAGGAATATCTAAAAATCGTTAAACAAAATATTAAATATAACAATGATTGAATATATTTTAAGCATCCAAAGAAAATAATCTTAAACTTTTAGTTTTTTTAATATAAAAACAATTATGTAAAGCTGAAATAGATTTATATCAAATACTTTGATTGCCAGTAGGAAATTCTGAAAATTCTTGAATAGAAAGAAAATGAAATTTAATAATTGAAAATATATTTACGAATATGTTAAGACAACGATCTTAAGCCAATTTAGTGCATTTATTAAATGATTTTAGTTAGATCACCCCATATTATATACAAAAGTAATGCTAAACTTTTGCTATTAGCTTTAATAATATTATCAAAACTTGGAGTAATTTAGTTATTATTCAATAAAATAATTACAATTTAAGCCATTTAATTTAATTTCAGCACATAATAACACAATTTTCATAAGAATGTTATTCTGCATATCCTACAATCACTAAGCGAGTGTCCTGTTTCAATTAACTTCCACTTGTCTGCTTCTTTTAGTTGTAAATTCAAAATACCCCGCAGCTAGTGTATAGGGAAAAAGATTCTTTTCGGCGCTATTGGCTGTTTATGCTTCCCGCGGGGCAATAAGAATGCCAATGAGTTGACTCGACTTCACTTCAGTTGCGATGAGATGAGCTGAGTTGAGTGGAGGATGACTTCGTTCCGTTCGTTGCAGCAAGTGCAGTTGAAAAGTTCGCGGGAATCTTTTCCGAATGTGTGTGAGTGTGTGTGTGTGTGTGTGTGATGGCTTGATCTTTAGCCATATTAAATTAGCCAAAGGCTAGCACAAAGGCTTTAGCTAATATGATTGATCAGCACTCGTCTCGGCCGATTATACAGTCCGAGTCAAGCGAGTTGATCAGGTCGGGTCGGCCTTTGCTCTGCCTCATGCTGTATGGTGTATGGATTGATGATGGCCCATGGTTTTGGTCTTGGTTTTGGTTTTGGTTTGGAATCGGTTTGGGTCGCGTCGCATTGCATGCATAATTTGATGTGTGTCGAAGTTGTGATCCAAGAAGTTCATGTTAAAATTAACGTGCATATTTCTGCAGCATCATCATCATCATCATGATCATCGTCATTGGCAACTGCAACTGCAGCATCCTCCACTCAATTTGTATTTTATTGAGTTATCGACGGCAATTGAAAGCAAAGCTTTGGGAAACAAGCAAATGATGTGCACGTTCTGGCTTAAGGTTAAGCATGATATGCGCTCTGCACTTGATACCAATTACACTCGATAAACTGTCCCCTAAGTTTCTCCCATTCAACGTCTATATTACTATGAAAAAATGTTCCACTTGAAACAGAGTCAACTTTCATAATTTGAATCGTCGATTGCATCGATTGATGATCAATTTCAATGGATAGCAGATTAAGTGGGGAGCCCACAAACAGTTTCCTTGCCTATGGCCAAGTTATAAACAATATGGCTATTGATTGCAACTAATTGTTGTAGAAAACGTAAAAAGATTTATCAAACGCCCATAAAAACTATATCAACAGCATAAGCCCCCCCGACTGGCAGACCCCCGGACTTAGCCCAGCCCAAGTCGAGCGCTTCGAGGGCTTCAGTAATCATTCAAATGCCAGAAATAAGACCCCGAAATCGTTTGTAAATTATGAAAATATATGTACATAATGCATATGGGCATGAGTTCAAAGCGCGCCGTTAACAAAAATATGAAAAGCGCTTTTTATGTTGTTGATTATTAATTTATTAACTAAGAAAAAACATAAAAAATTCAGATTTCTGTGTCGCGCTGCCGTATTTCGTATTTCGTATTCGATTCGTTTCGTTTCGTAGTGCTTTTTTTTTTTCTTTGGTGGCTGTCCATTTGTTGGTCACAATAATTAAATTTAGATTAAGCTTAGAAACGAACTCGCTACATCGTCCACAGTAGTTTAATGTATGCAAATTATACGCTGAGACTTCCAGCCAGACCTCCAACCCCCCAGAGCTCTGCTCTTTCCCAGCGATCGCGATGCCAACTTGACCCAAGTGGATCGCATTGAGCCAAAGCCCTTTAAACGTGACGAATCGATTCCAAACTAGACATTGAACAGCCGAATTTCTACGTTTTATTTTCCCCCCCAGCTTCTGCTTCTTAAATTTGTAACACATCTCTCATAACGCTGGTGTGAGGAGGTTTTCATTTCATTTGCTTTATGGACGAGCAACGCCCATTTTCTCAACTTTTCGACTTTAATCGTCCGAAGTCTCGAGCCGTTTGTATAATTTCGTTACAAACGCTTTCCATTTTAACTAGTTTTTCGTTGGTGTTGTTGTTGTTGTCGTTAACGCTGTTGTTGCTTCCATGGCAGACAAACTATCGCCTTACCCAATCGTGGGCGTTGCTAATTAGTGTTGGAAAATGCGCTCAATTTGATTTGTTCAAATTTATGATTCAGAAATTACAACGTTGTTTCGGCCCTAGTTTACGATGTGTGAGCTTTAGGGCTGAACGCATTTTAAATGAGCCCCATATACACTCGAAATGGGACTAGCTGTGCTAGTCTCCGTCGATCTTCTGGCTCAGCGAGTGGGAGGAGTCGTCGACTTAATTAAGTGAAACGAAAAAATATTTAAGCATTTCAAACACTTTTAACTGCGGCTAGTTTCGACTCGTTTAGTCTTTATTTACGGGTATTTTGTGTTAGTTCGCCAGTAAAATCAGCTTCAATATTCGTAAAGCTACGTTTTATATTGAGTTTCCCAAAGCTGCTGTAAATCAACTGTAAGTGGTAAGAGTTTTACTAGTACACAAATATTATATCTTTTTCAAGAAGCAATTATCGTTGTAGTAGTATATAAAGTAAGTACGTATCTCGAGGGAAGTTTTAAGTGCGATTAGTTTGCTAATATTTGCACCCAAACTTTAAAGATTCTATATTTCGATAGTCACTTAAAAAGTAAAATAAATTTTAACCTGCAAACTATTTCAACAAACAAGTAAAACAGTTAACTAGTAATTTTTTTAAATGTACAATATTTAGATAAATATTTATATATTTTTGTGTTACTAATAGTCGAAAATTTGAGTGAAATTTCCTTACAAATAATATTACTTATTTGCACTCCTAGAATCATACTATTAACTATATATTTGCCAAGAATAATATATTAAAAATTCATGTTGAAGCCTGCTAATGTTGTTTAAATTAGTTAATTTAAACGACATAGTTTTTAAAATATATATTAATTGCAAAAGTCGGATTTCATATCTAAATAAATTTAGTTTTTCTAAAACCAAAGTTAATGCTTATGATTTTTGCTATTTTCCTAAGAGTTCAGTAATTTTTCATTGATCTTCAGCATCAACTTGAGCTGCACAACTTGAGCTGAGCGGTTGTTGTGGCCATAACTGCAGTTGGCCAAGTTGGCCAAACGGACAACGTTGTCGTGAGGCCTCAACAACAATTTAAAGCATTTGGCCGCGACTTTGAAATGGAAACAAACGAAAGACTTCAGCACCTGGCTGGAAATGCATATGAGCAGTCAGTCGTATGTGGCATATGCGCAATACGAGTTACAGCAATGCAATCGAGAAGACGTCAGCGACGCCGCCCCACCCACCGCAGCAATGAGATACACCTCGCTGCCTCCCATTCGCCCTCTCTCTCTCTCACTCTGTATCTCTGTCTCTGTCTTGCTGTGGCTAAATGTATTTGTGCAGTCGCCTTTCTCTGTCGTTGTCACAGTGGGCCGATGCACAGTAGTTGTAATTAAAAACGCGCAAGTCGTAAAAAGCAGAAATCAGTTGAGAACAGGTCCGTGTCTGCTCTCCAAGAAGATGATGTGCCACACACACACACACACACACACATACACACAGACAGAGCTCGAGTGGGGCGTAACGCGCTGAGTAAAATTAATTTTCCATATGCAACTGTAAAGAGGGTCGGCCTAAGAGGCTCTCTGACTGACGACCCCGTCAAGTAGTCGACTAGTCGAGTAGTCGAGTAGCCAGCCTTCAATCACTGGCAGAAATGTGCTAATTGCAATAGAAAGACAATTTCTATCGTAAAAATTTTCAAACTAATGAAGCGAAAATGTGCAGCGAAAAAAAACACACAACTAATTGAGCAACAAACGCAATAACAACGGCCAAAAGTAACAACGGCAACAACAGCAACAGCAACAACTCAGTTACGTTTGAAATGGCGAAGCGACTGGCAAAAATTAGTTGTTGAAAATGAATTGCACTAATATCGAATTTCACACTGCTGCGCTAATGGCCGCACAACAACAACGGCAACAACAACGACTCTCAAACCAGTAGAGTACACACGGACAACAACAATAACAACGACGGCAACTGCAACAGTTGTTGGACGGCAACAACAAAGCAGCCAGCAAAAATAAAATGCAATCAACATGTGTTTTTTTTTCCGCTGTTTTTCTGTTGCTTCGCTGTTGTTGTTGTTGTTGTTGTTGTTGTTTTTTGCTAATGTGCAAAGCGCTGATTGGACGAAACCTGACCGCAAAATGGAAATTATGATGCGGCCCCGTTTGAGTAAAGAGCACAGCAACAACACGACGGCGAGACGACAACAACTTAAACAACTTGTCGACAACCTGTAGCGGGTTTCACTTTTTTCCCTCTGTCTGTGTGTGTGTGTGTTGTTTTTTTTTTCTTTTTTTGGGCCGAGGAGGTTTGCGAATTCCCAGTCGCAGCCCAAGCCAGCCAATAACAAACTATAACTAACAACGTAAACTGATATCAAGCTGCAAGTTTATTGGTCAATCAATGCGGCCAACAGCCTCACAAACACACCCAAGCAACACACTCTCAGTCGAACAGAGCGAGAGGATGCCATCAGTCCACGAAGACGGACTTGTCTTCTCTGATGGACAGATCGATTCATTTTAATGCCAGTGCAGCTTTCGGATTGTCTATTAGCTTACTGCAAGATACATCTTCATTCCGCGGCAGCCATCTTATCTATGCCGCAGATTGCTTAGCTCTGATTTCACTAAGAATACACAAACACAAAGCTTCACATTTTAGCAGCACTTTGAGTAGCAAAAGCTTTTGAAACACTAATCGCAATCTTGCAGAGTTTAACGAAATTTTAAAGTGTTGTTATTCATATGTATATAAATTTCAAGATGAAGTTTCGAAAAGCTCTTGAAACACTGATTGCAATCTTGCGGAACTTAACAAAGTTTCCTCTGTATATAAACTTTAAAATAAACTTCGCAAAGCTGTTAAAATACTGATTATAATATTGCAGAGATGAACGAAATTCTCATTTTGATAACTAGTAAATATGCTTCAAGAGAAAATGCTTAAAAGTTCAACAAATGTGAAAAGCTATTGAAAAACTTTATCTATGCAAGCGATTAAAGCAAATCTGGAATTTCAAAACTCGTATTCCAATAGCAACAAGAAGCTTTCAGGTTGTGTAAGTTTCTTTTTTTTTAATATTCCCATAGCAGCAAGAAGCTTTATATATTATTACATCAAGTTGAACAAACTATCAAAACTATTTCTCTACTAAAATTACTCTAAATTAAACCACACAAAGAAGAAGCTTCCAATGCACTTATAAGTTTGTTAAAATTTAAACTATTATTTTGCTAAATTTTCAAAGCATTCGAAAAACTTTTCTCGAAAAACTATCAAAACTATTTCTCTACTAAAATTACTCTAAATTAAACCACACAAAGAAGAAGCTTCCAATGCACTTATAAGTTTGTTAAAATTTAAACTATTATTTTGCTAAATTTTCAAAGCACTCGAAAAACTTTTCTCAACGAAACTAAATGGGGATAAAATTGCCATGAAAATAGTTGGTTAAAAGCGATAACTTTAATTTGAAAGTTCAATTCAAAATATAATAATGATAAATGAATACTTTTTAATATGAGCATTTCGGAAAACTAAGCACAATCTGATGGGAATGTAATAAAGTTCGCTGAGAAAAACATGGCAACGTTTTGAGCAGCTGTTGAAATGGTAATAAGCCTTCGAAGTACTCGGCTGTAAGCATGAAGTGAATTAAACATGCACATCAATTGATTGTACAAATTTACAGCAATCGAAGAAGTGAAAAACTACGTAATTGTACAGTGTATTGATTCAGTCAATGGCCTGGGTTTGTCCGTGTTTAATTTGGCCAGGTTTCACTGTATGCACTTTGCAAGCAACGCGTTTCCATGCACACATCTCTATGTAAATACCTGAATCCAAATCCATGTACCTGGGCTGTCACCTGCTGTAGCTGCTTTGGGCCACAGATTTACTAAGGCCATTAAATGCCAACAGGCAACTGGCAATTGTCGACAAAATCTGCCATCGATTCGCATGCATTACCAACTTGGCTTTGCCTAATGATCAAATTATATGAAGACATGAAGTCGCAGTCTCCAAGCTTCAAATGGCCGTTGTTATTGTTGTCGTTGTGCCCGCCCAATAAAAGCTCTGCGACTGCGTTAATTTATGTTTCTTATTGTGCGCTGTACACACAAAATTCAACAAAATAAAAGCAATCAATTGAAGAACAGCAAGTGAGGCATTTAATTGGCTTCAGTCGACTGCGATGGGAGGAGTTTAACAATCAAATCATTTACATATGCTTTGAAGATACTTCTAAGCGATGGTTGCCAAAATAATTAAATTATTTAACATTTCTATGTTGAACAAAATAGCAATAGCAATCATTATTGATTTCGAAATTTAAAATTTTTCTTACAATTATTATTGATTTCCAAATTTACAATTTGGATACAAATTATTTTAACTTTATAAACCTAAAAGAAAAGCATATTAAATGATTATGGTTATACAATAAAATTTAACTTTAATCATAATAAATTTACAATTTTTATTAAAATCATTATTGATTTCAAATTTAAAACTATTCATACAATTATTTTAACTATATATAAAACAAAAAGAAAAACATATTAAATGATTATTGTTATACATTAAAATTTAATACAAATCATAATAAATTTAAAGCTTTCATACAATTTTTCTTATAGTTATTATAACTTTAAAAACTAAAAAGAAAAGCATATTAAATGATTGACATAGTACATTTATAATTTTGCTTACAATTTTTTTTACAATCATTATTGATTGCCAAATTTACAATTTTGTTAACAATTATTTTAACTTTTTAAGCCAACAAGAAAATCATATTAAATGATTATGGTTATAATTTTAATTTTTTATAATTTATAATTATTTTAACTTCAAAAACTAAAAAGAAAAGCATATTAAATGATTATCATAATACATTTATAATATTACTTACAATTCCAAATTTACAATTTTGCTAACAATTATTTTAACTATGGAAACCAAAAAGAAAATCACATTAAATGACTATCGTTATACATTAAAATTAATCATAAATCAGAATAAATTTATAATTCTCATACAAATTTTTTACTCATTATCAGTTTTCCATTTACACTTTTATTTACAATTATTTTAACTAAGAAGAAAAATCATATATAATGAATATGGTTATACATTAAAATCTAACATAATTCAACACGTTTGTAATTATATTTTTCGATTTCATTAGTGAATCAACATTTTTCTATAAAGTTTTGATTTACAAGTTTTTCATTTAAATTAAAATGCATAACAAAAATACAGTTATACATTAAGATGTAAAATGAACACTAATAAATTGTAAATAGTAAAAAATTAATTTGTAATGCTATTGTTAAATTATTGCGCAGATTTGTGCAAAGAACTGTGTTAGTATACGCAATGAAAATTATGATTAAATATGCGGTATATGATGAGCAAGCTTTGTGCATGTTTAAAGAATGGTGTATTGAAAGCGCTTTATGGGCAAAAGCAGCTGGAAGATGCTTTGGAGGCATCATAAAGTCGCTATGCTTGGCGCACCCAACCTGACCCAGAGCCAGAAACGCAATGCAATGCAATGCGGTGCGATGCGGTGCGATGCGATGGCATTGCACGAGGAGTTGGTCTGCAGTATAGAAACTTTCCATTCCGACTGAAAAATGTTATCAAATCACAGCGCACAAACGAGCGACCACAAAACTAAGCAAAGCCAATTTTAGCTCATATTAACCCGCAGCACAAAGGCCAAACTGGCAACCTGGCAACTCGGCAACCTGGCAACCTGGCAGCAACGACAACAACAACAACAACAGCAGCAACAGCAGCAAGAGAAGAACAGCAAACGGGCTGGAAAAACGGGCCATGGCTGAGCCTCTGGCCACAGAGTGGGCCAGACGCGAGTTTTGGAGCCCATTTCAACTTTCTCACGCACTTCAAATTTCAATTGGCAATAAATGTAATGCAAAGCAACACTTTAAATCATTGCGAGTTGGCCAACAACGCCAACACCAATAAGCCATGGCCTCCGCGACCAGCCCGGCAACCGCATTCTGTTTCTGCCCCTCGCGACTCGCAACTCGCGAGTCTCCGCTGTCGACGCTTCTTTCTTTCTTTCTTTCCGTTTTTTTTTTTTTTTGGCTCTTGTTGCGGTCAGCAAGATGCAACAAAAATGCTACGGCTGCGACTGCTGCTGCGCCTGCAGCTGGCGTGGGCAGTGGAAGTCCAAGTACCTGGCTGCTCTCTCAATCTCAAGCTGGTAATTAAATGTTACCTCTAATTGCCATTTCTTTATAGGCGCCAAAAATTGCCAAGTCATAAAAATAAGATGAGGCAGCCGCAGCAGCTGACGAAGTAGACGCTGCGGCACATATACTTGGCATATTCAATCGACTGGACGCTAATGCATCCATAAATCCCACAGCCAAGCAGACGGTGAAGCGGGGCCAAAGAGGACACAATGCTCACAATGGCACTCACAGCACTCAAATACATTAAATTACACATATCTTAAGCGCACCTACTTATAGTTTATTGGAGGTCGTCAGTGCCAAAGTCGTAGACTCAACCCAGATACTCTTCACAGTTCAAATATATGACATCAAATGCCAGTATTTGCTCCTCAAAGATAGTGTCGCTGCTTAAAACGCAACGATAATTAAAAACTAATGTTGCTGATTGGTTAAAACTGTTTAGTCTATGAATTTGTAGTCTAAATTGCACTTATGTTAAAGTTGATGTAAACATGGCAGAGATTCAGAATATTTATGGAATTTCATGCACGAGTTATCCCAAGTAACAACACATTATATAAATCCAAGCTCTGATTAAAACGCCAGGATTTCCGTACACAAAACTAACTCAATTAACTAAAAAATAATATTGCTGATTGGTTAAACTTTTTTATTTATGAATTTGTTGTCTAAGTTATATTTCAAGTTGATGTAGACATAAACTTGATGCAAAAATAACTGAGATATAGAATATTAAGTAACACCACATTATATAAATCCCTAATCTGCTTATACCCAGCGTTTTTCTAAAACAAAACTAACTCTGTTTAAAAATAATGTTGCTGATTGGCTAAAACTTTCTTATCTATGAATTTGTAGTCTAAATTTCACTTATGTAAAAGTTGATATAGAAATAAACTTAAAGTAAACATGACAATGATTCAGAATATTAATGAAATTTCATGCTCGATATAACCAAAGTAACATCCTATTGTATAAATCCCTAGTCTGCTTAAAACAAAGCGATTTCCCTACAAAAATCTAACCTAATTCCAATATCTATGAATTTGTAGTCTAAATTATATTTCAAGATGATGTAGAAATAAACTTAAAATAAACATGACAGAGATTCAGAATATTTTTGAAATTTCATGCAAAAAATATATCCATCCATGATCTTCCCTACACAAAACTAACTTAATTAATTATTGTTTTCATTCGTAATTTATGCTAATATGGTCTTCAAGCCTGATACTTTTGCAGGGTATTCTGATAAGATCATCAGCAGGAATGGAATTTTATGTTAATTCGCTTGAAAAGGGAAATTTTTATGCGAGCTGTAAAATATGTTTTGCCACATTTAAGATCAAAGTTAATGGGTTAGAATTTAGTACGGCAAGCAAGTGTCATATATAAAACTAAAGTTGCACATAAAATGCAGTGATTCAATAAAAAAAAGCCATTATAATTATAGCAGCATATCGAGAGGGAAAAGTGAATAGCTGCAACTATGCAAAACACAACTAAAGATATGAATTTTAATTCGTTGCAATAAGATTATAGTAATTTATAATTAGCATCCCATTAACGTTTTCATTAAAGCGCAGCTGCTGAATGTGAGAGGTTCGCTTCCCTGTAAATGGTCCAAGTGCAGATGATTCACTTGTGGGCAGGCACAAGGCACGGGGTGTGCACGGGGAATGCAAAAGTTAACGAAAGGAAGGGAAAGGTCACGTTCGCAATGCTCGCGAACTTGAACTAATTTACATAAAGACAGAGTCAAGAGTTTTGGATTGAAGCTCGAGCCGAAGCTCAAGCTGAAGCTGAAGCTGAAGCTGAAGAGCTGCAACTCTGGTCCGCTGTCTGGCGGCTGAGAGGCTCTGGGAGCGACTCACACCAGACTGAACGACGACGCGTCTGGGACAAATGACTGACAGTCGCTGGTTGGCCTGCGGCTGTTTGCCACAGCATCCAGCACAGCAGCTACTTCAGTAGCTGAAGCCGACAGGATGATGGCGTGCAAAACAACAAAAACAAAGCGCAGAAAGCAGCAAAAGCAAAACGGCCAAAACAAAAGAGTTTGAGAGCAAAGCCAAAAACAAAAGCCGCACGGCCCTGGCAATGACTTTAACTGTGACTCTGGCCTCCAGTCCCCCATCGCAATCGCAATATTCTCACCCAGCTCTCGCGCTCTCGCTCTCTATGTGTGGCTGTCTCTCTTCAGTCAGTCGAATGGGTAAATGCGCGTTAAATGATGCTTTCGTTGCGCATGCGCTCGAGTGGCAAGCGAACGCTGCCTCCATTTCCACCATGGGAGAGCGCACAAAACGCCGACGACATTGCGCTCGTAAAAATCACGAATTGATGGAGTGTTCAAAGAGCGATCAGCAAATCATTTTCAGGCCGCGCAAAATTGCCGAAACATATGCAGATGAGAAGCGTGGTGAACGTGAACGCTTGCTTCCTCAGCAGTTGCAGTTGCAGTCGCAGTTGCAGCCACTGCCACTGCCACTGCCACCGCCACCGCCACAACTGGTAGTTGTTGCAGATCAGCAGCAGTAAACTCTATAAGAAGTCCCTCTCAGTTCCCACTGAGGCCCTCAGGTGCACTTGGTGTTTGTTGTTCAGCTGCCTTCTTGCCTTCCACTCGTATGCAAACTCACAAAACTTACTTCCCTTCGCCGCATTATCATCTCAAAATACTCTCTCTGGAGTCATGCCTGGTTGTTATAGTTAGCACCAAATTAACTAAGTTACAGCTGATAAATAGTTTGGGCGTTCGTAGTCCTTTTCCTTTCAATTGCACCTCACATAACTTTCAAAACATAGTCAAATAAATTTAATAAAATATTGTATAGTAGTTTTTTAAGTATCACTTAAGACCATTATAATTTTTGCAAGCTAAAAACACAATTTCTATATTTTCAATTGATTAAAAACAAGCTTTTAAATTTGACAACATAAATGCAAACTGTTTAGTAAAACTCTAAAGTGCAATAATTATTAATCCTTACACAATTATCACAGGAAACAAACATAACAATAAGTAAATGTCACAAATATGTTGATGGTAAATTAATGCAATATTTACACAATCATTATTTACTAAAAATAAATTTTGGCTCCAGTACTAAAGTTGTTCACAACACTTCAGCTTGCTAAGCTACTTTTTACAGAATATAATATAAAATGTTACTAAATACTAATTTACTTAAAGTCTTGGCTCAGTTACTAAAATTGTTGCAATCTATTGAGCTTGTTCTATTTTGTTTATAATCGAGTTGCTCATCCAAACAAGTTTTTGTGATTGTAATATATTTTGATTACGAATGTTTCTAATTGAATATAATGTATTGGATAAGTATTTAACTAATTTACTTAAAAACTTTGCTCAGTTACTGACTACAATTCTTCAAAGCTATTCAAATTACTCTCTTGCAATTCAAGAAGCTCACCCAAGCAAGTTTTTGTGGTTGTAATATATTTTCAACAAGGAAGTTTGTAATTCAATATATACTAGATAAGTAATTTAGTAATTTGCTTAAAAATTTGGATCAATTCATTAATCAGCTCATCAGGTTGGTCTATTTCAAACAAGCTCCTTTAGTTGTAATATATATCGAATACAGTAACTAATGTACTAACTTAGTTAAAAACTTTGTTCTTTTAACATTTCATTTCACTTGGCTCATTTTGTCAGCTTTTTAGCTTGCTTTATTTCGTTTCATATCAATAATATACGATTTTGAATAAGAAAGTTTGTAATTGAGTAGAATGTATGGAGTAACTAATGTACCACACACCTTGCTTAGGGTAAGACTAAAAATCAATTCACACTCGATGCCTGCTCTGACGTTCTTCTAAGCCTTTGTTATTTGCTTTTGGGCTGCTGCTGCCGCTGCTGCTGTTGTTGCCGCTCTCTCTAGTGCCGTGGCAATGGAATGCCACTTGTCTGTCGTTGCACAGGCTCGGGATGATGCCTGAGCTGATCTTTGGGCTGCCTTGTGGTTCGGTTTGCTGCTGAATTTATGTAGGGTTAGAGGGCGCAATGCTCGATGAGCCGTTGAGTTGCAGTTTGCCGTTCGCTGTTCGCCGTTTGCCGTTTGCTGTTGAGTTGAAGTGCCTCCCGACTGCAGCTCCAACTGCGAGTCTGAGTCAGTTGCAGCAGTTGTAAGCGTGGCATAGCGAAATGATTTACATTCGCAGCCAACATAAATTTCGCATTGCAGCCGTGTAACGACTTTGGCTGCGAGCAGCAAAACGTTTAGCAGCAACAGCAGCAGCAGCAGCAGCCCGTCAGCAGCGGCTCGAGATAATAGTTGTTTTGCCGCCACATCCCGCGTCCTTTTTAGTAATTAATTCTGTAATTTTATGCATATTTTTAGAGTACAATTTGCCGGCCATATCGATGCGATGGCCGATGCTAATCGCCAAGACCAGTAGCCCCAACGAAGACACGGCAACACACACTCTAATAAAATGTTCTCTATCAATTTCGTGTTGCCACAATTTCGCTGCTGAGTTGTGCACAACACGGTGGCATGTTGCACCGCTGCCAACAAACAGCAACAGCAACAACAACATGTGCTGACCCTTCCACTGGCTGTGTGTCCAGCTCTCCTGCAGCTCCAGCAGCCCACCTGACCCGCAATTGGCATTGTCGTTTCGCCTCATGTCGTCTTGCGGCTCGAAAAATATCGATTACATGTGAGACCGCCGTCCGCTGCCGGCTGCTGCTGGCTCTCAGCTTTGGAAATTCAATTCCAATGAAAACAGTTAAATTCCGGTAAAAAGGTCTTCAGCCAGCCTGCGAACGTCGAGCCTCGAACGTCGAACGTCGAACGTCGAACGTTCGTTCCACCCAAAGTGGGGACCATGGTGGTCCCAGCGATTATCATGAATTGATCTGTAAGATGTCAAAGCGCATAGACGCAGACGCAGACGCAGGCGCAGACACAGGCGCAGTCTGCAACTCGCAGCCGAGGCGAAATGTGGCCAAAAGAATGGCCAATGTGGAGGTCTCTCACACACATGATCGCCGTCGCCGTCGTCGTCGCCTTTGCAGTTGCAGTCGGGGCCCCCAGTCTCAGCCACTTTGTCTGGCTAGGCTGCTTTGGCTGCTGGTTCCCCGTTCCGTTCCCATGTTAGCCAAAGTCGCAGTCAAAGCCACAGTCTAAGCCCGAGCACACTCAATGCTGTTGTTAGAATTGCGCGCAGATAACAGCAAAATGTTGGCAGCACTGTTGACATTATGAATGACAGCGGTTATTTATTATGTCTTGCATTCTTCCCAGCGAGGGAGCCACGCTGCCCCAACGCTGCTGGGAAATGCCGCTGGCCAGTCTGCAGCCTGGAGCGGAATACATATCGAATATTGATCGACCAACAAAATGCAGCCAACTTGCTGTCCAACTCTAATTTGACTAATTAACTGATTTATTATTTTTGCCAGCCTGCTATGCAGGAATATATTTAATAGTCAGACATTGTTGAGAAAGCCACGAAATTATGGCAAATAAAATACACAAGTTAATCAACAGTTTTTAAGTGACGCTAAATTTACTTAATATAGAAATAAATTAAATTACGAACTACGGTTAATATTAATACAATAACTGCAAACTAATTATCACCACCGTTTCACATCGAGCTGCGCTTCAACTCCAAATTTATTCTCTTTTCAACAAGCTTTTTCTCCGCGACTGCAACATTTGTGTAATTGCCTTACATTTCGATTACTTATCGATTGGACACAGCCCATTAGTTGCAGACTTTCTCCGCCAGTTGGCGTGTATATCGACCAGTTTATCGCTTATCGAATTACCAGCACGTTAATCGGCGAGCATCTTTATTTGCAAATTAATTAACATAATCGCAAATAATCTCAACTATTGCAGTCTAATGCTCGCATAACTCAATTGATTGATATTTATGTCTGTATAAATATCGATTTGCCGCGATATCGAATAAATTTGATACTCATATCTTAATAGTCCGACAGTCTGGCAACCCAACAGACGGCAGTCGGCAATCGGCCGCCAGCTTTGCCGCTGGCCAGAGTCAAATTTAACGCTTCATTTGCTCCAGCTGAAAATTGCGTAACGAAAGCCGAAAAAAACAACGCAGCAAAATGAAAAGTCTGAAATGGTTGAAAAGCAGAAAAACAGCGCCACCTCCTCCTACTCCTCCTCCTGCTTCACGTGCAAGCTGCGCTGCTTGTGTTTCTTTAACAACCGTTAAGTGGCAGGCTCGACTTCATTAGATTGTAATAAACGCGCGCCGGTTACAGCCCCAACAACAACAACAATAACAGCAACAACAGAAACTGACAGCAACATAAAAAAGTTAAGAAAAGTCTAAGCTGGGCTTATAAATGCAATTTCGTTCGCACAAACTTCAATGGACTTCATTAAAATATTCGAAACACAAGCAGTTTAGTGGCCGCCCTCCTCCCCCTCGCAGCGCTCGCCAAAAACTTGTCAGACGCACTATAAACGCGACTGGGATGTAAGAGCAAGCGAGCGAGTGCGAGAGGGACAAGGAGAGGGAGTCTGGCAGGCAGCCGGGCAGCGAGCGAGCGAGTCGCGAGTTCAGAGGTCTAATTGAAAATGCGCAAACTTGAAGAAATATTGAGAGAGCCGCAAACACACACACACACACACATACGCACACACAATCCATTTACACTTGCGATATGCATTTGTGTGTATTTATCCATTGCCATTAGAACTCAATTTGCTCGCACGCATTCACAAAGACGCCCACAAGCCGGCAGCTAATTTCCCTCTGCTCCCTCACACACACACACACACACACACAGACGCATACTTGGGCACACTCTCAGTATCGCTGTCCCACTCGCACCTGCTGTGGGTATTGTGAGTTTCTCTCTGGCATGCAAATTTATAACACAGCGGGCAAATTGGGGCCAACTTGTGACAATTTACGATATTAATACTAAATATTTGTGCCCCGTCGTGATTTACGCTCGAAAAGCAACAACAGCAACAAGAGCAACAGCAGCGAATTCCGAAAAAACGAAGAAACAAAAATATTTGTAAGGATTATTTTGAGCTTTATGCGTTTTTATTGTTTGCTTGCCATAATTTCAGTGCTTAAGCGTTGCCAGACATTGGCAGCGTTCCATTGGAGACGTTGCGCATAAAGTGGAGCAGCCCATAAAATTTTACGATAATTGCAACCTGGCGAGCCACTGACAAATGAAGTGATTTTAAATTTAACATTTACCCGCTTCCAAATCCCTCCAAACAGACTTACACACATGCTCGCACATCGATATGGATTTCTATATGTTGGCAGCTTTTATTTTTGCATGATTTAATTATATACGTTGCCAAATCTCGAGTCTGGGGGCCGTGAGAGACGTTAATGCCGCGCCCTGTAAACACATTTAAAACAAATAGTTGCAATCGACTAAACCAAGACATACCCTTTAATTAGCAATAATGTGTATCAAGTCATTATTCCAATCTTTTAGCTTATTTCTCTTTTCTACAGCCTATTTCCTTAGAAATGAGGCATATATGGTTATAAATTCGATTATAAACTGATTATGTTCAAACTGCATTTTGCATTCTATTAGAAATCAATATCATTTACTACAAACAATTTACTTTTTAAATAAGTAACTGAAATTCACAAACTTTAGTTAAGATTGATAGCCATCAAAAGTATTGGCGTCCACTCCACCCTTTCGCTGTTTCTAGGGTATGTAAGACAATCATAAAAATTTCACCCAAATGTTGTGTGAGCGCGTAGAAATTTCGAATCGCATGCAATTAAGAGATCAGCCGAGCTACAAGAAGCGAATAAAAAAAAAAAGCTATCTGTTCACTGGGAACTAAAATAAATTCAAAATATGAGGCGTACGTAATGAGAAACCTTTTGGGTCAATGAATTTGTTATCATCAAACTGTAACCGAAACGAGCGTCATGCACATTTGCATGGCGTGGAACGCGGAACGCAAATTACAAAAAATTCGAAATTTACGAGACCAGCTGAAAAAAAAAGATGTTAAAACAACAACAACAGCCGCAATGGGAACAACAACAATAGCAATCTTAACTTTAATAAGCACCACAAGCAGCATTTTGGAAACCACATTGACGTGGCCTGACATAGAAATCTGCACCGTTGGCTATTAGCAATTAACTGGGGCTATTATGAGTCGAAGCCGACAAAAATATTTGACGTGCTACAAGCAGAAGAAGATCGAAACGAATCGATCGGAAGACGCAGCCAACGATCAAAGGCGGGGCAACTGAGGGTGAGCAGGGCTAACTTTGGGGGCAGTGCGCATAAAAAGCCAAATGCCATAATAGCCAAATTAATCAGTCACAGGTAACAACCCAGCAAACCAATGGCCAACAACAACAACAACAACTCCCAGCGTCGTCCGCGCTCATGACTTAACAAAAATGTCAAAATTTCGGACAGATCCGAGCGAGAGCCACTGCCACATAGACGAATCTTACATGCTCTCCTAACAAGGGGATAACAGAGCATAGCTAAATCCATTATACAAATACTATAAGACACGATTACAATGATAAGTGGACTGATATTGGAAACTAATCGAAAAGTAAAGCAACATTACACGAAGATTACATCGTTAGATTGAAGAGTTCATATTTCAAATATAATCGACGGAGTAAGAAGAATAATGCAAATAAACGAAGTAAGATCAGAGATTTCAAATATAATCGACAGAGTAGCAAATATAATGTTAATATTTCCATTTTACATTGAAGTTCTAAGATAATATTTCAAGTATAATCGACTGGGTAGCATAGATCATATAAATAAAGTAAAGCAAAACTATTAACATGAATGTTTACATTGAAGATCTGAGATAATATTTCAGAGTAGCAAACATTATGTTTAGTTTGTCAAACGTCAACTATTTTTGCATTTTTGTGTTTTACAAAATGCAGTTTTTTAGTAACCCCATTTTGAATAAATTGAAGATGTTAATGAAGTGCAAGTGAAGATGTTAAATATTGCAAAAATCTAAGCTATTCACCTAATTAAATATATATAGATTCTTCGCTGGCAACTCGCATGCAAAATGTGTACTGCCCGGCTTGGTTAGTTCCTTTGAGACGGACTTATGATCGCATAAAAGGGTTTTGTCAGACATGTGATTGCCGAATATGCAAAGAGCAAAGCGAGTAAAGCCACAAACCGTTGTGCGGCCCCATTGTTTGGCTAACGATTGAAGGTGGGTGGTTGTTGGCTGTTGCTTTGGCTTTGGCTTTGGCTTGGAGCTTGAAGTGCCCGCTGGCTTTGGCTACCGTTTCGCAGCTGAAGCTGACAAAATGTAATTGTTATATAGGCGCAAGCGACAGCAGCAACAACAGTTGGAAAAAACAAAAACGGACTTAGTTGTGCCATCAATAAAGGCCGTTCCAGAGGCTGACAGCTGGGAACCAAACGGGGAAAACGCGACGCATGAATGTTAATTGAAATATGCGTATGAATGATGGACGGACAGATGGAGCTGAAGCATCGGCTGTAGCTGGAGCTGTGGCTGGAACTGTAGCTGGTGCCATAGCTGGAACATTGGCTGCAGCTTTCACAATTATTGATTGATTTATTGATTGAAATCTGCGCAGTCGACGCATCCAGCGGCAGTCGCACTTCCAGCAGCGAAGATGTTGCGACTGTTTCGCCAACTTTTCTTCAGCCGTACAAATTGTTACCGGGGCCAAGTTCGTTGCCTAAGTCTTTTGGCGCCCAGTCGGGAAGCCGCCGTCGTCGTCGTCATCGTCGTCGTCGTCGCTGTCGCCGTCGTCGCCGTCGCGACGCTCGAAACCAAACAATAAATAATTAAAGCAATTAAAAATGCTTAAAACAAACATTTAACAAGCAGCGGCAGCTGAAAATTGTTGTGTACCAACATTTGGGCAAAACTCAACCCAAAAAACAGAGCTGAAAAAATGCGCTTATCTTGGCCCCAAATCGCGTCTAAATGTTGCACATTTATCAAAGGCCCCTTTTATTTTAGTATTTTGCGTAAAAAGGTCAACGCACAGTTATGCCAGTTGCTTGTTGTTATTCTCTGTTCTGGTTGTACTATGTACAAACTATTTCCGCTCAACACGCTAAATATCTGGGAAATGGGTGCGAATGGCGAAACACTGAGAACTGAGAAAGGGGGAAAAAGTGAAGCTTGAATTTGAATTTTTGCACATGAAGTCTAATTTTTGGCACTGCCGCAATTAAAATGAATTTTGTGGTGCGAGATACTGTATCTGTAGCTCGCACTCGACTTGTCTGCTGATGTTCGGTGGCAGCAACAAGATTTTTAATTTCCGTTTGCTGTCGAATCTTTCACACACTTTCAGCGCGATAAAGCTGATGATGAAACTGAAATTATCGCTTCAAAAGTTTTCATCTAACTTAACTGATAAAAATTGTCATATGCTATTCAAAACTTGCAGCAAAATAGTTCAATAAGAAACTGATTTGATTTCGGCAATCAAATCCCTTTAGGCGTCACAAATCTAATCTGTTGTTGAAACTAGCCGTTGCTTTGTCAGTGTATCGAAAGTACACACTTTGAAGAGGAAACGCATCCAATGCTTAACTCGCTTTTGAGTGTGTTTCTTCTGGCTCGTTATCTCGCTTTTTCCGCACCAACCACAAGCAGAAAAAAACCTTTCTGGCTGATATGCAAATAAGTTGATATACAACATAATTAAATTTCATTACAGCAACGCCCCGTGGACCAGCGTTTCTTTGGGATATACAACGTACGATCTCGTACCTGTGGCATGTAACAAATTGCCAGCAATTAGTGGGGGGTATCTCTCTCTCTCTCTCTCCCTCTCTCTCCCTCTCTCTGTCTCTCTCGAGAGTCATTCAGTCGTTGTCGGTAGACGAGGCGTCGCTCAATCGCAGTCATTGGATTCGGCTACGTATTCAGATTCCGATTCGGAATTGGATTTGGAATCGGGCCGCAAATTGATGTGCGATGCCAAATTGGAGCTGCAATCCATTTGCCTTTTTGCATTTTCCCATTTGCATTTGCATTTGGATGACTTTATAAAGTTGTCAGAGCCGAGCGGCATCCCGTAATGAAATGCACAAATTAATTGAGACAGATTGCGTATTAAGGAATTGCATTTGCATAACATGAGCACTTCTCGATAATTTCCGATACTGCCAATCATGCAGCGCTAAGTGCAATTAATTAAGAGCTTTTCGAACAGTCGAAAGAGGCAGAGAAAGTTGCAACAGTTGTCAGATAATTGCAATCAACGGGGATAATACTAAAATGAAATAAATAGCAAAAGTATTTAATAGTATTTTAGTTGTAAAAACTAAATATTGCAGAACGGAATATACCAAAATAATTGACACACATTATTTAGGAACTAATTAGTCTAATATCCCAATAATCGATCTTATTAAACTGTATAGAATCTATTCTAAAGAGAAATTAATAGATATAGCTATGGTGTAGTAATAATTACTACCATACTTGTGTAAGCTAAATATTGCAGATCGGAATATATCAAGTTACTTGAACAAACATTAATTATACAATAATCAGTCTAATCTTTGAATAATCGATCTTATTAAAATGTATAGAATCTATTTTTAATTAAGCAATTCTCAAATGAAATAAATACGAAAAATATGGAAAATTATGTAATAATTACATCATAGAGAAAACTAAATCGGAATATGCTAAAATCATAGAGCAAACATTATTTATAAAACAATCAGTGTAATCTCTGAAGAAACGAGCTTATTAAAATGTATAAAATCTGTTTGAATACTTTTAATTTCATTATGTTGATTCAACTACTATGGTCATAAGTCAACCAGTTTAAGCCTTGGTATACATTTATTTCTACTTAGTCAACTTGATACGTATCTAGTTGCATCATTTATCGCCAGCATGTGCACTGAAAAATGATGGGAACCCATTGTCAAGTCACACGCAAAACGCTCGCCCACGATTAGCCCACATGCTGCAGGCCCGCGTCTCCGACGACCGATAAAATAAACGAAGGAAATGTATCTCAAGTGGAGTGCACTCGACTTGCTTTTCATAAGACGCGAGTCGACGACGACGACGACGACGACGCCGACGACGACGACAAAAGGGGCCACCTTTTAGTTCAAATAATTTACCAATTAATCATATTACTCAACCTGAAACCAAGTCAAATCGCAGTCGGAGTTGGAGTCGGAGTCGGAATCGTATAGCTGCTTGTCCACCGAGTAGGAGGAGTAGGTCGGGTCGCAGTGCGCTCTGACAATAGGTGCTGATTGCTGGACCCGGTCCGTCCCAAAGCGAACACGAAACGAGTGGAGCCTGGCCGTGGCAACACACTGCCCCATGGACGTGATAAATGATTTCGATTAGTTTGTTCTTGTAATTCGACGCCTATAAATGGGTCTATGATTGAGCGCCGACGACTTCGTTTACGTCAGGCGTTGTCGACATCGTCGTCTGCCGATTGCCGACCGCCGACTGTCGACTCTCGATGCCGGCTGCACCCCTCTACAATCTGATGGGGGACGGGGGGACTGCACGAAGAAAGAAGCGGGAACTACAAGCAGAGCTTGTTGTTGCTCCTCTTGTGGTTCTGCTCTTTTTGCTCTGGCTGTTGCTGTTGCTGTTGTTGCCTGTAAGTCATTTGACAAATTGTCTATAATTGAAAGATTAGCTTTCCACACACAACACGGTTGACGTTGAGAAGAAGAACACGTCGCTGCACGTTGATGTTGCAGCCCATCTAGAGTTGCCAGTTCTGGTTTCCTTCGCCACACTCCAAGAAACATTCAAGTAACATTTCTAAATGATTTCAACTTTAAGTCCTGTTGGTATTACATTTTAATGTCTTAAAGTTTTCGTGGATATAGGAAACCTGTTTTTATAAATCATAAATAAAAATATAGTTTATTTTCACACGCTTAAATTTTTCCTTTTTCTTAATTAGTTTAGTTGAATTGACAGATATTTATAGATATTTGTTCTTTGCAGTTTTTCAGTATACTTTATAGATATTTGTTCTTTATAGTTTTCAGTCTCCTTTCTTCAATTATTTAGATTTAATGGATCCATCCATATGTATTATTTCAAACAATCTTAGAAGGATAGTAAACTAACTGAATCATAAAGTAATTGTTTAAAAAACTATTTAATTAGTCACATGGAAGTGCTTAATATATTTCATTATAAAATATTATATATATTATAATAAAATATTATAATTTTTTGAAGTATTTATTGATAGTTGCATTCTAAAATGACCTGAAATGTAAAACAATTGTTGTTGTTGTGTTTTGCAACATGTTTTATTTTACTTTAGAACAATTCTCTGTTCTCAGTTGAGAACCTTGTTTTTTCTAAGTGCACTTGCAACTGCCTGCCCTGCGCCTGCCCCCGCCCCTGCCCCGCGCTGTGCGGCGTTGCGTGGTGTTGTTGTTGGTGCTAGGTAAGCTTATACGTTGCTGCTTATCAGCTGTGTTGCATCTGTTGCGCGTTGCGAGGTTTTATTAATCAAATTCACAAAATGGTTTTAGGGGCTGGCAAGTAGGTGGAGCGTGTTTACATAGGCAGCCAAACAAGTGCCTGCCTGCTGCCTGCCAGCCTCTCGCTCAGAAGGCTCTCCGCGCTCCCTCTCCCCCACCAGCGTATACGTAATTGGAAATGGTGTGAAATTCGCGTGCCAACAGACACAGCGAGAGGGAGAGACAGGCAGTTAAGCGAAGTGTGTGTGTGTGTGTGAGGAGGCCACCAACACGACGCGAAACGGAACCGAAAAGAAAAACGAAATGAAACTAAAGTGAAACACAGCGAACTGAAATGGAATGGAATGAAAAGGCATTGGAACGGCAAGCTCATTGGATTTTGTAATGCGTGAAACATGTCAGCGCAATGCGATTGCTTATCGCTGTCAATTATTCAAAAGGCAGCCACTAGACAGGCTTACAAATTACCCTCTTAAATATAACAAAATAAGAGACTCGCGACAGACCCAACAACAAGCGGCAAGCGCAGCGCATGCTCTTCATGGGCGCGGGTGGACAACGGCAGAGCGAGACGGAGAGGGAGCGGGAGAGGGAAGCGCCGAAGACGATCAGAAAACTGTAATGTGTTGCGATTTCCTGGTTGGAATCTTAAGACTGAGGTGACGGCACAAATTAATTGAGTTGGAGCAGTTCTTCAGAATGGGTGAGTTTGGTGTATGATTTATGTATGTATGTATTAAAAGAAGAAAGGTGCATCTATAACCCGATAAAAATATGCAAATGTTAATAAGCAATATATATATATACATATGTGTGAACTATTAGTTACTTCTGCATTGTCTATAATGAGAGAGATGAATGTGAAACTTAAAGTGGTAATGATAATTTTGAAAATGTAAAACTATCAGAGAATATATTTAACTTTAAGTTTACTTTATTACTTTAAATTTAAATAAATTTCAGCTTAATTACGTTTTGCATTAAAACTATCGAAAGTCTACTTATATTTTTAATCAACTCTATATAAAATAGATGAATTAATAAATGGAATAGAAATATTGATAAATTTAAATTCAAAAATTAATAAGATCTTACTTTGAATAAATACAAAATAGAATTAAATGAAAAATATGGATAAATTTAAATACAAAAATTAATAAGATCTTACTTTGAATATATTGAACTTTTTCAATGAAATAAATACAAAATAGTATTAAGCGAAAAATATTGATAAATTAAAATACAAAAATCAATAAGATTTTACTTTGAACATATTCATTAATTGTAATTAAATAAATACAAAATAGAAGAATTGACAAAATGAAAAATATTGATGAAGAATCTAAATAAATAAATAAATAATAATAAAGTATACAAAAACAAGGCGATCTTACTTTGCACATATTTTAATACGCTTATAAATTTCAAAATGTTAACTAAATTAATTTGACATATTAAAGAACTTTCAATGTAAATGTTTAGAGAATTCGTAAATTCAAATAAATAACAAGTATAAAGATTCAAAAGCTTTCCTTAATGCATTTCCACTATAACATCAAACTATTTCAAAGTATCTATTGAAAAGTAACCCGATCATACTTTCAATTACTAAGCTTATCGTTTTCGAAGCATGCACTATGATGAAGCAACTTATTAGAGAAGTCAGCTTTTAATTCGCTGCACAAGAGCATTATCTAAACCACATGACTGATTGATAAAGCCGGATCGGCTAACCACGCGACACAACCACTGGCAATTGCGGCTCATGAAAGTGTGTGCAAAAGCATTGTTCTACTTTATGGCTTGGTTTTGGCTCGATCCATTGCCAAAACCAAGCTGCGATTTGACCAACTTTAATGGGGCGCATTAATTCTGCGGTTTCGTCTTCATTGAAAACTATTTAAGCCAAATTGTTGCGCTATTTTGTGCACATGATTGTTACAAATTGTTCAATTAAAGGCTTTAAAAAGCCAAGGCGAATCGGCCCCGTCCGGCGAGCCAAGTGCCAGACTGGACCCGGCTGTCTTGGCCAGCTTGGACTGAGAGTTGGCACATCGGTAGCCAGTTAGCCAGAGGCTAACAAAAAGAGAGACCACAGTTTTTTGCGTCCCCCCCTTTTTGTGTGGCAAGTTGTGGAGTGCAGGGAAAATGGATGTGCGTTTAAGCAGGCAACTGATAAATCGGCGAGTGGAACAGCAGGTGTCGCACCCGTGGAGTGTGAGGAAAAGTGTGAGAATATTGCGTGGAAAAAGCACAATTTCCACAGTTCGCACAATTTATTAACATAACACGCCAGCGAGCCGCGGAAAAAAGCGAAATTTTCGTATGAAATGCATATAAATAGACAACAACAAGAAGAACGAAGAGATGCAAGCAGTGTGGCAGTGGCAGCCACAACACACATTGCCACAAAACTCAATTGCCATGAACTGCACTGCTGTTCGGGCCTAAACGGAACATGGCCAACAGTCATTGTGGCCGCCGTCGATGCTGCCGATGTTGTTATTGTTGTTGTTGTTGATTTGGCAATTAGGGGCGTGATTTTAGCCATTGTGCATTTAGCATAATGAAGCGCAATAAGTGTTAATTGGATTTACATTTTGTGCGCTGCATCCCCTTGCCCCAGCTCGCTGAATCAGCCACCCCCCCCCCCCTCGCAGCCACCCTTAGTGCCCACTCAATAATGCACGTGGCTTGATTTAGTGCAATGAAGCGCATAATATATGACTAAATTCTATAGTACGCTTGATTACGTTGCGAAATATGCAGCAAAATACATTAAATTGCCAACTACGCGCAGCAAAGTTAAAAGGAAAATCGACGCAGGCAACTGAAAAAGTTAAAAGCACAAAAAACTATCTTTAAAAAAAGTGTAATATACGAATTCTGCTAAACAATGAAATAAATTTGCAAATGACAATATAGAGAAGTGCATTATAATGAAAAATTCAGTGCAATGATTATATACATGTTAGTATATTTTTTGTAATAAGTGAACAATAAACTAAAACAGCTAAACAACGGAAATCAATTGAAATTTGTTTTCAATAAGTGAAAAATAAACAAAAACAAAACTGTTGTAGAAATGTTAACAATCATGACATTTGGAGGTAATCTAGTTTTCAAATTTTATTAAAATAAGTGAAAACTGTAGTAAAATATCTAAGCGATGAAATACAAAGATAATTGTAATTTTAAAACAGAAATTTCGCCAAGTTCTAGCAATGAAGCCACTTAAGAGTATAAGAATTAAACTACAATAATTAATATCGAAAGCAGTTTCACAGCAACTATTTAATAAACCTAACTTAATATCTGAATGTATTTTTTTACCGTCTAAATCAACGATATTACATTGCAAGTTTTTTTCTGGCCACACAAGAATCTGGCTGGCTAAATACACAAAATTATAATATCCAGAAAACAACGAATACTTCTATTAGTAGCAGGAATAACCAGCAGTATCCTATTACTAGAACATCCCCCGATTGAACAAAGTGTGGGACCGGAATTTCACCCTTCCATCCAATTTACTGCCTTAATCAATAGAACGAAGACCATTTTTAAGGACATCACATTGGCAATTCCTTTTTGGCCACAAACACAATCTAGATGGCAAAATACAAATAATTATAATATCCAGAAAACAATAAATACTTCTATTTCTAGCAGAGTTAACCAGCAGTATCTTATTGATAGGGTATTCCACTATTGAAGACAGTGTAGGAATTTCCTTTGAGTTTGCTCAAATATCGTAATCCTCACTTCAAAGCAATGCACTTCAGTGTCTTATATATTATCGCACCTCTTGTGTTATGCGCCGATTCTGACATTATCTCAAATTATATTGACCATTTTATACTTGAGCATATTTGGAGACTCGAACGAGGCCAACACAATTGAATTGCCTGCCTTATTAGACCTACAAACCATATAGTTAATATGGAAGATAGTGCTGTCCTCCTGCCAACAAGTTGAATGTATCGAATGTAACTGATCCGCACTAAAGTATTTTCAACGAGTCTCCGGGAGTTTTACGTTGCAAGAGACAATCAAGTGTCAAGAGGCCAACTGCTGACAACATTCAATCAATGAAATTGGGCTATAATACTAAAAGGCTAATAGAAGATGCTAAAGTGAGTCTCGCGTGCAACTGAAGCCAACAAAAAGAGTCAAATAGCTAGAGAGAAAGTGAGTTGGCCATAGATCAAGTGCAGCTATCGCAATGGGCAATCAAAAGCAAAATGATTAAGTATTTGCTACAAGTAGCACATGGAGCTAATGAAATTCGAGTGGGCAACGCGAGCGGCAAGCGCCAGGTAGAACGACAAGCATGCAACGTGCAACACTGGGCTCTGGTTGGGGCTCGAGCTCTGGGCAATGGCATCAAATCATGATCCTCATCAAGGCCAAGGCGACAGTCAGCAAGTAATCAGCAGTCGACTTGCTGCGGCCTGAGATGCTTATCAGCTGCAGACTGGCAAAGGAGCCAGCGAGAGCTCTTGTGGCAGCGCAGTGTTGCACCAATTTATGATCGACAGAACACCAAAAACGGCTGAAACAGGGAAGGCGGACGGGGGGGACAGTTGGGGCATTGGCATTGGGTGTTGGCAGGCTGCTGCCCGACTGCATTGAGCACAATGATAAATTCTCATCAAAAAAATATTTCACACTGCGGGATATCAGCTGAAATCCCCAAAGACACAACGAGCGAGCGAGAGCGAGAGCTCTGTTCTGATCTGATCTGATCTTTGTGTTTGGGGAATGCCACAAATATTTCTCGAAAATTATTAAAGATCATGCAAAGGCAACAACAAGAAAAGCAACAAAAGCGGCCAACAAACACGCGCTCATTTTGGCTTAATTAGCGAGACACGCCAACAACTAACAGACAGCCAGCCACTTGCCACGATCCCGCATCTGGATTCCGTTTCACCAGCGCGATCTTGATCGGCCTGCTATACATACTACACTATACTACTGCCACTTTTACTACGACTAGTTGAGCGCTCAAATATCGCTCGAGTCGTTGTCGCGCACTAATTAAAATTTATATATTTTAAGCGCTCAGCTTTTTTCCCCAGTTTCGATTCCTTTTTTTTCGGTTGTTTATATTTTATTGTTATTATTCCGCATGTGGTTGTTGTTGTTGTGTTGTGTTGTGTATTACGTGTTTTCAGCTTGTTCGGCAGCCATTGAACTAATAAATCTTGTAGATAATATGATTTTATTAACTTTTAAATAGGCAAAACATTTGGCGCCTGTGTCGTTAGACAGCTCACCACATTTTCTACATATATACCCACACATACCCTGTAAAACAAAGTAAATTAGTTCTACATGAGCAACAAGCATTATTTCATTTCTTTTTTTCTTAGCTGCCATTATTATTTTCATTAATTTCTCCACAATATTTCTCCATTTATTTGGCTTCCAATCTCGGCTGTTAAACAGGGTATTAGATTATCCATCTCTACTGCGTATTTTTCGCTTAAGTTTCAACATATATTTCCACGCATACCCTGTAAAATAAAGTAAAATCGTTCCTCAATCGGATATTTTTCTTTAGTTGATTTTAATTTTTTGTTTCTTAGCTGGCAATATTCTGTTCCCAAGTTTTTTTTTATAATATTTCTCTGTTTATTTGTATGGATGACCATCAAATCTCAGCTGTTAAACAGGGTATTGGATTAGTCAACGCTACTTTGTGTTTTTGGCTTCACTTCGGGTCGAATATTTAAAACTGATGCCGTTTTGACAACCAAATTAGAGTACATACTATGGACTGGGTTCGTTCTCTTGTTGTTGCTCTGTTTTTTGTGCATATTTATCGCTTTGGCTCGGCAAACGTTGAATTAATTAAATATGCAAATGACGATCGAGATTTGCGGTACTTGCCACGCACCATCGTCATCATCATCATCATCAGCATCATCATAATCATGCACAAAAATTAGTAGTGTTTGGTTGGAATTTGGGACTGTTCGACATCACATTGGAAATTCCTCTGATTTGGCATTAGTTATTTTTATGAGGTGAGCTCATAATTTTGCGTAGATATACTTTTTGTATTTTGTGGGTCAAACCCAAAAAAATTCCCAAAAGCGATTAACTTGCGTGGATCTCAAAGTAGATTAGTTAACAAGGAATTTTTATACAATTATTATAATTTATACAAACAATTTTCAATATTTTTATTTTGACTACAATATGAGGGGAAAAATTGAACATTTTTACAAAACCAAATATATATTAAGTCATATGTAAGTCAAGAAGTCAAGCCAAGTCTATGTACTTAGAAGTTGTACTTATTTTTATTTGATTTCATATTGCTTAGCTTATCTTTCGATATAATTTGAAGTAGTTTGCATTTGTCGAGGATCGGATTCCGTGCTGACATCTGTCAATTATAAATGAGTGAAGTGTGTGGCACGTTGCTTGGCAAATAAAACCACATGTCGCACATGGTAACAACTGTGGCAAATGGCAACAAAATCGAAAAAGGCATAATGACAAGCATAGCAAAAATAAGCAATAAAACGAGTTGGCAAAATTTCACCAAAAACATTAAAAACATGTGAAATATGTTCGGGCAACGCGATGGTACGATGCAATACCGATTTTCAGATTTTATGGCCTATTAAAAAGCCTGAATCATTAAGCCTTTTTTTCCTTGGCCAGCCAGAGCCACATGGCACATGGCCCGAAGACAGCAGACTCCAGTCCAGACTACAGACCGTCCACAGACTGCAGACCGTCCCGACGTCGGCCCGTCTTCCTTGGCAAGCGGTTATCCTATGTCTATTCGCGTCCTAATTGATGTTAGTTCATAATTTTCCTTTGGAAAATGTAGCAATTAATTGCGTTGTCCATAAAACGCGTCGGTGCCCCACTGTGCGAGCCGCACATTGCGCAATGCGCCGCATAAAATTCCCCAACGTTCGCCCAATAAAAGTTTACAGGCCAACAAGCGGACCACGGCGCACAGTCGCATCAGGTATCGCGTCCAGCCCAAGTCGATAACCGATATACTCTAGTCCCCGAAAGGGAAGCCAAGCATCGATGACTGACTGATGAAATCGATTTCTATGAACATAATTTGCAATCACTGTATATACTTAAGTTGCTGCAATTAAAAGTCTATCGATTTCAAGTGAACTTAGTTTTAATATAAAAACTCAGAACTTACGTTATAAGTGAATATTAAGTTAGTTAGTTATATGATATGAGATATTCCTAAAATATGTTGTTATGGTGCTTTATTGTTAGTACTGGTTCAACTAATTATGTAAATTAAAAGTTAGTTATATAGATTACAAAAAAAGTATGCAATGTTGTATAGCATATATCATCCGATATATAAAACATAAAGAATTATATGAGTTAAAGTTTACTTAAAGATCAACAAAGTTTGTTTCTTTCTTAATAAATATTCCTAAATTGAACTACATTTATGTCACTTTAGTATTTTATGAAATTAGCCAGGTCGGCAATCGAAGTATTGTTTCTTTCTTAGTAAATTGTAGTATTTTGTGAAATTAGTATTTTGTGAAATTATATAAACGGTTGGCAATAGAAGTATTGTGTTTTTTCATTATAAGTAAATTGCGCAAATTAAACTATATTTGACTTTAGTATTTTGTGAAATCAGACATTATTATACAAAAGATTAGTAATCGAAATATTGTGTTTTTTTCCTTTTTTAGTAAATTGTGCAAATTGAACTATATGTCACTTTGGTATTTGGTGAAATTGAACATTAGTATATAAAAGATTGGTAATCGAAGTATTTTTTGTTTTCTTTCTTATTGAGCAAATTGAAATTTCACTTTGGTATTTTGTGAAATTAGACATTGTTATTTTTGTGTTTCTTATCTTTCTTATTAATTTGGGTAAATTAAACTATATATAATATATAACAATATTTAATATTTACTGAAACTATGCATAAAAAAGGTGGTCAATCGATTGTGCTTTTTCTTTCTTAGTCAATTTAACTATTTATCACTTTAGTATTTTCTGAATTTCTGCATGGTTATATAAAAGTTCGGTAATCGAAGTATTGTGCCACATCAAGGCCATAGTTTGATGTAAGCAAAATCAACTTAACTCTATTGAGAAACGATATCTGTCTGTATGTGATAAACGTTTTTACGGGCCCATAAATGGTGTATTGTTGATATTTATTTCGCTTTGTGTGGCTAGGAAACTAGTCAGTCTGTAGCTTTATGCTGATGAGCCAGAGAATAAAGAAATAAGCGAAAAGATTGCACAAAAGTGTTGTCGAAGTGGCCAACAAATTGCATATACCCTAAGAAAGCAATAGTTCGGCGGGTGGGTGTAACGAAAGCATGTGTGGGGTTAACTGCGAGAACGTCTCTGGCGAGCATAGTTTAGTAATTAGAACAGCGAAAACAATAAAGAAACGAGAGAACTAGAATAACAACAATTCGCATGACCGCAGCATGTCAAATATATTAAAGTTCACGCTGATTTGTGCCGAATATAAAAACGTATTTGCAACTAATAACGTGGCTGTAATTCTTTTTTTTTTGTTGCGCCTACCAAAAGCCGAAGACCACCGCTGCTCACACTAGATCAGCGCAGTGCTGTGATTTACTGAAAATTAAATTTTCCCCCTTCCCCCAAGAGAGAGAGGGAGAGGGGGAGAGCGACTGCAAGTTAATTATGACTGCGGTTTGTGATGGCGGAGCAGAGTCGCAGCTGTAGATGATGGGGAGTAAATGGGGAGTATAGTTTGAATTTATGTCTAGTTAGAGACTGCAAACTGGAGAGTTCAGATTGCCGGGTGGACGAAGAGGGAGGGGGGGGGGGGGCTTGCTTAACAACAAACAAGTGCGCAGGTTATTTTCTGTTAATTAGTGTTACGTGATGATACCTCACATACAACATGGGAATGGGAATGGGAGGTGCCCAGCGAGACGAGAGTTAACCCACGGATTTAATGATCGTATGGCGGACTGGACTGGACTGGACGGTGGCGTGAGGGGTGGGGGGGCAGAGTGCAGACCAAACAGACAGGTCAAACAGATGGCCGATGTTATAAACGCCAAAACTATAAACAATTGACAAGGAGTTTGCATCTGCATTTGTCTGTCTGTCTGTCTGTCTCTGTGTGTGTTTGTGTGAGCCAACAAATTGTGCACAATTTTCACCAATTTACAATTTTATGATATGGCAAACAAAACAACAGCAACAACAACAGCGGGCAAAAGAAAACTTCATTAAAGCGTCGCAAAAATAGAAGCGAAAAAGAAATATTTATGTAGGCAATTTAAATATACATCGCAGCAACGCGAGCCGAAAAAATAAATAGCAAAATAATAAAGGAAGGTGTAAAGACTTAAAGCCTGCAAGCCAAGCCGCCAGCCAAAACACCCAAGACAACAACAACAGCAACAACAACAACTAATCGAACTGGTCATCAATTGGCCAAAGCCTGGTAATGGTCGCCCAGTGCGGCCCAGGCCACAGCACAACACACAGCACACAAGAAACGGCACAAGAGGCCAACAGGCTGCGGCCGGGCCACGAGTCGATTCCCAGTCCAGTCCACAAGCGATCGATCGACCAACGACAACGACAACGTCCAAGTCACCTCCAAAGCGGCAGCAGCAGCAGCAGCAAAACGGTCAAACACAACGACGATCGATCTTAACAGTCGCCGATGACGTCGACGTCGATGTCGACTGCGACGTCGCAGTCGCAGTCGCTGCAGATGCAGATGCGGCAGCCGAGCAGAGTCCAGATCCCGTCACAGGCAACGGACAACAGCCGAAGTGGGTGATGCGAGACAGCAATACGCACACTGACCTCAACTACACAATCCTTTGAATTGTTCACAAGGATTAGAAGTCGAAAAGTATTAAACTAAATATATAATGTTAATTAAACTGCAACTTTAAATGCATTATGATGTATTTGTGATTTTCCTTTTATTGATCCCAACTATCCAATCCATTGAATTGCTCTAGAAAATTAGAAGCCGATAATATTTAAATTAAATGAATAATTCTAATTCTAAGTCTAAATGCATTAAGTTGTAATTGTTACATTCCATATATTGGCCTCATCTATTTAATCCTTTGAATTACTCTTAAAGAAGTCGAAAATATTTAAATTAAGTGCATCATTTTAAATTGTAATGCATTAAGATGAATTTGTGAATTTCCTTGTATTGGTGTCAGCGATCCAATCCTTTACTCAAGAAAATAAGATGCTGAATTTGTAAGCTACATTTGTAACATTCCTCGTATTCATTAATTAAAACATAGAAGCCAACAATACATTAGTTTAATCGAATTCAAAATGCACTTGGATGTATTTGTAACATTCTTTGTATTCACTAATAAATAAACAAGCAATGCTCAATTATCCAATCCTATGAATTGTTCAAGAAAATTAGATACCGAAAAATTTAAATGAAATTCACAATTTTAATAAAAATTGAAATAGATTTGGATGTTTTTGTAACATTCCTTGTATTCATTGATAAATTAATCAGCAATGCACACACTTGCCTTAATTATCCAAGTCCTTGCATTGTTCAAGAGAATTAAAAGACCAAAAGAATTAAAATTAAATGTGAAATTTTAATGAATGCATTAAGAAGAGTTTGTAACCTTCCATGTATTGGCCTCAACTACAAAATACTTTGTAGTTGCTAATTGCTCAGGAAATTTAGAAGCCGAAGAGATTTAAATGAAATATACAGTTTTAATCAAACTCTAAATTAATTGGGATATAAATAAAAATGTATAATTCTTAGAATTCGCTAAAAAATTAATTAGCATTTGCATTTGTATTGATTTTCTATAGTTGATCAGCTGCTGTTTCATTTGAATTGCATAGCATACTTTTGGGGTCTCTTATTGCCAGAGTCATCAATGAAATTCACAAAAAAACTCAACAATTAATTTGCAAGCATTTTATATTAATAAAGCATTGCGAAATCTATCATTTTTTTCTATTAAGTCTACCATAAACAAATTTATACGTTAAAACAAAGTCTCTGCAAACAAGTTATTGGCGAATTGTGAACAGACTTGTTCCGCATAAAGGGGATTTTTGCTTGTGTCAAACATGGGATTAACTCAAATAAAGCAACTGCAAAATTGATAGAGATGAAGATTATAGATTTGTCACATGAAGATTATCTTATCAATTGCAAATTTGAAAACAATACTATACATAAATTAATTTGCAAATAATAATTATATATTATTATTGTATTTGAAGCAAGTTGCCAAAATTCAATTTCGACTGTTTTTCGACATGCTGTGGCCCACTGTAAGCTATGGCTGTGTCCCGCCCTGAGCCACCCGCCAAACGGCCCAAGACATGTGAACGCCGAAAAAAAGAGACAAAGCGCAGACGCAGCAGCCGCAGCAGCCGCAACAGCCGCTGCTTTTGGCCACTTCCCCGTGGCCCCCCGAGGGGACTGTGACCGTATGGGGCAAGTCGACGGGCGGCCGATTCACCTGTCGCTGCTTTTTGTTTGCTTTACGCAGATGCAAATGGGTGGAGCAGCAGGCAGAGATAAAGAAGAGAGTGAGTGAAATGGGGAGATGGGGAGGGCCCGACGACGGCGGCGACGGCGACCTGGTCGCTGCTTTATGCGAATTCCATGAATTTGATCATTTTGGTGGAAGCGTATTAGATATTTGGCATCTCGGCGTGCAGTTGCCATCAGCAACGACAACAACAACCACAGCAATAACAGTTGCACAAGTGACTGACGTACAATGCAGCAAAAAGTTGTTGTTGCTGTTGTTGTTGCTGGCTTTGGCAGAGGTCAGCGCACACACGTGACCCGCTGTGTGTTGCATGATCGATGGAATTGCCGCAGCAAAGCCTAGAAATAAAATGGATTATAATTATTATGCTGTGCACAGGTCGCCGCCGCTGAGAGGAACAGCAAGGCACTTGGCTCACTTTTATTGTCAACCAATAAAATAGCCAAAGCCGACGACGGCGACGACGACGACGATGACGATGACGACGGGCTTACAACTTGCATGGAATTGATTTGGCCCGCAGCGCCCATTAACAGCAACAAAGCAGCGACAAAACGAAGTGGAAACCCTCGAGAAGTCGCTGCCAAAGCTGCAGTCCAATGAGGATGACGATGTTGATACAACGGCCAGCAGCAGCAGTTGACATCAGGTGCCACTTTTGATACAGTGACACTTGCCTACGAAGAACACACGAATAGATTTGAAAACCCACTGAACAATAAAATTATTTCGAAACAGACAACAGCTAAAATGATAAATGGTAATGGTAACAGAATAAAACTTCAAAGTTTATCTTTGAATTTGACATTAGCTAATACAAAATGTATACAGATTACTAAAAGAAATTCAATCAATTCTTTTATTATTGTCATTACTTAATACAAAATGTATATAGATTACTAAAAGAAATTCACTGAATACTTTTATTATTGCTCAACTTCAGTCGGTAGCCAAAAAAAAAAAGACAAAAGTTTTGGTAGAAATGTTATAACAGAATTTAAATATTTAGTTTTTAATATCATACATTTAGTAATTGTACAAAAATTTTCCCTGAATTACATCCAACCAAATAAAAGTGTTTTTTTTTTCACTTTCTGGATTGTCGTAATAAACGTTTAATAAATAAATAAATATAAAATAAAATAAATATTTTTATTTAATCTTTCAAAATTAGAATTATATGAAGCTGAGAACATGTTTTAAATCTTTTTTGAATACTTTCAAAATTGTCACATTTTTAAATATTATGTTGTTGATCTTTAAGTTTTTTAGTTTTTAAATATAATTTTTGGTGCGTTTATTTACATTAACTTTTAAAATGGCAATTTAAGATAAATATTCAACGAATATTTTGTATCATAGTTAATATTTATAGTTATAGTTATAGTTATATACGAGAAAGTATTTAAAATTTTTAGTTTTATATGAAAATTACTGTTATTTTGATGAGTAATAATAATATCTTTAAATGTTAATCAGAATTATTAATTTACATATTTTTAATGAAATCTACGCAATGACAAAAATTGAATGAATAATTTTTATTAGTACGGTCAGTGAGCGGGTGCTTCACTGTACCCAAAATTCCAATCAGCATTTTTGTAGGCTAAGAGACACAACAGTGCCATACTGCAGCAACAACAACAACGACAACAACAACAACTACTACTACTACAGCTGCAGCCGCAGCAGAAGCAGCGTGGCGTTGTAACAACATAAACAACCGAATAGTATTTGGCCTTTTGCACCTTTTTGGCATGAAACAACTTTGGCAGCGAGGCAGGCAATGTGCATTCGATGAGCTGTGTTAGCCCCCAAAGATCTTTATTTCGGCTCGAAGGATGCACAGCTAGAAAACGACGCGGCGACGGCGACGGCGACGACGACGACAACGCCCCGAAAGACACAATTAAAATTTCACGCTCTTGGGCTGCCGCGTTCTCAACCTAACCCCGAAAAGGGGACAAGCATGCTGACCATTTTCGGCTCTGGCCGCCGTCGCCGTTGCTGCCGTCTGCCAAAAAAAAGTGCGGCGTCGGCATCTTTGCTTTGTAGCCAGCGTCAAGTAGAGGGATATGTATATGTACTTATCCATTGTAAGTTAGCGGTAGCCGTCGACTTAATGCCACGCGTGCAATTTGCTGAAGTCGCGGGGGACTTGCAAAGCGAGCAAGGCACCAACACTCACACACATGCACACACTTGTTAATGAGCCGAGAGAGCGCGTGCTAATTACCGATGTCGACTACAATAACAATTGCAAATGGCTGCCGGCGTCAGCGGCAAAGCAAATGTCAATTGGAGCGCCAACTAGGCAGTTAGTTAATGTTTAATATGCAGAGCTTTAAGCACCACAAATTCGAATTGTCTGGCATCGAAAAACACTTTAAATTCATCAAATAAACATCGTGATTCTAGCCAACACAGAGCCGAAAGAACCAATGATTTGTATATGCTACGAATGATTTCACTACACAGCTCTATATGGTGTGCACGGGCACATAACCATTTTATTATTATAATACAGTTTTTTGGTTATATATTGAGCGCCAAAAATAATAAACTTTTTTAACAATATTGAGTCGGCACTTGCGCCAAAAACCTCGATGTTGCCACTCTGTTAGCTAGTGCTTGAACCTACATCACGCAGTCTGGCAGCACGATTGCTAGTTTTCGAGTATCAAACTGTTGTGACGTACCAACATTCATTTCATGAAAAGAAAAAAAAATTAATAAAATTCGTCTGATTGGTTTAAGGAGCATAATCATATCAATTTAATCAATTCTTCTACATCGCGTTAAGTTGATCGAAAACAATGAATTAAAAAAAAAACAATTTAAAATATCGCGCCTTTTTTAAACGATTTCGGAATATACCAGTATACCAAATGATATGTAACCAGCCAAATATAAGATATCGATGCATCGATAGTTCAAATATATTCTTAAACTTGGCGCCAATAAAAATAGTTGCGAGTGCAACGTACGCTGTGTACCTAAAAAACAAGATTAATGTGATCTATATATTCTGAACCATATACATTTCTATATGAAAGATAACGACACCCACAACGCATTATAAACATTCATTTATTTGCCAACCTCTATTTGTATACAAAACTGACAAAAACAAGCGAAAATACCAAAGAGCAGCACGATCGTACTCTTAAGCTATTGCGCTCTTGCTCTTGTCACCGGTGACTCACCGTATACAAAGAGAGGCAGTAGAGAGAATCGCTCTCGCAACAGCTTGGCTGTGCTTGCTAAATAAATGCGACCTGTTCACTTTCCTCATACACGATTTAACCAGCGTCGGAACGAGACGTGTGTGCGGACAGTGAACAATCCAAAAAGTACAAGATATACTTATTGAATTTCGAGTTTGTAAACAAAAAACCAAGCGGAAATCTGTGTGCGAAAATAAAAACCCAAGACGCAAGCGAGTTAAAATTTGGTCGACAAACCAAAGCACGTGTGTTAATCGTGCCATTAAAAATGAACAAACATAAATTAATTGCGAACGATGACAATGTAATTTAAATGTTTCGTCAGTCGGGCAACAACATTTAGCAAATTCACAAACAAACAACAACAGTATATACATTTATTTATTGTTGTGCTGTTTTTGTTGTAAGAAAGAGGTAAGTACACTCAACTGATCACAACAGATCGCGTAGGTCTCACATTGCCCCAATTTCGTTTACATATGTACATTCGGAACCTACGTAGTGACGTTATGCTATCCGTCTGTCGCACATTGACAGACTGGCGGGCAGTCTTTCTATCTGTCTGCCATTTATCTTACAAATCTCAGACCGTGTGCGAGCGACAGACGGTGTGTGTGTGTGAGTGTGCGTGAGTGCGCTTTGGGTTTTCTTCATTGTAAAAGTTTAATTACTCTTAGCGGCAGTTCGACCAGTTTGTTGTTGCTGGCTTATGACTAACACACAGATCCCAAGACATCATTTTAGTGTTAGGCACTCTGTCTCTCTCTCTCTCTCTTTCCCTCTTCCCCACTTCGCCGACTCCTTCGTCTTTTGTTGCTGCTGCTTGGCTCAAAAAAAAAACTAAAATTGGCTGGCTCTGACTGCATAACATAAATGCCTGTTGCTGTAGTTATCTTTTCTGCTGCGCAGTCGTCGCGCAAAACTAAGTGAATGAATGAAAGAAAAACTGAATTTGAACGAAACATTCATTTATCTTGACCTCTACTTTTGACCTTTTATTGCCCACAAATGTATAACAAATGTGGTATTGTGTGCAGCAGGTTGACTTGCATTTAAAATAAATTTTCCAAAGATTGCAGTTTAAATGTAATGTTGAATATGTTTATTAAAAATACTGTTTTATGTTGTGCCGACAGTTTATATAACAATTCGCGTAAAGGCTTTAATAGCACAGTTCAGAGTTGGGCATGTATAACAGTATACTGCAGTCTGTCACATGTATGCCAGTTTTTACCGATGACACCACATTGTGAGGACATGTGCATGCAAAATTTGCATTTTTATATAACAGTTTTTGGCTAGCATTTCGCAAGCGAAACCGTGCTGCCAATGCATTTATATTTTGAACCAAAATGCTGGAATTCAAGGTGTCAGCAGAAAGACCACAAACAAAAATAGGAATTTTATACGTTTATTTTGCGCAGCGCACAACCTTAATAAAATGATTTCAATTTCATTATTTATGGAAATGAAGAATTATGCCCAATTAAATGTTGAATCCAGTAGCAATAATAATGTATTTATTATGAAATCAGCAAAACAAATCAGTTATGCGCAGAAAGAATTCTATTTTCGATCAGTCATTATCAATTTTGTACGACCATTTATATTTATAACAATTTTCAAGTGTTATAACAGATGACTAGTGATTTTTATCATTTTTATTTGCGAATAATTTGGTTGCTTTCATTCTTGTGTTTTATTGCTAGTTTCCAATATTTCTTTTGTTGCACTTAGCGCTGTTCCGTGTTGCGGTATCGTGTGAGAATTACATAGCAATAAATAAAGAAATTCATTTATTGCACTTTTTAATTACGTAAACCAATGGCCCGCTATCTATTTAGCTTTATCTGTTCGACGTATTTGCGTTTTGGGGGAAACTCCCTCTATCAAGTGTATTCAAATCTTCAATGTACCCTCAAGAACTGCTTATTTGTTGTATCTTTTTTTTTAATTTTTGTTTCGTGTTTTCTTTTTCTTCGCTTGTTTTTTTTTTTTATACTCTCGCGCAGCACAGTTGCTGCGTGTGTCTTTGTATGTGTCTTCATAATTTTGTATTATTTGTCGATTCGACAAAAGATAGCTTATCATGCCACTATAACATATGCCAAACTGATTGGCTTGATAAGTCCTACTTGATATCAGTACAACAGTTCCAAACGCCAACCCCAACACAACTACCAATCCACGGACGACGAAATCAAACACCCAACGATCCACAAAAACGATCTCCATTAGTCGGCGGCGTGCACACCCTGTAATTTTTCGAATGGGAAAGTTCCATTACCACATTACAAATATACAATCTACCAATTACAAATCTCACAAAACTAATGTAAAATTATTGACAATTTCAAATACTGCAATAGAGGAAGCTTTTTTGAAATGGAATATTAAAGAAAATTGCGCAAGAATATCTTGAAATTTATGTTTCCATTACCTAAAGTAAAAATTTTGTTTATTTTTTGTTTATTTGAGATATATTTTTTATGATTTTGCAAAATGATAAATAAACATAAACTTGTTAGATTGTTATCACCTCACATTGCGAATACTGAAAATAATAATATGCAATTCATCAATTCTAAATCACACAAAATTAATGTAGAATTCCTGACACTTTCATATACTACAACAGAATGAAATGAATGGGAATGTTAAAGAAAATTAATAAAAGGATTTGCATGAAATTCTTGAAATGAATTTCTTAATCTTTTAATAATCTATACATGCTAACACAAAAATTATATTTGAGATATTAATTAAAATTTTTCAAACCCAAAAATGACTACCAAACAAAGTTGCTACCTACCACCTACCATTGCAAAGCAGTACTAATTGACCAAATATTCAGCAGAACTACCCCTTACGCTCTAAAATGCAGGGTATTGGAACCTTGCAGACAAGCTTACGGCGCAATAAAACACATTACTGCGGATTGCAATCGACTAAAGCAAGAAATAGCCTCAACTACACACACAACTCGGACTGTCTGGCTCTCTGGTAATATGCCCCCAAACGCGCCCCCCTCCTCGCTCCCCCACCAGGCCATGCCGCTGCCCCAACACTATACGCCCCTGGCAACACATAATTGAAATTCAACTGAGAGATTTGCTAACTTTTGGTTATTACTCTTTTGAATGTTTCTAATTTTGCTGGTTTGTTCTCACTCGTTACAGTTTTACGCTTTCAGGATCTCAACCTACGTCAAGAAAACACGTTTAGACATTGTTTCATCAAATCCAATTGAAATAAGATTTGATTCGAAATAGACAGAGTACGACAAACAAGTTGTTTGACAAACATTATCAATCAGAGACAATGGCACAGATATTGGGTGTACAGATGTTATGCGTGGGCTTCCTGCTGCTAACTGGAGCTGGACGCGGATGTGAGGGCGGATCAGCATCCCGATCAGCAAGATCATCATCAGCCGCAGCAGAGGCAGAGGCAGCATTATTGTCAGGTGAGTTCCGAGAATTATGTATGTGTGTTTTGTAAATATGGCAAACATACGACGCATTAACTCATGCGGATTTTATAAAAATAGATAAGAGAGAAATTTTTTAGCTTGGCCATCAAATAAGCAGTTCAATCCAACAAATGAACTCATTTATAAACTCATCAACTGACTCATCGACGCTTAATGATCTTTTGTTGATACGTTTTTCAATTTCTGGCTGCCGTTGTTGTTTTTTTTTTTATGGCTTTAATAGCACCCGTAGGCTACGGCAATCTGGCCCGAAAAATGTTTTCATATGTAGTATAGAATGCGCGACCTTATTACGATGATATTGAGATTCTCGAGATTCCCGAGAAATGTTGCGAGAAGAAAAAACGAATCAACGTCACATCACATAATGACGTCAAGAACTATTTTATTATACCCAAAAACAAAAAAAACAATGTTCTGGTCGAAACGTTATGCCGTTATACTATGTATAGAGAGATAGGAACCCCAGTGGGTTGCGTGTGTTTTTGTTTATATTTTGTCGTTGTTGTTTTTATTTGTATCTGTATTTTTTCTGCTGCTGTTGTGGGTTCCTCTTCTCGTCTTTTATTATTTCTTAGCTACAAACACATGTTTGGTTGCTGTTCTTTTATTTTCGCCCAGTGTTTTTGTTTTAATTTGTGTATATTTTTCGATTGTTGTTGCGCTCTGCGCGCTGTGTTTTTGCGGTTTTTGTTTTTGCGGGTTTTTGAAACAATTTCATTGATAATTTCGATAGCGTGCCTGTGCCTATGTAGATGTGTTCGTTTATTTTTGTTTGATTCAATTTGTTTATTTGTACTTTATGCGAGAGGTTGCCCTTGTGCCCAGCTCACTAGAGAGAGACGGGGAAGTGGCAGCTTGGGGTTTACCTATTACGTGCTACGTGCCGCCGCTTGTCATGGGAGGTGCGTTTTGAGGTAACCCAATTACTTATACAACAAATAGAGCGCCGCTCGCCGAAAGCAGCAGCAACGACTGCCAAATTAATTGAGCAATTGCGAGGCGTTCGAATAATTGTTTATCTGCAGATAAACTGTTCGAAAATTTTAATAATCAACGCACTAATCGATTGGCTAAACAACTGAGGCGCGTGAAGAATGCGGAAAGCAAGCGCAGAACATTTGGCATTAAGTAAGGTCAATTCTTTCGTTTGAAATCGATTTACGATTTACGATTTAGAATTCAATTGAAAATAAACAGCACAATATTGCAATCAACTATAACACTAAGTTAGCTAATTTTCAACGACCTTTCGACAACATTATTTCGATCGTGGAAATAAAAAAAAACCGAAAATCAAATGTAAATATTAAATGGCTGCCAACGTATTCACATAACGTCAGCGTGTTGGGCACACGTGACCACCTTACAAAGCTGTGTGTCTTATAGGTTTGCATATCATGTAGATGGTCTTGCCGTAGCTATCGACGTATGAGTAATATTGTACTAGATTTATCGCGAAAGGGCGACAGAGTTGCTTGTAATGCCAATTTTGGGCATTTTGAAAATTATTACACATTAAATCAGTTTTTGGAAATCAAGAAACCAAAAACACATTGATACGGCGTAGGCGTAAATTGCTCGCAATAAAATCATCCAACTGACGAACAGCACTCCGAGATTAAAGTACAATAGTGCGGAAAGAATTCCATGGCTGGCCCTAAATAATAAAGCACAACTATGTGCGATTAGTTTAGCGGGATTCGTAGAATTCCGCTCAGCTGCCAAGTGATAAAATAAAACTATAACTGCGTTATCTGTTCTGAGTGCTATGCGTATCCTAACCTAACCTAACCTAAGATAAAACCAGACAAAACTAAAATAACACAAGTAGAAGTTTAAAAGAATACGCGAACTTGGAAAACAAAAGAATGTCGTCGCAGTTGCCTCCATAGGCAATCGATAAACGATAAAAAGGCGCACAAATAATTTCCGCAAATGGAGTCCAAGTATACTAATCAAGTTGTATACAACACCCAAGACAATCGATAATAGAGGGAGAGGAAGCTCGAGCTCGAGCTGAAGGAAAGTGAGCAGTTGGCTTTATACTCGCTTATCAAGGCCAACAACGGGGCAAATTTGCATAAGCAACCACCAAAAAGCACTTTCCATCTAGCGGGAGTCACGGAGTCACCCGAAAGTCCCTATTAGCCCCAAATAAACCGCCATTTAGTGTTGACAATTTGCATAGTCCAACTCCAACCAACTCTGACATTTGAGAGAGAGAGCGTGAGTTGTGTTGGGTGAGTGAGTGAGTGGTGGCTGTTAGTTTTGCTGGCTTGGTGGTTTCTCGTGGGCCACAACAAGGTCAAAGTATGCCACAATTAGCCACGAACAACTAAAGGCTAACAACAAACACAAGGCAGGTAAAAGTGACAGCTGAGCGAGTTAAATTTAGACAAATCAGACCAGACGGACGGCAAGACAAAGAGCCATAACCAAAAGCGAAAGGTCTCACAAAAGAAAGAAAACATTGAGATCAGCAAGAACAGATACAATGGTTAGATCGCAGATATGATACCCTAGATGGCCACGACAACTGGCAAGTACAATAGCCATACAACAGCCAGCTAGATGCATGAATATTCATGAGCTTTTTTTTGGCCAGCCAGTTTGACACTTTCTAGCTGCTTGCTACAGGGTATCGACAGACAAATGTCAATGTCAGTGCCAGCTGCCTGTAGTTTATGTTTGTGGTCGAAATAATGCCAAATTTCTCTACAAGAATGAGCAAAGTAAGTCGAAAAAAGTGAACAAACAAAAGATTTGTATAATAATTACATTCATTTAAGGTAAAACACATTAAAGTACATCAATTGTATGTTATCTAAATATTGCATTCTTTATGCTGCTTTTACAGGGTGTGTGTTTGTCGGCAATCAGTGCTAAGCAAAACAACTCCTACTCACTGATTTTATTTGCGGTTAGCCAAAAGCCAAAGGTCGCAAAAGATAGCGCAGCGGGGCAAACACCATTATTAATACCCCGATATCCGAGAAGTATTTGCCAACTTGACTCAATGTCAGCCAGATCAGCTGGATGACATTTGTGCGCTGCCATTCTTATAAATAGGCCATAAACCCAAACGTCCAACTCGACAGAGGCTCCAGTGCAATTCTATCTGTATCTGTATCTGTATCTGTATCTGTATCTGTATCTGTAGCTGGTTGTATCTCTATTGCTTGTGTGTGATTCTGGTGCTGATAAAACGCATCGGAATGTGTTAGCTAAACATTTTCATTTTCTATTGTGCAAAAAACAAAAACAGGGCGAAAATGGCCACCTTGTTAACAGTAGAGCAGCCATAGAAGCAGCAACAACAATAGGAACGAAAGCTATGAAGACAGCAGCGACAGCCACCCGCGACTTAGTTAGCGACGCTTGAGATAATTCCGAGATAAAAAAAACGCAAAAATAAATAACGAATCTAAACAACATTCCACAGCGTCAAAATAATAAATTCATTCGCTTTGCCTTTGCTGTTGCTGTTGCTTTTGCTTCTGTTTTTTTTTTTTACTTTCTGCTTTTTACTTTTTCCTTTTCGGTTTCGCGTTATAAATAAACTGTTCAATGACGACAGGACCATCAAATTAGCAACTCTTTCTGTGAATTGCATGTCAATGTTGATAAGCAACTTTACAAATGACAAACGCCACTCGGACTTCGCACTCGCTGTGACCTTCAACAGCTGCTCGTCCTCCAGTCACGCTGTGTCCAAGAAATGCACTTCATGTATGAGTCAAATGCCTTGAGAACTCGGGTTAGCCAGAAAGATAGATGGATAGATAGCCACATAATGTGCTGGTCCGCATGCCTTCGAAACATTCAGCGAATTCCATTCACACACTTCAAGTACGAACACAGTTTGCACTTGCCGCAGCACTACTTAGATTGTATTTTATCAATTACGTGGAGTATTACGAGTATATAGGATTATCTGCACAAATTAAAGCACAACAAGGCTGAACCAGTCTTAATGCCACGACAAAATCATCTCAAGATTAAGCTGAATCATTTTAATGCATACAAAATCAAAATATAAGAGAACAACAGATGAAAAGATGACGCGTTAAACTTGAAGGTAAATAAGAAAGCTAATGCAGTTTACTTGCACTCTAAACAATTATAAAAAATTGAAATATATTAAATAGAACGACAGATGAAAAGGTTCCGCGTTAAAGTTGATCGTAAATAAGAATTAGCTAATGCAGTTTACTTGCACTCTCTTAACAATTAGAAGATGTGGTATGCAAAATTTAAATATAATAGAACGAAAGATGAAAAGATTCCCAATTAAAGTTGATAGGTAATAAGAATAAGCTAATGCAGTTGACTTGCACTCTGGAAACTATTAAAAGATGTAACATACACAATTTAAATATAATAAATAGAACAATGGATAAAAAGATTCGGCTTAAAAGTTAAAAGTAAATAAAAAAACTAATGCAGTTTACTTGCACTCTCAAAGCAATTTAAATATGTAGCATACACAATTTAAATATAACTGAACGAAAGATGACAATATTCCGAATTAAAGTTGATGGTAAATAAGAAAGCTAATGCAGGTTACTTGCACTCAACATGTGGTATACAAAATCAAAATTTAATAGAACGTTAGATGAAAAGGTTCCGAATTATATTTCATGATAAATAACAATGGGCTAATGCAATTTACATGCACCCTCTAAACGATTTAAAGATCTGGCATACAGAATTCAAATATAATAGAACGACAGACGTCAGTTGAATAAGAAAGCTAATGCAGTTGGTATACGAAAATGTGCACTAATCAGATATTCAGAGTTCGTTGCCTATTAGACGTGTCTTTTGTCTAAAAATAACGAAAGGAAGTAAAAACAATTGTATGACGTTCTCAGATTAAATTATGACAAAGTAAATTACTTGGGCTATACAAATAAAATAAGTTAGAATAATAAAAAGATGTGCATAGTGTAATTTAATAGTTGGCAAGAATTGAGTGAGCTTGTTTTCCATATACTTGGAAGATGAATTGCCGAATAGGTTCGTAATGAGTGCAGTCTTGGATGCCCTCGATACTCACAAAAAGTGAATACAAAAGCGCAAAGCGATCAACACAGATTGCCGCTTTACGTGGCATGAATCATCGGGCGGGCATCAAAATAATGATTTACATGTTCCACTCGATAATAATCACAGTCAACAGTGGATTTTGCGCAGACATCTTGAAGGTGAGCATCGTGCACACACCACCTCCACAGCAAATGGGATAAAAGAAAATGAAATGCTATACACGAGTCTGCTAAGACTAAGACATGACAGCAAATAATCAGCCCACTTAAGCTATCAGACATTCCGATGTTGACATTCAAATCAAAGGCCATGAATCAATTTCAGATTTTCAACAACAACAAAAAAAGAGTGCAATAAAGAGTGCTCACATTGAACGAACTCTGGCCGTGTACACACACTCATTGCATAACTGAAGAGAAAGAGAGGCAGAGAGCTGGAAACAAGTTTAAATTTGTGCGTGTTTTTGCTTTGGGGGGAACTCATTCGGCATCGTAAAAAAACAGTGTTGTGTTGATAAGGACGGACTGTCCGAGTTTTGATACCGCGCCACTACGTCATTTCTTAATTAATATGGTTTATTCACCCTTGGCGCTGAAGTCGTTAATCTGCGACAACAGCCAATGCAGTTAACTAATTCGCCACTGACCTTCTACTCCATATACTAGTTGCTCGCTTATTTCGTATATCAAAACAAATGCTGTTATCAGTTTTATAGAAGCGCATGCCAAGTGCATTAGTCACTCAGCATTTCATTGTTTTAGGCAAGTGTTTAGTTCAGCATTCCAGCTAAGAATAGTGCACGAATAAGCGAGCTGGCTGGATCGAGCGAGAGAGTAAGAGAGAGAGAAAGGTAGAGCGAGAGGTATCACATAATTATTATTCAGGGGATGCGTCATTTCCCAGACACATTTTCGATTAAGTGTATTATTGCCAGCCGTCTGCCTCGGTCAATTGCGTTGGCCCAAAGCATTTCGGCTCTTCCTCTTGCTCTTGTTGCCAGGCCACTTTATGTCCGGCATGTGGGCCGGAAAAACAATACAGATTAAGTGCAAAAACATCTGCGCGGAGGTGGACTGACAAAAACAACTCTATTCTGCTGCAAATCTATTGAACTTTTTTCTTTGCACTGCACTCAATAATATCAGCGGAACCTACAACTGCAATTACAATTACAACTTACATTATACGCTACCTATATACCCTTCAAATTCAGAAAGCAACTTGTAGATTATAAGACCACAGAGCTGTCTTTTTATGTATACCGCGCTATAACAAGTAATTATAAAATAATGAGCACTTAGCGATTGCATCGCAGAGAACTCAATAAGCAATTACAAATACCCTGCAAAAAAACATTGTCGCTATTCAGTTTCACTTTCAGCAGACCTAACAACTGTTATCTGTCTGTTGCTATTGTAATAGTCATCCCAGTAAACCGCTCGAAACACTTCTGAATGCAAGTCGGGGCATAACAAACCCTCCAATTAATGTGCTTAACATCAATTACTTATTTGAAATTACATCGAAAACACTGGCAGCTCTAGAAGCAACAAACTACTCTTGGGAATGACGCAGAAATACCTTCTAAATTGCAAACAAACCCTATAAAACAACTCTCGTTTAGTTGCTGGTGTAATTATTATAGCTCATACGCCCTGTTGTGTGCTGTTTGGAGCTTACAGGGTATGCTGCCTGCATATCGCTTACGTTTCGCTTATTTCAAAGGCATCGATTACATATATGCGATAGATATCTTTTACAGTTTCTGCGCTAAAAACGAAATGAATCGTTTATAAAGCTGAGCTCACACATGTCAGATATCTGGCACTGCATACGACGAATATATCTGCTGTTGTACGAGTATGTGTGTCAGCTTCGTAAGTAATTAATGTCTGTCATTAAGTGGAGCAAATTCTCTTTAATCGTTTGCTGTGTGATTTAATTAATTGTTGAAATGACAAACTATTAACACAGTTAATATGCGTTGAGACAGGAACTGAAAACTAGACAAGAGCCAAAACGACCAAGACGAAACATAAATTATTCGCAAGCCAAACCACATGCAAAACTAGATGATCAACTCAGAAATACCCTATCTAATAGCAGATCTTATAATACGAACAATAACAGTTGAGTAATTATGTAAAATTCTTTTTCTTGGCCCAAAGTTATTTTTATCAAATTTGCTGGCCATCTCCTTATATGCAGACCGTATATAATGTGTAGCTGTAACGGAAGCGCCACGCCAAAAAAAACGCTTCAGAGTTACAGATAGGTTGTTAGATAAAACCCATGAAAGTACGGCCCTCCAAAGTTGGTGGCGACAACGCAAATAATTACTGAGATACGCAGCAGAGTAGAGTTTCTTTTACGTCTTAAACAAAATGTATATAGCTTATGCACATTATCAGCCAAATAATAGATTAGTTTGTGTTTGGGGAAGCTAACCGAAATTCAAGTTTTCAATGATAGAGCTACAATGCCAAAGTCTCATTGCCAAAGAGGGTTATTCAAATACCCCACAAACCCTTTAAATTCAACTAGAGTATGACGCTCTGTCATGTCTATAAATAAGTTTTGGAGGCGAGCTGGAGACGCTACATACCAAAATTTGCCGGCCATAACTCTTTAAGTGTGCGAAGTCTTTGTTATATTACCACAATCCATACAGTGCAAAAGTGGAAATGCATTGCCACAATATGATGTGATCATGCATATTGATGAGTCGCCAAATATAATATATAGTATCCAGTATTGATACAAAAAAAAAGTCGTTTAATCCCAACGCAGCGCAGCGCAGCACAGCGGCGCGAGTTAACACGTCCCTCCCGGCCACATACGAATAATTCAAGCTGACTCAAAACGCCAGTAGGCGACTACGACGAACAACACACGTTCGTAATCATTTTAGAATATAAGGGCAGTTCTATTTTGATCTCGAAAGTGAACGTCTCGTTTTAATTCCTGAATTTCTCGAGTAATACTACTCTACTCGGCCACAGACTGTAACTCGCGCCGTCCATTCAAATAATAACAATATCGTAATTATGAATATAAATATATTATAAGCAGATATTAACGACATCTGTTCGGAGATATCATATAACACATTTACGGGCATTAATCAGTCGCTTTTGGCTCATAATTTAATTTGTAATTGTTGCAATTTGAGCGCGCATAAAAATAGCAATCAAATATCCCGGCAACAACAACACCACAAACAATTACCACGAATAGTCCAAAGTTCAGAACAAACGCTACCGGCATAAAGAATGCCATGGATATTCTCCCCCCACCACTTACTCACTCTCTCGCTGTCGTAAGAGTCATGCCGTATAAGGTAGCGTTTGTTTTGACGCATAGCCAAAAGTGTGCGTGCTGGTTTAGCTGTTATTTGCTTTTGATTTGGGCCGGCTACTAGTCGTGGCATTATACGATTTATGTACAGATGTACGAGCATATATATTATAATTGATCTATAATTAAGATAAGCTTTCTTGATACTGCGCTGCTCATGATAATGATGATGATGATGAAGAATGCTCTGTTTACGCAATTTCCCGCGAATTGCGCGTATAAACCTTAAGTACACACACACCGACAGCTTTGACTGGGTGTGATATGGATATATAGTAATTAGATAAATTCAATACTCAAGTCAAGGACAGCATAAATAATCGTCACTAGAAGTGCTCGTGGGCTACTTGAGGTTGCCCTAACGTGTTCCACAACGGCTGTGATTGATCAATCATAAACAAACACATGGGTCGCAAAAAGTTAAGGGGGATTTTATAATCAGTTCTGTTTGCCATATCATTAGTGGGTAAGTGTGGCGAAAGTGGAAGCACTTTAGACAAACAAATAACAGTCGCAAGCATGTGTGATCGAAGAGTCTTAACTTTGCCGATTTGCGCGTGCCAACTGCACTCGCCAGATACCCTGTACTGCACACTGTGCGGGTATCAGTGATCGAGATGAATGAGTTCGCATTTCAGTTCTGCGAAATCTAGAGTACATTCATTGATATAGAATTGATTGAGCGAGAATTTCCAGCGATAACAATAAAAAAGGCTGAATGGTCTCATTAAAGTTTAGGAATATGCATGAAAAATACCGAAATCTTGAGTATTCATTGAGTTTATGTTAATTTGAGAGAATTGCGAGAAATAACCATAAAAATCGTATCATTAAAGTCCAAGAATAAGCAAATAAAGAGATCGTTAGATGGTCTATCGAATATGAAAGAAAGGAAAGCAGGAAATTTCTCTAGCTGAAAGCTGACCATCGTTATCGGTGATCGGTTATCGGTGCGTCGTAGTACAAGTGTAGTTCACCACTTTCCATACATTTATTAATGCGCAAAAGCTGCGCGATGTGGGGAGAAGCTTTTCACTAATTTGAAATACAATCGAGTGTTTTGCGCATCCATAAATTAACGATTTTCAAACATTGTCAAATTTGTCTGTTTTAAAGCCAGCCCAAAAGCCTGACAAATGATATACGACAATAATTATGAACAAATTTACAGAACGTGATTGACGTCGAGGAGGCGGGGAAAACAAAATATTTTGACAATTTGTTTTTGTTGAGCATAATTTGGGGTTCGGTTGCCGTTGCGGTTATGATTCGAGTTTGGGCTTGGAGTGTAAAACGCGCAGTTAGATCTAAGTTAAGAGACTGAAACTTCAATTATTTTCAGACTGCGAGTTGTTGTAACGGCAGCGGCAACGTTTACTGCTCGTTTCTCCTCTCGACCTTAACGCAAAGTTAGTTGTGTAGTTAAGATACGAGACGGCGTCCTCCTCTTCACGTTTTAAGCATTCTTTTTTAGTTTGTCTATGTGTTTTGTATTTTTTTTTTTTTTTCGTTCGGTCTTTAAGTAATTTTGCATGTCAGCCGGCGAGGCTGACAGAGGCGACGACGACGACGACGACGACGACGGCGTGTCAACAAACTTGCCAGCTAATTGTACTAAAATAAAAATTGTATTTATTTATTTGTGTAAAATGCCGATGACGCTAGACGCGCTTGTTTCATCTGGAAACTGGAAAACAGATTGCACTTTTGCATGCAACCTTCGACTGTAGATCAATCAAAAACACAAAAAAAAGCAGCAGCAACGAGAGAGAAAACATGAGATGTGTGTGCTCGAGAGCAACGTCAGAAAGTGACGTAATTAGCACTTCTGGTCTTCGTAAAGCCGCAACGCGGATGCCACCTACCAACTAGGTAGCTAACCGCTAATGAGAGCAGTCGACCCAATTGCCAAGACGGATATGTGCCTAGTTAATTTGCATCGACTCCGAAGACCTTTGAACGTGTCTTTTCTTTTTTTTTTTAGTTTTGCTGTGCTTCTTTTTATTTTAACTGCGTATCTTGCCGTTTTTGTGCTGACCAATCGGGTCAATAAACCCCCACCAACAATATGAAACAAATTATAGCAAAAAGAAAAAAAAAAGACAAACTAAACTGAAAAGCGAATAGCAGAAAAGCTAAAAGAAAATAAAGCACATCCAACGTTTTTGTTTTCATGGCTTGCAGGTTCTCTGCAGAATCGCGCAGAATCGGCATTTTAGTTCGATTTTATAGCGATTTTCCAAGCGCGTTTCGAGTCGTTTCAGAATGAATTTTGTAAATTCTGCAGATCTGTCGCTCGATTGCTGCCCCTGCTATGCTACATAATCATTGTCCAATCATAACTAGCAGCAGTGTGTGTGTGGCCTGCCCTAGAATTCCATTTACTCGTGCTCAGATGTCGCAGATCACGCAAACTATCGTGACGCCCTTCTCTGCGCTTCACAATCAAACTGGCAACTAGCAAACGAACCGTTATCATGCGAATGCCAACGACCGGGTTAATACCCTTGCCAATGCCCACAATAGCCACTTCATGTTGGAGCACACACAATGAGTTCGAGCCAATTTGTTTGCATAATCATGTTTGAACTTGCTTTTCCAAGCCGTAACTTATTTTGCGACCCATTGTGTGTGTCTACAAGAACCCCAGGTGTGATTCTAATTCATAATTGCGGGATTCTGTTGAAAGAAACTTTAATTTATTTCACAATACTTTTTGGAAGTCTTTTTCTAAATAAGCTTTATAGTTCATTCAAATAAAGTGATTCATCGTTGAACCTATTTAGTAAAATTATTTCATATCTATAAAGGAACTGAAAAACTCGAATAATCAACAAAAAGTCGCTGTTTCCTCGCACTTATAATGAATCACTTTTCGACCCATTTTTGACGTCGCAGTTATTTACATGCAGAAATTGGTCGCCGATTTGAGGAATTTCTGTTAGCTTTACTCTAGAATACTTTTCATGGTTTCTTTTTTAACCTACTTCCTCTAGGAAGACAACAGCGTACCACAGATCCCTTAGCATATATCATCTATCACCTTGTGAGTGCGACCATGATAATAACTCAAATGTAGAGTATTGCGAAAAACCAAACCTACATATTGTCGCCGCATATATACGTATGTCGACAGATCCCATTTGTGTGATAGCGTAACTTATATCTATTTTAAATTATGTTCAATTGAATGCGCTACGCTTCACCTATATGCGGTTATATGACGTCAATTTATCATAAACAAAAAAACGCAACAACAAAAAGAAAACAAATCAATAGCCTCGATGATATTTAGGAAAGTTTGTAATCAATTGCGACGCACTTTGTAAAGGGCAACCCATAAAAATAAGAATAATAATAATAAAAATACGAGTAGTAATAACTGAAGCGATCCGTAAAATAGAACGTGATATGCCACATTCGAAATATTATTGGTTCAATGAAATCAGGCGGCGGGTGGTGGGGGGACAAAAGAGATCGCGATATCGTTGGAGGGATCGCGATCGCGATCGCGATCGATCGATTCGAAATGCTTGGCAAAAATCAAACACAAAAGTGCGAGCATTTCTTTTTGTTGTCGTTTGTCGTTTATGTTTTTGTTTTGTTATTGTTCTTGAATGCCATTCCACATTTCTCTCGCTCTCTTCGGCCAGCTTCGCTCTGCCCTTCAGCATCCCCTGTGCGTGTGTCTTGCGCATTCAGTAATTCAATGATAAAATGTCAAAAATCAATAACAATAAATAAACGAGAGTATGCCTCTTTGTACTTTGTATCCCAATTTTGCTCTTGCTTTTCTTCGTTTTGTTTTTGTTTTTGTTGTTTTTTCGGGGGCTGTCCCTCGGCACTTGTTGTCCGCCCATTCACGATCTTTTTAGCGTTGGTCAACTGGTCCACAATATGCGGCTAATCAAATTGCAATTTTTATAAATTTACCTAAACATCGATTGATTAATGCGCTCTGATATTAAAGACAATCAGCGGATAGACAGTATATAGGAAAGTTTATGGTGCACGATATGAGGGAGCGGCACATTTATGGCGAGTGCGCGCTGATAAAACTGTAAAATAAAGCATACTATCAATTTGCACTTGACATCCACATGGGTTCCACACACGATCCACACTCCAAGTTTTTCTTATTTCACGCGGCTAAATAAATTGGCTAATTGCAAGTCTAGAAATTAGCAGAACTGTTAGTTTCACTTAGCATCCACATAGCTTCCACATACGATCCACATCGAATATTTTTACGCAGAAAGATAAGCAAAAGCACAAATATCATCGTATTACTAATCTAAGTACAATTTCGCTGATTTTTTCGCTTAAAAGAATGTCACTTTGTCTGTGTTTGAAAATAGTCGACTATTATCAACATTCCAATAATCTTCACACTTAAATCAAGTAGAACGCATTTCGCGAGGCTAACATCACTTGAAATCCGCTTACTAATTCATACCTCGTATGCCCAACTATAATCGTATTCGCACCCTAATCAAGTCGAACGCAAGTTTTTGGCGAAAAGCACTTAACATCCACTTGCCAAGCGCAGAAACTCCCCAATCGGTCTGCTAACTCTATTATGTCGAACAAGTAATAAATCCGCACTTTAGCCAAAAACTAAACAACATTAGAGCAATCAAAAAGCGCTTACCATCCACACACAATCCACAAGGCAAATGGCAGCCAGACGATTACATTCCAAGCATACCCATAACACGGCCAATTATAGATAATAATTATAGACACGCGAGCCCAGACGAATGACAATCCAAACGCCATCCATACATGCAGTCGTCCACACCGAACAATCGAGCTTATCAATCATTTTTTTGCCAGCGCACAAAAAGAGAGAGAAAAGAAACCTGTCACTTAGGTGTTAATTAAGCATTTGCGACCTCTTCCAATTGCAGACTCTGAATCATATCATGACAAATGCGAGGGCTTCGAGTGCCCGGAATGCCCGGACGACAGCAGCATGAGTGAGGCGAGCGATTCCCGGGAATCCTTCTACGCGGACGACGTGCAAATGCATTCGCTGCTGCAGCCGCAGCCGTTCAGCGACGCGGACAGAGAGCGAGCCAAACGTGATCTCCAAACCGATCTCCAGGCCGAGTGCTGTGGCACCTGCCACTGCAACAAGTGCCCCGAGCAGCCGCAGTGCCCAGCCGGCGAGGTGCTCATCGAACTACAGACGGCCAGCGGCCAGCCGGGCGACTGTTGCACACAGTTCAAGTGCGGCCCGGAGCCGCAATGCGCTGCGGGCGACACAAACGTCAGCTATTGGCTCGATAGTTGCAGCAAGTGCAACAGCTGCCAGCAGCCGCCGTGCCAGGATGTCTGCTACCAGGCGGATCCGCCGCACAACTGCATCAGCTCCGACAAGAAGCTGATGTTCAATGGCCAGACCTGGCTGGAGGGCTGCATCGAGTGCAGATGCATCGCCGGCGACAAGCAGTGCATTGCGCCCAAGGATTGCCAGCTCTACGACGGCGAAGTGCCGGAAGCGGACAAGTCCACGACTCTGACATCCAGCAGCACGACCACAAGCCCCACGACAGAGCCAGCAGTTGTGGTGCAGTTGCCGACCCAGGCATCTATCGAGATTTCCATGGAGGAGGTGGAGCCGAAACCAGACTCTGTGGAGTCCGTAGCTGTGCCGGAGATTGTGGCAACAGAGCAGGAGCAACAGTCCAAGGAGAGCGGCTTGCAAAAGCAGTCTGTGGAGGCGGAGTTAAAGCCAACTGTGAAAGCGGAGTTGAAGAAGCAGCAGCCTGAGGAAGCAGAGCCAATGCCAAAGTCTGTAGAAGCAGAGCTTATGCCCAACTCTGTGGACTCCGAGCTGAAGCCAGAGTCTGTGGAGCTGGAGCTCTTGGCAGCCCAGACAACTCAATCCAGCCACAGCACAAGCGACGACTTGCCAGAGACCACCATGGAGAGCGACACCACAGAGGAGCTGTTGCTGGCGAGCACAGAGCTGCCGCTGTCGGAGGAGAAACTTGAGGTTGTGACCATGGACGGCGTTAGCACGGACTCCACGGCGGATTTGCCGAGCTCCACAAGCAGCACACTGCAAACCGACGACAACCTGGAGCAGAGCACAGCGGCAGACCTGGATAATCTGCAGACTTCCGAGGCAACCGCTTCTTCTGCACCCTTCTACATGCCCTTCTCATCTTCGCCCTACTCAGTCTCTACCCAGACTTCCCACTCCGCTTCAACTCTAACTACCGAGAGCCCGGCTGCGTCGCCGACCGCGTCGCCCGCTCAGCTGACACCGGAATCGACCAGCTTCCATCGCGACAAGGACATCCGCGACACCGACTATCGCCTGGCCAGCGGCAGCGTCCATGAGACCAGCAAGCATGAGACGTATCTGCAGAATATATGGAAATCCACTCCGGTGATCGTCGGCGCCAGCGTCATTGGCATCGTCGTTCTCATCGTTGTCCCGCTGGCCGTCATTGCGTGCTGCAAGCGCCGCAAGTCCATGTACTCCTCGGTGCCGAATTCGGACTCCAATCTGAGCGCGAATACACACGCCTCCGAGCTGGTGCTCGACATCGAACCACACTACGACGACAACAACTTGCTGCAGAAGCAGCAGCTGAAGAAGTCTGTGGAATAAATAGATCGCTGTTTCTCACTCAGCAAAAAAAAGTATATATCTATAATTATTTATTATTATTTTGTATTATAAAACTAACAAAAACATATAATTAATTACAATTTGTGATAATGTGGCATCTAATGAGTTAAACAAGCAAGAAAACACAACAAAAACATGAAAAAAAGAATATATATAATAGTATTAGTTCAATAGTATTTTGGTTATGCCGTTTACACGATGAAGCCGCTTACACGAAGTTAACTACACAATAGTTGAAATATAGTTGTTTGTGTGTAGATCTCATGCTTCATTGCAAACACTGTTTGTTGTGTTCATCGTGTAAACCCTAAACACAACAACAACAACAACAACAACATCAGACAACAACCTGAAAACGCTCGTCTCAAAAAGAAATCGAAGAAAAACATCAAAAAAACACACAACAAATTTCAAATTACACCGCACTGATTACACATTCCTGGTTAAGCGTTTTTTATTTCTACTTTAATTACAAAACTTATTTACATATACATTGAAGAAACAATGAAACGAAATACCAAAGCTCTTAGTAGTTAACGTGACGGTCGCACACTTCGGCCTCAGACCCGCCTCGTTTTTGGTTAACTGTAATAAAAGATAATAAAATCTATTGTACAACTCTGCGTCTCAATTGCATTTGGGCGGGCCGGGAGGCGCCACCAACCTACCCCTGAGCTGACGCCGTCAGCGCATCCAACTGTTGCACAATGCCACGCAACACTTGTGAGGTACTCGAGTCGGGTAGCTCATCCAACACCGAGGCCGTGCTGCCTGCCAAGACGCCCACGCGCGGATCGATGGGCAGCGTGCCCAGATGTGGCACCTGGGCCAGCTGTGCCAGCTCCACGCCGCCATTCGAGGAGAATATGTTGGTGCACTCCGTGCAGTGTGGACACACAAAGCTGCAGGTGATCAAGTGTGATTCAATTAATACAATGCCTTCCAATAATCGGCTATATGCTAAGGACTATCATGAAATGGCCCATTTCAGAGTTCGTAGTTTTGCAACAACTTAATTCGCTCAGCCGACTGAATACCGCAATGACACTAGCTTAACGTGACTCAACCACCAGCCACTGTGCTTTCAGAAGACTACGTGCTATTTGATTCAGTATTCAATATCAGTTAAGATGCTTTAGAAGCTCTTTTCCACTTGTCAGACTTGCTTGCTAGACTTCCATGTACACTGTTTTCTGACTAAGGAAAAGTACGGATGAGTCTAGTTTTCAATTACTTGAGCTGACAAATTGCACGTTTAAGACAGACTGCATTTCATTTGCAATCTACTACTATAAATAATAACAATAACAAAATTTGCAATGATTAATCAACTTTCGAAGCTCTTGAAATGCATCTAAAAATGACTCAATTTGCAAATGATTCAGACTACTTTATAATATATCCGGTTTAATTATCTTTCCTTAACAAAAGATGCTATCATTTTCAATCAATACATTTCAGATGCTCTTATCAACTAACAAGGCTCTTAAGATGCACTTGTTGCAAGCTCAAGTGGTTCATTATAGTACTCAGCATGTCTAATTTTGTAAGGCCTCCTCGTAAAGTCGATGAATCAACTAACACGACCTTGTCAAACAAGCTTAGGCTGGCGTTAAGAAGATTTAATGCCCTATTAACTGAAATCCATCAACAGCAGCAGCAGCTTTTTTTGTGCTGTTTGTGATTGTGACTCACCCGCTCATGTTCTCGACAATGCCGAGCAGCTTGATGCCAGTCTTCTTGCAAAACGTTATCTCCTTGCGCACGTCGTCCAAGGCGACTCCCTGCGGCGTCGACACTATAATCGCCCCATTGCAGGGCACCTCGCGCATGCATTCCATGACAGTGATGTGCTCATCGGAGGTGCCGGGCGGTGTGTCGATGATAAGATAGTCCAGCTCTTCCCACTTCACGTCCGTTAGAAACTGTCGAATCATCATCGTTTTCTTGGGACCACGCCAAATAACGGGATCACTGCGATCCTTGAGCAGAAATCCAATTGACATGACGGCCAGCGTTTTGCTCTCATCCGTATAAATGGGCACCCAGCCATCGTCGCATTGGTAAATATCGCTGCCCTCCAGGCCCAGTAAGTACGGCACACTGGGACCACAAAGATCTATGTCCAGCAAGCCCACCTAGCAAAAAGACATGAACTTAAAAAATTGCAATTGGTAAATTAAAAGTTGGCTACCTTGTGACCTGTTGCACGCAGTGCTAAGGCCAACTGTGTGCTGAATGTGGACTTGCCCACGCCACCTTTGCCCGAGAGCACCACGATGACGTTTTTAACTTTATCCAGCATTATTTATTGATAACAATTGGAAACAATATTCAAAATACGTAATTTCATCAGAACAACAAACAAGCGAATCAGCTGTTGGCCAGGGCCGCAAAAAATTATGCTAACGTGACCGGCAAGATTGTGTGTTAACAGAACTGTTGCTGATAACAGAATTGATTGCCACAGTGTAATAAACACTATAAAAGAAAGGCGTATTTTTATACATTACTTCTTGATTCCCTTTGGGATTTAAATAATAATTACATAATTGTTTGAACACATTAATCACAATTGATCAGATGATATATTTTCTGTAATATTTGGTATTAAACCGTGTTAAAAACCGGAAATGATCATTCGGTATCTTTCAACCTTTAACAAATTGCCACTCTTCATATCAGCAGCACTCCTTATTTAATCGTTTTTAATTAATTTATATGCTCTCGAATATCTGCACAGTTTAATGTCTAAGTTAATATTTCGTTTCGCCACTCCCTGCTAGTTATTACAAACTACTATCGAAAAGTGGCGCCTTTTTATGGAGAAATGCAATGGACATTATGTAGTGTAACCAGCTAGCAACAATGAAACTAGTATATTTTGGTATATTTTCGAAAAAGCTCCTGCGGTCACGCTTATTGAGCTCACAACAAATTGTAGTGTGTAGCAGTTGCTGCCCGGCAAGTGCGTGTCAGAGATTAGCAGGTTTCTTTTTCTCTCCGCCCCACTCTCGAAAAGGCGCCGTGCAGCATGCGGATTAACTAGCCAAAAATCATAAGATAAAACCTTAATCAATTGGATCAAACATTTGTTAGATGCTTTAAGTGCTGCTGCCCGCAAGCGTCTGCGTGAGTGTGTGAGCGTGTGTGAATCAAACCACAAGTTGAAGCGCGAAGCATCCGATTCAATTTGTGTGGAACGAATGTTGCGCAACCCGCTGCTCTGCTACCCGCGTGCTAACCCTATAACACTATCACCACTATCACGCCATCAAAGACGCAAACGCCACTGATAATTGTATATTAAACAATTGACAAAACAAAGAGTAGCAGCAATGAAGAAACGTTCCAATTCACGCGGCACGCCACCTGGCGGTGAAGCTGCTGCAAATATAAGTGGTGACCAGAGTGCGGCATCAGCTGCCAAGTACAAATCGGGAGCATCAAGTGCGCCGGCAACACCAACCAAACGCAGCGGCAGCAACAAGGGCAACGGTGGCAATGGCAACAAACAGAAAGAGGAAATCGCGCAGACTTTTGTCATTGTCAACGAACGGCCTGTGGATGACATTTCCTTGGATTTCTTCTATAAGCCACACACCATCACCTTGCTGGCCGTCTCCGTTCTGGCCGTGATGTACACGGCCTTTGTCAGGTAAGCAGATTGTGAAAATTGCAAAAAGGTGAATTGGAGATTGTGGCGCCACTCGGTAGCAACGATATCGATCTTTCTATTTTTGGCCAATTGGGGGAGGTTAACAACATTCAGCAACAACATTAACTTGGCCAAACGCGCGTAAAAACAATTTCACAAAAAAGAACAGCAAATGCATAACAACAACACAATCGAAAGTGAAACAATTGTTGCGCACTCCTAGGTGACATGTGTCAAGTCAACCTTGGTTGACTTTTTAAGCATTTTCGAAACTAAGCACAGAAACTGTCATGATTAGAATACTAGTGATGAACACGTGACACGACTCCTTAACAGCGCGAATGTTGCAAACTAAGTAGCGCAAATTTGGCTATTAATGTATATTCAATTACGAGCGCCCGTTAATATTGTAATTAGTTTGTTAGTGATGAACACGTGACACGGCTTGCGAATAATACCTAATTAATTTTTGCTGGCAATTTCCATTTCCGTTTGTTTGTAAGTTTGGCGCGTTTCATGTTTTTTGTTCAACAAAAAATCGTTATCTATAGAAATTGTTAAGATTTTACTTCCGCCTGTGATTAATCAGCACGTGCACGAAAGAAAGCTCAATAAGTAAATGGATGTATGTATATACAACAATATATATTATATATTTATTATCGGAAACCACCGAAAGTAAATTCTTGAACTTCATTCACAAATTCAACAAAAGCTTAGTAGAATTATCATGAAAGTTCAAAATGTCAATTTGTTTGATTTTCCAATTCAATCACAGAAATCTAATAAACAACTAAATACATTGTTTTAAGAATATAAGAAGGTATATAGTTGATTCATAAAAATTTGAATAGAATTTCAGTAAAAGATTGAAATATGACAAATGATCAAACCAAATTTAATGATAGTCGTTTTTGACAGTGTCTATTAAAATATTTTACATATTAAAAAATTCTTAGAGAAGGAAATTATTTCGTAATAATTCAAACATATATTACAAAGCTATTCCAGTCACACTAAAATTTCAAATAGCAAACGAATTAATTGCTGTTGCCCAACCGCTTACCCCACTGAAGAAACTCGCGACACATCCAATTTCAGCTATTGACGTCGTGACGTCGCCTCGTGTCACGACCCGTCCGAGTAGAATTATCTCCTCTAGGATAGAGCGATCGAGTTGAGTGTAGTGTCGAGAGTGCGCGTGTTGTGCGTAGCCAAATGTGTCGTCGACGGAGACATTGAGCACTATTGAGGAGTCTCCTCCCAGGGTCCCGTAACCGAATCTCGTTTTGTCTCGTTTTTTTGTTTGTTCGATTCAGATTCATTTTATCAAGTACACGCACGCATAATCGCTTCGATTTTGACGAAAGGTCACTCAACTCGTACACGAGCTGTACCAAAGTCCAAAAAGAGATTAGCTAAGCAAATGGAAAATATTACAACAATAAGAAGAGCAGTGGCAACAGCAAACACTACAACAACAATCAAACTAAGAAGATTCATTGAATTGTGCATACACTACTATTATATTTGCAGGAACGAGGCCAACTTGGATGACAACCTGTGGGCGGGACTCTTGTGCATTGTATTCTTCTTTCTGATCGTTTCGGTGATTGCATTTCCCAATGGACCATTCACACGGCCTCATCCGGCCGTTTGGCGCATCCTATTTGGCTGTTCCGTCCTCTATCTGCTCATGTTGCAGTTTCTCATGTTCCAAAACTATTCAACCATACGCAACATATTCTATTGGCTCGATCCGAAGCTGAAGAACTTTCACATAGACATGGAGAAGGTGAGTACTTGCTTATTGTCGACGTCACAATCAACTACTACAACGATTTCTGTTTGCAGGAGTATGGTGTTAATTGCTCGGACATCAGCTGGGATCGCGTCAAGGGCCATTTGGATGTGTTTGCCTGGGGACATTTCCTAGGCTGGGCCTTCAAGGCCATTCTCATCCGTCACATGGGCATTTTGTGGGCCATCTCAGTGATGTGGGAGATCACGGAGATCACGTTCGCCCACCTGCTGCCCAATTTCATTGAGTGCTGGTGGGATGCGCTCATTCTGGACGTGATTATCTGCAATGGTCTTGGCATTTGGATGGGATTGAAGATCTGCAAAATCCTCGAAATGCGCGAATACAAATGGGCGAGCATTAAGGACATCTCGACGACAACGGGCAAAATCAAGCGCGCCATGCTACAATTTACACCAGAGAGCTGGTCCGCCATTCGCTGGCTGGATCCCAAGTCGACGGCCATGAGATTTGCGGCTGTTATACAATTGGTCATATTCTGGCAGGTCACCGAGTTGAATACGTTCTTCCTGAAGCATATTTTCGAGATGCCGCCAGATCATTTCATTGTTATCGGTCGTTTAATATTTATTGGTCTATTTGTGGCGCCTTCAGTTAGGTAAGTTGCTCAAAACACGTGCACACAGCTAAAATGGGGTGAATCATTTAACCGATTTCGTTTGGTTGCAGGCAATATTACGTGTACGTCACCGACACGCGCTGCAAACGCGTCGGCACCCAGTGTTGGGTTTACGGCGCCATTATGGTCTCCGAGGCCATTCTGTGCATCAAGAATGGCAAGGAGTTGTTTGAGCGCACGCAAGCCATCAACATTGTGCTCTGGCTGACCGTGCAAGTGCTAATATCGGTGGCCTTTGTCTATGTAGCTGTCCTCTGGCAGGTAAAGCCCCCTCATATCATTTGTTATTCTTCTGTGTAATCAACAATTCAATTCTTTGCAGCAACGTCAGCAGAAAAAAGTTTCGACGCCCACAAAAAGACAGGGAGACAGCGCAGCGAATACACCAACTAAAGGTATAGCTAGTTCATTTTAGAGAACGCGATCTCTCAAATGTGATTTTGTTCTCTTTACGTTTTTTCGCATTGGCACATTTTCTCTATTCTTCTCTGCGATCATTTCACACTCATTTTCAACGTTTTCTTTCCACTCTCTTTGGAATTGCATTCGATGTGTTAAGCACAACAAACAATAGAAGGCCCTAGCACTCCGCACTACGACGATATTAAAATCAAAATTGTATAATAGTTTATCACTTATGATTTGTCTTAAACGTTTTTCGTTTCTTCTTTCTCTTCCATTGTTTTTCTAGGCAATTTGTCACCAGCAAAGGAGAAGAAAATCAAATGAGGCCATTTTAAGCAAACCAAAAAGAATCATAAAACTTACAACTAGATGAAAACTAAAAACAAGCAGAAAGTAAGAACAACTAAACAGAAACAAGAGAAATAAAAGGCAATTCTATTACGATGTAAAATGTACATACAATTTATGCAAAACTGTACTGATTAAATTAAATTTATATTGTGTATGTATAAATGATATTAAAACCAACGAAAAACTTGTTAATAAGCTGATTGTGTCTAAGACCTAATTCTAGATTAATACATTTTTTTCTTTTTTTGTTTTGTTTTGCAAATGTAAGAAAAAACTTAAAGACTACATAAGCAAACCATTAATAATACAATTTAAGTCAGTTAATTACAAGTTGAATTGATTTGATGATTATTGGCAATTGGCTAAATTATAAACTAGACTTCGAAACATGCGGAAACTGTGCTCCTAACCGCATCTCGTGCATAGGGTATATAAGATAACGAATACCATGTCATGGCCAGGGATTGTATGATAATGAATATAAGAGTGAGTCCAGCCTTTTTTAACTAAATAAAATAAACAGAAAATAAGAGATGAATGTACAAATGGAGGGTGTGAAATTCAATGCTTGAATATTAGTTTACCACAATTGCGGACACAAACGTCATGACGATTGCCACAATGACAATGCTCGTGGCAATCAAACGCGTTTCAGCAAACATTTTCTTAATTTGCTTAAAGGGTCCCATGAGAAAACACGTGCTGCAACAAGTTCCAACAATTAGCACGTATAGGTGAAATGTTATGTCCGTTGTCTGTCAACTCACCTGGCCATGGACACCAAATTTCCAATCGTATAGAACACTGCGAAGACGACAATGCCGCGATGTAGAAATAGCGCTATGGAGCCCAAAAATGATAACAGAATACCCAAGACGAAGCATATGCAGAAGGCCTTTATGCGCGTACTCCAGCTGAGCGTTGACATATCATTAATCTGTGGTTTATAAACAATAAAAAGTACATGTTTGATAATGCGATACAAGTGAGTCACAATTCTGCAGGTCGTGTGATCCGGCTCATGAGACGAACTCTCGACGCAATGAACAAATGCATTGAGCTCGATTTAATGTCGTCTTGGAAAATGCCAATAGAGTGATTATTATGAATAATAATTAGTCGTAAGTGGGACTCATAAGGTTTCACCTGAGTAATGATGCTGCTCTCTTCCTCCGGCGTTGGTTCATCGCCACTTAGTACACGACGTAGTTTATCCATAGTTGCAGATGATCTAATTTATTTACTCAAATAAAGCTTTGAACTTTCTGCCCAATAATGGCCGCGATTGTATTTTATTTAATTTAGTTATCAAAAAGAACACAATGGAAACAAGAAAACAAGATCGGAATGTAGCAGCAGCGTGACCGCAATTTAAATTTCGAAATATACCACACAGTGTCTAGTTGGTATATTTCAGTATTACAACGCACATGCCACACTTGTAACGACTATCTGGCAACTCTCGCCATGTTTACCTCTTGGCTGCGTAACGCAGCTAAAATACAAAATAAATCACAAATTACAACAAAATGCGGGCCACTTATCGAACAAATACGACAACTACGTGCTCTGAGAGCTGTACAAAATGAAAACAATGTGCCGGCAACTGAAGACGCAACAACACAGCAGCTGGCATCAAAGCAGCTGAAAAGCCATAAGGAGGTTGCGCTCGACTTTGGCAATCGGGATGCTCACGTGCCCAGCTTTAATTTGGCTGCCCATGTGAACAAATCGAACACACTGCAACAGCTGCTCAAGCTAGGTGTCGATCTGCACAGCATTGAGCGGCGCAAAGGTCTCGGAGAATTTGTGCTACGCCTGGACTTTGAGCAGAATGTGAAGCCATTCTTAACGTTCCTCGTAGATCAAGGCGTCTCGCCCGATGACTTTGGCCGAATGATTACGAAGAATCCGCTGTTGTTTAAAGAAGATCTAGATGACCTGAAAACACGCATGGAGTATCTTAAGAGTAAACGTTTCTCAACTGAGGCGCAACAACGTATTCTCACCCACAATCCATATTGGCTCATGTTCTCGACGCGTCGTATTGATCGTCGCCTTGGCTACTTTCAAAAGGAATTCCATTTAAGTGGTCACGATATTCGCTTGCTGGCCACAAAGGAGCCACGTTTGGTTACCTACAACATGGAGCATATACGCAAATCTGTATTTACGCTGCGCGAAGAGATGGGTTTCAGTCCCAAAGAGCTGCAAACTTTGATTGTGCGCAAGCCGCGTCTCATGATGATACGTAAGTTAAAACAAATTAAATGTACAATTATGTGCTAATTTCCTATGTGTTCATTCTCAGCTCCCGACGACATTGTTGAACGTTTCAGTTACATCCACAACGACATGGGACTCAGCCACAAGCAGATTGTTCAGTGTCCCGAGCTCTTGGCATCTCGTGAATTTCGACTGCGCGAGCGGCACGAGTTCCTCAAATTGTTGGGCCGTGCTCAATATGATCCATTGAAGGATTTGTACATTTCGCCTAGTGATGTGGTGCAGGGCAATAATTTTTATTTTGTGCGAAATGTAGCGAAAAGTGATTTGCAAACATATGATTTATTTTTAAAAACACGTTAATAAAGTATTTATTTTAACAGTTCACCAATGTTAACATCGATCTGGCAACTCCAATGAGCTCTGTTAAGTCCAGCGTAAATAGCATACCAGAAATGCTCTTTCAATATACCAAATTCATGCTTATAAAAATGTTAAAACCATCGATGCATCGGATAGTGCCAGCGATATCTCTCCGCCTCTATCTGATGTCGTTATTTTGTTGTGCTTGTGGAACAGTCGTCTTCGTGTTTTTCAACGAATCGTTTGTGTTTATTCTGCTGCCTTCCAGCAGCTTTCAAATAACTACGCATTAGGTTTTTTTGCTGCGTGTGCGTAAAAGAAAATTGTGTATTATACTACACTTAACCTGAATCAAAATAGCCATTATTCGTTGAACAAATAAAACTAGAGTGGCTAAACTTAGCCAAACAAAAGAAAAACAAATAAAGCAAGCAGTGCAGACGGGAACAGGAACTGCAAAAAGTAAAACGCATATTCTCACGCATACATTAAACCGATACACATAAACACAAACTCACACACTGACACTCGGCATATGTGCAATAAAAGGGCCGTTGTGGCAAAAAGTTTAGTTTAATCTACATAAATTTATTCGTACGCCGCAATAACAAGAAACGAGTTATCTTTAGTCGACGTGTTTAGTACAAAAAGAATAACAGAACAATAAAAGAATTTTTAACCGACGAATCGTACCATAACATACACAACAACAAAACACCACAGAGAGAAAAACAAAATGTCTACGACACCAAAATCGACAGAAGATTTGCTGGGTGGTAAGTTTGCGATCGCGCTCACCACACATACACACACGATTACTACGTTGGTGTGAGTATGTGTGTGGGTATTTGTCAATAATAATAACAATGCACACGAGCTCTGGCGTGACGTGTTATTGTTGTTATTATGGTTTGTGTCTAGTTAAAAATAGATGTTGCTTTTGATTTGTTTGTTGTTGTGTGCATGAAGTGCTTGTATGCACGCGTATGTGTATCTGTGTGCGTAATTGTATCCACATCTCTGTTGCACTTGTCCATATACGATTTCAAGGCTTCACTATGTGTTGTTTTGTTTACAAACGCATACATACGCATATATTTCTCTCCCATACGCAGCAGCCGTTGTCAGAGCGATGACAGCGACAGCAACAAAGACTTGCCAACTTCGCCGCAGACAAAGACGAATTAATAACAGCAAAGAGCAAAGGAGACAGCTACGCCATTCCTCCATTCATACGTGTCCCGCATTTGATTTGCACTTGCACTTTGAATTTCGTTTTGCATATGTTTGTGTGTGTGTTTATCTTATTTCGCCTAATTGACGTCACATCAGCTCATTTGGACTTTACTGTACTTGCTTCTTGTTATTTATTTGTAGTATGTCTGTAAAGTCGATTTAAAGGCAATTGTAGGAGGGCATTTGCCTTTAGCTTTTGCTTGTTTTGTTCTTGCTTTTTCGCATAGTCCAGAAATTGCGACTTTAGCCTAGCCGACGACGACGACGGCTACGGCAACGACGCTGCTGCTGCTGCTGCTGCTGCTTCGGGTTCATTATCAAAAACGTGCCAGTGTGTGTGCTATATATTATAATTATAATATGTGCACATGTCTATTTGATAAACGCAAGCAAATCTCTGAGCCCAATACCAATACCTATGCGCATATAACGTAGTCAACAAAAGGCGGTTCATTGGGCTGTACGCTTGACAGCCTCGGCTCAGGGTTTAACAGCTGCGCACGATGCACTCGTCGCACATACACACAGTGACATGCTGTAAGGAGAAAGAGACGAGTGAAAGAGAGCCCAACTCTGCCTACGTGCCGTGAGTCAGCAAGGCGAAAAGTGTATAGCCTACCCTTATTACTGATGTTTACTTGCAAACGTTACCTGTTTTATGGGTCAGCTTTGTTATTGTTTTGGGTTTTGGTTTACCTGTGCAAACAGCTACCTGTTCAACGTAGTTTACGTTTCACATTTTTGGCAAATATGTTCGATGCAGTCTCGTTGTCTGCTAATTTCAGTTTGCGTTTCGTAGTCAGTTTGTTAGGATGATCGGTTTGCCACGTGAGTAAAATTTCTTCGCGCTGGCTGTGGTGTAATCAATTGAAAAATTCTAATATACATGCATAGTTATAGACAATTATCAATGGCTGTTGTAACACTTGTGTCATGCAATTTGCACGCTCTTTTGCATTTGCAATCTTCGTCTCAGTTGAAAATGAAATGAATTTGTTGATAACCATAGACAAAACAAAACATGCATGTCAACTATACTGAAACGGAAATTGTGTTTTTTGTTATTTACCTTATCAATGGCGCGCACGCTCCCACCAATACAAGTACACCACACACACAAACACGCGTATACGATACAAAACAAACAGAGCAAAAACAATGGGGGCGGCTTTTGGTTATTCTAGCAGCGCGCAGCTGTTAAAATTAACTGCCTGCCGTCTGAGTGCAACAGTGCTGTCCATTCCCACAGCATAAAACTAGCTAACAGCCGGAAAAAGCCAAAACAAACAGTCAGCCGCCAAAAGAAAACGCAGAAAAACAATGTGTTTATATTTGATTGCAACTATAATCGCTTTGGCAACACCTTGAATATGTGCAATCTATATATATAAATATGATAATCAGCTGCTTTGTCTGCAGAAAGAACGCGGAAAACATTGCGGCATTTCGGGGCAAGCTGTTGAATACCGCGCTGTTAACGATTCAACTTACGGCGCTGTTAGAACTATTCACCTTACAGAGTGCTGTCCGAGGCTAGTGACTTTACAGCGCTGTTATGAACTTTTGGCACATCAGCAGCACTGTTAAGAACTATTGGAACAGCACTGTTAACATTCAAAATTTGGAACTGTTAATGCTAAAACAAAATATTGAATGTAGAGCGGTTACAAATTCAAAAGTCGTTAATGTTTCGACGTCTTATCTTGCAGAATCTTGGATCGAATTAAGCAATACAGCAGCCATGGCTGGTATTAAGAGTCCCGACAGAATTACCCCGCTGCCCTTCAGCAACGGCGAAGAGTATTTGCGACTGTTGCGCGAGGCGCAACGCGAATCAAATCAATCCAGTCGCGTCGTGTCCTTGGCCAGTTCCCGACGTGACACGCCCCGTGACAGTCCCAAGAGTCCACCAAATAGTCCACAATCGGAGCAGTGCCCAGATGATGAGTTGCGGAACGTGTACATCAATTATTGGACTAAGGTGAGCAGCAAAGATAAAACCAAATGACCTCGAAATTGGCACTCGAGCCATTAAATATATGCATAACAAAATACAAAAAAAAACTTGCACAACAACGACTAAATACAAAATATTCAACTCAAATCAACAGGGTGGAGATAAACACAATGCCGATAATGGCGATTGGTTGCAGAACTGGAATCGCGGCACTGAGGAGCAGCCACCGAAGTAAGCAAACATATTAAATGCACATCAATATTTACATTTGTATTAATTTCTGTTTTTATTTACAGAGATTGGAAATTCGAGCGGTCTAGCGATAGCGATGAGGATGAGAAAAAGAAGACAACGGGTTATTCCATACGCCTCAAGCGTTTGGGCGCCAACTCTTTGTTCTCCCGCGAAATTCTCTACTCGCTGCTGGTCACCAATGTTCTCTCACTGCTCCTGGGCGCCGGCTTTGGGTAAATAACCATACATTACTCACAACAATATAAAAACCGTTCAAACTAAACTATATCTTCCATTTGCAGTTTGTGGCTTAGCAAGCGCGGCATACTGCTTACCCGCGTGGTCATTGACTGAAAGACGCCATAAATATATTTCAAAACGTTTTCAATACACCCACAATATGCACATGAGTCCATCGATTAATAAGCAAAAAACACAGAACCATTCAACGTTCCATATATAGATACAGATCGAGAAGGAGAGAGAACGAAAAGAGGAGAGGCGCATTGTCAATAACCGGCCAAACGTATTCCAACTCATCCCAAAACAATTTTTAACAAATTCATCATCACATACAAATAATAACAATAATATGTAGTAATACTATATTCATAAGCAGCAAGCTAATGCCTAGAGCAAAGGGTTCAATGGATTTTCTATACATCTATTTTATACAAGTTTTATATAAAGAAAACAACAATAACAACTGTAATGCGAAGAGAACTAAAGTTGAGATTGCACACTTGAAGATCTACCACGTTTTGTTTACGCATCAATCAATCATTCGCCAGCAACCAATTCATTCTTCAAACTTTTGACTCTACACATATACATTCACACATATATACATATACATACATACATAGGAATATTGTAGTTGAATCATGAATGTATATCAAATCATATATAAATATCTATATCTTTTTTGCGTCAAACATGTTTTGATTTTTTAGCATATGAAGTGAAAACTGAGAAAAATACACACACACACAATAGTTTGTAAGCTACGAATGTAATCATTTTTATATTAAAAAAATATTTTTCAACATTTATTTAAAAGCACAGAAACGCAATTTTCATTTGGCGACAAGGTCGAAGTCAAAGAATGACTCAGACGTGTTTATTTCACATTAGTGCATTATTGTTTTCATAGGTAAAAAGCAAAGCGTCATTTACCGTTTAATCAGCACAAATCAAACAGCTTACTTCTGTTTACAATCAAATAAGTGCAATTTAATGGCAATAAAACCACTTAACGAAGTGCAATTATCAGAAAGCACTTCAGCTATGTCAAATAGTTCAATTCTAGATACTACCTATTGCTACAAAATACGCGATTCGTGGATGTATATTAACTTTGTTTCTGCCAAAATAAAAATAAAACACAAAATTAGCAAACCCTTGTGGATTGCCGAGGAGGGAGACGGTTTCCAAAAGCATCAATGACTCGTCAGTGATTCTCACATTGTTAACTTTGCGAACGTGACTTCGAACTCAAAATATATTATTAAAGGCCCTCGGCGAGTCACAATATATAAAGTGTTTGTTAATTTTGCCAAAAGTGTCAATAGTCATACCTGATTTCGCGGTTTCCTGCAATCTCTTACTTCTTTGATCGATATGTTTTGTGAATTAGGATCCACTCATATTTCCGATTGCCATTGCTTCTCAAATCGGCAATAAATTCGTCGCATATTTAAAAATGCAAAGTTACCATCACGTATAACCCGAAAATATCCATTTCAAACTAAATCAAAAGTTGAACGACCAAAAGTGCAACAATCTGGCAACTCCAGTGAAATTTAAATACTTTGAATTGCTTGCATCCGTTACTTTTTGTTTTAGTGGAAAGCTATTTTTACATACAACAAAGTCCATTATATTGCATAGCATTTAATTTTTATTAAGTAATAGTGACTAAATACTTAGGTGATTAACACAGTTTCAAAACTAATACATATATGGCAACTCATGCCAGAACTTGTTTTTGTTTTTGGGGTTCTGCTGTCGGATATTTTGAATAACGCAGTTCGACTTCTACAATAATTAAAATTTATTGTGTTGTGTTTAATTGTTGACAAGTAGGAACGAAACGATCGCCTGGTGATCGATTCATTACGAGCTTTGATTTCTTGCTAAGAGACAGCCATATTGAAAGGTGAGTGGATTAATGGCAAACGCCTTGCCAATTTAAGTACAGCACATGATAGTATATGTATATATAACTAGGTTTATATAATTGTATGTGTATAGATGGATATCTAAAGATCATATAACTACGATTGAGCCTGTTGCGTAGACATCGAGAGAGAGTGAAAAGGAGTTTTGACTATATGTTCTATACGCTAGATAATTGAGCCTTAGCCTGGGCTATTCCTTGCCAGCATCGGCGGCAGGATGGCGACTTTGTGCGGTGGGTTGAGCCGACTCCGTTTCCTCCGCGGCAACTAACGGTGGCGATGGCGTACGCAGCGCACGCTCGAAGTCCGCCACCAGCTCATCATCCTCAATACCCTGCTGCATTTCATCCGGCTGCCAATTGCCCAACACGGCATCCACATCAAGCGCGTGCGACTCCAGTGGCTGACCGGTCACGTCAACTAGACGTGTACGCAATCTATTCGAGATTTGTTCCAGTTCCGTAAACTTACGCTTAATCGCCTGACCGAGCTGCAAGTTTCGCAGTTCGAGCGATTGCTCAAACTGATCAATGGCGCTATCCACATTGCTTGAGGATGCGGAAGCGACAGGCAACGGTTGCACATGGATCTCTAGGCCGCCGGTGACACGGCCGTTGAAGTCGACAATGTTGTGCCAGCCGCTGGGAAAGCTGCCGGTGCTGTTGCGATTCAGATTCAAGGCAGCAAAACCAATGATGGCGTCCTCCAGAGGCGTGGGCTCGGTGCTTATGCCAGCGCTTAAAGCCGTCTTTTTCCAAAGCTTTAGCACGAAGAGCTTTTGTGGCTGCAGGAAAGAGGAAAAGGAAAATCAATTGCAGCCAACTTAATGCACTTGCTGCAGTTTAGTCAGCGTTGCCACACCAAACTAAATAGAAGTTGAATGGAATGACGTTGCAGAACGATTGTCAGCGTTGCCAGTTCACCATCTTGATATAAATTCAAATTTGAATGCAAGTGCTACTCACATTGCTTAAATAGTCGGCGCCGATTTCCACCTGGAATTTGCTGTGCCACTGCGGTGTCGTTGAACGCTCCACAATGGGAGTGGCATAGACCAGGCCCTCGTGCGACTTGTAAGTCTGCGCATTGCAGTTCAGCGCCTGAAAGGTCACATACGTGTTGGGCGGCTCGTTGGGCGGAAAACGTTTAGCTGCCGCCTGGCGTTTGGCCTGCTTCTTGCCAGACTTGCCATAGCCGGGATTCAAAGGCAGCCCTGCCGCCCCCACAATATGCAAACTGAAGCTGAACTTATTGCCTACGCAGGGTGCATGATGAACAGTGGGCGGGGGAAGAGGCGTTGCGAGGGGCGCACTGAGTGCATTCTGGAGCATGTCGAGCAGATCTGTGGTGCGTCGCAGCGGCTGTTGGTTGTTCTCCTGATCGAAACCACGCAGCTGCTTCAGTTGCGCTATTTGCGACTCGCTGCCAATGGCCAAGAGCACCTTCAGCTCGCCCAGCTGCTCCTGTGTCTCCGCATGCACAATTGGCGTCCAGCCATCAATCGAAATCACGGGTAGCTGTCAGAGAGATTGGATAGATTAATGACTTCAGTTCATTTGCAAATTATCACTTCACTTACTTTGCCCTTGCACAAGTGATTGGTGATGCTGGCGTCTTTGTAGGCGATGTAGAACTGATGGAGCGGCAGCTTTGCCTTGCCGCCCAGTGGACGCAGCTCCAGCACCAGCTGCTGTCGCTCCACGCTGTGCAGAAACTTCTCATCGTTGATGATGGCGAACTGTTCTTGCAGCTGGAAATCACCCTGAGCATTCGCGGGCACCGACAGCAACTCCGATTGCCAGAACGGCTGCAGCACGAGCTCCTTGCAGGCGTCGGCGTGGGCTGGTGACAGATGTCGCGTCTCGCTGGCGTGGATGTAGCCACGCAGCAGACGCACTTTGGTCGTCTCAGCCATGAAATTGACGCTGTCCAATGTGGCTTTGTTGTTGTTATTTTTAGATGGCTGGGGCGGCGTTGGTGTTGAGGCGACTGATGAATTGCTTTGGTTATTGTTATTGTTGCTATTGTTCTTACTGTTGTTGGCTGCAAAAAGAAAGAGAAAGCAAACGAAGATTAGCGTCAGATGAAAGCAGAGGAGGCAGACAGCGAGACACAGTTGCACCTTGAACCCGACCAATAAAGAACACAGGCGAGTGGCGTATAAAAAACTGAGTCAACGTTATCGCACATCGACCATCGCTTGCTGCGCCTGACGACAGCCGCAGGAGACAACTGACAACCGTGCGGGAGGTTAAGGGGGGTTAAGGGGCCCATAAAGAGATTGTCGATGGCAATCGAGCGAATCAAGTGAATGGAACCGTGCACAAGCGATTAAACCATGTGCTCATCTCATGTATTGATAACTGGATTTCTGATATTCAAGTAAATATAAAGCTGTGGCATGAGGAAGCGGCGTTTTGGCCAAGTCAAACGATTGAAGACCGGAACGCACAGTGGACTGAAAGCAGAGTTCCAAAAACAAACTATTTTAAAATTTCAAAATCAAAAATAACAGTTCCGGCTTAATTCGCAGAAATATTTGAACCAATGACAAAAAAAAAATAGTAATATTAGTAACTGGAATTATTACATTAATTTGAGAAGCGAAAGCAAAAAACAGCACAACATAATTAAAGGTTTCTGTTATGTTTATATAGGATCACAGTATAACAATATAACAATAGTATTAAAAACAAAACTTAATAAATGTGTATCACATAATAATCGGAATTACTAAATTAATATATAAGTAACAAACTTTGTGCAAAAATTTCAAAATGAGTGCAAAAAATCATGAGTTCCGGGTTTGATAACAAACTATTAAAAACGGTTTAAAATAAACTTAAAAATTATGAACACATTATGTTTAATTAAAACAAATATACTGCGTGTTATCACATAATTGTTATCAATCAACTCTCATTCACGCATGAACAAATTATGTCAATCAATCAATGTTATGTTAAGCATTAACATTAACATTTACAGCGAGGTCTCAAGTTTACTCTGTACACAGTTTCTGCAACTTTCAGCCCACTGTGCAGCCAACTTAAAAGTGAACATTATAAATAAACATAAATGAATATAAATAAATATTGGCAATAGCGCTGCTGCTTGCGCAAAGCCAAACAGAAAAAAATCATAAAAAGACGAGACAGTTCTTGGTTTTGTTTTCTTCGTTTTTCCGAATCAAATGAAAATTATTTATTGACTTCAACATGATGATGGGCAGCACTTTTATAACGGCCGCCAAAAGGATGAAGAGCGACGCCAACAGAACGATGGCGTCAGAGTGCATTTTGTTGTGATTGTTGTCATTGCTGTTGTTGCTGCCGATCTGTTCGTGTAGTGTTTGTTGTTGTTGTTGTGGTGCTTGTTGTTTTAATTGTTGCTGTTGTTGGCACCCTCGCGAATTTAGTCAAATATATTCACCTGCGGCAGCTGCGTTGTGGTAGCTCTTGTCGTTGCTGTTGTTATTATTATTGTTGTTGCTCTCGGCCAAAGCCTTGCAGAGCAACAGCTGCTGATCGGCACGCAAGCTGATCTTTAGATACAAGCTGGCCAAATGGACATCGCGACGCTGTATGGCAATGCACTTGCACTGCTCCAACAACGAGGCCTGATACAACTCCGCCAGCGGCAGGCGACCCATGCCGAGCAGCTCGTTGAGACAGGTGCCCGGTTCGCGCCACCATATGGTGAAGTAAATGCTGCCCATCTCCTGCTCCTTGCCTAGCTGCTGCTGCTGCTGGGGCAGATGCACCTCGCGCTGCTGCGTCTGGCCGAAGCGAGTGCATTGCGTGAGGCTCTGGAACTTCTCGGACTCGAACTGCATAATGTGGAACATGGGAGTACGTGGCACGGCATCAATCAGATCATCGGACAGCTGACACTCGACGGTGAAAATGGGTCGCACTTCGCTCTGCAGCAACTCCATGCGCTTGGTGCCCTCTGCCTGCAGTGTCAATGCCTCCAAGTGCAGTTGCAGTGCGTTCACTTGCTTGAACAGCTCCGGCGTTGCCAGATCCTGCTGCTGTTCGCTTCCGCAGCCGACAGTAGGCAACTCCTGTTCCGACCAGAGTTGCTGCTGCTTCTTCTTCAGCTGGTCCAGCGTTGGTTCGCCGGCGGTGGCAAACAGTGCCACCAGATCCGCATCTAATTTTTTCATGGCCTCCATTAGCTCGACTTTGGCTGGTGCAGCGACTGCTGTTCCGATTGAATTGGCTGTACCTGAAATAGTTCAATATATGGGCAGAGTTAATCGTACGTTCCGCTGTCATTTGAAGGAAAATTTCCAGGGACTTTACAATTTATTAGATTCGCTTCAAGCGGAGCGCGTGTCCGATCGACGCAACGTGGTTTCCTATAATGAAACTACGTTCGGCAGACGCGGTAGTAAGAAAACAACTCGCTCACTCTCTTGCTTTCGCTCACGCTCCACACAATGCCGGCGCCGGCAACAGTCGCCGTTAATCGCAGTTTATGCTTTGCTTCGCCATTCCAACACTCGCGCTTTACTCTCCCTATCACTCTCCCACTGCCGAATCTCTCGTGCGCTCTTAGCTTAACTTTGTGCTTTGAAAAGCTCACCGATGTCGCAATACTCTCATATGGCATTTGCCATATTACAGCAATTTTCTTTGACTGGCGATATAGTGAAGAAAACTAGAACAGCAGCAGCTTGTGTTGCTTACATATCTGGGATTAAATCCATTATTTAAAATTTTGCACTAAAAGCTTGTTATAATTTGTTCAATTTGACATTTTAGTTTACAAAAAGGACTAGATCCGATAAAACTTTCTATAAACATTTTTTCGAATACTGCTTTTATTTAAGTTTCCATTTCGTGGATTCTCTATAAAATATTTCAAATATATACTTCACGATTATTTTCTCACTATAATTACAAAATTCTTACAAATAGAAATATAAGTACCAAACAATATATCCTAGCTGATGCTCTCAAAGTTCTAAGAGTATGAAATGATTGGTAACCTAATTGAACTCGAAACCGTAACATCGAATTTTGCATATTCGCACTCGACTTGCATTGGAAAAATTCAGTAATAAATGGAATGGTTACAGATGTTTCTATACTATTTCTTATTTACAACTCGTCTGACTACGGAATAACTGAAAAATCTGCGATGTTAGCGTAGAAATTGCAAGCGCAGTTTAGAATGCGATCATATTATTGCTGATTAAGATTTCAAGGTTAAAATACATTATTTTTTGTACTTTTTGCATAGCAACACAATTGTTCGAGATAAGTGAATATTTCCAGGTTCAATGACATAACTTTAGGCGGGAGATTTTTTTTTTAGTGGCAGACGTAACCAGTTAACGGCAGATGATAGTACTAGCTAGCTATACCACCATTTTGATTGAAACCCATAGAAATGCTAAAGGAGAAATGAAAGCTGAAAAAATAGTTAGGGGAGGGGGCTTTGTGGGAGAAGAGTACTTATCAAGGCCTAACCTATTGATTACAGCTCAGTGAGGGTGTTATGTAGTGCTACCTAATGTGGATACACGCTACTCATATGTTGTCTGCATTCCGTTTTGATATTCTATACGCCGATTAGTCAACTCACAGCTGGTCCCATTCTTAGCATATCTTTCGCTAAATAGCACCTAGATAATGAAACAGACTCGGTATCTGTGATTGCGACACACACACACATCCATACACCGAAATGATTTTCATTGGGCTTTTCCACCATTGGCCTTCGGCTGAGCCTGACGCAGAAATTTATCTGATTCAAAAAAAAAACAACAAAAAAGCACAGCCGGCAAAATGTCTGAAAGCTGAGACAACAAAAACAAGCGTGGAATAGAGCATGAAAGCGAAGAACGAGATAAAGCTTCACATAAACACATATTTGTGTGTGTGCATTGTATGAATGAGTGAGTGTTGGCTTGAGCTAGACAGGAGCGGATTTAAACACTTGCAGAGTGGCCTGAAAATCAATTCATAGAATTAAATGGAATGTACCTGCTCGCAGAAAGTCGAGGTACTGATTTGATTTCTAATACGTTAATAATAAAAGCGAAATCAATGTAATCAAAGTTTATACAGTAGTTTATTTATTCATAAACGCCATGCAAGCTGGGCCCATACCCTTCCAGCCGCAACTGCGCTACGGTGTATAGGATTAAGCAATATTTAAACGTCGCCTCTCAGTCTCTCTTGTTGACTTTTAAGTGTGTGTGTGTGTTTGCTAGTGACTGCACGTGTTTGCTTATATCGTGTACTATTCCTGGGCTTTTGGTGTTTTCGTTTTCACTTGATTATTCGTATTCTCGGCATTTGCTTTGGCAGGCAGACGTGCCACAGTGGAAAATTTCTGTGACCGTTAAATTTCTGCAAGACATCATGTTGAAAACCCCATGACGGTGTGTAGACGAAAAAAGCAACAATAAGAATTCTGAGTCGGTTGACTATTTAAAGCGTTGCAATTGTGCTTAATAAATTAAGATTTGGCAAATACATTTAATTGCCAAGGCGAAGGCTATGCAAGCACAAATCTATCTATGTATGTTACGTAAGAGTCAACAAACTTTGAAGAGCTCCCTATACGATAGCTAGATATGTTTAGCTATAAACATAAGTATAAAAAAATGTATAAATAAATAACACGAAAATGCCGCACAAAACCAAAATAAACAGACTCAGCGACGGCAACGAACTCGAGAGAGCATCACTGGTGCTACAATCAGTTAGAGAGTGTTAGAGAGAGCGAGCTAAAGAGAGAGAGCGAAGTGGAGCAATAAGAGTAATTATAAAAAAGCTTTCTCTGCGCTCACCTGATGAAATGCGCTCGCCCGGCTGCGTCGACTGTGAACAGTTGTTGATGGTCAACTGATGTTGATGATCCTGGAGCAGCGGCGTGGACGACGGTGGCGGTGGCAGCGGCAACGGTGGCGGCACGGTTGCAGCTGCCCCAATACGTACGGTTTTTTTGTTAGTCACGCTGCTGGCTGCGGCGCCAGTGCCGGCGGCGGCGGCAAATAGCATTTTGAGGAAGCGCAATTGAATTGCAGCGACTTTCAGCTGCTGTTGCTGTTGCACTTGACCCGACGTGCCACTAATCTGGACGTGACGATATAAAGCATAAATTTTGGTTTTATACTCGAAATTGCAACCGTTGACGTTATTTGCTCCTGCTGCAGGCGTTGATTGTTGATCGTGGGCGTGGTCTTTGACGTAGTCGCCGCTGTCTGTGACAATTTCGCGCAAAAAATCTAAGAATAGCGCGAGGCTTTTGCTGCTCACACAAGAACGTAATTTATTAAGATGATTATGGTGATGCTGTTGATAATTATTATGCTGCTTTCGACTTTGTTGCTGTTTTAGTTGTTGTTGCTGTCGACTTGCGCTTTGCTGTCTGCGCGTGCAGAGCTTTCGAATGCCGTTACTTTTGCTACAGCGGCTGCAGGCGTCACAGCTGATGCTGACGCTAGCTGCTGTTTCTCTCCGCTCAGCCCACCAGATGATTTGAGCTCTTACAGCACCACCCACGACACCCGATGTCCCCGCGCTCTGGTGTTGGCACAATGACGAGGCTTTCGGTTGCCCAGGGCTTTCGTTGTATTGGTGGGACGCTGACGCTGTCGTTGACGTTGGCGCTTTGATCGATTTATCTGTTATGAAATTGATGCGGCTCACTTCGATTTCAATTTCAAATTCGAAGAATGCAAACGGATTCGCTGCTTCAACTAATAATTCATTTAATTTGCCACAATATTTATTATTATTATACACATTCGACGGCGTTTGTGTTGTATATTCAGCTTTCATAATTATGCTGCACTTGCACTTGCCATTTTTTTGCGTTAGCGCGCCGCATTACACGCACACACAAGCACACTGTCACTCACTCACTTATACACTTTGGAATGCACTGCACATATACAAATAGCGTTTTTGTACGGAGCGCGTGCACTGTTTTTTCACTTTAGCATAAAAAAGAAGTTGAGACTGCTGAAATCGAATTTTCAGCCGCTTTGGCCGTGCTGAATTTTCCCGTGTCGCACAGCTTGCACAGGCGTAAGGTTGAAGGAAAACTGCAAAAGCTTTTGCCGCTAGGAAATAAGAATTACCTTAAAAATGTTTGCAAGTGTTGCCTGCATCTGCCAAAATGTGCCTTTGTTTTGGTTTTTTTTTCTAGGGTTGCTACCATCAAATAGCATGATATGGCAACACTCGACAAGTATTGCATAATGGCGCTGGCGCTGCCGGCTGATAGTGTTGGCAATCGCGCGCTGGCAAGCTTAAATATTAAATGCAAATCATAAAATAAAAAATGGTGTAATATAATTTAATTCGAATTTTTGTTTTAATTATCAGACATTTTATTTAAAGTGATAAACGCACTAAGAAGTTCCCAAATTACAACAGCAACGACGTTTAGGCAAACAAGCGCTGCTCCTCACGCGATTCAATCGTTTTTGGCGGCGACGCCTCCTCGAATTGACCCAACTCCGCATCATAGTACAAAGCAGCACGATAAGGACGCAACTCCCAGGGCACCTGATCCTCCATGCTAGTTAGCTGCACACCCAAATCCTCCAGAGTAGGCACACCAGGCAGCACCTTGTCGGTGATGTACTCCCGCTCCACGCGATCCACGGACAGACCACCAATTGGTGCTCCAGGGCAGATGAGGTTGGTGAACTTGACCTTCAACATGAAGGTGGGATCGTAGCGCAAATCGTAACGCTGGTAGCCCCAACGTTTCTGATCCTTGCGCATCAGACGATGGAACCAATCAATCAACTCGCTCAGCTGATAACGCTTGGGACTGCAAAGTAAAAATTATTTAGAAGTGATCACTGGAAATTACTGACAATCAGTTAACAGCTCACCCCACAGCCTGGTAGATGCGGCCAGCGCTGTCCGGATCCTTGGCGGCATTGACAATGGCCTGTGCCACATCCGAAACAAAAACAGGCTGCTTCACAGTCGCCTCACCCTTGCGCCACAATGGCATGGAGCGGAATTGACGGCGCCAGATGTGTGCATAGTAGCGCAAGAAGCGATCTTCGGAGCCATAAATATCGGCAGGCCGAATGATGGTGGCATTAGGGAAGGCATCACGCACCTGCAGCTCACCCTCATACTTAGTTTTAAGCCACCGGCTACCACCAGAGATGTACACCGGCGTGGGATTGGCTTCGACGTTCAGTGACGAGACATGGATGAAACGCTCGACGCCGACATCACGGCAAATGCTAAAAGTGCGTATTCGTAATTATTAATTAACAACATATATTAATTAATTGCGGACCTGGCCAGGCGTGCGGCGCCATTGACATTCACATCCTTGAATTTGAAATTCTTGGTCTCGTAGTCACGCCCCACCAGATTGATGACCACATTCGAGTGCTTCACAGCGTCGCGAATGGAGCGCGAATCTTCCAAGTTGTAGAAATGGAAGAGCACTTGACCCAAATCGCCGCAAACCTTCAGGCGTATTACGTCGGAATCATCGCCACGATACGGCAATATCAACTGGGAGCCCTGCTTGGCCAGCTTGTTGCACACATAGCGTCCCACAAAGCCGCTGGCACCGAACACCGTTGCCACAATGCCGCTGAAACTGCTACGTCCGCCTGTGCCGCGTTTCATTGCCGACAGATTGGTTGTCTTCAGTGGACGTGGCGCGTCTGCGTCTGGTGCTGCGGACGCATAGCCGCGCATGCACAGCACACCCACGACGCCGCTGCCGTGGTGCTCTGTAAAGGCAAATCAGCATCGAAATTGGAGATCAAGCAAAAACTGCAGCTGAACATTACATAATTTTTGCGGAGCCACTTTTAAAAGTGCCCAACGTCCGAACTTACTTGCCAGCTGCATATTCCTAGTTAGTACTATGGCAGCCATATTGTAGCGCCGCTGGTTCCTCCAACAAGGTATGTTAACTTGCAATTGTTTTTAATATTTTCCACACAGATATTTCAGTCTGGTGGTCGGGGAGAACGAAAACACAGCCTCGATGGCAGCAGTGTGGCTGCTGAGTTTGAAATATACTGCACATACTCAAAATACTACACAAAGATACTTACCAAAAAAGTAGGTTGGTTACACTTCAGTTAGAGTTGAGCGAATTTCGTAAAAGAAACGTTTTAATTTTGTTTCCTTGAATTACCTTGTGTTTGTTCGTTTGATTAATGTTTCCATATCTAAATATTTTCGAGTATTAATGTCGTTTCCTATACTTCAGCAGCTACTGGGAATTTAAAACTATTCCTGTTTCTGAAACTGTACAGTTTGATGAATACTGAGCTTTATCAACATAATTTACTTAATATCTTCAGTTTCGGGATATAAGAAATTAATCTGATCCTAGTGAGAATGTATAGCGGTGACAAATACACATTAAGCATACTAAATTAAGTTATAAGTTTATTATGCAGCGCTCGCAAATTAGAAAACCAGGTAGTCGAATTTGAATTTGCCGCCTTAAAGTAGTTAGCGGTTATAGTTATATACATTTTGTTTAAAAAGTAAACGAACTATATTCGTCACACTTTTCTTGTTGGCCAATTGTTACAATTAATGAGTGTGAAGAATGCATGCGCCATGCCCAAAAGTCTTCGACATGGGCTCTGCAAGAATAAATCATTTCTAAACACAATGTCCAGTCGTCATTTACCAGCCACAAAAGAAAGTTCCTAAAGCCGTAAAATTCTGCAAAGTCTGTAGTTTATAAATACACACTTGGAGACTTATTTGTTTTTCATGTACGTACGAAAAGCGAAAATAATGCCCTTATCGACAGTGAAAAGCCGATAAGAATCACACTAAACGCAATATTTGAGGTAAACATCTAGCGCTCCGGCGCCATAAATCAAATGCGCTCCTGGCAACAAAAATAGTGCGTGCGCGAAGTTGACAGACAAAAATATTATATGATAATGATAGTTGGACACCACAGTGATTACAAAAAGATTAGCATATATTCCAAATTTATGCGGTCACATTAAAGCGGTCTACATTTTTGTGAGTTGTATTTTATCTGCTGCAGCCCATACATTTCATTTTTACAGTCACAATAGGAGTCACGTATAAACCCGAACGCCGAAACGGCACACAGCACAATTTTTGGCAAACGCATTCACGCGTTCGCGCTCTCTTTTGCACTCTCTCCCGTTTCATTCCACCTATTGATAATGATAGTCTACCTAACGCACGCACTGTGTGCTTAACACCCCCATAGAAGCGCTTGCTCTCTCATACTCCCACTCCCACTCTCCTACATTCGCTCACTATGCGATGTGACGCTCTCACTTTCAATTCGCCTGCCCGTCGTGCCTGCCTGCTGTGTATTTATTACTCGTACATTTGTGCTTTCCATGGCATTATCATTGTCGTTGTTGTTGCGCCTTGATCTGTTGTGTGCCTGTGTGTCTGTTTGCGTTTGATGCCGAACGCTTGCGTTTCAATAGAGTTTGAGACGCGCAGCCGTCAACGTCGTTCGAGCGCATTGCAACTAACTGCCGACAGGTGTCGCCGCGTGTGTGTGAAAATTAACGCCCAAAAAAAAAGCAAATTTGAATTCCCAAATAAAATATATAATTGTGTTAACGGTGCAGATAAAATTATAAGTTCAACGCAAATTTTGAATGTGGTTTGCGGTCTAGTCTACCGTGTGCGGTGTGCCACTAAAAATAGAAATTAAATATTTGTACGTATAAAATTTATTATTCTTATGCAAACAGATTAAATGTTTTCCACACGCGCGTTTCTATTTTTACGCCAAGCACTGTCTGTCGCCGCTTTGATTATTTTGTTTATAAATTTGGAGCAAGCAATACTTTTATTTTAGACCCGCCAAAATTAAACAACAACACGACTATAAAGAAAGCCCGTCATGTCTGATAAGACTCGATCATAAGTCTAGGGGGCTTGTGATGGGCTGGGAAACCGGCTGCTAAAATATTCCATTTGCTGGAATGGCGAACTATGATATCCCAGCCAAGTCAAGTGATTCGTTAGCAGAGAAATATATCATGACAAGAATTGAATGGCATCATTTAGCAAGTGATTATTTGGGCGCTTGGCACCAAAAATACTCACTATAGTATATTTAAATAGAGTTCCCAAAAAAGAAAACACAAATTAATGCTAATTTCGATAAGAAAGAGAACGAAAATACCAACAACAAATTGTATGCAAATTGTGAAACGGGCCTTGAAATAACTCGAAGTAAACATTTAACTAGTATTTGTTATTGTTATTATTATAATTATTTCGCATTTATTTTAATTCTCTTTAGAAAAATTGAAAAACCTTACACACAGCTTGCGCGGCGTCTCATTAAGTGCAATTTTTAATTTAATAGGTCTCGTTACCCATTATTACAGACGATTCCATTGTTATATTTCAATTACATTATTCTTTCGGTCGATTGTTGCTGCTAAAGCAAAAGTCGTTATTTATTGGCGAAAGTGTTTGAAGGATGTTGTTGTTGGGCTGGCTTGCTTTTTATCGTTAAAGGCGCAGACGTCACGTCGCTTGAGCAAATTGCAGTTTAAGAGTGTTAAACAGCCTGACAGGTGCAGTAGTTGAGCATACGAAATGTTTTTTATGTGACTAATTCCTGCTGGAAAAGTTGTAATAGTTTATTTCAATTTAACTGATAGTTCAGGAACTGTTAAAACATTGTTAAATGTTTGCAATTCGTTTGTTGGATAATACAAGTAGATCTGGAAATTGGGCTCGTCAAAAGCCATAAAGAATTTTAAAGTTTATTTTAAATGCGCCGTAACTTAATTGTAGTTATTCGTGGCGTGCGTCAGTCATAAAAGCTGTGATCAATATTTCGAAAGTCTATATAGTCTCTTAGGAATTAATCTCCGAATTATGGTCAATAACCTGTAGTACATTCAATGTATGCATTGGAACCAGTTGAAGATACTTATGAATAATATTTGCGATTTCTAAGAAAATAAATTCATTCGCATTAAAATAAGTCTGCCAACAAAGGCTTCAGTTCTATTTAAAATTCACTTAAAATAAACGGAATTAAAAATAATAAATTTGATTCATTGCATACACATAGATTACAATGAGTTAAGTGACCTCTGCTCAGTCATTGCTAATACGTAATCCTTAATGTGTAATCTGCAATTACATTGGCACTTCACTTGTCAATTTGATCGATAAAAACGACTCGGATTATAAATTCAACGCATATAATTTTCGGCTCGACGACATTTTTCTTTGTTTTTTCGCTTTTTTGTATACAAATATTTACATTTTTTGCGTGCGTCGGTTTTGATTCTCTGTTTCAATATTTGTTTATCTTTTGGACATCAACTCCAAAGCTAACGTCGGCACTTGCATACAAATTTCGCGTTTTCGCATTGGCAAAAAACCAAAGCTCAAAATCGAAAAAAAGCGAAATAAAAACAATTTGTTTTTATTTGATTTGAAAATTTTGAAATGTCGGTCCCTGGCCCGTTTGTTTATGTTCGGACATACTTAATTGTACAAATGACCACCCTACCTCCCCACCCCCCGTCCGGAGTGAACGTAGAGTCCGTCCGGCATTTGCATTTTGACCATTTTCGACACGTCGACAAGGTCGAGCACAGCCCACGCACCTGGAATTATCAATCGGGTATCGTTAGGTGATGTTGACACATTCTATCAACACTTGGCAGTCAAGCTGACAGAACAAGATAAAAAGAGGCGAAAGAACTGCAGTCGATGAAGCGATGCAAGTGCGTTCGTGTCACGACACGCGCTCCGCTCTAGCAGGCCATAATGTAGCTGCGTTACCTGGTAGTGTTTACAATGCTTTTGCCATCGTTTGCAATTAATAGTCCCTATCAGTGTTGAGCAGGGCCACACTCTCTGCTGATAACAGCTATCGCTGTCTCTATCAATATACAATAACCTACGCCTATCTCGCTCGCTGGCCAGAAGGTTCGTGTTGCTGTGCAGAGTTAGGAAGGTTTAATACGCCCCACTGATTACTAATAACTGTCAGTGGCCGAATGGGAAAGTTGGAGATTGAAGAGAATTAGAACACAACGCTGAAAATAATTACAAATAAATACAAAAAAAGTATAATAGAGTGTGCTCAACTGTGCAGCATGCTACGAATTTATTTCACAGCGTAGAACGTTATGATGTAATATAGTTAATATATAGTTTCGATCAAATCTTTTGCCAAATCTCGATAAAACGAAGTGAATTTGCCCCTCAAAAAAAAAAACACTTGTTCGAACCGTTGTTGGTAAATTTCTAAATGTTGCCGAACTGTTATAAATTCCTATCCAAATTAGGTTGAAATTCGTGCGAATAAATGTGAAACAAGTTTTCCGCCAGCGAAAATAAAAGATGCTCTTCCCAAGCTGCTAAATGTCAGTGAACTGAACCTTCAAGAAATCCATTCGCTCCATTCAAGCGTATCAGTCGATTGTATAACAGATTAACTCGGCTACTTGTATTACGTCGCTGGCAACTGACTAATTGAACTAGATGTTTAGTTGGCGCTTTTGTTATCGTGCCATGGAACCCACTCCAACGCTACAGTTTAGCACAATACTCCCCACCACCCGCCACCCGCGATCCCTGCTTAATTCAATGAAAATGAAATCTAATTGAGGAAATGAACGTTTAGCATCTGGCCGAAGCAGACGCTGCTCGAAGCGCGGGTTTGGGGCAGTACACTTGTCAATCTGTTGCTCGATACCAATTTAATTAGCTTACACCTTTATTCTGTTTTGGGATGGCATAATATTTATCGATGTACGGTTTTAGACACTTGATGGAGTGAAACCCACGTGGCGCATTTGAAATGCATTTTGAGGCTAATTGCTGGCTAGGAGGGGATCAGTTGTACTACTACATTGATATGGGCTTGCGTAAAAGGTGCTGTTCAGAATGCCTAATTGCGGGAAGATATAGATCTCAAGACGTCAGCAAAATGTGGGCTAGTAATGCCATACCTTCGTACTGAGCTCAGAACTATAAATATCACATTACGTTGCAGTGAAATGTGAAGTTCACTTGCAATTGAATGCCTGTAAAATATAGGACAGCTATTAGCCAAAGTTGTTACTAATAATTACAGAGTACGTAACTAATAAGATTGCTTTCGCTCATGTGAAGTCTTAAACTAAGAAGTGTATGACATTCAGTCAGTCCGCAAAACTTTGCATTGAACCCCAGATTTAATTTTCTGAAATTTGTACCCCTAGTTCGACTGACATTTTTTCTACTAAGACCCCCACTTATCGAAAATTATCGACGGAACTTTGACCAAAGCTTATGGACCTTAAGCCTTGTCCAGACATGTGCTTTAAACGCAAGATCCACGCAGATAACACGTTCAGCACTATTACTGTATAATTGCCCTATAAATATGTGGGTCCATCACTTTATAGCATATCTTAACGATCGCTTTTCATGGTTTATCCGGTCAATTAAAATCGAATGTAACTACGTGTCATCGGCGAGCCCATCTGTAAAAGGGCTAACCTTGGTGGCAACCCAACGAAACTGTCCCCTCGACTGGTCACGTAATGTTACGTCAATGTCGGCCAGGTAGTTGTTGTTTCGCCGCGAACGTTTGAGCATCTTCATTTGCATGCCAGGCAGGCCCAAAGGCCAACCCACCTCGCGGCGAACAGCTGCTCGGGTGGCGCTGCAGCCCACCTGACCATACCTGGCCATAGGGTCTACGATTACCATATGCGCACGCGAATGTTCGACATGTGTTGCACTTACCAGGCCATATGTGGGAATACTCGGTTCATTAGACACTCGAACTTGACACGGATTGGCCCGAGGCGCAGTCTATTTGTTGTGGTAGTTGCGGGAATTTGTTTAAATTGGAGTACAACTTGTCCTAGCTGATTAAATTTGTGTGAAATTGAGTACAACTTATTCAAGTTAAAGGAAATCTGTTTAAAATAGAGTAGAACTTGTCCTAGTTGAGATTTTTTTTTTACAATAGAGTCTAAATTGTTCTAGTTGAGGGAATTCGATTAAAATTGAATACAAGTTGTTCTAGTTGAGGGGATTTGTTTAGAATAGAATAAAATACAGTAAAACTTGTCCTAGTTGAGGAAATTTGTTTAAAATAGAATAAAAATGATCCTAGTTGATGAAATTTGTTTAAAATATAGCGCAACTTATTATAGTTGAGGGAATTTGTTTGAACTGGAGTACAACTTATTCTAGTTAAGGGAATTTGTTTTGAATAGACTACAACTTGTCCTAATTAAGGGAAAGTTTGTTTAAAATTGAGTAGAACTTGCCCTAGTTAGGATAATTTGTTTAAAATAGAATAAAAATTGTCCTAGTTGAGAAAATTTGTATAGAATAGAGTACAACTTGTAAGAATTGAGAGAATATGCTTAAAATATAGTACAACTTATTCAAATTGAGGGAACTTGCTTAAAATAGACTACAACTTGTCAAAATTAACGGAAAGTCTGTTTAAAATAGAGTACAAATTGTCCTAGTTGAGGGAGTTTGCTTAAAATAGAGTTCAACTTGTCGTAGTTTAGAGAATTTGTTTGAAATAGAATAAAAACTTTCCTAGTTGAAGAAATTTGTTTAAAATACAACTTGTCCTAGTTTAGAGAATGTGTTTTAAATAGAGTACAACCTGTGCTAGTTGTGGGATTGTGGTAATGAAGTTTTAGTCGTGCGAGTTGAAGTTGCCATTCAATATATTTTAATGTTTTTAATTTGGCAAAATATTAAAGTGATCAGTAATAATGGCGAGTCCATTGATGTTGAATACACGAAATACAAAAAATGAAAATGCATTAGAAATCGAAAGGCTTGCTTTGTGGCTTTACGGCCTCCTGACCTTACAATTGAACTTGACAGTGGTGTAATTATAGGCATCGATAGCATCTTAATTGGGGCGGCAATCAGCACAGCGCTAATTACAGACACCTTTTTCAGCATTTTTTGCAAATTGATAGGATCAATAAAATGGGTCCAGCTCGACAGGCCATTGAATTTCCGTGTCACTGCGACACAATTGCAACGCGAGTTACTCGACTTTTTTTATTTAAACAACTAATTCACGAAGTGTCAGTACTTATCATTGAATCTCATTTGCATTACATTTTTGCAGTGAACAAAGCGATTGTCCAAGATGCCCATCAAAGACGTTCTACAGCGGTGCCAGCCGTTGCCACTCTATGTGGTATTGGTATTATCCGTGTGCTATTTAATCATCCAGCTGGTCTTCAGCCACTTGACGCATGCTCTCACCCTGCTCATGGCTTCCTATCACATGTTGTGCAACATCTTGGCACTGGCCGGTTGCATATTAACAATTAAGGTAAGTGGATCAACGCCTTTTCCATTGGGGAAGTAACAAGTTGTGTGTTACTGATTTTTTTTTCTCGATCTGCTCATTTGCAACACATTGATAAGCTCAATCGGGTAAGGCAACAGAGCGTATAAACCAGATGCAGATGCAGTGCATTGAACTGCACACCTTTTTTTTTGGGGGGAGAACTGGTTTCGTTTTCTGTGTCTGCCTGAGATTGGGTTACACATTTTGATTTATACTAATATTTTAATGCATATTTTACACTTTGACAGCATTAAGCTATATTTAGAAGCAGGCTATATTCTTAAAATATTCCTTTAAAAAACTTTAATATTGGGAAATGATTTAAAAGTTGAATACTTTTTGCTTAAGGTTTACTTTGACTTTTTAAGTTGAATACTAGTTGTTTAATGTTTTCTCTTACTTTTTGAATACTTTAAGCACTTAACTGCTTCTTAAATATTTATATACTCCATTTTTTTAAATAGTTTATCAACTTTAAAAGTTGAATACTAGTTGCCAAGTGCTTCTTAAACATTTCCTTACTCAATTTTCTTGTTTTCGTTTAAGCCTAAAAGGCTTTAAGATTGAATGAACATGTAGCATTTGTATTTGCTTCTTATTATCTTGAAATTCCATGAGAATCTCTTGGATAATAAAAGCTTATTTAGTCATCTACTTGCTTATCATTCCTCCAAGTTTCAACACAATCTACTTAGAGGTCGATTTAGATTAGTTTACTCTTACAGTCTAAACTCTTCATTTTCATATTATTTTAGCACAAGCTGAGAGATATCAGTGCTATCACTGAGTTGTCTATGGTGGGGTCGACAGTTGTTTGGTTATCTGCAAATTGTAGCCTAATTACAGACTCATAACACGACAGATAACAACGAATTGTTAACAGCTTGTAGAGTAAATTGTGTGAGAGACTGACAATGTAATTAAGATGTGTCCAACAGCGATTATGATAACGTGCTCGTTGATAAGCACACGACATTCAAGATCATTTAAGAACTTGTCGTCATACTATCGGACATCGTGATTAAACTGACCTAGTTGAACAATAACTTTCTGGTTATTATAATACATATTTATAGCATAAAGCCAAGGTGAAAACAAATTTTTAATTTGTATGCAAAACCTATGAATAAATCAAAGCAAATAAACAAATAGTTTGTGTGAATCCGAAAAGTGATCTCTCTCTCTCTCTCTCTCTCTCTTTCTGTGTGTTTTTGGCCAAGTTTTAACTGAATATGGACAAGCGTGCCAAGCACGTTTCGCGATTGAAAAGTGTAGAAACAATGGCAAAAAATGCAGAGCCTAACCACGCAGTGAGCCAGATAGGCACCAGAGAGACGCCACCACGCTCAGTTGACTGTGTTGCGGGATATTATATAATGACAGTCGGAGGCATGGGGCGATGGTCCCCAAGAGAGACAGACACACAGAAAGGCGGACACTCTGTTGACTGAGTTAAGTCAAGCGTTAAAACAGTTGCCAACAATTTGGTGACAGGTTTTTGCACAGCCCATTTTATAATTGTCGTTGCCAGCACCTAATAAATGATAGATCCATATTTTCAGAAATTGTTTGAGTCAATCGCTGGCAGTATATTAAAACGTTTCCCCAAGCACCACTCTTATAAAATAATTAAAACACGCATTAAATTAACGTTTCCTAAATGCAAAACAAGAAGGGAATTTTTGAATTGAATCAATAGAAATATGCAGATTTAGCAATTCTTAGAGTTAAAGCAAAACTCTTATACATCACGCAACTATGACTCTTATACAAAAGTTTTCGCTTGCTTTGGTTAAACATTGGAAGTCTAATAATCGCTTTACGATCAGTTTTTTTAATCCTTAAACAACATTTGTAATTTATCTTCTTTGTGTCAACCTCTCAACACTTTATAAGCTTACTGATCACTTGATTTTCGATCCTTCAAAATCAATACTAATTTATCTTCTTTACCTCAATTTCTCAACAGCACGCCAAACAGAGTGATAAGGCAAAAGCTAGTCCTGCTCCAGCGCCCGTACAGAACAATCCTATGCCGGAGGACAAGATCACCGTGGTGCTCACAGTGAGCGAGGTGGAGGAGCAGCAGAAGCTGGCCAAGCGCGAGTCCCGCGAGCAGAAGTTGCGCAATACGTTTGGCTGGGCGCGCATCGACATTCTGACCATGCTGATCGTGTTCATCATTCTGGCCTCGTTGTCCTTCTCGCTGGTGGTGGAGGCGCTGCAGACACTGGTGCACATCGATCATCAGGACACCATGCATCTGCCCATACCCGTCATGATGCTGGGCTTCGTTGGTCTCATCCTGAATGGCCTGACTTACTTGCTGATCGGTGGCTATACGTTGCACCAGGGCAGCTTTTTGCATCTGACGCCTGGCGGCGACGTGGTCTTGGAGCGTTCCGTGTCCAGCCATTCGGACTTGGCTTTGAAGGCCACAGATCGTTCGCTCGGCAAGGCGCGCGACGATCGTCAGCTGCGGCAGGAATTGGAAGCGGAGGGCGGCAACGTGTATTTTGCCACTAGGAGACAGGGCGCCGTCGAGATGCTGCGCGATGTGTCCAGCACATTGTTCGTCATTGTCTGTGCGGCCATTGTCTATGTGGCCGAGGACGAGGAGCACACGGCCAAGTTTATCGATCCGGTGCTGTCGATCTTCTCCTGTGTGTTGCTGGTGTCCTTGAGCTATCCTTACAGTGAGTAGATTTGGCAATACAACAGTTTTAAATAGTATAACTAACTGCTCCTGCATTACAGTGAAGGAATCCTGTCTCATTCTGCTGCAAACCATACCCGGCTCCATCGACTTGGAAATCTTTGAGCGCACGCTGGTGAGCAAGTTCCCGGAAATCATCAGCTATCACGATCTGCACATTTGGCAGCTGGCCGCGCACAGCTATGTGGCCACCATACACATACAGTTCCAGAATCCCAAGCTCTATCTGAAGATCATTGAGCAGGTGCGCGGCTACTTCCACGAGCAGGGCATCACCGAGGTCACCATACAGCCCGAGTTCCATCCGGCCACCAATAAGAACGCCTCCGCATCGCTCGAGTGCCTGATGCAGTGCCAGGCAGCCGAGTGCGCCGAGAAGGTTTGCTGTCGCGACTCGCGATCCGATTTGCGTGAGGTTAGCGACAGTCCTATGCCGACGTCGCCCAAGACCACCAAGTCCTGCGCCGAGCTGAGCGCCATTGTTGTGGAGAAACCCAAAGAATTAAGTGTGTCGCAGCTGCTGCAAAAAGCGCAGAGTGATTCCATAACCGACGAAGCCACATCGCTTCCCGTGTCGCCGTCCAGCATATCGCTGCCCGCCACAGCGATACCCGCTGCAACAACAACTGAGGACAAAAGCTGTTGATATGTTCATAGCTTTGTAGTCGCCTCCAGCCAACTTAGTATTAAGACAACGATTCTACGATTTTAGTTAGAGCCTAAGAGTATGTTAACAACTACTAATTACTGACTGTATTTATGCTATATCTGAGTTTGGCAGCAGCAGATCGGCTTTGTTTTAGCATAATTACAGTGTTTGCCATACAAAGCGGGAGCCAACATTTTTCAATGAGACGCTTAACTAGTTTTTAATGCGTGTGTATTTTTTAAGATATGTATGACTGTATAATAAGTATAACAAATAAATGTTGCATTTAAGTTCAATAACTATGCGTAGTATATTTACATTTAAATTAGCATTTCTCTAAATATTTCTAAAATACGTTTGTAGATTTATTTAAGGTAAATGCTGCAAGCTAGCGCAACAAAGTCCACATCACGAACTTGCGGTCCACATACACCAAAAACACCATACACAATAAGTAAACAGTTAGCGATACGCGGCGTATCAGACAGGTCAATACGATAAGGCTGCACAATTAGTTAAGTTCGGGGGGCTTTTACTTTGCGCCCAGCAGATACTCGAGCGCAAAGAGTCGTATAATCAGCGCTAAATTGTTTGTGGTCGCATAATCGATCACACTTTCGTTATCGTGCTGTGTGTGCCACACACTGGGAAAGGGCATCGGTATCAGGTGCAACACAGGCACATTGCGCCGCAGAAACGGTATATGATCGTCTTCCACCTGCCCGCTGCGCAATGCCTGCAACTGAAAGTAACGCTGCGGATCGCGGCTGACCACGCCGCTGTTCATATAGCGCTCCAGCAGCGAGTGCCGCGCCAGACGCTGCTCCAGGTCCGCCAGTCGCATGTACCACAGCTCCGTGTTGCTGAAGAAGCTGTAGAACGCGGGATCTGGGGCGCCCAGCAAATCGAGCAGCACCAGCATATCGATGCGATCCAACTTGCCCTGCTTGTCCCATAGTTTGGCCAGATGGCGAGCACCGTAAATGGAGTCCTTGGGTCCCCATTCCTCGAAGGCTTCCTCGCCGTCGAAGAAGAGCAGCATCAGGCTGAGCTTGGTCGACTGCAGTGGCCGCAGCTGCTCCTCCAGCACCTTGGCCAGGTTGAGCAGCATGGCACAGGGCACCGCTGAGTCGGTAGCGCCCACAAAATCGGGCGCATCCGGCATGAATTTGCTGTCATAGTGGCAGGCGAGTATCAGATAACGTTCCGCCTGCGGATTTAGCGTGGCGATAATGTTGTGAAAATGCAATTCTCCCACAATCGGCGCCTTATCGTGGAAGCTATTCAGTTCCACATGCCACTTCAGATCCCTCAGGCTATCCACAATATACTGACGCACAATGCTGTGATTTGTGGTGCCCACGACGCGAGGAATTAGTATATTTTGCACTGCTTGACGTAGATGTTGGCCATCGGATAGATTGCTGTATTCCAAGAATTGCGAATCGGACAGTTGACTTGGATTGTAGACAGTCTGCAACGAGAGTTCAATGACAATGAGACAATTAACAGAACAGATTTTAGCAGCTGTTAAAACAATTCCAGTTGTTCTTATTGTTGTTGCTACCTGTTTGCGACCAACGACATAGTCAGCTGTTTGGCCCGTAGCTGAGGTGGCTATTAAGGCCACATACAGGTACAGGGCCCACATATATTGTGGTAATCTGTGCAACTGAAGCGGCAGCATGGTAACTAAAGGTTGCTACGTGTACAACGTCGAAAGTTCTAATGATTTTTTGTTTGTACTAAGAGCTGCTGCTCACAGGTGGTTGCAGATGCTGATGTCGGGCTAAACACACCGTGACCCGCATACGCGTGTATTTATAATATATTCAATGCAGCGAGTCGAAGTGGTGGTGTTCAGAAACATATTAACACTAAAAAGCTGCTAGCATTTTTAATAAAGAGCGCAACCAAACAAACGGCTAATAAACCGAGACAAATAATAAACAGCTACGGCGTTGCCACATGGTTACATCACTAACAGTACGCCGTAGTTAACAGCCTGCTGTTAACAGCTGACGTTCTCTCATTTTACAACGTTCTCCAATTGGAATTTAAAATGCTGCTATCAGTTTAAAATAAAGAGAGTGACAAATTGGAATGCTTTACAAATATTAATGGAATTGCATACAGTAGTTGCTGGTATGCCTACTTACCACATCATTCGGTTCAAAGTAAACTCCCAGGTTGTAAATTTTCTTCTTGCGCTTAGGCAGAATTTTGTGCAATGCGCTCGTCCAACTAGAATTGCGGATAAACGTGCTGCCCCAACCCAATAAGTGGCGCATTTTTCTTCGATTTGTATATTTTCTATCAAAATGTTTAACACAAAATACTGACAACACTATGATGGATCGATGCCGACAGAAATTACAATATGTTGTGCGTGTATTTCTGTATTATCGAAACTTATGCAATGAATTGATTACAGCGCACGGTGGTCACAGTACACGTTGAATGTACATTTTAACATAGAGGAGCCACTTTCACTCCACTGTCACGTAGAGTAGAAAATAGACACACGTTTGTAGGTAGTTGTAATTAGTTTACTTAACACTAATGCCACTAGGCTTAGAACAAATAAACAAAGCAAAAACAAAAACGTTGCAATTGGAATTGGAATTGTCGCATTATTAACAGTTGCCGTTGCAGTTCGTTAATCTTGCTTGGACTGTGCAGTCTTTGAACTCGATCCGCCAAAGTACGCCCGATAGATGTAGAGGCCCAGTGCAACATGCAATGCTGCAACCGCGCCCACAGCAGCTCCAATATTCACTGACACATCCGACATCGTGAAGAATTGCTCAAGCACAAATCCCTTCAGCGCGAAGAACGTCACAACAGGCAGAAACACAATCAGCGAGCAGTAGAACAGAACCACTTTAAAGGAACTGTAGTCCTGCGAGTCCTATAAGAATTTCACAAGTGAAACGTCAACACGTTGGCGTCATTAGTAGCAGTAGAAGTAAACACAGCCGGCGAAAAGTGGGCCACTTTTTGTTTTTTTCTTTATTTATAGCAATAGCTACCTGTGAACGCTGTTTGGCCAATTTGCTCTGCCCACCATCGCCAGCGTTGACGTTGCCCTTCTTGGTTTTGTTGCTCATTTTATATTTAATATTTAAATTCAAGTCAGACAAAAATTATTTTCCCTATTTTCAATGTTTTTCTGTTTCCCTTGTTCGTGCCAATCACATGATAGACTGAACAATCGATAGACTAAACAATTATCTACAGCCTGCTTTAATCGAATATTTTTCAAAAGGTGGCACCGTCAATTTCAGTAAAATATCGAGAAAATAATTTGCTTGGCAACTGTGGTGACTACTGATAAAGTATGAATTTTTTTTGTATTAATATACTAAAAATATCAGTTGTGCTTATTAGTATTTTTCCATCTTGATATAAGCGCAAACAACATTTTCTCACCATCCGTATAAGCAGGGATTCCTTTTTCTTTGTCAATTTTTATTATATCTTCGAATTTTGTGCCTCAAGAAGGAAAATTCGAAATATTATTAAAGTTCTCTTGTTTATTCATCTATTGTATTCAAAAAGTTGCGCTCTCCTGACTAAGTGTTACCATGGAATTAGTATTTTGGTAGCTAATAACTAGTATATATTGAAATTCGAGTTAGGGTCACTCTGAATGTATTTATTTATTTTTAACATTGGCGTCAGCGTCGTTTGTTGTTTCGACTTACGTTTTGACGTTGTGGTTGTGGTGGTGTGCGCGCGCGTATTAATTAAATTTATTTCACCATTTTGTTTGCTTATTTTGAAGTAATTAACCGAAAACAGCTCGTTGCAGTTGAATATACGCCGCCGGCAACAACGCACGTACAGTCGAAAAGCGAGCGTCGTTCAATACACAACACGTTTGTTTGTCCATTTCGTTTCGCTTTTTTGTATGTGGATTCTCGCGTGTGTGCTTTCTCGTTCGTAGTATATAAAAAGAATACTCGGTAAATTTCCACTGACGACGATAGCATCAGACAGTCTGTTTCTGCCGCAATAATGGTTTTGACAAATTTCGAGTGCTGGGCACATGGCGAAACTGCCGCTGATGCTGCTGTCAATTTCGAAACTGGGCCGGCGCGCAATTCGACGGCTGTGGTGGATCCATTCAATGCACGTGTCGTTTCTCATATTGCATCCGCCTCGAATGGTTATTATGGCTATGCTATTGTAAATAATAATGAAGCTGCTGCTGCCGCTGCAGCGGCTGCGGCGGACAACAACAACAACAGCTGCAATAACAACAACATACAACAGCTACAACAACAACAGCAGCAGGCAATGCAAGTGAATGATGTCGACGCCGCTGCCGCTGCCGCAGCTGCTGCGCGTTGCAAGAAACGTTGTTTTGGAATGGGACATGAGATGGACAACTTGACGGCCGTCAAGCGATGCCGTTTCGATGATGCCGATCTGGTCGCACAGTATTGTAACGGTAATTATGCGCATAACAGCTTCAACATTAAAACAACTTAATGTGTAATTTTTTGTTGTGGTTGCCCTTGACTTTTTCACACCGCACGCACAGCAGCCAAAAAAAAAAAATGTACGATTTTTAATTGCTGCACGCGGTGGAAGACACAACACACGCATTTCGTAAACGTGTTGTTACAAAATGCGTCGGCGATTTTGTAACAAGTTTCTTTTTTGGCAGTGTGCTCTTGTTTTCTTTTTTCTGGGTCACCCTTATCAGAATTTGGAGCAGTTTGCTGCTATCTCAGCATGGCTTCCCATTCTACGTTGACAGCAAACACGACAAACACGGTAAACATACCACCTCTCGCTCGCTCCTATTGTATGGCAATAGGTTAACGTACACACATACACATAGGTGCAGATATGTGTGTGAGTGGGTGTAGAAATCCTACTCATTTAACAGTAATAACGTAAAAGGAGCAAAAGCAAAATGGATAAAAAAAACTGACATGCACATTATTAATTGTACCACAGCCGTAGTACAGTTGTGTTGCTGCAGCAGCGGCTGTTATAATTTATACGTATACGAAATTTATAACGCTTTGTGCTGTAGTCACATTTGCAAGCCCTAAAGCTGTATATAAATATCTTAATCAGCAGAAAAATAAGTGATTACAGAAAAAGCACTAACGGAATTAAATGTATACAGACTTATTAGGAATTTGTGTATGTTTAGCAAACTTAGAGAAAGTCGAACACCTTTAACCTGCAGCGATAACACACAGAGTTGCCAAGCCTGTTGCATTTCCCGTTATCGCAATTGCTGTCAATAGGTCGCGCAAACTAATCAAAAAGTCATGTAGATCAAACATGTTTCATGTCTCAGATGACTGAGTTTCATTTATTTTATTTATATTAATTGCAACGAGTTGCAATTGTTAGTACAGTCGATTTTAAAATTCCCGTTTAGCGCTTGCTGACCTCATACGAAACAAGTAATATCATTTTAAGCAAGAGTAGTCGGTTGATTAATACCCTTTATTCCAACTCTACAAATTTATTGAACACATTTTAATCTTCCAAAGCAAACACTAATTTACTATAGAAAGTCGAAAAGTATTGTAATCACCATGCTAAAATAAACTTTACACTTTTTCACAGGGTATTTGCATAAGTGTATTTCAAACTTTTCGTCAAGTCTCTCGACCGCATTGACAAATAGTCAATATTTTTATTTATTGCACTTATGTTTAAACCTTTATTTGCCATTTTATCTGCTTGTCTGTCGCTTTTATGTCGCTAAAACATTCTTACCATGCAGCTGTGTTATCGCTGACAGCGCGGTACAATCACCGATAACCGATGACTGCGCTGTCGGCGTCGCTGTCGTCGTGTTGCTTGCATTACCGGCTATTAATAAATTGAACGGTAATTGGGACACTGTCAGCGCTGGCAGCGACGCGCCGCAGCGCTGGCGTCAGCATTTGCTTTTGGAATTAACACAAAATCAAAAACGCCATTTTACAATAATCGACAAAAATAAATGCAATAGTAATAAATGAAGATGTGATAAACGAAGGTGCACGACGAGTAGATACTCCTTAGGCAAGATAAATTTAATGATCATTAATAAAATTTAATTTGTTCTCTCATAAAGGGTATAAATGTAGAACTATATATCTTGTCTGCATTTTTTCATTACTAATACGCACGTTTCTCTTGCAGACTTTTTCTCGTTGCCAGCGACACAAATGATTGGCACTCAGGCTTGCCTCATGGACTTCGACTATGACATGCAACAACAGCAGCTGCAACAAGAGCAGCCGCTGCAACAACAACAGCCGCAAGAGCAGCAGCCTTATCCACGCATACATCAGCATTATCAAGGTCATTTGCATCGCGCTAACCGTGATGTGAGTCGTTGCATGATGTCGCATATGATCTAAAAAGCCTGCATATAAACCATGTGTATTTGTGTCCGCGATATATCTACATAAATGTATATGGCACACGCAGACACACACTCACACGCAAACGCAAAACGCACACATACGTACAAACACATACACATATACAACATGCAACAGTTCACCGACACGTCTCTCTTTGTCAGAATAGCAACAAAAGATTTCCATTTGCCGCCGAATTCACTCTGTATATTAAAATAATGTACCATGTACTATATATCTCAAAAAATTTGCATATTACTCACAAACGTGCGCACACACAAACACACACATGTACACACGCAGTTCACACTAGGCATACATTTGGACGACGTGCCAACGTCGCGTATACGTAACGTGTAAAGAAAAATCGAAAGCAATAGAAATAAGCCAAAGCAATTGTTATAAATATCCACGTTTAAATGGCAAGTGTATCAATTAATCAATCAATAACACACATATAAATTAGTATATATACTATATACCTGTAATTATATGCAGATATGTATATATATATATGAAGTGAATTGTTGTAAATCGCCGCATTGTACAAAAAACAAATGTTAAATAAAACCAACAACAACAACAATTGTCGAAAATTATGAGAGAATTATTTGTATTACAAACTGCAACAACTCGGTTTTGAATCAGCTATGTACTTAACAAATAAATTAATACAATTACTTAAAAGTTGCAATCAATCAAGCTAACACTTAAGCAATCTCTACTTAAGCCTAATATTAACTAACATTAAGCATTACTCTGTCCAAATCGGCAAAAGGCCCTTCACAAAGTGTTTTGCAACACAACTCAAGCCAAGTGAATACAATTGTAATTACAACAACGATGGTTACAAAATAGATTTAACATTGCTTTTATTGTTTATACTCCATGTTGTGCACCCCGTAAATTAAGTACGCTACGAGTACTCGGTTTACTCGGTGACTTGATTAATCAGGTTTTCAAATAATGTACAACTAATTGCTGTCACATAATTGATTGATAGTTTACAAATTGCTTTATCCTTGAAATGTATTTTGAACTAGTTAATTTTTATTATTTTACATACTGTGTATTTTCTAATAATTTTAAAAATTACTAATCGATGCATTATAGTTAAATATACAAATAACAAATTTTATCTACTTATACAAGTTTGCCCTTAAAATTGAAACACTGTATTTTACTTTACAACAATTGTTAATTTTACGAAAATAACTTTGTGCAAATTGTAAATGCATTTAAAACAAAATATTACTTAAAGAATAATGTAAATGCTGCTTATTGATGTAAGACACTTTGTGAAAGGCCAAGGAAATCGAAATTAAGTTGGATTTTCAAAAATCCAAAAGAAAGAAATAAAAATTGAAAAATAAGCAAATAAACTGATAGAGAAAACTCTTTGCTCTCTGCTCGTTTACAGACAGTCCACAACGAAAACGAGAACAGCAGCTGCAACAGCCCCAGAGGCAATTGTCCAAAAATCATATACAAGTAGATGATAAATGTGAAACGAAATTGTTGGCTGACTCAGCCGATTTGTATATAGCCACACATGGCGGTTGTCTGCATCACTACAAGCCCCTGCCGCTCTGTAGTTCCCTTGAACCTGAGGAAGAGTTTGATATCTAAGAAACGAACAGAAATATTTACACATTATATTTAACTACCTATTGTAGTGTCTCGCCTAACCATAATGCATTGTATAACGTAGTCGTAAGTAGCATTTAAGTCGCGCAACTTAATACAAATATGGATTGTTATTAGAATCCCAAAAGGTGCTTAGATATAATTAAATGAAGTGTAAAAAAGCTTTAAAACCGACACAAATTTTAAATAGTTGTCCGTTTCAGGGGAATTGTGTGAAAAATCGATAAAAGGCCACGATTCTATAACAAATGTTAATGTTTTCAACTAAATATGAAATATTTATTTTGAAAATATGCAAATATTGTCCACTAAAAACAAAATTACATTTTGACTTAATTTCAAAAGATATGCAATCAACCATTAAAATCGAAATTTATCCAGGAAAAGAAACATGTACGTGAACTGCAAATGTTAACGTAACCTTTATTCAAATCAAGTACATAGTATATTTTCTAATTTCAAAATAAACAACTTGTACATAATGTTAAATGCTTTCGTTTAAATGCCATTGGATTCTCTGGAATACTAGATGCGGTTTTCCCAGTTGTGCACGGTGCTTAAATGCTAACAGTGGCCTTGCCATTCTCCACATTGATGTAATTCTCTTGCACATCCTTGACCATGAAATCGACCAGATTGTTCAGATCATACTTGTGCTGCCAGTTCCAATCGCGTCGAGCATCGGAATCGTCGAACACCTGGGGCCACGAGTCGGCAATCAATTGCCGACTATCGGGCTGATAGACCACATGCAGATGAGGCACGTGCTTGCTCAGTTCGGTGACCAGTTCTTCGGGTGTGAACGACATGGCAGTCACGTTGTAGACGCGGCGCTTGAGCTGCTCGCTGGGTGCACGCATAAACTCAAACAGCGCACTGTTAAGCAAAGAAAACAATTTCATAAAGGCAGTGTATTGGGGGAACATAACAATCACTCACCGCAAGCAGTCCTCTATGTACATCATGGGCAGGCGTGTGTCGGGCTTCAGGTAACATGTGTGCTTGCCATGACGCAGCGCATCATGGAAGATGGAAACAGCATAGTCTGGAATAGAGAATGAATTTTATAAGCGTGAGTAGAGATCATGATTATGTTGCTAATATTGAGGAAAAGAAAATTGAAAATTTCTTTAACTATAAAGTATTTTTAATCATGTTTCGTAAGTTGCATATAATAATTATATTCAAATTTTGAAAAGGCTTTTGACTCAATCAAGTCTCGAACTATAAATCTTTAGCATAGACACGAACCTGTTGCAGATTTTCAACAAATAATAACTAATAGGTGGTGTTTGTTAATGCATTAACCAATCAAACGCCTAAAAGGCAAATCGAAACAAATACAAAAAAAAAAAAAAACATATATATGTGTAATGCATATATATAATGCATATTTGTCTACAAGATCTAAAGGGTAAAGGTAGCGCATTTAAAAACGACTTCATAAATATAAGAACATTTATATCCAAATGGGAAGCTGCGGGTCAAGCTGGCTAGTTGAATATTATGAACAGCCGCCGCGAGTACTATAACATATGCTTTACAGTAGATACTCTCGAATTGAAATTTGTGTTTACAATGAGTAAATCAACCACATTATGTTTACTCATTCCTAAAAAATGAAATAAAGTAAGTTAAGAAATATTTTTGGTTTAAATGTTTTTTTCTTATATTTACAGATTCTTGAATTACATTATAAAAAAATGTTCTAATTTGCGAGCGTCTACTGTATTAGAAAACAATAAATATTTTTATGATTATATTTCCAGTTTTTCTTATCTTCATGGCTATTTATCAAAATCCATTATACTTGAGCAACTAGAAAACTCGATAATAAGGATTATTTGCAAGCTTTAATATTTTTTTAGCTCAGTTCAAAGTTCAAATATGCATTGAATGTAGGTAATCTCTATATCTCAATTAATGAGGTGTATTGAATAAATTTTTGTTTTATTACTAGTCAATTTGTGTGTAATAATATTTAAATTAGTAAGTTTAAGTTTGTCAATTGAAGACCATTAATTTAAAGGCAATTCAATTGATGATGCTGTTTTGCAGGCAAGAAAGTACGCAAATAGCTTAATCAGTTAATCAGTGGCCCAGTTACAGAGTAGAAAACACGAAAGAGAGATACGCAGATACTTGCAACTGCATTGTCATGCCATCGGTTGCACTAAACTATCAGCAATTGACTTTAATAGAGCCTTTTAAATGACGCTTGCCCCGACGACACAGTTAGCTAAGTGAAAGTACTCCAATCTGAATGTGTATCTGCATCTGCGAGATACTTGTTTTGTGAACTTACCCGTGGTGCCGCCGCCTGGTGGATCGCTGGAAATGACGCCCGGGAAGCGCAGACATCTGAAATCCAGGCCGAATTTGTGATAGTAGTATTCGCCAATCAGCTCGGCGTGCACCTTGGAAACGCCGTAAATAGTGCGTGGCCTTTGTATCTACGGGAATGCAACCCACAATTCAAGAATATCGAACCAACAAGCAAACGATGTGGCAGACTTACGGTAACGTTCGGTGTGGGATTGCGGGGACTGTCGGGCCCAAAGGCGCCGATGGTGCTGGGCACGAAGATGCGCAGCTTATACTGTTTGGCCAGCTCAATAACATTGTGCACGCCCTCGATGTTTACCCTAAAAACAAGTGGGGTTTAAGCTGGATAGTCACAGCACTTTCACTAGCAAGGATTACCTTACAGCGAGTGGCACATTTTGCTCACCCACAGCGCTGAGCAGCGCCGAGAAGTGTATCAACCAGTCGATGCGATGGTCGACGACAATCTTCTGCAGACCCTTGAAGTCCAGGATGTCGGCAAAGATGTACGGACCATTCTCGAGCACTGCCTGGCTGGGCTTAATGATATCGGAAAGGATAACACTTTCATTGCCGTACTGCGAGCGCAACAGCTTGGCACACTCAATGCCCAGCTGGCCGAGACCACCTGCCGAGAAGGAGAACCCACTTTTAAATAGAGATGCACGTTCCGTTTTGGCGATGACAGCATTACCGACCCGTGATTAGAATCTTTGGTGGTCGGCTGGTCAGATCCTTTTGTTGATGCATCAGGCGCGCCAGCGGCTGCATCTGGCGACGATTGGTGGTCACCAGCGTGGTCAGGCATTTCCGCAACATGACTACAATAGTACTGAAATTGTTTGCTTGACTTGTTCGGAGGATCGGACACGCCGCCACGCCACGAGTTACAGATTTCAACTGATTTGGAAAGTTAGCAAATAAATTTCACTAGCAGCAGCAACGCTCAAATTATATTCAACATATATATTCGTATTCACGAATATATCGCGTGAACATTCGGATCCAGATTCGTTAGTTGTCGGCACGGCACTTGGCAAACTCTCAACAATTATGAGAGGTTTGGTCCCGTTGTTGCTGCTGCTGTTGTTGTTGTTGTTACAGTTGTTGTCGTTGTCACCATGGCAAGAGATTTGCTCGATTTTGCCATTTATAATTCAATAAAAGCGAAAGCAACGACGGCACACTGAGAGGAGGCCTGGCAATTGACAACAATAACAACTACTTTCAAATCGTTTAACTAGGCGGGTTTCCTTCTAGGGGGCATGTCTCCAACCACAGACAAGCGCAATCTATGTGTGTATCCATGTGGCGCGGTTATGTGAACAACTGTGAACATGCAAAATTTATACAGGGTATTTGCTGAAACCAGTTGACAGCTCGCAGTCTGCTATTTGCCAAGCAAGCGTTGAGGAAGTGAAAGAGAGTGTTCAAAGCATTATTAAAATAGCAGCAACAACAGTAGCAGTATTATTTAAAATTGTTAAATTTATTTTTAAAAAAGTTTGCAATTAAAAAATTAAGTCATATATGTGAAAACGCATGAATTTATGGCAATTTTTGATTAATTCCCAGATTATCATTTTGTAAAATACGTATACGTAACGTCGCAGTTGTTTACATATTACGTATACGCTTCTTTATGTAAAAACGCACAAATATTACAATAATAATAACTAGAATGATGTGCACATTCTTGCGTAGTTTGTCAATTCGCCAGTAAATGGAACCGAAATTGAATTAACCTTGAATGCGAAATTGAATTTGAGCTGAGGCTATGACTACCTAGAATGACATAAATCTAATTAAGCATTTGGGCAAGGGCCTGTATATGGTCACCAGTCACATGAAAATCCTCAATTAAAACTGGCGCGAGACTGCTGCTGACAAAAGTGCCCGACAACAAAACACCCTGTAGCTACTGAACATATGGTGCTGTCAAAATTTCTGCTGCATTCCTCATGTTCAGACTAGAGATGATAAACGCGATATTATTCTGAAATGAACTATAAATTTCTTTGAAATTGAAATACCCCTGCCTCTAGATTACAGGGCATAGAAACGTGTGCTTTAACATCAGATAGCGCAATGAACTTGCACTAATTTTACAATCAGAGCTGGGGTTATCAGCCCTGTAAACAGGGTGCATTCGCCTGGATGTCCACAGCAATTGGATTGGAGGTATTGCTGACAGTTTTGTCTGTGACCATGAGCACGTTGACGTCGATGCTTTTCATGAACCCAGGAAAAATCTAGTAAATAAGTAAATATTATGTACAGACTAAAAATACAACTAACCAAAACAGACAGCTGACAAATTGTGTATTTCTTCCATCTCATGCAATACAGTTTTTTAATGGAAAATACACAAATAATATTAGGGAAGTGTTGTAGTTCCAAATCCCATTCCCAGTACCAGTGAGCAGCCAAGCGATGCCCAAACTGTCGACGTTTTATGTAACTGCAAAAGAGACCAAGACGTTGATGAATAAAAGAAAATGATGATGTGAATCACGCGCTTTATGAGGCCTTTAATTTAATTTAGCAAAAAAAGTAAGCCGTGCATAGAGCGACTCTGATATCGCGATATATCGTGCGATATCGGGCAAGGAAATGAAAGTGAAACAAATAACTTGAGTGCTGAAATTTATGACAACGAAGCTTCAATACAGTTCTCTAATAAAATATACGATATGTAATTGAAAATCGTTAAAAAGTTCAGACAACGAACTAAAAATAAATGACCCAATTTTATTAATAGCTACCACTAAATGTCTGCAAAATTTGTATTGTATTTTATTTATATAAATTGTTAAAATTTTCCACTATTTTTAAGTATATTTAGCAATCGGCGTGTGTCACAGTAATTGAATTTTTGTTTGTTTAAACTACGCGGTGAAAGATTTGGGCAAAATATATAATTATTTCAATTATAATTGTCTCTAAATAGTAATTGTAGTTCCAACAGATTGCTCAAAGAAGCGTATAAAAAGAGAAGAGTGCTTAAAAAAAGGAAAAACAAACAAATTTTAATTAAAAATTGGAAATATTATTTCTTTTATTGAAATTGCTGTTATTAGCGTATTAAAATATGTCAAACTCACTTCAAATCATTTTATAATAAATTACTGCTTTACAAAACTAAATGAAACTAATAATAAACCAAATGATTTATTTGTAATTCAATAAATCGTTTTATTTATCTTGCTCTATTTGATTTGTAGTATTATTTAAGCAGTCTGCAATTTTCTTGCATTAACTAATTATTTAACTAATTTATTTAAATTATAACTATACTCTTATACATGACAAGACTTTCAACTTGGCTTCTGTCTAATGATTTATTCGCTTTTGGCCTTCGCATCTGAGCCAGCAATTTCCTCACATAATTCGTTAATTTCACTTGCAATTTCAATCTGTTTAAAGTTAATCTTGGCATAAACAACCTCAGCCCCGACAGCGAACACCAACAGCAGCAAGCACATGACCAAGTCGAGGGTCTAAGACGACCCCTGGCGGCAGCTTGGTCACAGTTCAGCTGCCGCTTGCGATCCACATGCGATCCACAACTGTTGCTGGCCAAGTCTGAGTGAGAATCAGCGAAGTGTGGCGCCAACGCGACTCCAGTATTGCACAGGCAGGAAACATTTACTTCTTTGCTCTACTCCCCCGCATTCCATTCAACGTTAAGCGCTCAAAACGTTCATAGAAATATCTTGAGTAATCTGTTGGCTCCACATAACGTTTTCTGAAACAGTTTTAACGCGCATTCCAATCGCGACGGTTCGCCAAGACGGCTCAAAAGCAGCTAACAGCTCAAACGACTCCTAAAAACGCGCTTAGTGCATGTTTTAATAAAATTACTGCGAAATTAAGCAACAAAAGCAAAAGTGCGTTCGAAAGTGAAGTGAAGAAAAATATTGCGAAAGAAGCTGAGAAATTAAAGCTTTTGTGCAGCTAACAGAAAGCAATTGTGCAAGTTGATATATTTAAAAATTATATAAAATATTAATAAAGAAAATATATATAAAACGCAGAGTTACTGTGGCACAAACGGATATTTTGGATACGCTGGCAGTGAAATAAGGTGGGATAAAGTTGCATTCATTAAGTAAGGTTAGACAAAAAGAATTGATTGTGAATTAAATTGTTATTTGGTTAGACGTCAAAGAAAAGGTGATGAGCCACGTAAGATAAAAATACCTTTGTAAGCTCACGCAAATGGAAAAGTAATCAATTAAAACATATGAATTACTCAAATAGCTATAACATTAGTCAATTATAATATTACATCAAATACTTTGAATGCATTTCCGAGCTAAGTTGCTTCTGATTAAATGCCACTTCCTAATGCTTTTTCTCTTTGTTGGAACCAATCCTTTCGTTGCTTCGTTGTTCCGGCTTAATTAACTGCGCAATCTGAAGCAATAGTGCTTTGATTATCATGCCAAACGTATCTCTTGTGCTGTTTCTGTTTCTGCAACCCCGTTGAAAGAACTAACAGTTATTTAATTAGGAGAGACTCGAAAGAAATCAGAGCAAACTGCAGAGACAGCAGGCTGGTGAAACTGTCACCAGCACAACAACAACAACAGCAGCAGCAACCACAAGCAGGCAGACCTTCAAGTCACACTTAGTTGCGGCAGGTGTAGATCCAAGACTCGGCGCACTCAGATCTGCAGCAGAGGCAGCTGGATGCCAGCTCAAAGAAATTACAGACAATGATGAAAACGACAATAATTTCAAGGTTCGTTTGATGTAAACTCCGCGCGCATGCGTATAGAGAGACTCCACTCCAACTCCAACTCCATCCATTCCACAGAGTCTCTACGTTAGACCCCAGCAGTTAGCTGCTCTTCATGCCGTTTCACTCCTCTGCTTGTCTTACAGTTGCTGTTGTTTCTTTTTTTTTTTGTTAAATGATTACAAAATTTTGTTGAAAAGCCATGTTACGCTTCTTGGCGCAAAAAGTTTCTTTTTTTTTGTTGTTTGATTAAAGTTGCGCAGCTGCATTGAGACTACAACTATAGCCCAGTTCGTATATATAAACGTATGTGAATGTGTCTGTTCAGAGCTTTGTTTATTAAGTCTTTGGGTTATTGCACAAGTCCGAGTACAACTTCCTGTCATACGCCTCCAAAAACGACTAACGACGGGCTTCGAAGTGCACCTATCAAAGGTGTTAGGAGTGCTGGGGGATAAGGCAACGATAATAAATTCAATTCTAGAAAAAGGTATTCGTTTTTACACACATTGTAGATCTAGACACATTTAAAGTGACTTGTTGAATCATTTACAATAAAAGCTAGCTACAAATGTACTTCAATAATTTTTTGAAACTGATTAAAAATTAATTAAATTGTATTTTCTAAAAGTTATGCGCATTATTTTAATGATATAGTACTTCAAATAGAAAGAAAGAAATACTTTTAAGTAAAATTGTTTTTTAATTTTGCTGTCAAATGATAGCAAATATAAAGTCTTATGAAAATTTCCGATTCAATAATCAATGAGAAGAAATCTAAATTCCACACACAACTTGTCAATGGAATTTCGTTTAAGCACTACAATTAAGCCAATACTTCAAGTACAGACAGTTACTATCTAATCATCCTTATCGAGACAATCATAAATTCAGCTGTTATACAGCTGCATTTTAAGCTGATAGCTAAGTTTAACTATAGCTGGAATTATGTTCAGCTGTAAGTAGATAATCTCTCAGTTTATTTGCAAAGCAAGATGAATCAACGGCTTTCGTGTTTGTTAATTCGTTCGATAACCAAATCGTTGACCAATTCCTTCATGTTGTTGGCCACAATGAAGTCCAGATGGTTGAAGCTCTTCCAGGGCACACGATGATCTTCCGCCAGGTTGACGAATTTCGAGACCAATGTGTCGACGTCGTCAGGACCACACAAAGCATCATTCTCGCTAGAATACGAGTGCGTGATCGCTGTAATCTTGCTCAGGTCATAGTTTGGTGGCAGGTCCTGGCCATAAAGTTCGCGATTCTTCTTGGTGCCCCAATCGTACTGGCGGAATTCGTGAGACTCCCACAGCTGGAGGTAATGAATGCCCTGGTTGCTTGAGGATCCGCCCGGATGCGTTTCAATCATCTGTTGCATGGAGGACTAAAGAGAAAAACGATTAATGAAGAGCCGACGTTGAGAGCGAGGATCACTTACAATGTTGGTGTTCTGATAGCCGCCGTTGGCGAACATGAGGAAGCCGTTCTTGCAGATCGAATCGAAGGGACTGCCAGTGCCGCAGCTGTTGTCGACCAGGCGATTGATTAGATTGTTGTGTGGTATCAGCTCAGTGTCTCCCAGCAGCTGGTTCCAGACGCCGCCCGGAGTGCCCACCAAGGGACCCAGCCACCTGAAGATGGCCGATCGGCCGTGCTCGAAGAAGGCGCAAGGCGCCAGCAAATGACCTGTGGCAATCTTCTCATTGTACTCAGGTCTCTCCGACAACATCACCAAGTAGACAGTGGTGCCCTGCGAGTGGCCAGCGAAGTGCACCTTCTTGAAGTTTGTCTCGGCCACGATGTAATCAATCATTTCGGGAATGTCAATGGTGCCGATCTCATGCCAATCAAAATGCCAGAACTTGGGACTATTCAGCGAGATGTAGTTGTTGGCCCTGGAGTAGATGTTGCCGCGTGCATTGCCCAGCCACACATCGTAGCCCGCATCGGCCAGCAGATAGGCCAGGGAGTTGTCCGGTCCCGAGGTCAACCAGCAATCGGAGTTGCTGAAGAGTCCGTGCTGGAGCAGCACCGGGGGACGTCGCTCGTTCTGGTTGCGCAGCTTGTGGGAGTAGGGTATGCGGAAGAGGGTGAGCACATAGCCATCCTCGGTCTCCACCTCGTGCGTCTCGGCAGGATAGCCGTGCGAATTGATGCGCTCATCAGTCCGCTTCATTGGGCTCAGACAGTACTGAGGATCGGCCGCTGCCAGGCCCACGGCCAGCACCAGCATTGGGATGTAGAGAGAGACGCGCATTTTGAACACCTGTTCAACCTGTAGCAAGAACCACTTGGATCTGATAACACCCGGTGGCCAGGTGTCTTATATAGTGGCATGGCGCTCTCTCTCCACTGGCACAAGTCTCCAACTTATCAATTGATTTATTCCAGGCCTGATAATTTCCATCGCCAGCAGAGAGCTTTAGCGTTAATTTAGGGTTCCCCATCGAAGTGGAAACTTCGTAGAAATTTCAAATGCTATATTTGCCGGGGGTCCAAATATTCCAACTGCTATTGAAGACACCCTCAGTGGGGTACTTTGTTATTATGTGCAGTGATTAATTTATTGCTGACAAAATTGAAAGTTTTATAGTTACGATTGCTGTTATTCTTTTTATAGAACACTTAGATTAATATGGCAATTATATATTTTGGCTTCAATAACAATTCACTTAAAAGTAACTCATAGACCCCATTCATAAAAAGATTGCTGTTAATAGTTGTAATTCTTAGTTCAACACTTAGATTAATTTGCCAATTATATATTTTGGCTTCAATAACAATGCACCTAAAAAGGAACTCATTAAGCTCAACAAAAATGGAAGGCTTTAAATAGTTGTAATTAGTTATAACACTTAGATTAAAATGCGAATTATATAGTTTGGTTTCAATAATAATGCACCTAAAAAGTAACTCGATAATTCCATCAATAAAAGGATGAATTTAAATATTAAAATAGTTGTAATTCTTATTTATTATAATTATATATTTTGGCTTCAATAACAATGCACTTAAAAATTAACTCATTAATCCCATCAATTAAAGAATTGCTTTGAATATTCAAATAGTCATAAATATATTTTATGTTTATGTTCAAATAGAATTACGACAGACGGTGAACCGCCAGCTAAATTTTAATGTCAACAATGATTATTTTTAGCGCCAGATTAAAGACGAAATTTTGCCTTGTCAATAATAAAAATTATTATGATTGATAATTGTTATCAAATCAAAGCAAAATTCATTGTGAGTTTTATATGATTTGACAATTAATCTAGCGCCGCTGCTTTCACCTTTTATTTGTGAAACATTCCCAGAGAGTAGTTGCAGATTAAACATTAACGATCTGAAAACAACAGATTGGCAAGAAATTTATAGAACAGGAAAATTAATATTAGAACAAATTGAACTCAATAAATTATAATTATTGAAGTGCGTTGAGTTGAAACATAACTTATGCTTAACCTAATAAACAATGTTTCGATTATCTTAAGACAAATTTTATTTAAATCATGAATAGGATATAATTAGATTATTTATTGTGATGATTTGCAATTCTATAAGTCTCTTTACATTTATTCAATTTTACAAAAATCTAGCAGATACATATTTGTATTCAATTGTAATTCTAAGTTCTATTAAACTTAATCCAGCTGATTTGCACTAATAATATTATTGAAATTGTACAGTGATATTTTTAACTAATTTATGATTATATTTCTCAAACTTCCAGCTATGTGCCCTTCTGGGTGAATCTTTGGCGTGAATTGAGCGTTATTCAAGATGTTATATCGATCACTACTGTTGCTCTATGCCACCTGGATAGCGTTGGCAACAGCGGACAGCTGTCCCCCCTCCGAAGCCATACTGCCATGCCGCTGCTCGCTGCGTGGCAAGGAGATACAAATATGGTAAGACTGGCCCCAATTATTTGCAACGCTTCTACATGTGTTCCACTTTGCAACAGGTGCTCGCACAGCAATCTGCCGCAGATCATGGACGGGCTGAAGTCGGTGGAACGCAACATCAAGACTCGCATCGATGAGTTGGTGCTGGAGAACAATCAGCTGCCAGCGCTGCCAGGACGTTTCTTTGGAAATCTGCAGATCGTTCGACTCATGTTGAGATACAACAGCATCGAGCGCGTCTCGAACGGCTGGCTGAACGAGCTAGAGAACAGTCTGGTGGAGATCTTCATAGTGGAGCCACAACTGCGCAGCATTCCCGCCGAGAGTTTGAACGGCATGATCAACATGCTGGCCATCACCATCCAGAGCGACGAGCTGAAGCATCTGCCCGACTTCTCAGGGCTGCTCAGCCTAACCTATCTGAGTGTGCAGAGCGCCTCGCTGACCGAGCTGTCGCCGCACAGCTTCCGTCATCTGCCCAAACTGCAGCACATACACATCACGGGCGGCGCGGGCTTGACGCGCCTGGAGGCGGGCCTCTTCGACGGCCTGATCTCGCTGAAGAATCTCGATCTCAGTCGCAATGGCCTCAACTGGATACACTTGCGTGCTCTGGCCCGTCTGCCCAATTTGGTGAGCCTGAAGCTGTCGCACAATCAGATCAGTGATGTGGGCATGATCGGGCGCATTGTCAAGGATCTGGAGCATCTGAAGAAGCTGCGGCTCGACCACAACATTATTGCTGTCATCGAGGACGGCTCCTTTGTCGATCTGCCCAATCTGTCGGAGCTGCATCTCAACGACAATCGCATCACGGAGCTGCAGTACGGCGCCTTCTTGCGCACGCCCCAACTGAAGACCATCTACCTGCACAACAATCTGATACGTCGCATTCACCCCGAGTCGCTGCTCCAGGCCTCCGGCAGCGGCGTCGAGGCCGTGCACATCTACAACAACGAGATTGCACACGTGGAGGCGCTGCGTGCGCTGCTTGATGCGCTGCCCACCCTGCGCTTCCTGGACATGAGCAACAACCTGCTGAGCGAGCTGCCCTATGGTGCTCTGCGTGGCCACGGCACGCTGGAGCAGCTGCACCTGAACAACAACCAGCTGCGCCTGATTGAGCGGGACGCCCTGATGGCCATGCCGGCACTGCGTGAGCTGCGCATGCGCAACAACAGCCTCAGCTCGGAGCTGCCGCTGCCCTTCTGGAATCTGCCCGGTCTCAAGGGTCTGGATCTGGCGCAGAATCAGTTCACGCGCGTGGATGCACAGCTGCTGGCCGGTTTGCCCTCGCTGCGGCGCCTCGATCTCAGCGAGAACGGTCTGCTCGACTTGGCCGCCAATAGCTTTCGTCACAATCCGCTGCTCGAGACGCTCAACATCTCGTCGAACGAGCTGAGCCAGCTGCACGCGGGCACGTTGCTGCAGCTGGAGCGTCTCTTCGAAGTGGACGCCAGCTACAACCAGTTGTCGCACGTCATTGGCGGCCTGCCGCGCATTGTGGAGCGCATCTCGCTGCGCGGCAATCGCATTATGACGCTGCCCGCCGCCGGCAGCAAGTCGCTGCAGCTGCCCAATCTGCGCATGCTCGACCTCAGCCAGAACCGCATCGAGCAGCTGTCGCGGCACGGCTTCCAGGCGGCGCCCGAGTTGCGTGTGCTGAGTCTGGCGCAGAACCAGCTGCGGCAGCTGGAGGACACTTCGTTCATTGGCATCCAGCGGCTGGAGCTGCTGCATCTGCAGGACAACCAGCTGGGGCAGGCGGACGAGCGTGCGCTGCTGCCGCTCGCCGAGCTGCGCAACCTCAACTTGCAGTCCAACAAGCTGGAGTCCATCACGGACAACTTCTTCTCCAACAACAGTCGGCTGGAGCAGCTGGACCTCTCGCGCAATCTCATACGCAGCATCTCGCCCACCGCCTTCGACAATCAGCGCTCCCTGGAGTACTTGGATCTGTCGGGCAATGCGCTACTCGACATCTCGGTGGGTCTGGGCAATCTGCACAGTCTGCGCGATGTGGATCTCAGCTACAATCAGATCTCGCGTGTCCACGCCGATGTCGTCAATGCCTGGCGCAATGTTGTGGAGATGCGGCTGTCCAACAACCTGATCGTGGAGCTGCAGCAGGGCACCTTTCGCAATCTGCCCAAGCTGCAGTATCTCGATCTGAGCAGCAATGAGATTGGCAGCGTGCAACCGGGTGCGCTCAAAGGGCTGCCCGAGCTGCAGGAGTTTGTGCTGGCCGACAACAAGCTGGTGGAGCTCAAGGATCACGTCTTCGAGGAGCTGCCCTCGCTGCTTGCCTCGCACTTCCAGTACAACAAGCTGCGCTACATCTCGCCGGAGAGTTTCCATCATGCAAACTCGCTGGTCTTTCTCAACCTGTCGAACAATCACTTCAGGAACATGGAGAACATTGGACTCAGGAGCATGCGCAATCTCGAGGTGCTGGATCTGTCCACCAATGGTGTCAAGCTCGTCTCCACCATGCCTCTCAAGGCGCTCAACTGGCTGGTCGAGCTGAAGATGGACAACAATCAAATATGCCGCATTCAAGTGAGTCAGAATTTGATACTCGAAATGTATCTAACATATATCTGAGCAATGTTGGAGAAGAGCAGATAACAATCACTAGTTATTGAATATATTCTGAGAATTTCATTACGATTGGAATATAAACTTGGAAGTTGTTTGTGTATACGTATAAATATGTGTTTGAACGCTGCTTTTATCTATACCTATCTAGATTTAAATGATATACTACATATTTCATATTAATATCTCTAAATCTCTGCTCAGGGCACGCCTTTTGAAACCATGCCCAGGCTGCGAGTTTTATCCATGCGCAATAACCAGCTGAGGACCATCAAGGAGCGCACCTTTAGGAATCTGAGGGGCAACATAGCCATACTCGATGTGGATGGTAAGTGAAAGAAGTAGCCAACCCTTAACTCTCTAACTCAATATCTTTTTGCTATAATTGTGGCTCAACGAATTTCGCATTTGCTTGCTGCCGCAGGTAATCCAATCGACTGCAATTGTGAGATGCAGTGGCTCTCGGTCTGGCTGCAGGAGACCAACTTCCCCTATCCGGGTCCCAAGTGCCAAGATGGTCGTTTGCTGCGTGCTGCGCGCATGGAGCGCAGCCTGTGCCTGGGGCTGGACCTGTTTCAGGGCGGCGAGAACAACGAGCGCACCGAGGGCAATCATCTGCCGCTGCTCAACGAGCATGGCGATGTGTTCCAGCGTGATCTGCCCGAGGATTTCAACGACGAGTGCGACGTCGCTGGTGATCGACCCATGGTGGGCGAAAGCGAATACTTCTACGATCAGTATGTGGACTCCACCGATGTGCCCGATGCCAGCAATGCGGTGGTGAGCAGCTCGCAGCGTCCCAAGCCGACGCCTGCCACGAGTGGCAACATTGATCTGAACAACACGTTGCTGCACACCAAATACTTCAATCGACGCCCACAGCCAGCGCCTGGCGCCGGTTCACCCTTCACCTTCTTTGGCTATCCCATACCCAGCCTGAGTTTGGGTCGCTTCTTTGGCTTTGGCGATCGCGGGCGCAAGCAGCGCACGGATCAGGACGACCAGATGCCCGCCACGCATCGCATGGCGCACATCAACCTGCCCACGGGACGCGGCAAGACGCGCATGTATCAGCCGAACAGCGCCGAGTTCGAAAAGTATCTGCGCGAGCAGCAGCAGCACCAGAAAGAGCAGGATAAACTCACGCCGGGCATACGCAATCGCTACATCGAAACGGAGTCCAGCACCAGCTCGGGCGAGGAGGCGCAAAGCAATGAGAGTGGCGCCGCCACCACAGCGGGCGTCTTTCGCACCACATTCCGTGAGCCGGCGAGCATAGAGCGCGGCGGCTTTCGACCCATTGTGCCGGCACATGTGGGCGGCTTTATGCCAGTGCATGATCCACAACAGCGACGCGGTCTTATCGAGCCGGTGAACGTCACCAGCAGGCCGCACATGGAGCGACACTTTGTGCCCATTGCCGTGCGCCCAGAACAGCTGCCAACGCCTCCCAAGCCGACGACGACGAGCGCCGAGAGCAGCGAGTCAGCCACCTACTATGTGACCGAAGTGACGCCCGATGTGACCACACAGATGCCAGTGATGCCGAGCACCAAGCAGCTGACCACAGCACGCAGCACTACCACCACAAGTAGAACCACAACAAGCCCAGTAACCACGACAACCTCTCGCCCAAGCAGCGCCAGCACTTCCAGCGAGCAGCAGTCGCAGGATTCGCAGTACGACGACGAGGATCTGGAAGCGCAGTCCGTGACATTGCTGCGTCCGCCGCCGCAATTGCTGCAAACAACCACGGCTGAGACTATACTGCTGATACCGCCGCCAGAGGAGCACGAGGCGCAGATCAAAAGCCATTCCTGGCTGACGAGCACAACAACAACAACAGAGGCAAGCGACGACTATCGGGCGACGCCAAGTGGTGTGAGAACAACAGCTGCTCCAAGAGGTGTTCTGCGTCCGCCTGGCGGTCGGTCCACTATCACCAAGGTGTATACGCCACACCAGCAGCAGCAACAGCAGTTGTCGCAGCCCACGGCGGAGGAGTATCAGCGCACCACGCCCAGTGCGTCGGACAACGAGAGCTTTGCCAGCGAACAGCAGCTGTCGTCGTCGAGGCAGGCACAGAAGCGCACTGACACATTGCCTGAGCTGCCGCCTTTGGATGAGCGTGCCGAGCGCAAGGATGGCATGGACTGGTACTACGAGAGCTTCAAGAAGAAACGCGAATTCACAGATCGAGGCGGCGGCGGCTCAATTCGTTCATCGTCTGCCAACAACAAGGAACTAGCTTATGGCAATGTGCTGTCGCCCGAGTTCAATGGTAGCCACAGTTGGCGGAATTCCGGAGTGGGATTTCTTAGCCTGCTTCTTTTGCTGCTGTGGAATTGTTGAGAGAGTTACGAGACAGACAGATGAACTTGTGTTGTTTGGAGTGTTAAACAGTTGTTGTAAGTTGTTCATAAGTTTATTATTTAAATACAAATATGTACTTTATTGATTGTACTTGTAATGTATTATTCATCACATCCACGAAAGCGCCTGAAAGTAAAATAAAAACAAATTAGTTTATTGCTGTTTTCGCTTTTCACATATAGGAGTTATTGGTAAGAGTCAGATGGTGATGCATGTTAAATAGATTTCAACATAATTTCTCTGAATTGGGTATGAGTTTATCATCAATGAAAAGATTTCAATAGGAGACATTATGGTGAAGTTAACTTACATCAGAATATACAAGAAATCCACTTGTTTGTTGATAGGTAGTTGTACGAATGAATATCTGAAATGAAATATTCGACATTAATATATTGCATTTCACATTATAAAGTAATAGGTTTCTTATGAAGTCAGATGGTGATGCATGTTAAATAGATTTCAACATAATTGCTCTGAATTGGGTATGAGTTTATCATCAGAAAAAGTATAAGTATATCGGTTGCTTAATGGAATTTGTGACTTACTTCTGAATGGACAAAAGTTCCAATTGCTTTTTTGATGATGAAGCAAATCCGTAATGACTGCAATATAAATAGTAAATATTAGTATTCTACAAATAAAACAAACGGAAATTAAAGATTTGTGAATTCAGATGGTGATGCATGTTAAATAGATTTCAACATCATTTGTCTGCGTTAGGTATGAATTTATCATCAGGAAAAATCGTGAATGACATTCTCAGTGGATTAGAACTTACATTTACATTTGCTGTTGGGCCATTTCCATTCATTTTCCGCAACATATACCTGCAAAACAAAAACAATTAATTAGTTTATTATATTTACAATATTATGAACACTTTTAGTTTATTGAGTCAGATGGTGATGCATGTTAAATAGATTTCAACATAATTGCTCTGATTTGGGTATGAGATTATCATCATTAAGTTTCAAAAACGTAAGAAACAATTATAGAAAACTAACCTTTCACAGATAATGTATAATTCCATCAATATTTCGGAGCTTTAATAGCACATCCAACCACGTGGTTCCATTGCTTGAGACTTCAATCACCAAAACCCCGAATAAAATTCAGCTTTTTGACAATGCCTTTCAAGGCTGCATGGCTCCATATAATCATTGTATCTTATTGATTTACAGTAGTTGTATTTAAACAATATTTTTGATTTAATTTAACAATTTAGGATCTAATGATAAAACTTCAGACGTGAACCGCTCAACGGCTGCGAAATAAGAGACCGATGTGCAGCGTGACCGTATTTTTAAAAAGAAAATATACTAAATAATGTCACTAAAATAACTTAAGTATGACAACTTATTTATGTACAAAAAAATTATCAAGTTTTGATGCAACAACGATAAAAACACTAAGAAAATATAGAATGTCTACAATAGTGCAACCGTAAAATGAATGTATCATAAATGCCAATGCTGCCAGACAGTTCCCAACATGTGTTGGGGGAGAGGGCTTGCCAGATGAATGTGCAGACAAGATTTCGCGGCGGCAACCCTACAGCAGGTATGTGGTAGCCCTGACTGTGCTTGCCATATGAATTGGCGCAATTTTGGCAAACAAAACTAAACAAAATAAAAATAGTCTAGCAACGAGCAAGGTAAACGTTCGAGTCAAGTACAAGTTGCAGTAAATACAACCAACGACCTTCAACAAACAAACGCTGTGCACTGAACGCAGGGCGTAACCTGCGATTTTTGCGTTTGTTTTTTCAGCAGCAGCTCCTCAACTCAGGCAACAAACCAAACAATGACGACAACGACGCCTACACTGCAGACGCGCATGGCACTGGCCGAAATTCCAGATCGCCTGGAGGCGCTGCGTGTGGCCAATACACCTACAAATGCCAATCGACGCACACCCGACGAGCCCACGCCGGCGGCCATAGCCAATACACCGAACGGCGGAGGCGGCGGCCTGGGACTTCGCGTAGACAACATGAATGTGGGGCAGGAGCAGGACTTTAGCTTCTCGCCGCTGCCGTCACCCGACGAGCTAATCATACGTCAACGCGGACGCCGTCGCCTAACAACGACCTTCTCGCCGGACAAAATCAATGGCGGCATCGGCGGCAGTAGTAGCAACGCAATACGCAGTCCCTTTCAGCGAACGCCGACGAAAAATCTGCAATTAACCAGTGGCATGATACTGCGCAGTTCACCGCGCAAGCGACTAACCATGGGCAGCACCCCGCCAGAACCGACGCCGATGGAAACGTACTCGCCCATCAAATTGACCAGCACAAAGCAACAGCTGTGGCCCGGCACGCCGATTGTGAAGAAGCTGAAAATGGACGATCGCCCGGTGGCACAGACTAACAACGATGTACCGCTGCCAGCGCTGCTGCAAGGTCTGTCACAGCAGCAACTCATCGACTTGATCATGTGCAATATCAAACAGGAAACGCCAACAGCCACACAAAGTGCCGAGGAGCAGATACGCGCACAACTGCCCACGCCAGATATCAGGTGAGTCATTCAACTTACAGCGCAATTTGCTGTTGTAGCTAAGAAAATGTTTTTGTTTGCAGTTTGCTGGAGCAGGAGCTGCATTATGCCAAGCGATTGATATTCAAATCGCTGCCCACATCGCGTCTGTGCAAGAAAACCGATGCCGCTGCCTACTCCAAGGCGGCCATACATCTGAACGAGTTTAAGCGCGTGTTGCAAACGCAAGCGAAGCGTCTGCACGATTCCACACACTGGGATGCACTCGTCGACTATGTCGGCATGGCCTGGCAGTGTGTCGGGAGCACGCCCAACTGGGAGAGCAATTCACACAATGCTGTACGACGGCAATGCTTCAAATTGTTGGCCTGCTCCTGTTATGCGGCCATCAAGCACGGCGGCATGCGGCTGGGGCAGACACGTCTGGAGACCCTTGAGCGCAATTTGCGTGAGTGGTCGAAGGACTACGAAGATGTGCTGTCGTGTGTGAATGCCTTGCAGCGTACGCTGAACAGCCGAACCAGCTTATAGAAGCAAACAACCAATAGAGAGGTGGGAGACTACATATAGACTTAAGGCCGACTTGCTGAACTCAAGGTTTAGTGGACCGTTTTAGACGTTTAAGCATGCAACAAACTATACATATATCGAGATATCTAGGATCTAAGCAACGAACATTTGCCATTTTCTTATAGGCATAATATATTTTAATTTGTTTTCACTTTGTATTGTTTATTATTGTTTGTATTATGTGCATGCCACATCCGATTATGAGAGCAGCCGATTTAGCCGCATTAGATTAAGCGATTTATACACTATAAATGAATAAAATAAAATACGTAAATTACCAACCATGTACAACAATTATGCATAGATCAGAGAGATGCATTCACCTCAACCGAATTCATTAACTCACACTTAGCTATACAAATTTATATCATATTTATTAACGCTTAAATACATACATTTTGAAATACACTTACGCATATTTTTAACTAAGTACACTTATGGCTAAATAATGCATCGTTCGATACCTACATAACTATGACTATGTTTCACTTTATGCATTATACCCCCCATCCCGCCCATAATTTGTAAGCTTTAACAAACGCCACGCCTTCTGCTGCGCCAATTTAACAATGCCACTGCAGCTAACATAGAAGTTAGCAATATCTTTGGTGTTGCCGATCCAGCGCCGGAAATGTGTCGCCCTGTTAGAGATAGAATTATGAAAATTACAAATTAATATTGTTTATAAAGGCATATTTATTATTTAATTTAGATCAATCCTTCGGTTGTTCTTATTCCACAATTCTATATATAGCAAATTGCCAAATAGTTTTTGAATCGTTCGTACGTTAATCTACTTTGTATTCGTGCTAATATTCCGATTGAAAGTCAATACCTCTGCCGATTTAATGGGCAACTGTAAAAACTTAGCAGCTCAATTATTTAGCAGCTTTACGCATATTTATTTATGAGTGGACCAAAGTGCTATGTTTATTGACCTGACCGAGAGGCTGTTCGAATGAATTTCGAGAAAAAATAATATACACAAACTGCACGCTGTTAATCATGCTTTAAGCTTATGATTTAAGGCAAAACGACTAGGAATTCGATGGTGGGCTGTATACCAAACCGTTGTGAGTAATTCCAATTAGCGTTATAAACTAAATCTAATTATCATGATTTGATCTTTTATAATTTTTTTGGGCTGCGCGTCGAAACGATGAAATGATGATCTTGCAGCCTTGAGTACGAGTATATAAATTTGTTTACATTATAAAATTAGCAACGCATTGTTAATCTGAGCAAGGGTGTGTGTGTGATGAATGGATTCATTATTTAGCATTGATTATTGTACTATATACCCAGCAAACTTACACTCTTTGACCAAGACGGTCGCACAGCAGCATTCCTTATACTCTTGAAACGTGAAACAGGAACCCACCGAAGGGGCATACACCTTTTCGCCCACATAACACACATGTGGCACATAGGGTACGCCCTCTGCAACGAGAAAATGATATAGAACACATGAGTAATTGTATGCAATTGTACAAGCCACATGGCTATCTATCTATAAATTGATTAACAAAACACAAGCATTCAGTTCGTTCCTCTCTGTTTATTGCAGTTTTTCAATTGCGAAAATTCCTTCTTTCATTCATTAAGTACTCGCTTAGTCAAGATGTATATAAGGAAAATTTAATAAAAATAATTAAAATGCGCATTTTCTCAAAGCAGATTGTTTCAGGTAAGAGCAAATACTTCAAAATATACAATGATTAAATTTAGATATACATGAATTTTTGAATCTTATTGTACGGGGTCACTTGGTAGCATAGTCTGTAAAAATTGCACCACATCTCAACTATAAGCTTTTGCTTTTGTAGTTGGCACAAATCTAGGGATTCCAAACTGACAAATTGGAAATAAACACGATTCTATATGATCAGCTGTCGCTGTCAATCATAAAAGATTCGTTGAAAACTGCAAATGCCAAACTTGGAATTTATTTCCCGCCCTTGACATCATGCTGTTCCACAACTTTTTTATTCTAGAAATAAAACATGAGAGAAGAGCACTTAAATTTGAGCATTAATATAGTTCCAGTTCAAATAAGTTTAAGTAGAAACGGAAATCAATAAAATAGAATATGTTTATTGAGAACAGCGCCAAAATCAACAAATAATTTAAGCAAACAATACAAAAATGAGACTAAATATTGTTGTCGAACTTGGGAAAATTGTTTACACGTTTGTTTATAAAAACGATGCGCGTAGATTTTAATAAATTAACATTTCCGAAAATTGAACGAGAGATCTCATTGTTCCGTTGCTGCGGTAGATGCGTGTCACGAATATTTATCCAATTATGTAATTATTTTAAATTTAATGCTAATCGACATGAGTCGCGCTATACTTAATAATGTTAGATCAATTTGCTGTTCGCAATTGTGTTATTAATCTTTTCAGACAGCTAACACAGAGCGAGGACATGATAACAACCACAATATATTCATGCATATCGATAGATCAGAATAGAAGTTTTTGAAATAAGTATAAATTCAAATCTTTAATTGAAAGTGATTGATTGCGTCATGTGGCAACAGTTTTAATTACTCATACAAATTAAAAATCATACGTTACGATTTATTGAATAATATAATAAACATAAAGAAATATGCTATTTATAAATTGCACAATATAAAAAAATGTTCTCAGTTTTATCGCAAACTTTTCTTCTTGGAAAGATTAGAGAAAAAATGTAAGAAACTGCAACTCTTTGCCGAAGGCATTATATGCCAAGGTTTATAATCTTTCTGCAAAGTTAGAGAAATCAAATCAAATTGTAAAAAATGTATATTGCTCGAATCTTGGTAGCACGTCAACTTCCTCAATTTAAGTGTATGAAGTATGATTCATCAAACGTCGGCATACACACAAAGGTTCAAAAATGATATGTATGCAAATTATTGAGTTTTTTAATTGGCCAAAAGGCTGGGTATAATCAAATGGCGTTACAATCATGGCAAAAAGAAAAGACGTTACAACATTCGGCAACAGAACCATAACCACCCGCAATGTGTCAAGAGATCCAGACATTTTTTCATTCATAGAAGAACAGGTTGCAACGCAATGATGGAGCAGGTGTTAGAGGCATTGATATTAGAGGCACGTAACATGAATAAATGTTGTTGTTGTCATCGCTAGAGGCGTTGCATATTAAATAAAATCAAAAGCCAGTAGCGAATATGATACGTCTACAATCGATTCGAAATATTTATTTATATACCCGCATTATTTACGTTATAGCGAGACAGTCGATCGTTTTGTTAGGCGAATATGAGCGAGATTGATTGATAAGCGCGCAAATGTTGTAGATGCCTGATAAGGCGAAATAAGGGGAAGAACATGGGGTTATAGTTCACAATAATATAGAGCAAGACTTTGGAAAATGCCCTCTAAAAAGGAAATTACTTGTATAACACAATGCTAACTGAATTTTCTTAAACTGAATATTATTATTTATATATCTATCGTTGCTTATTCGAAAAGTTGTCGACAAAATAGTAATCAAACGATTGCATAAGATAATACAGACACAGGGACAACCACTCATCGCAAAAACAGGAAATTTACTCTTAAAGCTGAAAGCTTATTTTATAAATATGATAAGATATAAAATATTAAACTGTGAACACTCATCAAAATGATGTCTACAGTTATTAGATTGTTTATTGCAATATAATTCCAGGCATTGTTAAGGATAGCCCCCACTGTTGACGAGCTACCATAAGTGGTCATAAACACCAGTCCCCGATGAGTCTATAAAACTACAGAAAATTAAATTTAATGCGCGCATTTAGTTGAACTCGGAGAACAATTTGTATTTCGAGTGCATTTGGAAAATGCGAAACGGAAAATTGTGCACGCCTTGAAGAAAATCATTCAAGTGTACGAAATGCTACCAAGTGCCGAACCCAGACCCAAACAGACGCCAATGCACAATAATTTGCAAAAACAAAAACAACAAAAAAAACAATAAAAGACAGAGAGAACAAAACAAATCAAGGAGAATTATAAACTGACGCTTGGACACTTGGAATGCGAGTTTAACAAGAGTGAGGCCACGTTAAGAAAGCTGCAATTAGCGGATTCAATGATTGCAGTAAACTGCAACAAATTCAATAAATAAGTTATATAATAAAATTTGTAATAATTGAGTTGTACATTGAAGTACAAAATTCTTAATATAGTTTTCAAAAATGCAACCGCATTTCAATTCACTCTTATGGAGGTGATTTGATCTAAGACTGCCAACATGACAATAGTTATTCTGGGAATGATTGCATAGGTTCTGCCTGGAGTGCAGTCTTTAAAGCGTGTGTCAACTGTAGCTCTATGCAAATCAATGCAATGGAGCGTAGCTGCGGTTAAGTCATGTGGACCACAACATTTAACCACTTCCGTAATGGCCACGTGCTAATGAAGCAACAGGCAGACGGGCGAGATATAATGAGAGAGAGAAAGAGATAGAGGGAGAGAGAGAGAGAGAGACGGAGGACAGAAGTAGGGAGATGGGTCTGCCCAATTATGGTGCGCGCTTGGCTTGCATCATCTTGGAACTGTGCCTTTCATATTGCGTGCCTGCAGCTCATTAGCCCATCAAAATGGTTGGCTGTAATGGGTTAATGAAGCTTTACTTAGGCGCGTCTCGTCTAGCTCGGCAACTGCACGCTGCACGCTGTACGCTGCACGTTGAAAGCAAGTGGGTTAGTGGCACTCGCCAACGTTTTTCATTTCGTTTTCGTTTGTCCAACAATTTTCCACAATTTTCGAGCTGTTTGTTTACCTGTGAGAATCTAGCGTTTGTTTGTTATTGTTAAGCGCCATGTGTGTCTGCCGCAGCTGCCACTGCCGCTTGGACTCATAAATATCATAAGTAATATCATTACCATCTGAGATTCTCACTCACCTTCTGAATGCTGCATCTCGCACCAGCAATGATCGTTGAGGAACTGTGAACTCAAGCAGTATTTCAAGACTTTCGGCGTGCACATTTTCGTGTTGCAAGAGTTTTGCGTGTCGTGAGCTGCAGAGAGAGCGCCACATTGAGTGAGCAATGATTGAGAGCGTTGCAGCAAAGACTTACTCTCGTTGTAGGCGCGCAGCGCTTGAATCGCATCCTGACGCTTCACCTGATGGTCGAAGGTGAACTCCTCGTAGTTGGCGCTAATCGAGGGTTCCCGCGGCTGCAGGTCTTCCTTGTTGCACATTATGCACGAGGTCTGTGGCGCCGCCAAAGTCGATGCGCTGAGGCAGAGCAGCAACAGCGGCCAGAGGTGCGGGAATGTGAAATCTAAAGCATAGTTGTTGCATCGCCTGTTGCACTGCACACTTTGTAATCTTTGGCAGCAAGTATAGTCATCATGCGTCATGTGTCTCGTTTTACTCATGATTTTCATTAATAAATTCTTTGTTGTTCTCAATTCCAATAATTAGTTTATTTATTTTCCATTTTCCAATGACTGGCTCCAAGGGGTAATTTAATACGTTCCGCGAGTCGGGCTAAGTGTTAGACGAGAGATGTCGCATTAATAAGTATCTTTGAAATGTTTGAGTACTTATACTCCGAACTACAACTACTATATGCTGAGTATATTAAGTTCTCTGTGCATTGTCGTTTTACAGCTGATTGGTTTCTTGTTATTTATGGATCGAGTTAGAAAATTGCTTTGACAGTTTCATAGATTGAATTTCGTGCTTTTTCGTTAGACATGAAAGCGTGTTGAGTTTCTCATATTCACGAACAGTTGAACACTGGAAATGTTTGTTTTAGATTCTACAAGAAATATACTTTTTATGCATCTTTGTTTATTTGATTGGGAACAGTTTATTATTTTATGCAAGCTGAACTGTCCGTCTGGCAAGGTGAGAATCATAGGTGTTAGCTTGAAGTTCACTTCACAGTATTCCAAAGAATATTATAGATCGTTAAAAGTACAGGTGTACTTATTGCATTATTTGTGCTTTCCATACTAAATATATTTTATAAACACTAGAGATTAACTTTTTATCCACAATTTGTTTTAGTTTAGAACATTTTCAAAATGAATATTAAATTCTAATTTTTTAAAACATTAATATGCACTCCATTCACGTTACTGGAAAACTTCAGTTAACCTTTCTACTCAAACTATCTTTCACATTTATTAATTTTCAATATCTTGTTCAATTTAAATCATTTACTCTTCACTTTTTTTTGTCATTTAGCTGCTGCTGCAATTTCAACATTTCAATGTCCATCTTTCAGCCATTTACTTTCTGATAAATTATTTGGTATTTCCATTTGAAATAGAAATATGTTCGGTATTTGGCACATAATTTATGATGCAGCGATTCGGCAACTCACTCAGCGCGTTCTCCATTCATAAATTAAAGTTACACAAAAAACGAAAATCATTTCGACTAGAGAAAAACTAAGAAAATCATTTCTCAAAACGATCACTAGACTACAAGAACAAGATGAATGCGTCGCGCCGTTTATTCGCAGCAACAAAATAATAACAACCCAAAGAGACGATGGGGCGACTTCGCGCGTCAACTTCGTCGACGTCCGTTTCGCTGCCTATGCAAATTCACTCTGAACGATGGAAAGCAAACAATCGAATTGAAATTCTTTGCGTCGTGTCGATTCGTGTAGCGTCGTCGTCGTGCATTCGTGGCTGGCGCTGAGTTGTGGGGTTGCCGCCTAAGCAGCGAATGATTCTCACACAAACGAGCACCAAAGTCGCTGCTGTGGCTACTTTAAAAGGGTTCCGCAGTGCCAAAAGAGTTACGTTATATAGTAAGCTCTGCTTATCAATGTTTGATGTTAGGGCAGCTGACGACTACCCGATTCTCTGTAATTCACTTCAAGCACAGAAGCATTAGAATAAATTTAAGAACTATCTTAAACAAATTCTTTCAGTCCGTTGCAAAGAAACATGTCTCACTTTTTTCAGATTTAGCTTGTAATTCGTGTGTCATTTGCAATTGCAATAGGAATTGCATGAAAAGCTGCAGATAAGCCACGTGGTACAACTCATACTCATATTATCACGCCGGATGCTCATGTTAGTATATACGATTGATAAGGAGATAAAGAAAACACTTTTATACAAGCCTCAAATTGAAATATTCCACGAACTTGTAAACTGGGTAAACGGTAAATAACGACGATATTTGTATTATCCAATTTTGTTGATACAACGAAAGATACGAAATCATGAGAGATTTTCGTTCACCCTTCTTGCATTGCAAGTTGGATAATTGCTCCCATATTCCACATATTTTCTTAAAATTTCTGTCCCAAATCGGAATACATCAATCAATGAGTATAACTCATTAATAAACGTGTAAATCACACATTAAACTTTAGTTGCGTTGTTTCTCGAACACAACTGTTTATCAGCAGCTATCAACAGCCATTTAATTAGTGCAACCAAGGAAATTGAGTGGAGAAACCAATGGATGGTCCATTAATAAGATGACACTTAATAAGCTGTGGTAATTTGTTGAAAACGATGCAGAACACGCAGTACAACATTCCTGGGCTGCCTGGGCATACAATATCTGACACACATTGAAATATTTTTATAATTTATGCTCACCTAACGCCCCGAGGCCCAGAGGCGCATCCCTATCTGGGGTCTACTAGTAGTTCTATATTCATCTCATATCTGTGATTTTAAAAATAAAACAAAATTCGCTTCAACACTGTGTGGTGCTGAAGTTCTTGATCCGAAGCCTATGGGGAGGACTTGGGAAGGGGCTCCACATGTTGGCGGCATTATTTGTTTATTGTTGTGATGCGTCGCCGCTGCTGCAACCTGTTATAGCGCCCCTCGTTCCCCCACTCCAGGCCACATCGTAAATCTTGCCTTGCCTCTGCAGTGCTTTTATACCCTTTACCGAAAAAGAACATAAAACTGCACACATGATGGACTCGTAAATACCTCGCTTAACTTATTTTGAAAACTTCGTGGTCGATTACAGATTACAAGTAAAACTATTCCTCATAACGTTTTCAGCCAACATCAAGATATCCTTACTGTAACTGCTGGTTACAGGGTATCTATGAGTCGTCACACCCATGCGATCTTGTCTTGTATGAAAAGCGTATTTTATGGGCTCTACTATCTAGTATTACACAAAGTCTATTAAATGTTCTGGCCTACAAATTGTGGGCGGTTATTGTTTTCTTCTGTGATTCCAGCAAGCATCTATATTAAATAAATAAATCTCAAGCAATATGACGACATCGAGAACACTTTTATGTAAATGCAAATGCAAGGTAGCTCAATCAAAAGGATATTGTGACCAGATATCGGTGTCAAGGTGAAAAGGGAGCGCCAACACATCTCTGGGGTATATGTAGCTCTTGGTGTGCCAGTTCAATGGGGTGGTACTAACTCAAGGGGAGGCAATATTCTGTCGAAAGTCCTTGAATTGGCTTCTGGCACGCGAACTTCAATTAGATTTGCAAAATTTCCATATAACACGTTAACTTAGTCATTCAACCCAATGCAAGTGAAGAAATGTCTAAAACACGAGCGAATATGTAAAACAAAAAGCTACGATATTTAAACTAATCTAACTACCTTGAGAAACGAAAACCGCTTGCAAAACGCGCGCGACTTTAACAGAGCTGCTTTAACCGCCAACAGTTTTATGGAGATTGCGACTGCAACTACAGCAGCTGTCGTCTTATCAACGCCCATGCGGCCTTGGCAGCACTGGCGCAATGCATGCGTACTGTTGTGCAAGCACTGGTGCAGCACCCAAAGCAGCTGGCGCTATGAATTTTTAATTTACTACCAGCGTCATGGCAACTTTAACAACTAGATACACACACACACAGCCACAGAGAGAGTGCATCAAATTTATGGACATTTTCACACTGAACTATCAATCAGCAAGCAAATCGGCCAAGTTATAAAAAATTATAACATTGTTATGTTAAATGAAACTATTTTTAAATGCGCTCCCAAAACCTCAACTAGCTGGCTGGCTGCTCTCCGGTTGACGGACAACACTGAAATGCTCTTTAGACTGTGCATAGTTTGAATATTTACATTGTTGCCGATGCTGTTGATGCCGGGACGGGGGGCACACACAGATTTTAATCGCGCTGCGGTCACAAATTTGTCAATATTCAAAACAAAACAACAACAACAAAAAAGAACAGCTAAATAGATGGCGACAAATGATGTTTAGCCATTATTTTTTTGTTACTACGAAATCAGCGACAGTTCAAGTTCACTTGGCTTTTAAAATAAGCCGTTTGTTGTTGTAGTTACCACGCTTTTTAAATTAGATAAACAATTTCAGTTTCATTTCTAGTTTTTTCTCCACCAGTGTGTTTTTCTTTTTGCTGTTACGTTTTATTTTCAGAAGCGCAATGAACGAGACTCAAACGGCGACTGAAAGCGTAACGCAAATGTGGACAAGGCGGCGCCGACAGCTTGCGGCCACGGCAACAACAACAACAACAGCAACAAAAACGACAACAGTCTTTGTGCTGCGGCATATCCTTTGCACCCTCCAAGTCGAAAGCAAAGCAAAGCAACCCTTGCAACTATACAAGCTGCTGGCAATGCCCTCAACCAGACAACGAGAGAGAGAGTGAGAGTCCCCAGCGAAAGGTAGCCAGTCAGAAAGAGAGCGAAAGAGCAGCAGAGCAATAGTCTGCGAGTGTGTGAAGGAGATGGGGAGCGAACTAACGGTTATGCGTAATATAATAGCTCCATCAGGAGCAACAGGCTACCCACATCAAACCCAAACAAACCAGAGTCTGTGTTGGAGATGGAGTTGAAGACCCGAATCACAGTTCTTGTCGCGTCAGACACAAATACATACCCATAAGGGGTATCACGTGAAAAAGTTTGCTCAGGCTAATGGACAAATGTTAAGGGTATGTTGGAGTGCAATTTCTGGGAATTCGGTTTGGGGAATTGAACATAATATTTGATTAAAGTCAGCTTGTGACAGGTGCGCAGCTAAGAGAGTTCCGAAAATAAAACAACAAGAACTAAGCAATACCCTTGCAATTTATACGCCAAGCTCTATACAAGCTTATAGAATTTATAGTTAAAAATATTATAACTAATTACATTTTTTTGTTATCTATCTATTTTTATAAAGGAACATAATGGTAAAGTGTACCGAACTCTCTTATATATGAAATTGACAGCTTGCATGACTAACAAAAATCAGCATTTAAGTATAATATATGAAAAGTCCATCTATAAACACTTTAACGAATTAGTAAGTCAACTAACGAACTGACTTGCCCATGAGAAATGCATTAATTAAAGAATTTCAATTATAACTGTGGGCAGGCTTTTTTGGAAGACGGAAGATAATAACTCAATCTTGGCCTGCAGAGTTGGGATAGGGCAGTTCGATGCCAGGCACTTGACAAATGGGGCATTCACATGATGCCGTCTTGAATCGATTAATGTCTGCGGCTGTGGCGCTGCTAAAAATACTAGCCAAAAAAAGCCGAATAAAAAATGCGAAAAGTAAACGGGGCGTATGAGCTACGCGACGCATGAACTGAAGCGGTTAAGTATTAATGGTTAGCCCCCAGACAATGTCCCCCCGGCGAGCACAGCAGCTGGCAAGCGAACTAATGATGGGCACTGACGGAGCGAAAGAGAACTGGGTGGACAAGTGGCCATTGGCAAGAAGCCAATTCAATGCTTGACATTTATTATGATTGGCTTATTAGGGCGCAAGAGGGCCAAAAGGGAGCGACGATTGCGGGCGGACAGCAACCGTATGAGGCTGAGGCAGCCATTGTCGCATTGATGGCACATGCCAAAAGTGCCATTAACAATCTGCTCGACTATAAAAATGGAAATGGAATGGAATGGATACTGTAGAAACTACTTTAAAATATATACTTAAGCAATCTTTTGCACAAAGGCAAGAGCGTACAAATGGCAACTGATTGACGAAATGATACGCTGTAGAGCTCAGATTAACTCGCTTGATTTTCACTAACTTAATTAATACGAAACAATACTAATTTGCAAAAGAAGATAATTATAGAATATTATATTTCATATTTTCAAAACGTATGTTAAGTAGGAGCATTTACTTGAAATAGGGTTAATTTATTGAAATTTAAACTATTCAGTCTATTAATAAGTTTGGGCCGTTATAATAAACTTCTGATTTTGAATATACATATGAATGAAATGCAGGTTTAACCTGCCAGACTCTTAGCTGACAAAATCTACTATCATTGAAAATAATTCGATGTTCCGAAAAGAAAATTGAAGTTACCACATGTATTGCTTTAAATGATATGCAAAATATATTCTATCATCGTGATAAACACCACAAAGTAATTAAACGTAATATTTTGTAATAAACAATAACAAAAATATATTATCCATTGAAAAAACCTGTTCAACCTTATAAATAAAATATATAGTACTTATAGATCTGCTTCAACCTGATCTTTATGAATTTAAAATCAGCTAAAGTTTTGGGGGCTCGCAACACAATCCAGTTAGACTCAAGCCAAAGACGAGCGCGTGGCACCGCATAACTTCTGGTTTTCATGAATATTTACATTCCCAACCGGCAAATTTTGATAAAAATAACAAAGAAGCCATATCATACCATATCATTAGAATTCCAAAGTACTGTAAATGAACTTAATAGAGCAAAAATACCTATATAGATATGATATGCCTAGTTGCCAAGCTGCAAGAATAACAATTGTAGTTTATAAACAAACGAGCGAATTGAATAAATTAAATGGACACCGCAATGCCACCTGTTCTAGTAAACAAATTATTGCAAATTTCTATTTAGGTATGCGAGTATCTGAGGCGATAACAACAACATTAAACCCGCTCTTGAAATCCAAGTAAACAAAATACTAGTTTGACATATATTTAAATGAGTTATCAATTGGGTACAGGATTTCCATCTGATCTGGGGAGTATATAAGGCGTGATTTCAGCATGGCTAAGCCATAGTCAACTCGTGAAGATCGTCTGAAGATCAACGGAATATTCATAAAATTCGCGCGTGAGGAAGAGTTCGGAAAAAATTGAGTCTGAGTGATAATGGTAATAATAAAAAGAAAATTCTACAAAACTCCAAAGTGTTTCAAAATATAAAAACTATATACAATGCTAACAATGTTAATATAACGTAATATTGAAGAACCTCAATGTTGAGGTCACGCTTAGGATTCTCTAGATTCATAAATGTTACTTCAATTTGTGAGGTTATGTGTGCATTCGTAATGATGTAATTGCGATAACTGTTGTATCTTGTGAGGTTATGATTATTGGCAGATCATACGAGCCTAAAATTGCAAATCGAAAAGATTTGTAGTTGTGCAAACTAAAGTTTTCTTAGCAATATAGCCACTTTTTTCGTATTAAAGGTTAGATAACTGACAGTGTTTCATAAATCTAAGAAAATTTGCTAATAAAATTTTCTTGCCAATGCGATTATCTAAATCGCATAAGGTCATATTTCAATGATCTTTCTATTGGTTGATATTCTTTTGAATTTGAAATTAATTTTGTCTTACTTTCGCTCTTTCGACATGCAGACAAGCTATACTGACAAAGGAACCAAAGTAAGTTCGTAACGCTTCTAAAAAACTAACCGAGCATTAATAGGATTCCTACTTTACAAACAGCCTGAAGCCGGCAAATTCTTAAGCTTTGATCATCTAACGTTCTACGTTGGCAACGCCAAGCAGGCGGCCAGTTATTACACCACCCGTTTGGGCTTTGAACCACTTGGCTACCAGGGATTGGAGACAGGAGAGCGACGCTATGCAAGACATGCGGTGCGACAGAATAAGATTGTCTTTGTGTTCGTCTCGGCGTACACGACCGATGACAAGGAGCATGGCTTGCACCTGATGCAACACGGCGACGGTGTCAAGGATGTGGCCTTCGAAGTGGAGGATTTGAATGCAATCTTTAATCTGGCAGTATCACGTGGAGCCGAAGTCGTGCGCGACATCTGGGAGGAGAAGGATGCACAAGGCTTTGTGAGATTTGCCACCATCAAGACGGTAAGTTGTACTCCCAACTCAAACATCTCAACAGTACTAATGATTTCCCCACGCTTAGTACGGTGACACTACCCACACCTTTGTGGAGCGTAATGGGTACAAGGGTAACTTTTTACCTGGCTATCAGCAAAGTGCCCAGGATGTGCTGCTGAAGAGTTTGCCGCCAGCCAAGTTGAACTTTATTGATCATGTGGTGGGCAATCAACCCGATTTGGAAATGGAGAGTGTCGCGGCTTGGTACGAGCGCATTTTGCAATTCCATCGCTTCTGGTCTGTGGACGATTCGCAGATCCATACGGAGTACTCCGCGTTGCGCTCCATTGTGATGGCCAACTATGAAGAGACGGTCAAGATGCCCATCAATGAGCCGGCCAATGGCAAAAAGAAGTCACAGATCCAGGAATATGTCGATTATTATGGCGGTGCTGGCGTGCAGCATATTGCTCTGAATACGGATGATATTATTTCAGCGGTCAGCAACTTGCGAGCTCGTGGCACCGAGTTCCTGACCATTCCACCATCGTACTATGATATACTACAGGAACAGTTGTCGCATAGTCGCACGAACATCAAGGAAGACATGGAGATCTTAAAGAAGCTCAACATTCTGGTTGATTTCGATGAGAACGGTTACCTGTTGCAGATCTTTACGAAGAACACGCAGGACAGGCCAACGCTCTTCCTGGAGGTCATTCAGCGTTTCAATCATAACGTAAGTGTATTTTTTTAACATGTTGCGCTTAATCTAAAATTATATTCTATATTGACAGGGTTTTGGAGCTGGCAACTTCAAGTCGCTGTTTACAGCCATTGAAATTGAGCAGGAAAAACGCGGCAATTTGTAATTTACAAAATAGTTTGTACAAATTATTCGAGCGATTGCCAATAAAATATCTATGCAGTTCACATGTTCTTATTTTTTCGGTTGATTTACAAAGCGTCGATCGACGTGCACCTCGTTCCGAGGATCGTCTTCGGCAAATGAAACAATGTGTGGATTCCAGAAACCATCAGGCGTATTGTTGTCCAACTCGCGGTTATCGAAATGCCGGCAATTGCACAAATATTCGCGTATCTGCAGATCAGTCATACCGGCGCCCATGAAATTGATGAACTATAAAGAAAACATAGGTGTAATAATTTGTAATTTGCTGAACTTTGCAAAATAACTTGCCTTTTCACACTGCCCGCAATCAATGTTGTACTTTTCTGACAAACTTTGATCTTTTTCCTGCTTCACCACAATGGGTTGCGGAAATACTTCCTCCTGCTCCTCTGCTTCCTCATCCTCCTCCATCTCAAAATCTTCTGGCAGCTTCGTGGACTCATTGCCCATGCCACATGGTTGCTCTGTCAACCGCTCCAGCTTTACCCTCACTCTCTCTTTAGCTTTTAATTTGTTTGCTGTTATTTTCTGCTTATTTATTTTTGAACTCGTCGTCGCCTTTTGTTCCTCCGTCGCTTTTACAGTGTCTGCTGCCAATTGTTGATCATGAATTTTTACATTCATCTTTGGCCTTAAGTGCTCATTCAATTTTACACTGGTCGCTGCCATTTGTTGCTCCCTCATAAATTTAGCTTCGAACTCTAGCAATTTGCTCGTCGAAGCTATGTTATCTTCTTTAAGCACCTCTGCCATGAAATCCATGGTGTTTAAAGGCGGATTCACTTCCGTAATGCTGTTATCAACGAACACAATCTCCTGCGTAGGCGACGGCAGCATTACAACGCTGGACGAACCTGAAACGCCGCTTAAGGAGGGCAGCATATCAACAGGTTTGGGCACTGAGGGATCTGGGCATTGATCAAAGAACGAATCATCGTCGTCCATATCGAAAACGGGTTGATTTTCATTCACCTTCTTCATGGATGTGCTTGCGGTGGAGCTGGCGTTGTAGGCGCTGCTGTCGTCGGCTCTGCAAACTTGTCATAGGTTATTAAACATTACTTTACAGCCTTACATTTAAACAAGCTGCATTCTTTACCTCTGCATGAGCGAGCGAGATTGCTTGGCATGCCGCAGTGTGGAATACAAATTGGGACTGGACTCAATAACGTCCTTATCATTGGTAGCGATTCTGGCAGCGTTGGTGTCAAATTGCAATCGCGTTCGCTTCAGTTTGGGAGAATCACTGTGCAGTGTCAATGACATTTTCGTCTTAGGCGCTGGCATTTTATCCTTGGGTAATTTCGACAACCACTCAGACTTGCTTTCTGTCTTTACGGAGCTATCTGGCTGCTCATTCTCGCAGTTTGTCTTGTTCAGTTTACGCCGTGTTGGCCAAGGCTTATACGGACTGATTGGTGTCTCCGTTTCCAAGATGGTTTCTTCCTCGTCATCATACGGTTGCAGAGCTATGTTCATGTTTAATGAGCTCTGGCTTTCAGGCAGTTTTGGTGATTCAGTAGGTAGCATTTGCGCCAATCGCGCTTTTTTAGGCGAAGGTCTGCGACGCTTGGGACTACACTTGATTCTGTGCTGCTTTTGTTGCTGCAACAGGTCAATAGCGTTGTGTAGCTTTTCATTGTGCTGTTTTAGTAGGGTTATGGTATTGGCATTATCCTGACACAAACCCTGCATCACTAAACAGAAAAACAATTAATTCCAATACGAATATGTTGCAAACAAGTCCGACTTACTCAGAAAGTGCATCTTTAAGGTGTCCAGCGCACTCAAAATGCATTTAGTTGATTGTGCTAACTTGCCCTCGCACTTCGCACACGTCATTTTTAACTAAATAATTTAATAAATAATAAGAATTTCTTCTCAGGACTTCACTTCCTTCAGTTATTTTTATCAAAACCGGAATTCACGCTATCTTGCACTCAGTGCACTTAAGCCGCAAACAATACTTGCTGATTATAAATTGCGGGAAATTATCGATAGCGAAATGAAATATCGATATCGTCCGAACGTCGTTGTATTTTAAAAATATCGATATGACATCACAGAAAGCACAGCACACATAACCTGTGTTGGAGAACGAATGCGCAAAAGTATATTATTGCTCGTGTTGCTTTATTATTTGGATTTAAATTGCACTTTAATTAATAAAACTGCAGATGGCACACTTGCGCGAGACATCGGACAAGGCCTTGAAGCTACTGCGCACTTTGCCGCGCGTGCAAATCGGTAACCTGCGACCAAATCCCAATTCTAAACAGAACGTAAGTCTCCCGACAGCCGGTTGGATAACATGCTGCGAACTCTTGTTGAAATTTTCCCTTTGATTTTAGGACAAACGTGGACGAGCGCAACATGGTGGTGACAAACATGGTGCCGGTAACAAGGGCTCCGGGCAGAGACAGAATTTCATGCGCCTAGGTTACGAAACGGGAAATCAGGCGTTTTACATGCGTTTCCCCTACGAACCCTACTACAAGGGACACCATATGCGTCGCGAGTACCCGCCAATCTCGCTTCTACAGCTGCAGGTGCTCATCGATACCAATCGCATTGATATCAGCCAACCCGTTGACATCACTACACTATGCAATTCGGGTCTATTATCGCTGAAGCCAGCGGAAATGCAGTATGGCTTCCAGCTGACAGATGAGGGACTCGATAATTTTAAGGCCAAGATCAACATTGAGGTGCAACATGCCAGCGAGGCAGTCATTGCCGCTGTGGAGCGCAATGGCGGCGTCATTCGTACCGCCTACTACGATCCGCGCAGTCTGCACATTGTAACCAATCCAAAGAAATGGTTCGAAAAGGGTGTACCCATTCCTCAGCGCATGCTGCCGCCCCAGGATGCAGTGGAATACTATACAGATGCGAAGAATCGCGGCTATCTGGCCAATCCCGAGGAGATCAGCAAAGAGCGTCTGGTGCTGGCGCAAAAATACGGCTACGAACTGCCACGCATTGAGGATGATGCGGATTACGAGATGTTGACGGCTGCCAAGGATGCGAGACAGCTGTTTCTGGGATTGGAGCCCGGCTGGCTGGTCAACTTGGTGGACAAGACAATAGTTAAGCTGAAGAAAACATAAATGCACTGCTCCGTTTTGTTATTACGCTTTGTTAAATAAAGAAATGTATTGTAAAAGGACTATGATTACGCAGAATACTAGCAGACCGATTAGTGTGTGTGTGTGTGTGTTAAATTCTACTGTCATTTATATAAACACCTGTTTGGCAGACAGGTTTTCCATAAAGGGTTTCACTACAGCGCTGGTGGCAAAACAGAATATCAGGCCAAAGGTAATCGATATTGGCAGAGCGGGCAAAGCCTTGCGCCAAATGGCCAAGAGCAGCAGCGTCAGGCAAAGGCCAATAAGGATGGCCACAAAGCAGGCAATCGTAGTCGTCCAGTCGCCATAGCTGGAGGCCTTCCCCACGAGCACGGAGTAGAATATAAAATCACCCAATCCCAGCTTGATGCCACCTGCAAATAAATAAGTTGATTAACTGGAACATAGACAATTGTTGGTTCCAGCTACTTACGTTCCTCCTGCGCCTCCATTTGAGGTTGATTGGGCGCTGGGACCGTGCGATACTCATTGGAGCGGCGTGCATTGGTACTCTGTGTACTCTGTACCTCGATTTGACGACGCGCTACACGATCGCTGAGATTCTCCGACCATTCCTGTGTGAAGCCAGCCGCCTCAGCTGCAAGCAAGTCAACAAAAAGTTTAATTCAATTTATGTATAGCTTAGAATGTAGTTGGAATAGATTACTAGAAGTGTCTTCCACCACTAAGCAGCCACAACAACAACGACAAATCAAAACATGTAAATAAAACACGAGCACATGAGAAGCGGTTACGAAAAGAAAACAAGTGTGAAATCATAATGGTAAATTAAATGCATATGTACCGTTTCCGTGCAAATTGTTTTTAAAGGTCACAAGTGGCATACCTTCGGCTGCCGCCTGATTCTGTTCCTGCTGTCGCTGGCCGTGCCGCGAATTACCTGAACGTGAGCCAGAGCTTGTACCTGGTGCTGTGTCTGGTGAGGGGAGCGAGTTCTGTGTGGTGCGCGTTGTTTCTGTTGAGTTGCTGGACGATGGCGAAGATGATGATGTTGGCAGTGGCTGTTCCGGCGTATGTGTGCCCATAAAGGTGTAAATGACCGTTGCTGCAAGCCAAGTTGACAAATTATACAAGGCTTCCATTAGCGGCAAATATTCACTTACAGGAATAGATCAGAGCGGGAAAGATTTGCTCATTGCGCTCCTGTGCGGTTTCCACCAAAATACGCAGCGGACCGCGAGGCGACAGCACGGCAACGAGATCTGTGTGACAAACAGTAAATGTTAATAATATGTTAGCTTCATCTGATTTTTGAGTAGTGATGTTGGCATTTAATTGATGAGTCGCATACCCCAAATGGAGATGGCAGCCAAAACCGCCCAAGCTGTCCACTCCGGCAGATACTTGATAAACACCAAGGCCATTAGGGCGGCCACAAATATCAGATAGCCCTGCTGCAAGCGCAGCGGACCCTGCCAATGTATGGCCATCATGCCAGCGACGCCAAAGTTCCACATGATGAACACGGCCGTGGGATAGTCCATGGGAATGTTGTAGGCACGCAAAAGCTCCTCTAGATACAAATACGTAAAAATGAACAACAGCATAAAGGACGAGAGTATCAGCCAGCCGTGGATGACCCGATAGCATCGTTTCTTGTACAGCACAATCAGTAGAATAGTCATCAGTACAACCACGCTCATGAGAATCAATGAATTGGCCAAAGCATTCCAGAACTTAACGCTCGGCTCCGGTGACAACTCATGGAAAGGCGTATAGAGTCTGTTAAATAAATTCATTAATTAGTTAAGCCAATCATTATATTTTTTTTTAACAGGTTGTGATTGCAGTGCTGGGGTTAGGTTGCTTGTCCACTCACAGATAGACATCCGTGCTGTTGTAGAAGCTAATCGAGTTAATGGTGGCCACAACGACCAGCATGCAAAGCGAAACGGGTACAAATAATTTAATGACATGCTGGGCACCATATTTCAAGCCCTGCTCCTCTTCGATTTCCTGCTGTGAAGGGCCAGCCGCGCCATCTCGACTACCACCTGCTCCTCCTCCTGATAGTCTTGAAGGCCCCGCGGTTGAATCACGTATTACGACGCTCGGCACTGTCAGCACAGCCTGTAAAACACACAAATAAATTAACTGCAATTCAGAAACTTAAATAGTTTGAAATGCTTACGCCATCTGGCGAATCTCCTTCTCCACTGGAACCGTAGTTATTCCGTTGCTGTTTCTGCCGCCTTGGAGGACGTTCCAAACGCTCTGATGCGCCGCTCATGTTACCATCTTCGTGTGCCGCCGCCGCCGCCGCTGCTCCGGATACTGAAGCCGACGACGTCGAGGCACTGACGTGTGCGTCCATGAGCGGTGTGCGTTCGTTAGCCGCCGCCTCCTCAGCGTCTGATGATGACCAAGTCGATGCCGTAGTTGTGCTGAGAAAGTAACTTTAAAAGTTCGCAATATGTGGTAGACGGTGAGTATTGATGTTGATGGTGATTAAGTAGCAACTGAATGATTTCAAATGTGTATTTGTCTTGCACTACATACAATTGTATAAAAGAAAAAAATAAAGTTCCAGCACAAAAAATAAAATGTCACTTTCTTCTGTTTGCGGTACTTGAACGACTCATAGGCAGTTAGAGATGGCCAGACTACATGTTGCAGCAGCAAAACAGCTATCGATGATAGGCACTTGGCACGATAAGAGCGCGCGCTATCGCATTATCGATAAATTGGAATTAGTTCTTGTTGCGCAGCTGTTGTACAAAGTCTATGATAGTGATGATATAAATTATAATGCGTTTTTTATTGCACAAACGACGCGTGTTTGATAGTCAACAAATTAAATAAATGCTGTGAATTACTATATTTGCTGAAAACACCCAAGTGTGCTGCACAATAACATGATAAGAACATAAGAAGTTACAACTGCATTTTCTACCCGGCGTTTGCTCCATATAATTTTTCGTATTTGTTGCACTTGAAGAATTTCCACTTAACGTGTAACAAATTGATATTAAATATACACACATATAAATATATATATACATATATATATATATACACTAACTGTTTGTGTTCAGTGCTGTACAGTTTAAATGTGCACTGCTTGAGTAAAATGAAATGCGAGTGGTTGCTGCTAGTGTTGTTGTCGTGGCTCTCGTCGACGGCAACCGGCGACGACAATGTTGATGACTCCACTTTTGCGAAATTTGCCAACGTTCGCATACGTCGCGCCTCCATTGACGTGGACAGCAAACTGGGCAGCGATGCAACCGCCCAGCATACCATAATTGATCTACCCGATTGCGCCGATCTGCGCAAGTTTTGCACGCACCAAACGTCCAGCGATAATCTGTCCATGCTCGAGTGCGCCTTGAGCTTCAGTTCGAGCCAACTGGAGGCGCTGCCCGATGCCTGTCAACATGCCTTGTGGCTGCAGCAACGCCAGCTGCAGCTGCCCGCCTGGGTGGAGCACACACTGTTGCCCAGCTACTGTGCCGACGAGCAGGGCAAACTGCAGAGTTGCCTGAACTCGGTGGATCTGTGGAGCTGTCTAGAGGATCAACGACAGCTGCTGCCGCAGAGCAACAGCTGCCAACAGCAACTGCGACGCGCTCACGCTGCGCTGGGCACTGACTACGCCAACATTGGTGAGTTTTACACCGCATGCGGTGCGCTGGTTGAGCAGCAGAAATGCGGACGCATGAATGTGGAGCATTTGCCAGCACTGCTCTCCCAGCTGGGCACGGTGCAGTGTCTGATGGCGCAAGCACCGCAGCCCATAGAGAGCAATTGCAAGGTTGCCATCAATGCCATCGATCTGCAACGTGGCATGTTGGAGTTGTTTCGCGTCTGCGCCGAAGACTTGAGCGCGCTCTGTCCACAGGTAATTGACGGTATGACCTAATTACGCCTAATCTTATCAGTTATTATCCAAATCAATTATAGGAACGCGCTGGTACGCCTGGCGGCTACAAGTGCCTGGTGCGGCACAAGAACGATCCAGCACTGCGCACGCAGTGCGCTACGCAGATAACGCTGCGCGACCAGCAAATGGGACGCGACTATCGCGTCTCGCATGGCCTGGCCAAGGCATGCAAGGATGATATCAAGCAGCATCATTGTCGCCGCGGCGTTTCCGAGGACAAACAGGTGCGTCTCGCCCAGATATTGCTATGCCTGGAGTCGGTGTCGAAGAACGGCACCAAGCTAGCGCCCGAGTGCCTCGTGGAGCTGAGCGATCATCGCCGTATGCTCATGACCGACTATCAGCTATCTCCAGAGCTGCTCAATGATTGCGCTGATGACATACCTAAGTTTTGTGCCGAGCAGCACAAGGCGCAGCTAGTGAATGGCTTCACGGGCACTGGCGGTGAGATTATTCACTGTTTGATGGAACATGTGCGTGCGCGGCGAGCTCAGCATCGTGTAACGTCGCAGTGCCAAAGAGGATTGGAAACGCTGATTAAAGTGAGCGACGCTGGCGAGGATTGGCGTGTGGACCCGGTGCTGCGGCGTGCCTGCAAGCCTGTCGTGGATGTGGCCTGCAAGGATGTGGAGGGCGGTGAGGCGCGTGTCATGAGCTGTCTTATGGAACGCATTGGCACGCCTGTGATGCGACCGGAGTGCGAGCAGGCGCTGCTCATCATTGAGTACTTTGTGGCGCGCGACTTCAAGCTGGACCCGCAGCTCTACAAACACTGCCGCGACGATGCCATCAAGTACTGTCGCGCCAAGCGGCAGTGGGACGATGTGCAGGATGTGCAAATGGATCCGGAGCGTGGTCCTTTAATACTGCCCTGCCTGCACCGCATGGCATACAGCGAGGAGAAGAATCAGAAGCTGCACAAGGAATGCTTCCGTGAGGTGAAGCGTGTGATGCGTCAGCGCGCCATCTCCGTGGATCTCATACCCGAGGTGGAGGACTATTGTCTCTCTGATTTGTCGCTGTATTGCGGCGAAAATACCGAGAAGGGCTCAGAGATGGAGTGCCTGCAGAACAGGCTGGAAAAACTGCAGCCCGAATGCAAAGAGGTCGTCACCAAATACACCGAGGAGGAGGCAGCTAATGTGGAGCTCAATCCGGTCATCATGGCTGTGTGTTCAGAGCCCATGCAGCAGCACTGCGCGGATGTGCTCAAGTCGGGCAAGGATAATGGTTTGTTGAAGTATTTTTATTCCCTTTTTTCACAAACTATCATATGGCATAGATAACTTTTTGGCGGTTGAGTTTTTTATGCAGGACACAAAAGCTAGCCATTCATAGTAAAATAATATTTGATTTATATGTTTATCGCTCCTACAATATTGATGTACATAGAAATGTATAAGGGTAGATATATTTTTGAGTAGATTATATTATATTTGTCTATCCGTTTGTAAACACATCGATCACAATTGGATTCTGTATTGTTGAAGGTCAAATATGATGGAAGTCTGTTTCCAGTTGGTCATAGATTTGCGAAATATAGTTAATTAGCAGCTGTTCAATGTATAGTCAAATAGGGCTTTTTACCTTCTTTACGAGTTGTTACCTTATTAACTCTTCCACCTCTTGCAGGCAACATGATGGACTGTCTGATTGCGCACAAGAACGATGCGGATCTGCGCAAGAACCTCGGCTGCCGCGCCGCCATTGAGCACTTCCAAATCATTTCGCTGAAGAACTATCACTTCACCACCAAGTTCAAGGAAGCCTGTCGTCGCTATGTGTCGCGTCACTGTGCAGCGAGTGCCACCAAGAACGAGGTCGTCGCCTGCCTCAGCGAAGTCATGCGCAACGACACCATACGCGGGCAGCGTCATCAGATTCCCAAGGAGTGCCGGCAACAGGTGAAAGCGCAGCTGTATCAGCAGCGTGAGAGCATCTTGTTGGATCCGAAGCTGGGCAATGCTTGCAAGAGCGAACTGCAGGAGTTCTGTGCCGACCAAACGGGCCCTGGTCAGGTGAATAAAAATGCAAGTCATCCATCCAACTCATTTGAATCCCCAAATAACACGATAAAATCTCACAAACAACTAAAACTTTAACTTCGGCTCTTGGAAGACGTCGATTAATTGAGTTTCCATTGCAGGCTTTGGAGTGCCTCATACAGCAGACACCACGACTGGGCAAGGCGTGTCATCATGTCGTGTTCATGATCAAGAAATCCGAGCTGGGCGACAGTGGCACAGACTACACGCTGCTCAGCACGTGCAAGGACATGGTCTACAAGTTCTGTCCCGACACGGAATCGGTAAAGATTTTGGATTGCCTCAAGAAGTACAAGGACGACAAGATGTTTGATCAACGCTGTCACCTGGTTGTCGTCAATCGCATGATCGAACAAAATACGGACTATCGCTTCAATCCGTCGCTGCAAAGTGCCTGTGGCAAAAACATCGATCGCTACTGCTCGAATATTGTGGCCTCGGCACAGCCCAACGAGGAACTCAACGGCCGGGTGAGTAAATTCATTTTGGATCTGATCAAATTGTATTCAAGTTAATTTATGCTACTTGTTAAGAACAGCTCTTAGGAGGCGAATTAATTGCAAATTGTTATCTAGATCTATAAATCACATATGTAGCTCTGAAACTACAATTTCAAAAAACCAAGCTATCGTTAGCGATATACTTCGTGTTAACCAACGCGGTTGTTATCAAGTATTTCATTATCAAATTACGTGCTCTTTGAAGAGCTCAAAGCACTTATTTTAAATTTAATACCAGACTCGACCTTTAAATTGTACTTAAACGTTAAATTCGATTTGCTTGTAATAGTGTTTGCACTTTCATATTTAATTATTTAAAGAAAAAAAAAGATATGTACAATAAGATATATAAAAATAAGTCATAGCAGCCTTTGGTAGCGCTAGTTAACCTTAAAAGTCAACGTTACGACGGAAACGTTTGTTGTTCGGATCGTCGATGGTGGCCGTGAACGTCTCCAGCAGATCCTCCGCAACGCGCACCTGCAATCCCAGGCGATTGTAGGGACCACTGGCAGAGGCAAGAGGGTCAAGTCCATTCGGCTCGCCAGTGATGGCGAACGAGGTCCAAATGTCAACCATGCGCTGCGCCATCAATGTGTCGTTGCCGAACAACTCATGTGTGGCAAACAAATAAATATTATCGTTGGAGTGATGAACGCCACCGTTGAAGGGATACTGATCATTGCCGAATTCATAGCCAAAACGAGTGTTCCGGCCTTCGTACTCGAAGCTGTAGACATAGACGGGTGTCCTGGGTTGCTTGGTAAGCAGTTTGCTGGCCAAGTTGATGACGGGTGACTTCATGTAGACCGTCGAAGTGAGCTGTTGAAACACAAGGAAACAAATGTAGATTACAAGAAGAATCATTCAATTTGCAGGTATTACATCAAAGTAGGCGGGCAGCGCTTCGCCGTGGTCATGGCTATTTAGCAGCTGCGGCTCGAAGAGCTGGCGATAGAGCAACAGATCCGACAGACCGGTGGCATCTTTGGTCAAGTCCATCAAAGCCTGCGTAAATTGCCGCACGCTCAGTGCGCTCACGTTTGACAATTTGCTGGCCACCATGTCGTAGTAAGCTAGACAAGAAGGATTAGGGATTAGACGTAGATTAGGGAGGACGACTTAGATGACTTACAGGCGAGCACAAAGGTGCCGTCGTGTTCAGTGAAGCCCGTCATTAGTGGCACACCCAGCTGATAGCTGTCGAGCAGCTGTTGCGGCTGCTGTGGCAAGATGCCCAGCAGATCGCCCACCACCGGTGCAAAGCTCTCCGATTGCGTGGCCTGCAACATCTCCATCACAGAGACGTCTTCCGCACAGCGCAACAGTTGCTCGGGGTCATCGCACTGCTGGCAACCCAATTCTCCACAAATGCGGCGTGCCTGCTGAGCTGGATCTTTGGTTATCGCCCAAGGCGCAAAGATCGAACCCGACTGCACAATTGCACGCTTAAAGTGCTGATCGTGGCTGCGTGGACTCAGCAGCAGGGCACTCGTCACACCCGCGCCTGCACTCTGGCCAAAGATGGTCACCTGTTCGGGATCTCCGCCAAATTTGGTGATATGTCGCTGCACCCAATCCAAGGCGAGCAGTATGTCTCCAATAGGCGCATTTCCCGGCAAATCCTCGCTCAACGTGGTCAGCCAGCCCAAGGCACCAATGCGATAGTTGGGCACCACTAGCACCACATCCTTCTCCAGCAGATAGTTGGGCGGATGATCCGACGAGGAGCCATTGTAGTAGCCACCGCCGTACACGTAGAACATCACAGGCTGACGTGTCGTCAGCTGGAAATTAGTGAAGAAAAGCACTACAGTGATTAGAGGGAAAAGCAAATAGGAGTAGCTGGAATAATCTTAATTACTTTATTTGCACAATAATAACAGTTGGGAACATCATGAATCGGTTAGACTGATAAACAACTGGTAATAAATATATAACTGAGTGTGCTCGACTATGTCTCTTTGGTACTTCGAACTGTTCTATATTTAATTAATATAAAAGTATTGAACTCTGTCCAAAACAATTTCAGTTTAATCAATTTTGATTTGTTATTAAGTCAACGAATCTGCGTTGCAATGATTATGCAATTTCAAGAGCATTAGATAATGTTATATTGCGTCTACTTAATATTGACGGATTGTCTAGAAATAAAAGTCAAGTCACTCTAATTATATTATTACACAGTCAATTAATTATCAAGTAATTAAGTCGCAATTGTGCCAGATTTTAAAACATATTCAGCAGTTCGCAAATTGTTTTCATTTACACCTTTTGAAATGTCAATAACCCAGTGGAAAAGGCCTGTTCCTGAAACAGCTGTATAATTTGATAAGCTGTATAAAAACCTGACATAATACCCCATCTTAATAAGTACTTTAGCTGAATGTGTTAATAACATTAATTGATCAGAAGTGATGATTAGGCTGGCGACAACCGATGATAGACGACTCTAAAATACGCGGTAACCAGAGCTTATTAAAAGTTTTCTTCTGTCTGTTTACCACTAACCTAACATACCCCTTAAGTTAAGTGCTGGCCGGCAATTAATATTCAATTACACTTACATAAAGTAAACACTGAAAAACACCTGATATTGAGTTACTACGTTCTGGAGTTGAAAACCTGAATTTGAGCGTATAATTAAAATATATAAAAGCAACGACTCTGAGACAGTTCTATGCGATAAGAGATTTGGGACAAAGCTCGTAAAGATAAAGATAAACTGTTATTAAAAATGCTAAAAATACTACCAAGTATGGTAATTAAATGCTTATAGTGTGATAATTTCAATGATCGCTCACTCACATTCTTTGTGTAAACGCACAAATTGAGGCAATCCTCCAGTTGATCATCCGACAGTTTCGCATCCAAATTGGTTATCACCGGACAACGCTGACCGAAGTCCAAAGCGTCGTGTGTGCCCCTCCAGGGCAAACGTTCAACAGGTGCCTGATGTGGTGTTTTATTCGCGGTGGTACGCACGTCATTTTAATTGCGGCGTCATAAAGTGGGAGGGTTATAAAAGCGGGATTTATTGCCAAATTATATTCAGCATGACGTGGTTGAACTCTTGAACTCACTTTGAAACGCAGTGATTTAATTGGAGCCTCGGCGTAGGGAATGCCGCGAAATTGCATAAAACTCTGACCAGTCCAAGTGGTCTGTCCATAATTGCCACGAACAGCACCTTGTGAGCCAGCAAGCTGCACAGTCACTGTCTGGTGCAACATGGGCACAGGGTCATCCACAAGGGCGCCATCTGAGGAGACGATCAGAAAGCCCGCTAGAGCTGCGCACAAAACACCACAAAACGTTAACATCGCGTATACGACTCCGCGAGACATGGAATGGAACTGGAACCGGCCGAAGCAGAGAATCAAACAACTGAGCACAATCGTTAATTCTGATCGTTTACCATGGCTGGCTTATCGCAACGAACGTGCGCTCATGACGCTCTTGTCGTATAGCAGAATGATGAAAATTAGAAAACTCCGCTAGCAATTACCAAGTGCAATAGAAATCGCCACGCAAAAACATTTTAAAGTTATTTAAAAATTCATTTTTTATAAGAATTTTAATCCATCGAAATAGAAAACTGTGACAACAAATCTGTGAAACATTTTGAAATCCCAATTTGATAAAATATTAAACACAAAATGTAATCTAAATATGTATTGTATAAAATTTTAATAACTACGACTGAAAATTATTTATAAACATAAGCAAATCATAACTTTATTTATTCGTTAATAAAATAATCAGAATCACTAAACATTTATATTTCGCAATAGGTCATCAAATGCCTTAAGGATAAATTCCGGCAATCGAAATTGGACGAGACGTGCTCACAGGAAATGATCAAGATACTGCAGGAGCAGGCCTTGAATTACAAACTGAACCCGGTGCTGCAACATTTCTGCAAATCCGAGATACAACAGCTGTGTCAGGCGCCGAGCGAGGGCGATGAGCATGGCCAAGTGGAGGAATGCCTGAAGACGGCGTTCCTCAAGAAGCAACTGATCAACCGTGAGTGCCAGCTGGAGGTGGCCTCACTCATAGCCGAGGACAAAGCAGATATACACGTTGATCCCATACTGGAATCGGCGTGCACTGTCGATTTATTGCGTTACTGTGCCAAGATCGCCAGCGGCGATGGGCGAAGTATGTCGATTACACTTAAATCAATTGTAGTTATTAATAATGTGTCTTTAATGCAATTTAGAACTGAACTGTCTGCGTACGCTGCTGCGTGAGACGCCCAACTCGCTGGAGTCGGACTGCCGCGAGAAGTTGGAGCGACGCATCGAAATGTTCCGCAATGCGGACGATACACTCGCCCAGCCGCCAGAGGATATGCAGCAGTTGGTGCAACAGGTGGTCACATCGCCGGCACGAAAGTTCTTCCTTGTGATATTAATGAGCGCCACGGGCTTGGTCTTCCTGACGGGCATCTTCCTTGGACGCGCCACCAAACGTGCAATGGGCCTAAAGAATAAATAAAACACACACACAGACTGTAGTTGATATTAATGTAAAACAAATTAGCTGATCTGTAGTAAGACAAAAATGATGTATGTAGGTTGAATGTATGCGCTTCCTTCCCCCAGCAGTTCCCGTTTAATCGTGCGCTTAATGTTTTCCAAGTTTTTGGAACCCAATTCACTGCAATCAGCAATTTTTGAAAAGCAATTTGTGGCTTAATCGATTGTAAGACCAAAAAGCAAAAGTGTAATTAATTTCACAGAAAACACATAAGTAAATAAGCGATTTGTATGATTTAATTAAATTGTGTATGTATTGATTTCTTTTGTAAAATAAATTGTATTTTTATAACTGAGCAAATGTGATCTATTTAAAAAGTGAGCGCGGAGACTTGAAAATTTTATCGATAAAAAAGTCCGGAAGCCAAAGCGATGTAGGCGGTCAATATAGAGAGCGGCGTAAAGTTGTACTAAAAAATACCAGAAGTGATTATAGTATGCTATACAATCGGCGTTTAAATGGTTATTTTATTATTGTGGCTTGTGGTCACACCCTGACAAATAAAAAGCTCTTAAGAAACAAAAAGTCTGAATTAATATAAAATCGTAATTTGTTCAGTAATAAATGGATTTATAATATTATTTGGCCGCGAAAAACATCGATGCTTCGTTTCTGCCACCTGTAAGAAAAAAGGCTGAAAGTCTTCGCTGTTGCTCAGAAAAAAAGCTCATTTTAAATGGCTTCTTTCTTTTTAAAATAGACGTAGTAAAGGTCAAAGTGTAAAGTTAGCAGAATTAATGTTGATTAGTGTTGGTATTTGTTGAAGAAAACAATGTTTTTAAAACATTCTTAGGGCGTTTTTACCTCGAGCTTCCCACGAGAGCAGCACACGTACGCACACGCAACACACACACTCACACAAACACAGTGGACACACACACGCACACGCGCTCAACGAAAAACAAGTTCTAATAAGAAAAGCAAAGCGCACAAAGAGAAGCAACAGCTTGCTCGCTTGCCTGCAGTTTCCACTTGGACTTCATGATGGGCACCAGCAGCGGCATTAAAACCGAAGGTGAGGCACATTTTTCAAAAACTCGTCTGCCTAACAGCTAACGTGGTTTGGTTTTACTTATTTTCTTTGTTTTCTTTTTTTGCAGAACCTCGAGCTTTGGGCCTGAATCACTCAAGCGGTAGCAGCAGCAATAACAACAGTAATGCCGCTGCTGTAGCGGCCGCTGTAGCAGCCGGAAATGCAGCAAGTTCAGCGGCCGCTGCAGCCTCGCTCTCCAGTGTGGAGCTTTGCCTGGTTTGCGGAGATAGGGCGTCGGGTCGCCACTATGGCGCCATCAGCTGCGAGGGCTGCAAGGGATTCTTCAAGCGTTCGATTCGCAAGCAGCTCGGCTATCAATGTCGCGGGGCCATGAACTGTGAGGTGACCAAACACCATCGCAACAGGTGTCAATTCTGTCGGCTGCAAAAGTGTTTGGCCAGCGGCATGCGAAGTGATTGTAATTTTCGTTTAAGTCGTCGTCTCAAAACCAAATCCAAACACAACTCACACATACACACATCCCGTCACAGCATAATGCACTTGTTAGTTGGAGCGAGGCAAGTGCAAGCTAGTTGCTCCAATTGGCAGCAGCTTGCTTGTAACTTGCTCTGATTAGATTAGAAGTTGGGCCAAGGTTGCCACCCTGCGAAAGAATACTTCGTCCGACAAGTGTCATTACCTGCATACTAATTCATGCATGCACTCGCTTACACACACAGCCATACATGCAATTTTAATCACTCATGCACACATGCATTTTCAGCCTAACAGCCTGTTCCAATTGGACGTCAACTTGGAGTTGGTATGGTTAGCGTAGCAGTTGCTCCAAGGTTGCCACCTGACAGCAATTGCTCACCGCATACTAATTCATGCATGTACACACATACAACCACAAACATACACATTACTGCATCAACTACCGTGTTGAAGTTGCAACGCTCGCTGATTGCTTTCTCTCTATTAATCTAATCTGCAGCGGTGCAGCACGAACGTAAACCAATTGTGGATCGCAAAGACGGTATCGCGTCGAGCTCCAGCGGCAGTGTCTCTGGCTCAGGTTCCTCCGCGGCAACAGGTGGCAACTCTAGCGGCTCCGCGGTCAACAAATCCAGTTACCAGCAAGTGCGAGTGAAGCAGCAACAGCAGCAGCAGCAACAACAACAGCATGCCTCCTCTGTGGCAGCTGCCGCAGCGAGCGCTGCGCTCTTCCAGCATGCGGCCACGCCCCCAGTGTCCAGCAATGCCAACTCCACGCCCTTTGGTCTCAACGAGAATCTATTCCCCATGGGCCTCAATATTGCCGAGCTCACACAGACTTTGAGTAAGTGCAACCAACTGAAGCAGCTGAATATTTCTTAGTAGACTGTAGACTGAAATAGTAGCTTCATAACTTAGCGTAGTTATAAAACTCATCATATGATCAATTAATTAAAGTAATCTTTTCATTTTAGTGCTCGCATCGCAACAGCATCAGCAACAGGCTGCCAGCAGCAATGCGCCCAGTCACTGCTACTCGCCGGAGCTGGCCAAGCCGGAGCTGGACGAGGATGACGACGACTCGATGGACAACAGCAGCACGCTGTGCCTCCAACTTTTGGCGAACAGTGCCAGCAACAACAATTCACAGCACTTGAATTTCAATGCGGCAGCTGCTGCTGCGGCCGCCGCGGCCACAGTTGATGCCAGCGCCACGTTACCCACACCCGCCACAGTGGGTCTGATACAGAGCACACTGGACAAGCGGGCCATTGACAAGGCGCTGCAGCTGCTGCAGCCGATTCAACAGCAACTGGACCGAGGCCAGAGCAGTCAGAGCACGGCAGCTGGACTTAGCATTAAGCCGGAGTGCGAATCGGATGCCGAGGACAGCGGCACAGAGGATGTGGATGCGGATCTGGTGGAGCACATGGAGCTGGACTTCGACTACTGCAATCGCGGCGATTTCGTGGCCAACGAAGCCATCTTCGAGCAGGAGCTGTTCGCATCGGAGGCCCTGTGCGCCTTCCATGTGCAACCGCCCGCCTTGGTGCACTCGTATCTCAACATGCACTACGTGTGCGAAACGGGCGCCAGGATCATCTTCCTCACCGTGCACACGCTGCGCAAGGTTCCCGCCTTCGAGCTGCTCGATGCGCACACACAGATGAAGCTGCTGCGTGGCGCTTGGCCATCTTTGCTGGCGGTTGCGTTGGCCCAGTGCCAGCGTCAGCTAGCCGTCTCCACCATCATTGGCCAGCTGGTGCATAGTGTGCGTCAGGTGGCGGACATTGATAAGATTGAGCCGCAGAAGATTGCAAAGCTGGCGCAGATTACGCGCACCATACACGACTTTGTCCAGGAGCTGCAGTCGCAGGAGGTGACCGACTTGGAGTACGGTCTGTTGCGTCTGGTGTTGCTCTTCAATCCGCTGCTGCTGCAGCCGAATCGTCGCGAGCGCTCGTTGCGCGCCTATGTGAAGCGTGTGCAGCTTTATGCGTTGGCCACGTTGCGACGCCAGAGCGGCGGCGAGGAGCGTGCGAACGGTTTGTTTGCGAGCCTGTTGCCGCTGAGCGGCCTGGAGTCGGAGCTGACCGAGGAGCTGTTCTTTGCCAATCTGGTGGGGCAAATGCAAATCGATTCGATGATTCCCTTTATTCTCATGATGTGCAACAGCATGATGTAAGAGGGAGATGGCACCACAAATGCAAGACTGATTGGGCAGCATTGAAACTGGAGGAGGCGGAGGACGGGGCCAAGCTGCGCGTATTGCGGACAATACTTAGTTGTAATACACATACAAAAACTATATATACATATATATTAAAAATTATTGCATTATGAGAATTTAAACATAATTCAAAAGGTTTTATCTCAGTGTGGCAATGCTGTAAGGTCTCGGGTAGTTGGGCTGGCAACGCGACAAAGGCTTAGCAAGTTGAGTTGGCAATGCCTGAAAGCTGAGATTGCTGCGCAAAGGTAATTTTATAGTTTGACAAAGGTATTGTAGCGGAATCGAAACAGCAGCATTAAAGCTGCAATAACGTCAATCATAATGTTTGTACAAAATCATTTTGCATTTGCCAACGAATCTGCACCTCGTAAGGAGATAGAGGTGAGGCGTATACTGAATTTGCAGCGCGACAACAGCAACTGTGCAAACTACACAAGCTTTTTTACGAAGTTCTGCATACATATTTTGCGTAAAATATTTATATAAATAGAACAAAATTTATAATAAACATTACATTTATTGCATTATGAAATTTCAAACATAATTCTCGGCTTTCTTCACGCAATAAAAATGTTCTGCAATTGGAAACGCGACAAAGGCTCAGCCAATGTTGAGTTGGCAACGACTAAAAGCTCAGTTAAGTCAATGGGGCTGCGTCAACAGCTTTCGTTGCAATTTTGCACATATTCTTCCTGGCAAAGTGCAAGAAGCGCACTCTATAGACTAAATTACTAAAACTATAAACTTCTGTCTCATTGCGCTTCGTTCTGTGGTTGCTTTTTAACTGGTTTGTGAGTGTTGTGGATTTCATCGTTAGCGCCTTCGCGATTGCGCGCTATTTCAATGGCTAGAAATTGAACGCGAAACACAAATATCGAGTTGTCTGGAGAGAATTCCTTGTTGGCATCCGCGCGCATCAAAGTGCCGTACGAATAGTCATCCATTTTGTTGAACTTTTCGGCAAATTGACGCCACTTTAGCTTTTCGCTTGCAGATTTCAAGACATCATCACTAAGCCGGCCGACTTGCAAATCAGGAAAGTCCTGGCGAAATGTGGCATAGATTTGATCGTCATAAGGCGTCAGACGCAGCTGCGAGGGATGCACGCTGGTCAGCAACTAAATGGAGTATTTAACAAACTGTTAACTATTAAATTGATGCATTTCAACTTGTGGCTTACATTAAAATGCACCTCCGCATGTTCAAGTGCTTTTGCCGCCCACATTTCCTCGACCATAGAATCATTGCCGAACTCATCAGCGGGCCTTGAGAGCATCGAAGCGCCATGCTGCAATTATCCATTATTGTATTTATTTGTTAACAAGCTAATGCTGGAATAAATTACCATTAACTCCATCACGAAAGTGTGTTTATAAAAACAGGTCCAGCACGTTTCTGCGGAGTCATTCACAATAAACGGTGACAGCTGGAATCGATTGTTGATGTATCGATAAGTAGGCGGGCAGTAGACATGAAATACGATATGTAGAGGCTATGGCTTTTCAAATTTATTCCTGTCGTTTCGTTCCATTTCGATAATACAAACAAAAAAGGGAATTTTTATTGTTTAATTATTCCTTCTTTTAAGCAGTCACACTCATGTGAAACCCAATCTGGATAAATTTCAAGCCAAAATAATGTTTCAAAACATCAGTTTTCCGTTTTTGAGCGCTTTAGCATTGATCTCCTGGACGGTCATGTGCTATTTGCACTTCCTCGAAGAACAGTTAAAATCAGATGACTATAATATTGAAATCTATTCAGGTAATTATGTTTGTTATAACGCTCAGATGGAATGGTAACTAATTGTATTATTAGAGCGCTCGCGTTTTTCAGATAGACCGCAATATTGTGCCATGAAGTCAACACAGACTACTACATCGCGAGCATACGATTTGTTAGTTAGCTATGGACTAATTCTCGCCGCCACGGTGGCGTTGTCCAAGCTTTTGAAGTTTTTAGAATTGGAGACGGCTAATTTCCTGCATAAGGAGTCTGCAAATCTTCCAGTTGAGCCATCGTTTCCTAATATCGCTGAGCAAGCCAAAAATGAAGCTGAAAAGATAGAAGAGATACCCTCAGAATACTTGCAGCATAATTTGGAGTTAAGAGAACAATTGGATGATTTGCAGGCACGATGCCAGGAACTTCTTGAGGAACTTCGGTCTGGCAAGAGAAATGAAAATAACAATTATGAAGATATTGTTGATTGTAATCTTTCCAACACAAGTTTGAATGATTCTGATATATCTCTAATGTCCACCGATAGTAATGTCCATAGCGGTGAGGATAACTCAGGTGTGATAATGTGGAAACAGCCTGCAGAATTCAAATCTAGTCGAATTTCCGTTGTGCAAGTTGACTCTGAAATGTCCCAGCCAATGACGCAAACTGTTTATGTTAGCCACAGTCATATACACATCAATTTTAATGGACCGGTGCGCCTTTCACAGCAGAATATTCATATTGATAGATTACGCCACAAGAATCGAACCAGGAACAGCGAGTTTAGGCAGGTGTGGGGGAAATGCTTACAAGGACCTAATGAGATACCTATGCTAACGGGCGTTCATAATATTTTAATGTAACCAAGTAAAAACAATAAATATTGAAATTTCAAATTTTTAGCCTTAACCGTATTTCATTTGCAAAAGTGCGTCACTACTAGATAGTGTAACCAGCTTCGAAATTACGAATCTGGTATATTTTTTATTTGCAGCCTAGTATATTTTGAAATTCAGCTTGCGGTCACGTTGAATGTAACCGCCAGTTTAGTTTACTTCTTCTTTCTGTCGTCGTCGCGTGTGCTTCGTGCGCCGGGATTAACGTTTTAGTTTGACTTTTACATGTTTCGAATGCCCAATAGAAATGAAAAACTTGATAAATTACGTATGACAAATTTAAAACACAATTCCCACCGATGCTATCTTTAGCTATTGTTTATTTAACTAAATGCGCAGCCATCGAGCAAAATCTAACTAGTGTGCATATGTATTGGTGTGCGGTGATCGCGAATGCAAAAAAGTGCAATACATATTAATAAATAGAAAATACATATCAGAGAAAAGTGGTTCGTTCTAAGAAATACGTATGTAGTTATGTTTTTTGTTTTGCATTTGTACTTTTTGTTTGCTCTACTGTTGCTGTTATATTCTTCTTCATTGTGCCTTTGCGTTCTTCCCATTTGCATTCCGTCATTGCCATCGTGTTTGATAACTCAATGTGATTTGTGCATCTTCTTATTGTTATGATTGTACCTTCGCATGTATGCGCGCATGTGTGTGAGTGCGCCTGCGAGTGTGTGTGTATGCGGACTCCGCAGTTTAGCTCAGTTTTATCTCGTTGACTGCAGCCAGTTGCATTGTTAGCTTTGTATTTGTGCATTATCACTCCCACACATACGCACTCATGGACACGCACACACGTCCACATATTTACATGCAAGAAACCTGCGGCATAATCATTCAGAACCCCAACAATAACAAAAGTTGTGCATCTTTCTCTATCGCTCTCTTACAGTGACACAGCGTTGCCATACCGCAAACTGTTGCATTCGCTTGCATTTTCAAGTATATGCCGTTTGTGTTAATTGTAAATCGGCAAAGGCATTGAGGAAAGGCAAAGTTTATGATATATTTTGGCACATTTAAAATTGTACTTGATATTTTTGGGTTCCTTGCTGGCATTTGGGCTTGCGCTTGTCTATAAATAGCCGACCACCGCTGATAAAGCAGCAACAGATCACTCTCACTATCGGTGAGAGAGGGACAACGAGAGAGAGAGAGAGTGAGCTTATGCTGCTTAAGAAGCGCGCTCACGTTTGCTCTGCTCTCTCTCACTTTATCTCCAATGTGTGTGAGTAATTCTTGCGGCATTTTGTTGCCTGTGTTAGTGTCTATATGAGTGTGAGTGTGTGTGTTGGCAGACAAATCAGCTGTGGCCGTCCTCTGCCCAGGAATTTGCTGGCGCTGCAGTTCCCCATTTTATATGTAGTTGTGTGTGCGTGTCAGTGTGTTATGCTGCCTGACACTTTTTGTGTTCTTGTTGTTGTCAACGAGTGTGTGCAGTTGAATCATCAACAAGTTGTTGTTGCTGCTGCTTCAATTGCTGCTTCTTGCTATTGTTGTTTATGTTTTGTTTTATGCGCATAAATCACATTTGCTTTACATTTTTCTTTCTTTTTTTTTGTTTTTGCTTCACCTATTGCAAATGCTTGACGGAAATGTCAACAAATGAAAAACCTTTTACGTCTGCAAATTTACCATTGCTTTATTTTATAGATTTCTAAGAACAATGCTTAGAATATTAGTTGGAGCGTTAAAATCCGTGCAGGAAGTAAGCATGTCTATATATATATTCCATATACATATGTATGTAATATTTATACACATACAGGCAAATACACATACGTATGCATTTGTGTGCGTATGCAGCTTAACTGCGCTGCTTACGTCGCGCATAATAAAGATTAACGCATTTCTTATCAAGCGTTGATAGCACAGCGCAGACGACATCCATAGCACCAACAACAACAGCAGCAACAGCAGCAACAGCAAAAGAGCAGAGCGAGCATTTGAGCTTCGCTTTTTGCTTGCTTCGCTCACTTACACACAGACAGACACACATGCATACAATCACTTAGTAGGCACTGATATCTCACGCGTTGTCGTTGACTTCGCTGATTAGCATTAACTAAGCCACAGCAACAACAGCAGCAGCAAGCGCGTCTAGTTTCGTTGTACTATTTATTTGTTTTCTGGTTTTTCTGCTACACACCCACACATACACACGCAGACATTAGTAAATTGAGAGTGAGCGAGAGCGGTAGTGATAGAAAGAGGCTGTCGCCGCAGCCGTCGTTGGCGCTTTATTTTCGCGCTGCTGCTGATAAAATAAAGAACAATATTAATTTAAGTTTAAAAATAGAATTCTGCAGCAGATGCCTGTTGTCTGCATGTACATTCACACAAACAGCGCGTCTATGTGTGTGTAGGTAAGTGCATGTAGTTGTATCAGTGAGCATTGAGCAGCAGCAGCAGCAGCAGAAGCAAAAACTTGCTCACGCATACAATAACAACAACTTTGCTTGATCTGCCTGCCTGTCTGTGATTGCGCGCTCGCTCTCTACGCGAGAGTGAGAACGAAAGAGAGGAACGGAGAGCGTGAGAGAGTGCAAGTGAGTTTGAGCGCGAGAGAGCTGAGATGTTGTTGGGGCCAACTCAGCGTTCGTTTTGCTCCACGCTTTTCAGTATTATTCTATTCGCCTGCGTTACAAGTTGATTTTCACGGACTGCAGCCTACGACGTGCACGCATACAAATACAAAACAAGCTATACATATATACATATGCATATGTACGCATGTATGTTTATTATATATGTTTTGTTGTTGTTGTTGTTGATTGGATTGGGGCATAGTAAGAGCCATCGTTCAGTGTGTTTCTTCTTTCTGGAACAACAACATTGAAAAGCGAAAAATAAAAAAAACACACTCAATATATTTTCTGCAACAATTTTCAAATGCTCAGCGGCCGCTGGTGTGTGTGCGTGTGTATGTGTTGGTGTGAAATACTAATTCTAAATAATTATTGTAAAAAATGAAAACAACAACAACAATTTCACCGAGAGTGCAACAACAAAATGTGTTAACAAGAATATTTGCAAATCAACAAATTTGTGTTAATTATTATTATTCAGTACGTTCTTTTTCGTACGCTCCGCACGCTCTTTCTCTCGTTACGATCTTTGCGTGTTTGTAGGTGTGCGTGTGTGTGTTTGAATATGTGTGTGTGTGTGTGTGTAATCACAAAGCATGCGGAAAAACGTTTGGGAAAAAATGAAATATCAAAATGCATAGCGCAAATACGAGACGTTAGGAGAAGAGCAAAGAGAGCGAGAGAGCAAGAGCGAGAGGAGAAACCCTCGAGACGAAAATGCAAAGATAACAGAACGATGTGATAAGCAATGTCCCCCACCCCTCTTCGCCCCACTACACACATCTCCGCCTATACATCGTGATGGCGTTGCGAACTCAACTGAACTGAACTGAACCAACGCGCATCTTTATCTGGGCCATAAAAATGTTGTTATTGCAATAAACAGGCACAAATAAAAGTCTACTTATAGTCGCATATAGAAATATGCATGTGTGTGTGTGTATCTGATTGTAATGCATATCCGCTGTTACTTGTCAAGGTCTCCTAAGGGACAGATTTAAAATACTAAAGATCAATACCGGGGTAGTTACATGCATAAAACCAAACTAGCAACCCCTTTAAATGTATTTGAGAAAGAAAGAAACTTTTAAGAATAGTAACCCAAAATGATGAAAATAATATAATATATTTCGTTGGCTTTCGCAAAATGTTGTTCAAATGATCCGACAATAGGATTCTTATCTTAATAAGCTATTTTTGCTTTTTGCAATATCGTTTGATCTACGTCGACGCTTATCTTAATGGGTGGAAACTTATTTTTAGCCATGGAAAAGCCACACACTATTTGAATTTCTGTTGCGTTCTTTGAGCCAACAGTCTGTTAGATTAGCCTCGCGTTTTGCCTCCCTTTCGCAATGTGCATTCTCATTCACTCGCTCACTAGGGCGCTGCTACCTTTGCTGCAATTTACCGCTAAATGCATCGTTAGCGCTGTTTCGCTCTAGCTGCTTGAGTGTTTAATGCGTTTGTCTCATTAACCGTAATGATTTTCATTCAAAAGCAAATATATAGAAAACCCAAGCAAAAATGTATGGCAATAACAACAACAAATACAACTGCGGCGCGATAATAACAAAAAACACAACAACAACAACAGCAACACCAACAACGGGAACGGCAACAAAAGTGAACAAGTGTTAAACAATCAAAAGGCAAATTAAAAGAATGTACAACAAATACATAGTGCGAAAAATACGAATGTAAATCACGTTAAGAAATTAATATCTACCAAGAGAGATAGATAGAGAGAGAGAGAGCGAGAGAGAAGCAAAGAAGGGGAGTGTGGAAGAATAAAAAACATAAAGTTTATCTAACTGTAAAAACAGCAACGTGGGAGGCGTCCCAGCGACCGAGCAAACAAGCGAGCCGAGAGAGAGCAAGAGAGTGTGGAGAGCGAAGAGAGAGCGCACAAAATATCGAGATCGTGCCAAGCAACACACAAGGCCATCCAATAATGTGAGTAACCCATCCGCCTTTGTTTTTCTATACATGATAATCTGTTGTCTTTGTTTATTTTTATTTTGAAATTTGTAACAATTTTACAAAGTTCACTAAGTAAATTTAAGATGAGCGATAAGCGAAAGACTTGCAAAAAAAAAAAACAATCCCAGAACTGTTCTTGGGAAATCAAATTTCAAAGAAAAATACTATGTGAGGGATTTAATACAATGATCGCCAGTTGTTATCGAAATGCATTGTGAAGCGCTTATCGCTGCCGTTGCAAATGATTCTATTTTAAGAGAGACCGTTTATATTGTCACGAAATGCATTCCCAGCAAGTTGGCGACATATGAAAACTTTAAAAGCGAAATTGTTGAACTATAGAAACAGAAGTTTGAAACGCAATAAAAGTTTTGGATGCCGGCAAACAAGAACCGCAAAACCAGCTGGGAATCTCCAACCTGAAGCCAAACCCAACCGCTGTCGAGTGGTGAACGGTAGTAGAGGGAGGCGCTGGGTCCGTGGAATTGCATTTCTTGCATAGAAACCCTGATAATGCTTTTGTGTTGCGGCCGGATTCGCTCTAATTGCTTCACTACACCTCCATCCATCCAACATATTTCGAGTCTGTCTTCTGTCACTATTCTTCAAGGGCTTTCGCTTTGATTTTCCCAGCATTGGAAATTGTTGTTTGCGATTCGCGTGTAAATTGGAAAAAGCTCTCGGCGGAAAGTATGTTATCATCTTGCTATTTCCCCATAAACACTTTATACATGTGTGTATACTAAATGTTTGGGAATCTAGACAAACCGCAGCGTAAAAAATCTGCAGATGTTATTTTTGGCAACAGTCACGGACTGACTGCGAGTCAGTGGAAATTTTTCATAAACGCCGCGTATTTGGAATCGAATTTGCAACCAATAACATAACATGCTGGCCTTCTTTACTTAAAAAAAAAAAAAAAAAAACGTTTTATTTGCCAAACAAATATTAAGTAATAAATGTGCTTAAAGTCCACAGCAGAACAGAGTTCGCTATAACGTAAGTGAAATTCTGAGCCAAGTTGAACAGGTGTTTTTTTTTTCTCTGGTTTTTATAAGAAATTACTCTAAGGGAACATTGAACTCCAAACTGAAAGCCCTGCCGCAATATTCGAGTATTTCCTCGCAGCTGTAACTTAAATCAAATAGCAAACAGTTACTCTAACTAGAAATAGGTAATATGCGATAATAATAATCCATTTCAGACAACCAAAGTATTTTGAATAAAACTTCGACAACGAACAACAAAGTGTTTGCCTAAAACCACAAAGTATTCCATTTAGTTCACAGTTTGTTCATTGTGTTCTAAAATTAGCAAAAATCGCAAAACAAAAAGTTTGCAATTAGTTTCCATTAACAAAAAAAAAAAGAGAAACAAATGGGGAAACTCAAACAATAACAAAATCAAAGGCAGCAACACAACAACGAAAGCCGCACGTTTGTTGCTAATTAAATTTAAGTTATAATCAAAGCTATTTTTATAAAAGAAAATCCAGCGGCAGCTGGCAAAAACAAGTTGACAACTTTTGTGCACCGATGCTGTAAATCAAAACGCGTTTCAGCTCAGCGTGAACGTGGAGCAAACGCAGTGGGGCTGGAGCTGAAGAAGAGCAACAGATACAAATTGGTGTGATTTTGAAACAGTTTTTTGTTGTTTTGTTTTGTTTTCTGGGTGTAAACTCTATATATTGCTAAAATAAACTTGTTTTGTGGCTCGTGCACAAACATTCAAGTATATACATATATATAAAAATAAATATATGTATATATAATTTTTAGTGTCTTTTTTTTTCGTCTGTGCTGAAACCGCAAATTCTGCGCGTTCGCCACGACAATCTTATCATCTAATATGCTAAAAATAGCTTGCCCGCCCCTGAGTGGTTCCATATGTGTTGTGTGTGTTTGTATCTCTCCGGCCATCCGTCCGTCTGTCCGTCCGTCCGTCCGTCCGTCCGTCCTTCCGTCTATCTGTCCAATTTGTCTGTCGATCCATGTGTCTCTGAAACTTCGCGCCCAACCTTTTTTCGCTGTCGTTGTCTATATATCTATATCTATATCTCCATCTCAGTATCTGTATAGCTGTAAATGTATCTGTATCTCTATCTCTATCTGTGTTCTCGAGCAGCAAAACGTACTTGCGTATATCATTCTTTTTTTTTTCGATTCGCCCCAAAATTTTCGCTAACCAAATTTTGTTTTTGTTTTTTCTTCTATTTTCTTGCTGTCGCTGTTGTTGTTGTTGTTGTTAGAGGGACCGTGTGATCATTTAGCGCAGTGCTAATTCAATTTGTCTGCGCGTTGTGTATGAATTTGGTTTGACAGCATATAAAGCATTGCAGTATTGACAGTATTGCAAAATACTAAAATGCGATACAGCTACTAGTATGTATACCATATATATGATATGGGCTAATATATAAAGAAATCTTGACAGGCGAAATATGGCCAGAAATATGATAGAAGTTGTTTTGACAATTTTCACTAATATTTGTATATTTAGAAATATAAATAATTTTTGATTTTCACTTATTGTGAAAGTGAATTCTAAATTTCTTTAGCAATTGGTTGCCAACTCGTTCAACGAATTCCAAAAACCTTTCAATTGAATGTTGTTAAAAATAAACTCAATTCCAAAAACTGTCAACTCTTTGCCAGTTTCTTTTTCTTCGTAGTACAACAAATTTCACGCCTATAATAATTAAATTAGAAGCCTAGTACTAAATACAACTAATAAAAAATTGCCATCTTCTGCGGCGACAATCTTTAAAAAAAGGGGGAATTACAAAGCTGAGCGAAATGTTGGGCATATTTTAAACATCATCTGCAATTGTTTGAAGGCGCTGAGATTGGTGATAATTTCGTACATGTGATGCAGAAAATAGAACAGACTTTCGTGGTCACGATTGTCGAAAAATAATCTTTGCAATATGTGTTTTTGTCTTACTCAGAGATTTGTTTGCTACACACGCTCTAATCTTTGGCATACGCAACAACAAATTCAAATCAAAATTTAAGCTGTTATTTTAACTCAATTTGAATGCTATCAAAATTGTGCAAGCATATTTGTTTTGATTTCAGCGCTGTGCAAAAACTGAAAACCAAAAAAAAAAAAAGAAAAAAAAGCGATCAATCAAAAACACGAAATGCAACAACGAGAAAATGAGAGGAGGAGAAATGAGTGGGGCGCAAGATGCGAAGTCAAGAAAAATTGTGTAAAATTTTCCACTGCCCGTTGATATTTGCGTTTCTGTTGTTGTGCGGCCTTTTAATGTGCATGTGTCTTGAGCACACAATGAATAATAATAATAATAAATAAACGCAGCAGAAGAATACTCGTACAGCAAGAAAAACACAATTCAAATACAAATTATTTATTTATTATCATTTTTTTTTTTGCTTGACGATTTGCCTCTTTTTTCCGTTTGTCCAAGCAGTTAACATCGAACTGTGGATTTTTAATAACCCAGTCGATGTCTTCTGGGTCGCATTTATTGTTTGCTTATTAAAACTGTTGCCGGGAGCAGTGCACAAACAGTCGAAATACCCTGTAATGCTCGAAACCCCTAGGTCTGATGCACAGTAGAGCCTGCAGGGTAACGTGTCGTTCATCAAATATTTTAGAAACTGTGCTTTGTCGTGAATGTGTAGCAAAAATTCCACTATAAATAATTTCACACATGGAGGTCTTTGCCATGGCATAAATTAGACAGAACATGGCAGACAGATGAGTTGGCTTAAATTCATCACCAACTATAGATTTATGCATCGTCATTGGGCTACCTTCGGCTCCCCCTGCAAATAGGAAAATTGTGTGCTCATTTTGCAATTGGCTTTCCTTTGATTGTGAATTTCGATTCGCCGTGGATAATACTTACTTACTGTTAACTTAATTGTTTCACCACAAATAGCAACTTATGCAAATTGCAAGCCAAATTCATTTGTTAAACTAGGTCTGTGTGCGCTCTCCAGCAGCTTGAGAATTTTTCAATTGATCAAACCAGTTTGACACGCGCTTTTCTCGTTCATAACTTTTTGGATACCAGGTGGATTCATATGCACAAATATTTTTGATATTTTTAAATGTTTGGCTTGCTGTGAAACGGGTCTTGAAATACGATCATAATCTATATACTTTATTCAGCTCTTTTGTTTTCTTTGCTGGTATTTGAATATTCAGGTGAACAGCAAATGGGGCGTGTTTCTTTCTATGCGTATTCGCTTCTTCATTATGTTAAATGTCAACAGCAGCGAGCGAAGTCTGCACGCTTTAATGCGAACTAATTTCAATTCAAGCTAAAATATGACTGAAATTCTGTTAATAACGCTAAGCTGCTGCCAACGAACACAATGTGGTTATTTTGCTAATTCCCGCATAGCACTTGTTAATCCAACTAGCCAGCTGAGTACTCGTTGCTATCCTTGTTCGCGCATTATAAATGTTCAACAGCAGTTGTTGGACTCGTTTTGCGGTCGCCATTTTCACCAGCGTGTTTCGCATTGTACGAGTAGAAGGCATTGTTTAATGTATTGCATTAATTGCAGCGGAGAAAATAAATCTAGTGGCATTTCTGCCGTGTGCATTATAATGCTTGTCCTCTGATTTTGCGGTTAAACCAATTGCACATTTAATTTAATTTCCCGCAAATTGTGAGGTTGCCAGGAAACACAACTCATGTGGAATACTGACCGGTCACAAGCCAACATTAAAGCGAATTATTTGCACTAGTTTTTCTGCACTGATGCATAAGTAAATTTAAAATTAGATAGTGAATTATGTGATGCATGTTTGTGGATTAAAACATAATTTGAGAAGCTTTTAGATTAGCTGAAACTTACAAACTGCAAAGCACTAAATGAAAGTAGAACTGTAGCTATATAAATTGTGTTGAATAAAACGTAATATTTTATGTACCTGAGAGTTTTGCGCAGAATTAGATTAAAGGAAAAGTAATGATGCTATCTCAAGTTAACATAGGTATTGAAGTCAAGTTGTCAAGTCATCGCCTTACAGGGTATGCAATTGTGAGGCATTCTTAGAAGTTGATTGCGCCCTTAGGTTGCTAGTACGATAATCGTCAGCTGACTTGACTCTTTGTTTTCCTGCGGTGCCAATTAGCAGCCTCGCACGCTGCGCTCGCAAACAGTTTGGAAAATTTGATTTGATGTGGAAATTATACAGCTGCATGTGTGTTGCTCGCTGCTCACTCGCAGCATTTGAGAATGTGCAGCGCCAGCCAAGTGAACAGAAATGATGTGTGGGCGACGGCGGGCGGAAAAGGAAGAAGCCACGCAGACAGATGTGCTCCACACTCGCTATCAATGGCAATGCCAAGGCGTGCACACACACACACACAATATTTATATACACTCGGACGGACAACGCTGCGGGGCAACGCTTTTCGCATGTGCAAAGTTTTTTGGCAGAATGTTGCACTATTCCCCAATGTCATTTCCCAGTGTGTGTAGTCGTAGCTCGAGCTCGTTGTGTCTTGTGCATTTCCCGCCATTAATTTCCATTTGCCATGCAGCAAAACTTTTCATGCATTTCCCTTGGCGTCGCGTCCGCTGCTCGACAAACTTCACTCGACGTCAATTGAGAGATGAGTTGATGATGAGACGTGCGTTGGCAGCAGCTTTCTCAGCAACTGCCGGCGACATTTTCCATATTCAATTAACTTGTTGAGAAAATTAAATTGTGGCCAGTTCAAGAATTGAACGAGCGGGTTAAATAAAGCAAATCGTTTAATTGTTTAATTTAATTGCTAAATCTGATTGCTTCTGCCACGGCAGCAGCTAGTGTGTGTTTGTTTGTCTTTGTGTTTGTGGCAGCTATAAATTCTGTGCTCGAAAATGTTTAAGGCCAACTAAATTAGCTGCGGGACATTTTCAATTGCCGGCTAACGGAGCGTAAAATGCGGCTCTCAACAAAAATTATCTCACAAATGAATCTGGCCGGGCTGGCACTTGCTCCAAACCGGGGCAGGAAGCGCTCTTAAACGCGCAACTTCCTTGTGCCGTATTAACTTTTGCAAGTGGATTTCACTTTAAAGCGGCAACTGTTCTCCTTGGCTTAACTTAGCTGAAAAGTTTCCAACTCAAACCATTTTGAAGTAGCTTAAATAATGCAATTGATAAAACAATATTTTTGGTTGCTATTCTATACTATGCGACGTTGTTTTTCGACTACTGTCGTTTAGCGAAAGTGTTTAAACTGTTTACCCAGTTTAACTTGTGTGGCAGACAGTTCATCAACTCGTCGTTGATTGCATTTAAAGTTTTTAATTTCATTTGACCAGAAGCACCGTTGGCTGCCCTCCTCCAGCATGCCACATTAGTGAGGCAAACAAAGGCCACTTTTTGGGAGTGTGTGCAGGATGTTGTGCAACTCAAATTCCCACTGGCTTTGCTGACAAACGTCACAAACAAAGGCCACACAGAGCACATCTGATCCTTTCTAGGTCCTTGATGTTTGTCGGTCTCCCTACCAATTGAATTATGTATAATTGTGGCTGTCGCTTGGCCCAAAATCTCCTAAATGTCCCGAATGTCCCAACTTTTGGGCTAATTTTGTGGGGCTGCATTGAAATGCAATCAAGCACAAGGAATGCTGTGGCTAAGCCCCAAGCCGAGCCATTCCCAGCAGCTGTCATGGAGCTTGGAACAATTAGCTTTTGATCTCCCTTTGCGTACACATTTTTCTCGTTGATTGCCTTTGAATGGTATTAGTGATAATGCTCTTGATGCCTTTTACATGTGGCTGCATTTAATTAAAGCAAGCAAATTGTTTGAATTTCAAGCACATTTTTCACATTCTATTTGCTACTTCTCCAACTAATTCCCTTTAAAAGTAAAAAAATGTGTTTAATAAGTTAGTCAACTTGTTGTATGCACAACAAAATGTGCTTTGCAAAGTTAAGTTTTTCCTGCTCGTCATCGGCTTATCGCTGTCTCGCTCGCACTGTCGCACTGTCTGCTTATCAGAAAAACGGCGCCATTATGAGCAGAGTCAGCGATAAGATCAGAAATGGAATCGCAACAATGCTCGGCAACATGGCGAAGATACTTGAGCTGAAAAATTCTCAAGCTTTTTGTGCATATTTTTAGCACTCCACTTTGACCCCCGCACCGCAAAAACAAGGCAAGCTTGTCTGTTTATGGGGTTAGCATTTGGCAAAGGTTTCTTATCGCCAGGCGGAGCTGTTCTTCAGCTAAAAGAATTTTTATAGCCATAAGGCCGCAGACTGCTGATAAGACTCAAAAGTGTATTTTTAGTTTTCAGCTTCCAAAAACAACAACAAGAACGAGATGAAGAAGAAGAAGAAGAGAACCGTGTGTAAATAAATTTGAAATTTGTGTCGCATTTTCCGCTTTGCGGCGAGTCGAGAAAAACCTTCAGGTTTATTCAACTTTTGCCTCAACCAGAGTCACAACAAGTCGTCAACAAGTTGCAGCAGCAGCCAAAAACAAAACAACAACAACAACAACAAGTAGAGTGAACTGCAAATGCAGCAGATGAAGAACAAGAAACAACAATAACAAGAAACAAAACAACAATGAAATCAAGGTCATTGCAGTTCATTACTCAAGTAACAAGTGCTGCCTCTTTGCCATCTCTTTCTCTCCGCTTGTCGCTGTCATCTGCTTGACTGCTCTCTCTCTCTCTCTCTCTCTGTCTCATTGTGGCTTGCACTTTTTGCTGACTTTAAATGAAGTTGGTCGCTTTTGTTCTGATTATGTAAGGTTTTACTTTTCCTTGACATTTGCATATTTTTATTAATCAGTTTCTTTTTGTACCTCATTAGAGTGCATAACTAAAAGCAGCGTAGAGATATCTGTAGAAATTGTGAATATTAATTGAGAAATTACGAAGTAAATCAACTGATTACTACTTCAACTGATTACTATTTACCTGAGTTATAGTTGGTCGCTATTAGAATGTCAATACTCAGCAAATACTGTGTGTAATGTGTTTTGTAGTTTACGCGCAAAAATTCCCGCCTGGGTTTCTATTTTTAGACTACTTGCGCGTCTCATTATTTGTGAAATATGGTTTAAGTATGGAAAAGTAAAACTGTTTACGATACGCTTCCAATTGCATTTTACTACTCGAACACCATTCATTGCAAGCTTAGCTCATTTCCGCCATTACCGGTTTGTTGTTTTGTTCTTTATTGGCTATTGCACGCTGTGTGTAACGCGATACAACTCATTTCTGGCATAGTTTTTCTCTCGAAATCGAAGAAAACGCCACTTGAAAAAGCACTGGAATTCAGCGAAACTTTAAATAACAACAACAGAAATTACAAGCGCAGCAATGTTGATAGATCGCCGCAAATCTGGTAGTCGCTTTTTATTTATTTATTTTGCTTTTTGTTGGCGCAACAAAGTTGCCAAAAGTAGTTCCCCATCGGCCCATTCTGTTGATCCGCTTTTAAAGAGCCTTCAACGCTTTATCGCTTGGTCTTGGCTGAAGTTGTTGCTGCTGTTGTTGCTATCATGGGCATTGTTTATGTTTGGGCCACAGGCTCAGCACTAAATTATGTTGTTTTAGCTTGGCATTAATGACTCTTTCCGACTCAACAGCAGGGGCGACGACGGTGTCGCCGTCGATATGACCGGAAGCGCTGTTTCGTGGGGCAGGCACTCCTTCTTCTTCGCTATCTGCCACAGCGCTGTGGCAACGTGGCAATGCTGCCACTGTCAACACCAAACGGCCCAGGCGAGTGTTGCATACGCATAAATTAAGCCTCAATGTTTCAACACCCACGCAATGCCATATCCAATAAAACGTTGTCTCTCAACATCATCAAGGCGAGCAGTTTTCAAAGTTGCCCAAAATATCCATTGATTACAATCTGTAGGGATGTTAAAACAGGTGCACATCTAAATTAATCCCAGTCCAGCTTGGATGATGTGTGTTGTAGATATTGCATTGATATATGTGTGCTGTAGATATGTTTGTCAATAATTATTATCAAAAATCTCTTATACTTAGTTCACTTATTTTGATTACATTAACAACTGTTACATTATATTAAGCATTTTGTCAACTTCAGCCAAACTTAATGCAGAATGAATTAGTGGTTAATGCATTACTTAAGTACAATTAGAATGTCATTAGAATGTCATAATTGCTCTTACAGTATTAGCATTTGAATTGAAACCACACTATTCACTGGATTTGCTTTTAGTCGAGTACTTTTCGAGCGCAACTCGCCTGCCGCTCTATTTATCAGTTTCAATTTTGTGTTCGGCGAATCTCGCCTCTTGCCGCTGGCGTCTGGCACTCACAAAAATTTTCCATGCAGAGAAAAATAAACGCTGCGCAGGTGAATCGCAGCTATCATCATTATCATTGTCATCGGCAGCGGCAGTATCATTATTATAGACCATCTAGTTGTGCCATCGCCGTCTACCTGGAGGCGTCGTCTTCTTCTGCTTCTTTGCTTAAGCTGCTGTGGGGCGTGGACGTGTTGCGAGCAATTTTAGTGTTTTTGTTTATTAAACAAATAAAGGCAATTGGCCCAACGACGCCAGCAAGTCGCAAGTCGACGCCAAAAGGGTTTTCAGCCCAGTCATCTTTGGGCGGGTCCTATTAGCATTAATCGTTCCCGCTCTCTCTTTCTCTGTGTCTAAGTGTGTGTGTGTGTGTGTGGCAGCGTGTCTATTTCTCACACACACCAGCACACAATGAATTTACGACTCTGGATCGGTTTTAACAACTGTTTGTTTTGCAATTTTGCGAAGGCAAAATTTATGAAACGCTGCTTTTATGGCCAGTTTGTTTAGCATTCAAGAAGGCGTGGCACACTCTCTATGTGCGTGGCAGACTCTAAGCGCCAAATCGCAAGCAAAGCGAAAGTTTTATGCAAAAAGCAGGCACACGTTGAGACAACAGCTGCCTTGAGTAATCGACTGTGGCAAGTCCTGCGCTTAAAGCCTTTTTACGTTCTCCTAGCACGTGTGCAATTTAACTTCAATTGAATGTGACAGGTTCACTTCTAATTATGGCGTGTAGTCTACATACAAATTTAATGTATGCCTTTGTTGATAGTAGTTTTAGTCTGTCAATCTATCTTAATTGTCTGTAGCGACGCCCTGCAGTGTTTCCCACTTTGTGCGCAGTTTTTAATCATTTTATAATTTGCCCATAACACTAGCTCAACTTAGCTTAATAAATATAAAACAAAACATGACAGCACTCGAAACTTTTTTAATAACTTTCGCTTGCTTGGCTGTGCAGCAAGCGAACTCACTTTTTCGTAGCATACTTTTCCGGGCGCGCACTCTGATGGGCCAATTAACTTGATGTCGCTCATTCGGTTGCCTTGCAACACTGCCTCTTTATCTCCCTCCCTCTCTCTCCCTCGCTCTATCTCTCTGCCAGCCGCATGTAACTCAATTGGCAGCTGTCGCTGCATGCTTTGAGAGCGAGTGCGACAAATTAGAAATGTGTTCATGCCGCAATTCCCCTGCCCCGTTTGGCTGGCGCTTACAAATGGACACATCGGCCAAATCCTACATAAGTGCAACTCACTTGGTTTGTCATCATTCAACGCTGTGCAGCACTTGCAATCTGCTGCGACAGTTTGCTGTCGTTCTTTTTGCCGCTGCAGGCATTTTGTGCCAGCACTCGCTAAAGTTGCTCAAATGCTGCACAATTGATTGTTTGCCTTAAATAAAATATGTAGTCCACGAATCAAATTGCTGGCCTGCAATCTAGTGTCGTCGTCATAAGAATGTGCTTCTTGTTGATTGACAGTTTTGTAGCATCTTTCTTTGCACAACCTCATTGATTTAATGCTGAGGTCTTTGCCACGTGCCACTGCCGTTCAAGGACATTCTTTGATTTAGTATTATTGGACAGGCATGTGAACAGCTTTCCACCTACCAGCTACCAGCTACCTGTGGCATCTGACGGCATAATCCAGCCAGCTGACAGCAGAGAGCAGCCCACTAGACTCGACCAAGCTATTGAGTGTGGTTCAATAGGAGGCTGCTTCAAAGATTTATCATGGTTCCAAGTGCACTCCACTGTATGAAGTCTTCCCTTTTTTGTGGTCCTACGTACTTTTCAAAACTGGCAACTGGCCGAATTTCTCGTTTATTGGCTAATTAACGGCAATGCAGCAAAAGGGAAGCATGAGAGAGAGAGAGAAGCAAGAGGAGCTTATCATACTCGCCTTAAGAAGGGGTTTCAGCAAGCCATCTATGTATCTTAAATAGCATAACAAAATGCTTTTTAGCTACAATCAGCTGAATACAATTTAATTCATAAGCGTTTGCTATTTTCTTGTTGAGCAAGAAGAGCATATTTCGAACCTGCAATTGTCTGAAGCAGCCGCACTACAAAAAATACTAATTTATTAGTTGAAGGAATTTTCAATAGAACTTAATTACTTATTCAATAATATTAGTTGAATCTATCTCAATTTGTAATGAATCTTAATTACTTCTTCAATAATATTAACTGATTGTGTCTCAATAATTGAAATAGTTTCGTTTTAAGTACTTAAAGTATCTCATTCATTTGAAAGACTACAAGAGTAAAAAAAGAGTCTGGTGCAAAAGTGCAGTGAATAAATTTATTGAATGCAAGAAGCAGCGGAAGTTGGAGTGGCGACTGCTTGTATTTCTGTTTTACGGCGATTAAAAAAATATAAAAATTCGTATTGCATTTCAAAGACCACACTTTGCAAGGACCTGCCGTAGGCGTAACTGAATTGCGCAACTATTTAAAAAATATGAGCAGAATGGGAAGGAGATGTGAGGAACGAGACGGAGTCAGCACTTTGTGACTTTTCGATTTATTTCGCAGTGATTTAAATATGAATGCTTCAATTAAAGTTCGAATGGTTCAGGTTGAAAAAGTAGATTTACTAGCAGTTTTTTCGTTCTCGACCCTGTCAAAAAAAACATCCAATTGGGTTTGTTGATGTTACTCGCATGCATTAATTGAACGTCGCATAATATTTGTGGGACACTGTGTAAAGTATCAGCTGAGATGGGTATGCTAAATTGTAATAAATTTAATTTATATTTAGCTGTTAGTTGTGAACAATTTGTAGCGGTTAGGGAGTACTTCTTAGTTTTCGAGAAGCTTTATAAAAATTTATAACTTTACGTGGTATATTCCTGTCAACCCCTTTAGATTGCAGCGCTGTGAATTTGCTGTTAAGCGAGATATTAAAACGCATTCAGCAAGCATTTCACAATGAAATGCTTTTATTTATTTTGCTTTTTATTTATATTATTTGTGTATACGCTGCGTATACGTAATCTATATGTTGCGATATGAATTATTTTGATTTCCCCTCGATTTCACATCCAATTTAAATTGCTTTTCGGCTTTGCAGATAAGGACACAAGCAAACAACAGTGCAGAAACACCCAACGGAACGACAACAGCATCACCTCCAACAATCAGCAGCAACGCGACAATTGCCAGGATTTCGTGCAGCAGCAGCGACTGCAGAAGTTGTCGCTGTTATTTCTGGGGCAGCAACGACCACAGCTCCAGCAACAGCAGCGGCAAGCACGCGGCACTAACAACAACAAAATACAAAAAACAATCGCGTACGTATGCAAGCATTATTATAGCAACTTAATTCTGAGTGTGTGTCAGTGTGTGTGAGTGACAGTTTATTTAATTGTGTCAAAATTAATAACACTCATCGATGGGCTGGGCAAGCAGGCGAACTTCCTGTAGCATTATTAATTGGCGAGCTTCCGTGTGAATTGGGGGCGCAAAACGGATGTGCATTAAAAGCCTGTTCAAGCCCTGCAGCTGTTAATTCCGTTTAATTTTAAAACGAGCTGCTTTAATGAGCTTACCTCAAATAATGCCATAAACTGCAGATAACAAGAGAGCTAACTTTGCCTAATTTTCGATACTGCAAACTATATTGATTGGCTTTGTGATATCTAGAACCATATAAGTTATCTTAAGATACAATTACTCTAATTTCTCTTTGGAATTTCCCAAAGGCGACTAGGCGTATTTAGAGCTTAGAAGAACATCGCATTCAAGTAGCATTACTCTTTGTTTTCTTCATTCAAATTTTGCAAATTATTTGAGTATTAGTTGCAATGCTGCTCAAGTTGCTCTCGTAGAAATCAGCAGCTTTGTAGTGCTGCAATTCGCGGATTCTGCTAATTGTTTAAGCACTTAATCGCCGTATAATGAAAGACACGTGCAAAATGCGCAACGTACTTGCCACACTTGATGCACACTCGTACTCGTATTCAGATGTAATTGCATGGCAAGAGCGAGTGAGTGTGAGTGGGTTTTGTGGTATGTTTGTATTCGAATCATGCGCTTATTCAACGCTCTCGCTCAACGTCAAAGGCTGATTCAGCGGCTTTTAGTTATTTGTGTGCTTTGCTAGTTGCTGGTTTCATGCCGCAGGCATTTTGCCAGGCCGCATGGAAAACCTTTTGGCACGCTTGCCAAGAAGTCCAAGCCAAACTTGTTGCTGACTCCAAATATTGCGCATACGCAACGTGGCGCAGTCAGCGTCGCATATGCAAAGGTGAAGCGCATTCATCATAATCGCACTTGTGACGCTCTTTTGGATAAACGTTGCGAATTAAAAATTGTGATGCCGGAAGCAGATAATGCGACTCACATGGCATTATCTTAGGCTCTCGCTTGATCTTGGCGTTAATGAAAGATCAAGATCAGTGCAGAGGGAGAGGCAGTGAAGAGTCTTACAATTACACTGAGCGCTGAGACTCGACTAATTCACACATTCATTTCAGCCTCGCGCATGCTGCATACTATATAATGTCGTATATTCTGTAGTATTTATAGAGCAGCGACATATAGACAACCGCAGCAACCGCAAGCAAGCATTTTTTTTGTATTTGCTTCTCTTCTAATATTCATTATTATTGTGCATGTTCAATTAATGATAATTTATAGAAAACATTCAATTTCTTTTGTTAGAGTGACGTGTAAAAATAATACAGAAATGTGCAGCTTCGAGACTGCAACTGTGGGAGGAAAATGCCAGCTCAAGCTGCAAATGGAAAGCGTCTTGTTGAGCACTTCTGCTTGCCTAAAGAATACATTTTATGTTGTGTTTATATTTTAAAGCCTTAGAGCCCTAAAAGTGCCAACTCTGGCTATTCAAATCGCTCGTCCAATCGCATTCTACATGCGTATATGTGAAGTCTAATCAATTTAGGCGTCGCATTCAATCAAGCGGCGACTGCGGGTTAGAGTGTTGCAATAAAAGCGAAAGTAATCAGCTTTCGATTTACTAAAAGCTCTTTTATAAGCTTAGGCTGTCTGTGGAAACTTTCATTGACTGATTAATGACCGCAAAGCGCATTCATAGCTATGGCAATTCTAAGTTTTTTTTCCTTCGCCAGCCGGACTGTCGCCTGTGTCGTGTGATTGATGAGCTGGCGCCAAGTTGTTCATCATATTCGTGCGAGTTTTAAGCTAATTAACCGACAGCAAGACAGCAAGACTGCCTGCCTGCCTGGCTGCCTGCTAGCAATTGAAATGCTATCAATATCAAATGGCAGCAACAACAATCATAATAAACACATGTGAAACACTTGATAACTCGACTCAAGATAACCAAATCGATTCATGTCGACAAGCAATACACAACAACTTCAAACAGCTGTGTGTGCGAGTGTGCCAGTGTGTGTGTGTGTGTGTGTGTGCGAGTGTGCTTGTATAACATTTAACAATATAATCACTTGAAAATGCCAGTTATAAGAACTGGTAACGTTCTTAAAGCCTCTCAAGTGCTGCCATTTGACGTTTAATTGCTGTTTAACAAATTTATTTTGATTCTACATCAACTTTTCTGCCCATACTCTAACTGAGAGTGCTTCTATACTTGTCTGCAGCATAAGTCGGAATTATGTTATCTGGAGAAAAATCTATTTAGCTGTCAATTATAGCAGAATCATTGAGATCAAACAGAATTCATTACAGTCAATTTATGCTCTTTTGCTTCTTGATTAAAATATATTGTTGAAGTTGATTTATGAGTGCATTTGCTATTCGGCGTGTCGTAAATGTTTTCGAGTCTCATTCTTGCTTTTGGTTTCTGTTTCTGTTTCTTCTTCGCCCGCCTTTTGTCTCGAGCGTCACTGCGATCGTCATTGTATAATGACTGAGCGTCAAAATAACAATTAGATTGGCTAATAAGCGAGTGCCAGACAATGCCAACTTCAACGATTCAGTTTTCAATCACTGAACAGACTTTTAGCCGGCGGGGATAGCCGGCTTCCGCATGACTCTACACTCTAGACTTCTATTCATGCTCTGAGTTTTCATTCAGTTTCGGCTTGCATTGTCTTCTAAGTTGTTGTATTTTTTTGAAAGTGAATTATGAATAGATTGAATTGTTTTTATTGACAGCTTAAGATTAAAGTGTTTTGCTACCTCAAAAGTTGCAGTCAATGAGTGTCTTAAGCGTCGAATTAGCTGAAACGAAACTTTGAACTTGGGCCATAAAAATGAACCCAAAGTCGGACAAACTTCAGGTAGCAAAAGCAAGCACAAAAAAGAGTTAGTTTAAAGTCCAAGTTGTAGTAGAGAACTTAATTAAAGTATTTACGCAACTATTTACTATAAGATCGGTTGGGACATTGTTGAAATAGCTAGACAGATTGCTCAACTTGGGCAATTAATCATTGAACAAATTAGCTATTGATAAAAGAGTGCTGTCAGACGCTTGAGATTTAAGCGATAATTGTCTGCAAATTATATGGAAATAAATCCAATTAAAATCATTTTTTTTCACGCCGTACCACTCTGCTCTTGGCTACGCGTAGTTTCCAATTAGCTGATGATGCCTCGTGCCACAATAGTGCTCTCTCTCTCTCGCTCGTTTTTGGCAGGTGCTTTGGTGGCTTGGTGGCTATCAATAAAAACTAACAACAACAGCAGCAGCAGCAAAAAATCAAACAATTTATCATACAATGTCAGCGTTTTTTCTCGCTCTCCTCTTTTTCCACTTTCAGTGCCCCTCCAGCGCCGGTCTATTGTGGTTTCAGTGTGGTTTTGTTTTTTAAGCTGACTTTTAGGATTGTTATTTGAATTTGTTTTGCGGCTTTGACTGTCGCCCCAGTGGCTGGGCACGTTTAGAGCTCGTCTCTTTAGTTTTCTTTCGCTTTGCTTCGGTTGCTCTTGTGTATGCTTTTTTTTTTGTTTTTATGGGCGAAGCCGGTAAGTGCTTATGGTAATCGTTGAGGCCTTTTAATTAATGCCTTTTAGCTTTCCCAAAATGAAGAAAGACAGACGAACGGACGGACAGAAAAGAGAATTCTCTGCGCCGTTGTCGCGTGGCCAGACAATGACTAATACAACGCGTTTTGTTGCCATTGTTGGCTGTTGTGTTATTGTTGGTTTTTTGTCTCACTTTTTGTTGTACGCCATCTACGTGGGGGGTTAATTAACTTTGTGGCAGCGTGGCGGATAGAAGGGGCAGCTCCCTTCTGAGTTGAGCAAACAAATTGCACTAATTTGTGTCTTATTATTTAATAACTAAATAAATAGACTAAAGCCGACAACTTGACAGTTGCCCGAGTGCTAATGTATGTGACCACAAATAGGTATGTGTGTGTGGTCCAATTAACCCGTTTCATGCCGCACTTGTCGGCGCTTTCTGCGCAATTATTTTATGACTATGTTCATGCTTCTCCTTGTGCTGTGCTCAGATCCTTGAGTCGTCCTACCACATTTCCAATTAGGAACAATCAATGTCGCCGCGAGACGACGACGACGACGACAACAAAGGGCGCGACCAGGCAGCTAAGAAGGGCATAGGGCACACCTTGACCTTCCACCCAGCAGTCTCAGAGTAGTTCATCATCATTGCCAGCTCGACGACAACGGCATCATCAGCCTTTTTTGAGTTTAATCAATATGCAACTTGATTGTGCCACTCGGCTGTAAAGCGCGAAGCATCAGAATGAAAAATGGATCAAAAATCGGGTCGAAAAAACGTCAAGAGGTGCAAGCTGAAATAAATGAATAAATATAGATAAACAATTGTATAGAGTTGGCTTTTCTTTGCGAAAGGAATTCAGTTTTGCTCTGTGTGCGCTTGCGATTGTTGTCCAGGGAAATCTAGCTGGGAAAATCTCATATTTACTCAACTGCTTAATGAACTGTGTGTGCTGCAAGATGTCGATAAGTTTCGTCAGCAGCTGAAGGAAAAGTGAAAGGAAACGAAGGCAATTAATATCCAAATATAAATCAAAGAGGGAAAGATTAATTAAAGCGCGCCAAATTATAAATACAAATTTAATTGATTTCTTGAGAACAACTCCTACAGCTGGCGAAAAATTCTTGGCAAAAGTGAAAGCCCAAAACAGGTCTGGAATTGATTTATGGCCAGGCCCATCAGCTTGTCTCTCTTGGACTACGTGACTATGGAAATTGGTGACTGCGAAGCTAATCGATGAACTCCACAGACATTTTCCTACACTTATTTTGACTTTAATTTACTTGTCATTAATACTTTGACTTCAGAATGCTGCTCTTGACACACTGTTTTATGGTTCCCATTTATGGTTTATTTTCTTTAATAAGTTTTATTAGTTTGTGGCTGGTTTATGGTTAACATTTGGAAAAGAAACCACTTTGAAAATCGTCACGATGACAACAACTGCCAATGCAGCTTTGGGCGCCGTCATTCTGACGTCGTATGCGATCCTCTTGCTCTTTTTATCTATCGCTCTTTCTTTCTGTAGCGCTGCCTTGGCTGACGTGTCTTTTATCAGAAATGCGTGTAGTACGTTCCCAATAATAACTCGTATTCATTGCACCCTTTTTTCACGTATATTATAGTTGTTGTCGCTCGAATTGGCATTGTTTAAGGCCAAGTGTTGCTCTGCCATTAAACCATAAATTTATATTTATTACGCCCGAATTTTAGCTGTTTGTTGCCGATCCACAACTGGATCGATTTGCTAGGCGTGCGGACCCCTGGCTGCATTATGATTATATTTATTGGCCGAAATTGCAGTCAGACGCCGTTTTATCGCGCCATCGTCGAAATTCAGTCAGAAATCAACCCCGAAATATCCTCTAACTATAGAACTTCAATTTCAGCTAGAATTGGTTGCCAAATGCTATCTTTAAATCGCAATACCCGCTTCTGGAGTAAGGTTAGGGTATCGTTGTCGAAGTGTCAAGAAGTGGCGTTATTGATAAAGCCGACGCGCCAATTGGAATTTCTATTTATAGACCACGAGAGCGGGGAACGGTCGACGGGGGAAGAGTGTATTTGAGTATGCAGGCAATAAATTTGAAATCGAACCAAAAAATCGAAAGCAAAGCCGAATGCCGAAAACATATCGAAACTCAAACCGGGCGATCGAGAACGAGTTGTTGCTGCCTTTTGCATATCGCTTCAGCTTAATCGCTTGGCCCGTTTATATATTATTTTTATTTATGTTTTGCAACCAGAAGTTATTTTTAGCTTCAAGCGTATGTATTTTTAAATGGCCTTGGACCACTGTGACGCCTGTGTTTCGTTGGCTGGAGAAGATCTGGGGGCCAAAAAGTCAACGTGGCGTGGCGTGTTTAATAAGTCGATCATCTCGACTTGTTTTCGATTGTTGTTCAGCCAGAGAGAGAGAGAGAGAGAGAGGGAGATCTTAACTGCAATTACACAGCACATTGCTAGTCTACCTTTGGGCGCAGCGCATGAAACCAACAGCAGCAGCGAAGGATGATTGCTTTGCAACGGGAAGTGGCGCATTTGATATTCTTTTGCTAGTTAGATATCCAGAGATTTAGAGAGAAGTCTTGGTTAGACAGCCAGCATGGACGACTCGAATTCAATGCAAAGTTATAAATAATTCTGCATATATTCGTTTGGCAAAGAAGAATAAGGAGTGGAGAATTTAATTCTAATTGGCATATTATAATGTTGTATTCGACTGCAAGAGCCTGCTGCTGGCGAGCCATAAGGATAGTGACAACTAAAGCTGAAATATCAACAACTTGAGGCGCCGAGAATGCAGGCATTAGAAATGTTTTCTCTTTCATTCAGCGCTGCTGCCAACAGACGGCGTACAGACAGACAGACAGACACGCCAAGATGCCAGGCAGCCAAAGTGTCGGGGCGGAGTCTGGAGTGTAGTCTATTTAATGCGAGTGGCTGCCAGCGCTCTTTGCCACTTGGGTGAGACTGGGTGGCTGTGGATGGGTATAACTAGTTCCCAGGCAGGTTGCGGGCAGCCTCGCAGCCTCGCAGCCTGGTTGCCAAGCTGCAGTGGCTGCCTCGTTGTCTGCCACTGCACGCAAAGTGGTTTAACTGGTATTATTATTAATATTAGTAATGCCAACTAGAGTGTCTAGCTGCACACACAAGCTATGTTATACACCAGCACATATAGTACGTGTAATTGTAGATGTATACGATATATAGTCGTTTGGTTTGAGTCAAGTTTATTCTGCGGCTGACCTGCCAACGGCATTCCAAGCCGGAGCGAGCTAATTTCGAAAACTCGTGCAATGCGGCGTATACGTAATAAATATTAGTCTGCCTGTATTATTATCTGCCCGTCTATCAGTCTGTCCGGCTGTGTGTATTAAATGTCATTGTTACTATGTTTACCGTTAAGTGATTATGTAAAGTGACAGTTCTTGCTGTTTACACGTGGCCGCGAACAGCGAACAGCGAACAACAATCAACATCACCGCAACAACAACAGCACTGCGTTCGAAGGGGGTACAAAATGAGCGAAACGTGCAGCAAACGAGATAATTTGAAAGCAAAACAGTTGCAAATGTTGATAACAGAGTAAGTGGAGAAATCGTTTTAATTAGTTTAGAATTTCAGCTTTTCACTAAACTACAAAATTGAAATCACAATCAATTTGTTATACGATTATCTACAACTTGGTGGCTGCTCTCCCCGATTCTTTGGCAATCTTGTGGTATTTAGTCCTTCAGGTACTCAAGCCATCGTTTTAGTTTGGCTATTTTATAACAATTTCATCGAATGCTTTGAATTGCATATTTGCCTTGCTTTTTATCCTTTTCTGTGAATTGGACATTCCAAACACTATATCATTTCGGAATCAAGAATTTCTTGATGGAGCAATTTACGTGCCTGGCTCTCTTTTTCTTTCCATCTCTCGCTCTGCATGTGAGTGGAATGGAATCTGTTGTGAATTTTTGTGATAGCCCAGCCAAAGGCGGAAATTGTATTTCCTGTTTGTTGTGCTCGCTTCTCGAACCCTTTTGTGGGTGCTGGAAGCATCCTAACGAGACTGATGGCCCCTCTCCAAAGGCGACAACAAACAGCGGGGCGCGGGGGGGCGCAACACGCTGGCAACTTGTCGCCCTGCTGCTACCACGGCTGCTGCTGCTGCGGCTGCTGCTGGTGCCTTTTGGCGGCCGTTGTGCTGTGCACATGTGGCGCGCATACAAGTATTTCCCCATCCAGGTCTATTTTTAGAAAATCCAGTTTTTTGGCAGCAACAACAAAAACTACCAATCGCAAGTGTTTTGCATGCTTTGAAATGGAGCGCAGTTCACTTTGAGTTGCAGAGTGTTTCAATACCCGGCCACCAAAGGCTCAAAAGGTGTTCAAGTTTGCTGCTCAATGCAAATGAAGGTATATCTAACTGCTAAATTTGCAAATATTGAACTTCGAAATCATTTAAATTGGAAGCAAGTCTTGCACTGTTGCGTTTTCTGCCAACTTTTAGTTGCATTTTTGAATGGCAACAAATTTGGGAGATGACCTCAAAGTGCTGGCGCCAGGCCTTCAATCAGTGAGTCAGTCAGCCGGCCAGCCAGTCAGTCAATCAATCAGTGCGCGCAGCCCTTCACTTTCACGCTGGGCCTGCCTGTTGGCCACCAGCTTGCCAGTTATGGCCTGGCTCAAAGACTCGTTGACTGAATGAACTGAATGACTCGTCTCCCTCTCCCTCTCCGTCTGCCTGTCGCTCTCTTCGCGCTGCTGCTGCCCGTTGAAATGCCAAAACGTCGCATCGTTGTCATGTGGCTCCTTTTGAGGCGCAACACGCCGCAGCCGCGGCGCCAATCTCTGCCCCTGATGATGGCTGCTGCCGAAGCTGGAGTTGGAGTTGAAGTTGAAGTT